>OW052185.1:79993879-81193879 GCA_932526625.1 Rhingia campestris
TGCCCACTGCCCACACCCCTACTTTTCAGGAAAACGTTGTTTTTGGCCAAACATTAGAGAATTTAGAAAAAGTGTCTGAACAACATATTTAGACAATCTTAATATCCATGTTATTCCATACAAAGTTTTTTGCCACGCAAAATTTGGAGACAGTTTAGTAAAATAAACGTTTTTAGTCTAATTTTAAAAAAATTAGACAAAAAAAATCAATGCAAATACTTCCATAATAACAATATAAATATTTCGTCTTTGAATCATTTTAATCCACGCCCACTTGTCGGGTGTGTTTTCTTCCAAAAATCATTTGTAAACCCGACACATTTCATATGCCATAGAAATGTGACATCTTTTTTGTCGAAATATAAAAGATTTAAATAAAATGTCGGAACAAGATGTGGTGACACTGTCAATTTCTATATTTAATCCCCATTCAGTTTTAGCATGAATGTATGTATCTTCTCTTAAGGATGGGATGGAGAGGGTATTCAACGATCCGCACAGTGGATTGCAGCCTTCTCATATGTATTTTGTTGTTGTTGTGGTTTGACATTTATTGCATTTTGGGCGATTTGACGCAGTGTTTTTTTTTTTGGCAAACATGGACTATTGAAAGACATAATAAATCACCAATAAGTCAATTCTCTTTGTGTTATTTTAGTATGTAAATTTTTAATGTCATCCTAAGCGATTTTCAAAATTTCATACACATTTGTTCATATCTATGTATATATTTATCCGAGCCCTTATCATTGCCTGATGTGAACAATATTATCCGCCTACTCTATGGAACACTTCAGTTTGTTTATGTTAGCACATATGCATTTTCACCTACATTAACGACAATTACTGTCAATTTAATAGAGAATTTAAAATATTTCACAAAATTTCAGTTCTTATTGAAAACATCAAAATCGCATTAGCGAAACAATTTGCAAAATGCCTATCTGGTCTGGTCTCGAAATATATGCAGATGACATTCCATTGGCTTTGGCTCAATAGCATAATTTATGTAATATGTGACCATAGGGCTGAAAAGTGTGGTTAACCGCTATAGCCATAGTACACTTTCCAAAATCAATTACTCAGTATTAATAACTCACTGTGCATTAATGTGTCAAACTATTCGGATGATAATTTTAACATGAACACAAATTCTATCTAACGGCATTATTTAATATTATGTTAAGTGTAAAGTAGCGAAAAATATTTTGACGGCCGTTAATAGTTACATAAATGAAATGAAAATTCACGTGGAAGTCAATATAGTTAAAAATCATGGTAATAATATGATTCAAAAGGAATAATGTTTTTTACCTTTATAAATCATTAGAAAGTACTCGACGAATTTATACGTCATATGCAATGATTTCGTTTCAAATAAATTTATTTTTTATATCGTATTAAGTTTTATTCAGATTTAACCTAAGAAAGTTATAAGACAAGAAAGTTTAAAATCTCTGGACTATTTGTATGGCAAGGGAATTTTAATTAAAAAGAAACGGGTAGATATAAAATATAGAGTATTTTATGACTATTTAACTACTGATCTCTACTATAAACTGAAATGTCTTTTCAAAAATGCTGAAAAAACTGCATGTATGGCATGAAATAAATGAATTGACACTATAACCTGGGACGAACGTCACGATGGTAGCAATAACATTGATATGCTAAAGGTCATTGTCGTCTTCAGCCACATTTTATTTCTGCCGTACTGTCAATAATCGATCTTATCAAAACTTCTTTGGAAATTACATATTCCGGCTGTGTTCCAATGTCAATCGTTGAGATAACATTTTCTCAAAAATTTAAAAATTAAATTGTTAGCTTTACAAAGAGTCACAAGTATTGTTTTCATAAAAAATATATGAGAAGGCTACAATCAACGGTGCGGATCGTTGAATACTTTAACGTTTATTAATTCACATAATATAATTTAATAAATAATTAATAGTCCAAATAAACTCAAAAACTATACATATGAACTGTTGACAAAGTTAATAGTCATCATGGTTCGCAATACATGTTTTTTTATACCCTATCCCATAGGGATATATTAGTTTTGATGGGTTGGGTACGATTTGCCGATTTAAAAAGATGCGGAGCCACATACAACAATTCAAGATCATCATCTAAGGGTACTCCTGGAGCTTTATAGGCTCCCCTCACCTGAGAAAGGTTTATATAAAAAGGGGTACAAAAATACAAACCTACCAATTCTCCATCTGAATTTCTTCACTCAATATAAGAGTTCATAAATAGGAATACATTTCTTTATCTTTATTTTGGATTTTTTTAGTTTTCCAGTTAAATATGGCGTAGCGCTGTAAAACTTTGTCAGCTTTGTTCAAATACATGCGGCATCATTCACTTTGCACTGTCGGTCAACAAGGCACTCTCGGATAATTGTTAATGTTTACATTAAGAGTATTGTTTTAATCATTCAAAGAGAGCATTTCTGTTTTATTTTAGATAACAGTCGACATTTTTTCAATCGACATTTTAATGGTCTGGATTTTAGACTGTCAACTTTTTTTTATCGATCAAACTTCAGCCGAAATTTTAATAGTCGATGAAGTTTATATTTGTCCAGTCGACATTTTTTTTGTCAACCATTCGTGCGCTTCCCGTATTGATTCATAGTTTGTAAGATAGAGAAATAATTTAGCTAGATATACCTCAAAGCATATGGATCGACTCAAAATTGCTAGCTGAGTCGATTTAGCCATGTCTAACTGTCTGTATGTCACCTGTGTTTAGGCCTTAAATCTTGAGCTAGGATAGTGAAATTTGTTTTTTTTTTTATCAAATCATAAAAGACTATAATAAACTGTTTGAACAATATGTTGTGACAACGCCAATCGGCGATACTAATAATCATTTTTAGCAACAACTTAAGTTTTAACCTCCACACTTTTCAAAAATCCTTTACCAATAAATAAATTTACATCACAGACTAGCGCTAGTTATATGTTATTATTTAATGTACAGAAAGTCCTATCTAAGTCATAGTGTAATGATAAAATTGTGTAGTGGGCGCCAGTAGTGAATAATACTGCGAAGATGTGTGTGTGTGTTTGCGTTAGTGTGTGCGTATTAAATGAAATAAGTTTGTTGTGGCAACGGAAAAATAAAGAAAAGTTGGTTTGGCAGTTTCATGAATAAAAGTGTAGTATGTTAAGTCGAAAAGTCAAGATTAATTAGTTAGTTATGCTGGCCAACTGATGTTAGAAAAATACTGGATTTGATCGATTTTTTCATTGTAAAAGGTCTGCCGTCCAATCGAATCAAAGTTGAAGAATGCTTTGATCTTTCCTCTGACCATTCTCCAGTCATTTTAACAACGAGCGAGTCACTGATTATAAATGAAAAACCACCCAGATTAACAAATGCGAAAACCAACTGGGAAGGTTTCAAAAACGATATTGAAAATAATATCCGACTGGGTGTATCGCTTAGTACCCCATTGGAACTCGAAGTCGCTGTTGACTCATTTATCAATACCATCCAAAAAGCAGCATGGAATAATACTCCTCAACAGAACAAAATTGTGAGCTATAGTAAAATTAAGTACCCCCGAGAAATACAAGATTTAGTAAGACAAAAAGAAAAGCTCGTAAAAGATGGCACCAAACTCGTGCCCCGCAAGATAAAACACATCTCAATCGTTGAGTAATTTGCTATCAAATTCGATTAAACTGCTATACTAGCAGTTGGCACAACAATAGAGGAAACAAATATCGAATTACAAAACTCCCTTAACGAGGTTAACGAATGGACTAAATCCTGGCGGATTGCACTTAATGAGAGCAAATCGATCCATGTAGATTTTTCGTATAAACGGACAAAACATTTGCCTGTATTTCTAAATACGGTTCGAGTCCCATTTGCAAATGAAGCGAAATATCTCGGTATGACACTCGATGTCAAATTAAAATGGAAGTCGCATGTAAAAAAGAAATGCGAAGAAATTAAGAATAAATACAGAGAACTGTACTGGTTGTTCGGAAAATATTCGAATATTTGATAACAAGCTGCTATTATACAAGCAAGTGCTAAAACCGGTTTGGACATATGGTATACAACTATAGGGTTGTACCAGTGAAACGAATCTAAACATTTTACAAACTTTTGAAAACAAAATGTTAAGATCATTCGTCAATGCACCGTGGTCCGTAAGGAACGAAGATCTACGCAGAGATCTGGGTATTCCCGCGGTTAAAGATGAAGCAAAAATGTTTGCATGAAAACATAAAAAACATTTATTAGGATACGTTAACACAACAGTCCTCCAAATTCTTGACGAAACAAATATATTGCGGCGTCTTCAAAGAACTAAACCCTTAGATTTGGCCCGATAATAACAAACCGCGCTATAAATTGCGGAAAAGCAGGAACTCTCAAAGGAAAGTTACCTGCCAAACATATTATATACTCGTGATAAAAAAATTGCTGGATAAATCGAATACTTAGTTGCAATAGAAATACAAAATGGGTGGTGGTTTTAGTGAGTAAAAATCTCACACTACTTTGGGCACGTGCTCATCGTGGCTATGAAGATTTCCACCAGCCCACGGAAAAAAAAAGTTATGTGTTTTGAGTATTGGTAGAGTTTCTATAAAGCTGCGTACATTATAAGCTAACCAGGGGGGTCATTCCGTAACTTTGAACACGATTATAACTCAGACGGTAGTCGAGACCTCTTGAGCAATCGCTCAATAATCGTCGATTTGACGATTATCGTTTTAAGTGAAGCAAATGAAGTAATATCGCCGACAGCATAGACGACTTTTGATCTTACGTGATGTAAGATGTACCCTCGAAATGTTGTCATCAAACGATAATCACTTTACGGAATGAGGACCCAGGTAACTAACTAATCTCGACATTTGCGTTTTATTATTAGTAACGCCGATTATCTATAATTTATCGCCATTTAGCCCCATTTTGGGGATATTAATTTTAAAGATGGGATGAGATAGGGTATTAAACGGTGCGCACAGCGGATTGTTTTTTGAAAATTACTATAATCTTTGTATTTTTTATTGGTTAAAATGAAAATGTGAATTAAAATCTATTAGAAGACAGTCTCAAATTTTTTTTTTAAATTATATAAAACAAAAACTTATCAAATTAACTTAGCCTATCTAAATGTATCTAAGCCTATCTAAGCCCTGTCATGTGGATGTGATCTTAATTCCATCGGCTAACAAGCAGAAAGTAGCATAACGCTTCTCCCACTTATCTTTAGATTAAAAATCACATTTCAGGGCCTATGTCATATGTTTTGGTTCAGCTAAGTCTAGCCACCTGTATTTGTCTCTATTCAACCTGTTAATGTTACTTTTATCGCATTCAGATATGCTAATGCCGTATCTCATTCGATCAATATTCCCACCCCCTGACTCAAAAGGCTCGTAAAATATCCTTTTATCTGTTGCTCTACTTGCACCATGGTATATAATTGGGAAGTTCGTTGAGTCTGATAGGTATACAATTTATCCGAATTCATCCAGAAACAGGAATGTCTCTGGCGGAATGTAACCACTTTCTAAGGAATTTCTGAAGTACCCAGGACTCGGATAGAATAATCCAGAGATTCGTTTTTGCTAACATCCGACGAGCAAAATGATTCCTTATAAGGTTTAGTATGACATTGTCAATTCTAGATATATCAGAAGCATCCAGAAGTCCTTTTTATACCCTATCCCATAGGGGTATATTCGTATTGATACATAAATTGTAACATAGAGAAATAATTTAGCTAGATATACCTTAAAGTATGTGGATCGACTCAGAATCGATGGCTGAGTCGATTTAGCCATGTCTGTCCGTCCGTACGTCACCAGTGTTTGAGCCTTAAATTTTGAGCTAGAATGATGAAATTTGGTACACGAGTTTCTTTGTTGTTCCCAGCAGAACAAGTGTACATTTGTTGAAATCCGCCTACTGCCACGCCCCCTTTTTTAGAAAAACGTGGTTTTTGACTAAACCATAAGGGATTTTCAAAATGTTTCTGAACAACATATTTAGAAAATCTGAATACCTATATTTCGTTCATATAAAGTTTTTTTAATAACAATTTTCATACACTACCCCATAACATATGCAGGAGACAAATCTTGTCTTTTGTAGAACCGTAAAATTTGTTGTGACAATGCCATTTTCTATATTTAATCCCCATCGTGTTTTAAGCCATGTCCACATTTTGGGGATATAAGATTTACAGATGGGATGGAATAGGATAATCAACGATCCGCACAGCGGATTGTAGCCTTCTCATATGTTTTTGCGCTCGAAAACTCGGAGCTTTTCCATATATAATGGGTTAATGTTCCACCATACTGGGCTAGCATAAGTCAGAACTGGACAAACGTATGCTTGGTGACAAATGATATTCACATCGGATCTTATATGGTTGCTTTTTAGCGACATGAAAGCTGCTCTTGCCTTGTCTAATTAAATATTTAGGTGCTCATTTTAATACAAAAACTTGTCCACTTGTTGCGTCTCAAATCTGAATTACCGCGTCTTATTGGGGTGCGGAACGTTATTGTTTCACATTTCGTATTATTGATTTTAGGCTTGAAACCTGTCAAACTAGCTTTGAAGTTTAGTTTGGATGTCTTCAATTTTCGAGTCGCTTGTATACAGTGAAGCATCATCGGCAAATGCCAGCGAATTATCGAGTTCCCCAAGTATTTCCGAAATGAAGATATTGAAAAGCTGTGGAGCAGTTATTGTTCCCTGGAGAAGACCATTAGGGACCTTAAAAACTTCAGCTGTCGAGTATTCTCTATCTGTTACGACAAATTTTTTTCCTTGTATCATGGATGCCTTTATTTTTGTAAGATGAGAAGGAAATTCATATCGAATAAGTTTATTAGTTAATCCGTCACAATTCACATTCAAAATACAAAAACACCTTAGTCTATATTCATTTCGTTAAGCTTGGGAATCTATCCAGTCTTATGCCCTTAGCCTTGATAAAAAAAAGTGCTACCAAACAAGACAGAATTTTATAAACTATGGTAGGTGAATTTTCGTGGATGTACCGTATATAATTTATTATCACTGAAATGCGAACAATGTTGGCCCCATGAATTTCCTAGTCATAATAATAAGATGCAGGGGTGCCATTTTAAACAATACACCAAACGGCCAATGAATACAAATTGACACAAGGGTCGTTAAATGATTGAGAAGAAATTTCAGAAATCTTAGGAAAGTATTAAAAAAAATATATTAAAATATATGCATCGTTTTAATTTTAAAATAATTATTTATTTTCCACAACTATCTATAAATATTAGTACTTCTTACCTTGGTATCTGTAACGCTATTTCGTCCAAACTGTCCGATGGACTCATAGGTGTCCTCTCAAAGAGACGTGATGGCGCCAATGTAAGATGTCCTGTTGAATCACTAACGCATCGAAACACTTTAGCGCCGCGACGTTGCCGCTGCTGTTGTCGCTGTCGTTCCACGCGTTTTTTGCGTTTATTTTCCTCAGCACGCTGAAGATTATGTAATCGGAAGAAGAACATTGACATTCTTCGTTTTTTCACATTTTTGTGTTACAGTTATTAATTTTTTTAGTATTTGTACAGATATATTATATATTCGGAAAGTCCAATTTTGCGTCGCTTTTTCGAGCATTTTGGCCTGTATTCCACGAATTACGCGTGTAATGTTATGCTGTAAGGCTTCAATATTGTTCGGCTTGTCCACATAGACTAACGACTTTACATAACCCCACAAGAAGTAATCAAGACGCGTTAAAACGCATAATCTTCGCGGTCAACTAATTTGAATATTTACGTATCCGTTGAGCCAGAAATGAGCGCTTCACTTTTTCTGTAAACATGATCAGTCAGCCGGCAGAATATTAGGATGACGTCATATTTTGCGACGAGAAAAAAAGTATGCTATACTTCAATGATGGTCCACCAAGAGTAAGGCGCAAGCCATTAACTGCTTTAGAAAACAGAAACGTCATTCCGACTCTTAAATTTGGGAAATTTTCGGTTATAATTTCGGGGTGCAATTCTAGCCGAAGAGTCGAAAATCTAGCATTTATAGAGAACACGATGAATGCGCAGCAGTACCTCCAAATTTTAAAACAAATCTAAAAAGCAGTGCGGCAAAATTTGGGCTCATTACGGACAATAAGCCGAAATTTAAATTTTATCAGCATAATGATCCCAAACATAAGAAGTTAAATGTGCGGACTTTGCTGCTTTATAACTGTGGTAAGGTCTTCGATACACCACCCCAGAGTCCCTATCGTAACCCCATTGTAAAATTAGTTTAAGATATTACATAATCGCTGAAAATTTTGAATTTATAACAATGAAAATATTTTGTGTAAAGAGTTTCTTGACAGTGTCAAAAATGAGTAATCATTGTTTTTGCTGTTTTTTATGTTACCTATTTATAGCTTTGTTTTTTGTTCACAAATTACTTATTACCCTAAATTGTTATGCTTTAAAAAATTTGATAATTTTGAATAAAAGGCTTTTTTTTCATGTCTACAGTCAAAAAATTAAATTTATTTTCAGTGTGCAAAGGGTTTCTTGACAAACTTTACGTTTATAAAATTTTAACGAAATCGGTTCAGCGGTTTCGGAGATTAGCTTAACGAACATCGTGACAGGAGATTTTTATATATAATGGGTTATCGTATCACGATAACGAACACCAATAATTGTTACTGCCTGACGAGTCGTGTTTTCGAAAAAGAATGGTCCATTGTCTTGAAAATATTGGTCAACAATGAAAATGCACTGTTCTTTCGTATACCGCTCCATTTTTACTAACCGTCAGCTGTCACATTGCTGTCTTTTTTTCAGTTGGCAACATATTACTATTAAATGGCGCAAAAACAAATTTTGCATAAAAATGGAAAACCCTTTATTTATCTTTTTAGTTTTAAGATAAATAACCAAAATGAATGGAAGGGTCTTCTATAATATGGCCAAACTATGAAAACTATAATTCTCGCATGCTTGGCATTTGATCTTAGACGTACCTCGCAGTCAAAGAGGAAGTTACGTACGACCCAGTCGTGCACCCACTACTAGTTTTGTATACCATATCCCATAGGGGTATATTAGTTTTGACATTAAGTTTGTAACAAAGAGAAATAATTTCGATAGTTATGCTATATAGTCTGTCTGTTCGTCACAGATTTTTGGGCGTTAAATTTTGAAATTTGGTTTATTGGATCCTTGTCCGTGGCACCAGAACAAGTGTAAACATTTTTGAAATCTGCCCACTGCCACACCCCTACTTTTCAGAAAAACGTTGTTTTTGGCCAAACATTAGAGAATTTAGAAAAAGTGTCTGAACAACATATTTAGACAATCTTAATATCCATGTTATTCCATACAAAGTTTTTTGCCACGCAAAATTTGGAGACAGTTTAGTAAAATAAACGTTTTTAGTCTAATTTTAAAAAAATTAGACAAAAAAATCAATGCAAATACTTCCATAATAACAATATAAATATTTCGTCTTTGAATCATTTTAATCCACGCCCACTTGTCGGGTGTGTTTTCTTCCAAAAATCATTTGTAAACCCGACACATTTCATATGCCATAGAAATGTGACATCTTTTTTGTCGAAATATAAAAGATTTAAATAAAATGTCGGAACAAGATGTGGTGACACTGTCAATTTCTATATTTAATCCCCATTCAGTTTTAGCATGAATGTATGTATCTTCTCTTAAGGATGGGATGGAGAGGGTATTCAACGATCCGCACAGTGGATTGCAGCCTTCTCATATGTATTTTGTTGTTGTTGTGGTTTGACATTTATTGCATTTTGGGCGATTTGACGCAGTGTTTTTTTTTTGGCAAACATGGACTATTGAAAGACATAATAAATCACCAATAAGTCAATTCTCTTTGTGTTATTTTAGTATGTAAATTTTTAATGTCATCCTAAGCGATTTTCAAAATTTCATACACATTTGTTCATATCTATGTATATATTTATCCGAGCCCTTATCATTGCCTGATGTGAACAATATTATCCGCCTACTCTATGGAACACTTCAGTTTGTTTATGTTAGCACATATGCATTTTCAGCTACATTAACGACAATTACTGTCAATTTAATAGAGAATTTAAAATATTTCACAAAATTTCAGTTCTTATTGAAAACATCAAAATCGCATTAGCGAAACAATTTGCAAAATGCCTATCTGGTCTGGTCTCGAAATATATGCAGATGACATTCCATTGGCTTTGGCTCAATAGCATAATTTATGTAATATGTGACCATAGGGCTGAAAAGTGTGGTTAACCGCTATAGCCATAGTACACTTTCCAAAATCAATTACTCAGTATTAATAACTCACTGTGCATTAATGTGTCAAACTATTCGGATGATAATTTTAACATGAACACAAATTCTATCTAACGGCATTATTTAATATTATGTTAAGTGTAAAGTAGCGAAAAATATTTTGACGGCCGTTAATAGTTACATAAATGAAATGAAAATTCACGTGGAAGTCAATATAGTTAAAAATCATGGTAATAATATGATTCAAAAGGAATAATGTTTTTTACCTTTATAAATCATTAGAAAGTACTCGACGAATTTATACGTCATATGCAATGATTTCGTTTCAAATAAATTTATTTTTTATATCGTATTAAGTTTTATTCAGATTTAACCTAAGAAAGTTATAAGACAAGAAAGTTTAAAATCTCTGGACTATTTGTATGGCAAGGGAATTTTAATTAAAAAGAAACGGGTAGATATAAAATATAGAGTATTTTATGACTATTTAACTACTGATCTCTACTATAAACTGAAATGTCTTTTCAAAAATGCTGAAAAAACTGCATGTATGGCATGAAATAAATGAATTGACACTATAACCTGGGACGAACGTCACGATGGTAGCAATAACATTGATATGCTAAAGGTCATTGTCGTCTTCAGCCACATTTTATTTCTGCCGTACTGTCAATAATCGATCTTATCAAAACTTCTTTGGAAATTACATATTCCGGCTGTGTTCCAATGTCAATCGTTGAGATAACATTTTCTCAAAAATTTAAAAATTAAATTGTTAGCTTTACAAAGAGTCACAAGTATTGTTTTCATAAAAAATATATGAGAAGGCTACAATCAACGGTGCGGATCGTTGAATACTTTAACGTTTATTAATTCACATAATATAATTTAATAAATAATTAATAGTCCAAATAAACTCAAAAACTATACATATGAACTGTTGACAAAGTTAATAGTCATCATGGTTCGCAATACATGTTTTTTTATACCCTATCCCATAGGGATATATTAGTTTTGATGGGTTGGGTACGATTTGCCGATTTAAAAAGATGCGGAGCCACATACAACAATTCAAGATCATCATCTAAGGGTACTCCTGGAGCTTTATAGGCTCCCCTCACCTGAGAAAGGTTTATATAAAAAGGGGTACAAAAATACAAACCTACCAATTCTCCATCTGAATTTCTTCACTCAATATAAGAGTTCATAAATAGGAATACATTTCTTTATCTTTATTTTGGATTTTTTTAGTTTTCCAGTTAAATATGGCGTAGCGCTGTAAAACTTTGTCAGCTTTGTTCAAATACATGCGGCATCATTCACTTTGCACTGTCGGTCAACAAGGCACTCTCGGATAATTGTTAATGTTTACATTAAGAGTATTGTTTTAATCATTCAAAGAGAGCATTTCTGTTTTATTTTAGATAACAGTCGACATTTTTTCAATCGACATTTTAATGGTCTGGATTTTAGACTGTCAACTTTTTTTTATCGATCAAACTTCAGCCGAAATTTTAATAGTCGATGAAGTTTATATTTGTCCAGTCGACATTTTTTTTGTCAACCATTCGTGCGCTTCCCGTATTGATTCATAGTTTGTAAGATAGAGAAATAATTTAGCTAGATATACCTCAAAGCATATGGATCGACTCAAAATTGCTAGCTGAGTCGATTTAGCCATGTCTAACTGTCTGTATGTCACCTGTGTTTAGGCCTTAAATCTTGAGCTAGGATAGTGAAATTTGTTTTTTTTTTTATCAAATCATAAAAGACTATAATAAACTGTTTGAACAATATGTTGTGACAACGCCAATCGGCGATACTAATAATCATTTTTAGCAACAACTTAAGTTTTAACCTCCACACTTTTCAAAAATCCTTTACCAATAAATAAATTTACATCACAGACTAGCGCTAGTTATATGTTATTATTTAATGTACAGAAAGTCCTATCTAAGTCATAGTGTAATGATAAAATTGTGTAGTGGGCGCCAGTAGTGAATAATACTGCGAAGATGTGTGTGTGTGTTTGCGTTAGTGTGTGCGTATTAAATGAAATAAGTTTGTTGTGGCAACGGAAAAATAAAGAAAAGTTGGTTTGGCAGTTTCATGAATAAAAGTGTAGTATGTTAAGTCGAAAAGTCAAGATTAATTAGTTAGTTATGCTGGCCAACTGATGTTAGAAAAATACTGGATTTGATCGATTTTTTCATTGTAAAAGGTCTGCCGTCCAATCGAATCAAAGTTGAAGAATGCTTTGATCTTTCCTCTGACCATTCTCCAGTCATTTTAACAACGAGCGAGTCACTGATTATAAATGAAAAACCACCCAGATTAACAAATGCGAAAACCAACTGGGAAGGTTTCAAAAACGATATTGAAAATAATATCCGACTGGGTGTATCGCTTAGTACCCCATTGGAACTCGAAGTCGCTGTTGACTCATTTATCAATACCATCCAAAAAGCAGCATGGAATAATACTCCTCAACAGAACAAAATTGTGAGCTATAGTAAAATTAAGTACCCCCGAGAAATACAAGATTTAGTAAGACAAAAAGAAAAGCTCGTAAAAGATGGCACCAAACTCGTGCCCCGCAAGATAAAACACATCTCAATCGTTGAGTAATTTGCTATCAAATTCGATTAAACTGCTATACTAGCAGTTGGCACAACAATAGAGGAAACAAATATCGAATTACAAAACTCCCTTAACGAGGTTAACGAATGGACTAAATCCTGGCGGATTGCACTTAATGAGAGCAAATCGATCCATGTAGATTTTTCGTATAAACGGACAAAACATTTGCCTGTATTTCTAAATACGGTTCGAGTCCCATTTGCAAATGAAGCGAAATATCTCGGTATGACACTCGATGTCAAATTAAAATGGAAGTCGCATGTAAAAAAGAAATGCGAAGAAATTAAGAATAAATACAGAGAACTGTACTGGTTGTTCGGAAAATATTCGAATATTTGATAACAAGCTGCTATTATACAAGCAAGTGCTAAAACCGGTTTGGACATATGGTATACAACTATAGGGTTGTACCAGTGAAACGAATCTAAACATTTTACAAACTTTTGAAAACAAAATGTTAAGATCATTCGTCAATGCACCGTGGTCCGTAAGGAACGAAGATCTACGCAGAGATCTGGGTATTCCCGCGGTTAAAGATGAAGCAAAAATGTTTGCATGAAAACATAAAAAACATTTATTAGGATACGTTAACACAACAGTCCTCCAAATTCTTGACGAAACAAATATATTGCGGCGTCTTCAAAGAACTAAACCCTTAGATTTGGCCCGATAATAACAAACCGCGCTATAAATTGCGGAAAAGCAGGAACTCTCAAAGGAAAGTTACCTGCCAAACATATTATATACTCGTGATAAAAAAATTGCTGGATAAATCGAATACTTAGTTGCAATAGAAATACAAAATGGGTGGTGGTTTTAGTGAGTAAAAATCTCACACTACTTTGGGCACGTGCTCATCGTGGCTATGAAGATTTCCACCAGCCCACGGAAAAAAAAAGTTATGTGTTTTGAGTATTGGTAGAGTTTCTATAAAGCTGCGTACATTATAAGCTAACCAGGGGGGTCATTCCGTAACTTTGAACACGATTATAACTCAGACGGTAGTCGAGACCTCTTGAGCAATCGCTCAATAATCGTCGATTTGACGATTATCGTTTTAAGTGAAGCAAATGAAGTAATATCGCCGACAGCATAGACGACTTTTGATCTTACGTGATGTAAGATGTACCCTCGAAATGTTGTCATCAAACGATAATCACTTTACGGAATGAGGACCCAGGTAACTAACTAATCTCGACATTTGCGTTTTATTATTAGTAACGCCGATTATCTATAATTTATCGCCATTTAGCCCCATTTTGGGGATATTAATTTTAAAGATGGGATGAGATAGGGTATTAAACGGTGCGCACAGCGGCTTGTTTTTTGAAAATTACTATAATCTTTGTATTTTTTATTGGTTAAAATGAAAATGTGAATTAAAATCTATTAGAAGACAGTCTCAAATTTTTTTTTTAAATTATATAAAACAAAAACTTATCAAATTAACTTAGCCTATCTAAATGTATCTAAGCCTATCTAAGCCCTGTCATGTGGATGTGATCTTAATTCCATCGGCTAACAAGCAGAAAGTAGCATAACGCTTCTCCCACTTATCTTTAGATTAAAAATCACATTTCAGGGCCTATGTCATATGTTTTGGTTCAGCTAAGTCTAGCCACCTGTATTTGTCTCTATTCAACCTGTTAATGTTACTTTTATCGCATTCAGATATGCTAATGCCGTATCTCATTCGATCAATATTCCCACCCCCTGACTCAAAAGGCTCGTAAAATATCCTTTTATCTGTTGCTCTACTTGCACCATGGTATATAATTGGGAAGTTCGTTGAGTCTGATAGGTATACAATTTATCCGAATTCATCCAGAAACAGGAATGTCTCTGGCGGAATGTAACCACTTTCTAAGGAATTTCTGAAGTACCCAGGACTCGGATAGAATAATCCAGAGATTCGTTTTTGCTAACATCCGACGAGCAAAATGATTCCTTATAAGGTTTAGTATGACATTGTCAATTCTAGATATATCAGAAGCATCCAGAAGTCCTTTTTATACCCTATCCCATAGGGGTATATTCGTATTGATACATAAATTGTAACATAGAGAAATAATTTAGCTAGATATACCTTAAAGTATGTGGATCGACTCAGAATCGATGGCTGAGTCGATTTAGCCATGTCTGTCCGTCCGTACGTCACCAGTGTTTGAGCCTTAAATTTTGAGCTAGAATGATGAAATTTGGTACACGAGTTTCTTTGTTGTTCCCAGCAGAACAAGTGTACATTTGTTGAAATCCGCCTACTGCCACGCCCCCTTTTTTAGAAAAACGTGGTTTTTGACTAAACCATAAGGGATTTTCAAAATGTTTCTGAACAACATATTTAGAAAATCTGAATACCTATATTTCGTTCATATAAAGTTTTTTTAATAACAATTTTCATACACTACCCCATAACATATGCAGGAGACAAATCTTGTCTTTTGTAGAACCGTAAAATTTGTTGTGACAATGCCATTTTCTATATTTAATCCCCATCGTGTTTTAAGCCATGTCCACATTTTGGGGATATAAGATTTACAGATGGGATGGAATAGGATAATCAACGATCCGCACAGCGGATTGTAGCCTTCTCATATGTTTTTGCGCTCGAAAACTCGGAGCTTTTCCATATATAATGGGTTAATGTTCCACCATACTGGGCTAGCATAAGTCAGAACTGGACAAACGTATGCTTGGTGACAAATGATATTCACATCGGATCTTATATGGTTGCTTTTTAGCGACATGAAAGCTGCTCTTGCCTTGTCTAATTAAATATTTAGGTGCTCATTTTAATACAAAAACTTGTCCACTTGTTGCGTCTCAAATCTGAATTACCGCGTCTTATTGGGGTGCGGAACGTTATTGTTTCACATTTCGTATTATTGATTTTAGGCTTGAAACCTGTCAAACTAGCTTTGAAGTTTAGTTTGGATGTCTTCAATTTTCGAGTCGCTTGTATACAGTGAAGCATCATCGGCAAATGCCAGCGAATTATCGAGTTCCCCAAGTATTTCCGAAATGAAGATATTGAAAAGCTGTGGAGCAGTTATTGTTCCCTGGAGAAGACCATTAGGGACCTTAAAAACTTCAGCTGTCGAGTATTCTCTATCTGTTACGACAAATTTTTTTCCTTGTATCATGGATGCCTTTATTTTTGTAAGATGAGAAGGAAATTCATATCGAATAAGTTTATTAGTTAATCCGTCACAATTCACATTCAAAATACAAAAACACCTTAGTCTATATTCATTTCGTTAAGCTTGGGAATCTATCCAGTCTTATGCCCTTAGCCTTGATAAAAAAAAGTGCTACCAAACAAGACAGAATTTTATAAACTATGGTAGGTGAATTTTCGTGGATGTACCGTATATAATTTATTATCACTGAAATGCGAACAATGTTGGCCCCATGAATTTCCTAGTCATAATAATAAGATGCAGGGGTGCCATTTTAAACAATACACCAAACGGCCAATGAATACAAATTGACACAAGGGTCGTTAAATGATTGAGAAGAAATTTCAGAAATCTTAGGAAAGTATTAAAAAAAATATATTAAAATATATGCATCGTTTTAATTTTAAAATAATTATTTATTTTCCACAACTATCTATAAATATTAGTACTTCTTACCTTGGTATCTGTAACGCTATTTCGTCCAAACTGTCCGATGGACTCATAGGTGTCCTCTCAAAGAGACGTGATGGCGCCAATGTAAGATGTCCTGTTGAATCACTAACGCATCGAAACACTTTAGCGCCGCGACGTTGCCGCTGCTGTTGTCGCTGTCGTTCCACGCGTTTTTTGCGTTTATTTTCCTCAGCACGCTGAAGATTATGTAATCGGAAGAAGAACATTGACATTCTTCGTTTTTTCACATTTTTGTGTTACAGTTATTAATTTTTTTAGTATTTGTACAGATATATTTTATTTACCCAATATGTCATTGTTAAGTTTTGTTTTAATTAAATGATGACATAGCCGCAGGATAGGAAATTGATGAAAGATAGAAAATATATTATGTTTTTGTTAATAACTCTTATACACGAGTATATTGCTTTTGTGTAGGTATATTTATGTATGTGTAGGTGTTTTGCTGTGAAAATAAACACATATGATACAAAGTAAAACACATTGACTAGCATGCAAAATAAAATATTTCAATATACAAAAGCGTGCTCTAGATTTCCATTAGAAATTCCTTTCCTAAATTAATTAAATTAAAAATAAGCATTTCCCTGAATCTTTGAACTCCATTTCTGCGAGTAATACTTTTGAACACGTATTTAATATATTTATAAATAAACTGGCTGACGAATTCGTAATCGCCTGTACAATACGAGTTTTAACACAAACATATTGAAGTGTCTAATTCACCCTCTAGATAGTGGATTTCAAATCCACAGTTAGTGGTTATGTTCTATCAGTGTACTATCAACATTTCAACTTCTTCCACCAAATTCAATCTTATTTGCCCGCCCAACTTTCATTCATGCCCGATCTTCCACCAAACCAAAAATTAATTCGCTCGTGTTCTTAAACATTTTTTCTACCAACCCGTCAGATCGTTCTCTTCGACTGAAATATTCTCCCCTTCTTTAACCATGGACCCAGTGTGCCACGAAAATTTCAACAGTTTTCTCTAGATGAAAGTCAAAAAATCCCTAGTGTACCTAAACAAAATTTTGAAAAAATCAACCGAAAAGAGCAAGAATCAAATTAATGAAATGTGCGTTTGCACTGTTCCATGGTACGGCTGGTTGCGTCTGTAGTTGGCAATTGAGATCACATTATACGTAATGCGAAGCTTAATCGGAAGTGGTATTGAATGTATATTCAAATACGAATATTTTAATTTTGAATCGTAGACAAATATTATTAAAATTTAACGGAAAATATCAAATTAATTTGGGTTCCTACTATCCTATAGAAATTCCATAGTCCCTAAAATTGCGCTGTTTTTTCATTAGACTAAGGAAAATCCCTAATTCTGGCAACACTGCATGGACCTATCAAACTACGTATCTAATCGTGAGTATTTCTACCTCACCCATCGGATGTCTCCGACTCTCCTCTACAAAAAACTCTTTTCATGCACCGTTTTTCCTTCTGTTAAGTGTGATATACTTTTAATCCATTTTATTTTCAACACACTATTGAACACTACAAATAACATACAGCTGGATATTATCTTGTTGTGGTTCATAGAAGACACTGAAGTCTAAATATGACACCGTTAATGTGGCACACACAAAACCTATTGGATTTAGCAATGGCTGTCGGTCCGTTCGTACGTACGGTGCAGGCGAATAACTGGCGGATGTCCTAAATTGCTACAAAGACATTACTGCTATCCAGGAAATACGATGGGAGGGACTGGCCAAAAATAGGATGAAATGTACTATGGACCGTGATATAGTGAGCAGAAACAACGACTATTCGGATGCGGATTTGTTATTAGTGCCAGACTTAATCAAGATGTCTTATATTTCCAAGACATCAGCGAACGCATTGCTACAATCCGCATCAAGGCCAAATTCGCCAACATAAGCCTTATATGCGCTCACGCTCCGACGGAGCAAAACGATGATAAAGGGTCCGACAAATAACTTTCTTTCTCTAATCCATAGAAGAAGTTTTTCATCGATGCCAAACCCTGTCAAATGACTTTGAAATATCAAGTGCAACAATCTTGCTTTCACCACTATTTCGAGGCCAAATAAAACTCTTGCAACTCTGTACGAGCACGAAAGTGAATTTGTCCCTTAGAATGATTTAAGTTCTCAAGTACAGGACGAGACAGGGCACAATCTGGCAACGTAGAACTGGCAGCGAAATGAGCAGCAAGCCTATTGGCTTTGCCTAAAGAGCTGACAGCTTGAATGCCATTGTGAATTAGCGTCGGAACTGATGATGCGCCCGAATTCTTTATATTCTTGCCAAATTACCAAACATTTTTACTACCGTTGGGACATTCCAGAATTTTTTGCCTCAAATTTTGGTCAAAGAGGAATTTGACACGCTTAAAATGGGTATTACAGTCATTTGTAGCTTGTTTGGACTTTGTTCAGTTTTCCTCTGTTAGGTTGGTCTTGTAGAACCGAAAATTTGTCTCTCTCAACCTGATAGCTTCTTTGCAGCTCAAGTCATACCACCCTTTTGCCTTTGGTCTGATACTCTGTATTCTGTTGGGAATAAAATATCTCATAGCATCATGACCAGTTAAAATTCCTAAAAAAAACTGTTTAAAGCTTCCCAATTGGCTTTCTCGTATTGCCATACAGTCTTTTTTGGAATTTGTTTTTTAACTGTGTGATTTGAGCGAAATTTGCTGATATGACACAGTGGTCTGACGAACCTAGAGACGATAATACATTGATGGTGTATTTATCAGGGTGAGAGGTAAGAAACAAGTCCAGAGTGTTAATATCAGGTATGTGTGTTGGCTCATTTACAAACTGGTTTAGGTTGATTACCTCAGCAACATTTCAACATTCGCACAGCCTACACGACAACATGTCTGGTAACGGACTAAGGCTAATTGACTTCGCTTCGGAACGCAATGCCACTATAGCCAGCACACGGCTTCCTTACATCGATATCCATGAAGGGACATGGCGGTGTCTACATAGACGAACAGTCAACCAAATTGATCACATTACGATAGATAAGAGGCACACATCCAGTATTTTTGATGGGGTAACATCGACACGTTAATGTCCAAAGACTGCAATCGCAAAAGACCGCCAAGACCTTCGCGAAAAGCGTATCCCTTAACCTCTCGATTCACACCATACCACCAGCATCGATTGTCGAAGAACAATGGCAACGACAACAAGCAAGAAACCACTGGTTTAAAGAGAAATGCCGACAGATGATTGCAGCCAAGAAAGAGGCCTACAAGGCTTTGCTGCAGGTGGAGACGAGAGCTGCCATTGAGCTCTATAGGCTTATCAGTGTGGTTTTACGCCTGGAAAGTCCACAACCGATCAAATTTTCACACTTCTGCAGATCCTGGAAAAAACCCAAGAAGTCCAAATCGATAGCAGTAAATGAGGGGAAGATTAAGTTTGTGCTGTCAACACGAAATGACACACAACACGACGAATTGTATAGAACGTCACTATTGACAGATAAAACTTTGAGGTAGTACGGGACTTTGTCTACCTCGGCTCTGTTATGAACTCTGACAACAACATCTCGTCAGAAATAAAACGAAGAATTACTCTTGCCAATCGCTGCAGCTGTTTGTTCGGGCTAAGAAGGCAATGTAGTAGTAAAGCCCTCACTCGAACTACTACGGAGATCTTACGCGTGTTGACGGGCTATGGAGCCCTTTGTCTGAGTAGATAAATAAAAAAATTTCCCAGTATTAATAAACGCTGAGTAGCTAATCAGTGACTAACTTTTGACAGTTATTTTAAAACACAAATACATTTTTTCTGTTCTTTAAATTGATTACATTATCCACTATTTCTATATTGCTTTCCTTGTGGCCAATTTCTGAACTGACAATCAGATCAAATCACAAAAAAGGAGCTCAAATCACACGAAAAGTATGAAAACTGTCCCAAAAAGGCAAACTTTTACAATTCTAAGAAGACTACTTTATCTACCAGATAATTCAATTTAATGTTTTTGAGTTTACTTGAGTTCTTACTCATCTTTTTGTGTTGGCTAAGGAACTACGTAGTATACAGATGGGTGTACATGAAGAAGTAAAACGAACATTTCCGAGAAACAATAGATTTAACTTTTTGTGTGCTGCGCACGGTCATACAATTTGCATAATACATTCAAAATTTAAATTCTGAAGGATGGTAGTGTCCTTTTGATTTTGAAAGTTTGTGTTAACTTCCTTCTCAATTGTCAGACAAAGTGGTATCACTTATTCACAATTGAATTGTATTACAAATTGATAAAATTTATTTGCTTGGTTCAACCCTAAATTGAATAATAATAGAATTGTTATGAAGGGCAAGATTTGCTGGTTATAAGGAGGTAAGGAGGGGGAAGTACCACAGACCTATAGGATAACTAACGTAAATATGTAAATTAAAAGTCGCTTATTTTTATTTCTTTCAATAATGTACAGCAGGGGATCAATAAATATATGTTTACTGCTTGGATTAATAAAAACAATCAATGTATTGGTCTGATTGCATAAGTGGAATTGATTTTAAAAATTCATTACAAATATAAAACCTTGTTTGTTTATTTAGAGCTGTCCTTAATACAAAAGAGCATTGAGACCATCAACTACTTGATATCGCAGGTTTTTTTTTATTCTTTTAACACTTCTGAAACCAATGTATTTTCTTAATAAATCTAGAAAAGTTGGTAATATTGTTTAGATCACTGAAGAAGAATTAAAACAGGTTGGCATTTCCAATTTGCGATAGACTGGGACAACATGCGATGGAAGTGTGTATTTCGCCTAATCGTTTTTGAAGCCTCTGATTTTCATGCAATAACTATAGTCTCAGTTCATTCCTGCCCAAAATCCAGGAAAAGAAATGATTGTTAATTTGGAGGCTTTATCTCGTATCGTAAAATTTAAAAAACTTAATGTCGAAAGACTGCAATCGCCAAAGACCGCCAAGACCGCCAAGACCTTCGCGCAATGCGTATCCCTTAACCTCTCGACTTTGTCACACCACACCACCAGCATCTAATGTCGAAGAACAATGACAACGATGCCAAAAAGCCATTAGATCAGCCGCAACTGATGTGCTAGGTTTCTCGCGGCCACAAGCAAGAAACCTCTGGTTTGATGAGGAACGCCGACAGATGGCGACAGAAGCAGTCAAGAACGAGGCCTACAAGGCTAAGCTGCAGGTGAAGACGAGAGCTGCCATTGAACTCTATAGGCAAAGAAGAAGGGAAGAACATAGCCTTTTCAGAAAGAAGAAAAAAGAGCAAAAAAAGCGCGCGATCGATGATATAGAGATGTGCGACTCCAGGAACGATGTTCGCAAGTTTTACCAAAGTGTAAAACGTCAAAGCTAAGGATACAAAACTCGAACAGAATCCTGTCGATATGAACAAGGAAATATCGTAGTTGAGACACAGTCGATGCTGAGGATATGGAAGAACCACTTCTGCAGACTGTTAAACGGCGATGACGAACAACATTCCGCTGAACGAACCATTTAATATTGGCAACGACAGCGAAAACTACCAACCACCCGACCTAAGTGAAGTGAGGATAGCTATATCTAAACTCAAGCTTAATAAGGCCGTCGGAAATGACGACCTTCCCGCTGAGCTGTATAAAGCCGGCGGAGATGACTTGGTAAGTAACATCCACCAACTCATAAGCCAAATCTGGTCGGATGAAAGCATGCCTGAAGAATGGAACCACAGCATCGTTTGCCCGATCCACAAAAAAGGAGACCCTCTGAACTGCGCCAACTACAGAGGCATAAGTCTGCTCAACATCGCCTACACCGAATATGGGGTCCAGTATGGGGTTCCGCAAGGTGCCAAGCTCGGTCCTCTACTCTTCATATTATACACAAATGGAATGCTGAAATGCCTAAAGAAAAGTGTTCCATTCGCATACGCAGACGACACCGCAATAGTCGTATGTCACAAAGATATAAACGAGGCAACGAGGATGATGCAGAACGAGTTCAACGAAATAAGTAAGTGGTGCCATGACAATGGACTTGTGTTGAATGCATCAAAAACAAAAGTATGGCACATTCGCAGTCCTCAATACCCGGCAGCAGAAATCAGGCTTAATGCATTCAACTGCTCGAACCAGGTGAACACAGAACTTATAGAAGTAGTGTCTACGTATAAGTACTTAGGTATCACTGTTGAAAACAATTTTCTCTGGGAGCTGCACATCAACGATCTGAGGAACAATCTAAGAGGGTCACTATTTGCGTTGGCTTGTCTGCAACACAAATCAACAGCATGCGTGCAAAAGCAGGTATACCACGCTTTAATTGAATCCAGACTTACATACGGCATACCAGCTTGGGGAGGGGCGGCGCAGACACATATTCAAAAACTGCAAATCATTCAAGATCGGGCTATTAAACTGATATCAACAAGAGACGCACAAACAACAGCAAGCAGTGTGGGGGTTCTAAATGTCAATCAGATCTTCAAAATGACGGCAGCGATTGAGTATTATGATGATCAACGATTCCGGATACCAATAAATCATTCCTTTAACACCAGAAGAAGAGCGGAAGGAATGTACCAGCTACCACAGCTCTACAACGCCTACGGCAGAAGACAACTAATGTACACTATTCCTTTTATATTAAATAGTCTTCCCCAGGGCATTAGAAATGTCATTGATGTCAAAAAGTGAAAAAGAAAATTAAAACAATATTTTTTAGAAGATACTAATTCTATTCTCTTAATTCTATTATGTAAATATAAATTCTACAAAAACGAATATAAATACCAATTGAAATCTAAAGTAAAGTAACATAATTATATACTTAAATAACTCGTATTGAATACAATTGCTCATTTTGATGACTAGACACAAAAATTAATAACACAATCACCTGCATATAAGCCATGTGGATTCACAGGTCTGTATCAAATTGTATCAAATTTAAAAACTGTATGAATAAAACTAAACTAAACAAGATCCTATCTGCCGTAATATGTGAACGCCTGAAACCGTTTACCAACAACCTGGCCGGCCCTTATCAGTGTGGTTTTAGGCCAGGGAAGTCCACAATCGACCAAGAAGTCCAAATGGATACCCACCACCTATTTATCGATTTCAAAGCCGCATACGACAGCATTTATAGAGACGAACTATACAGAGCCATGTCTAGTTTTGGTATACCGCCCAAACTCGTCCGTTTGTGCAGGATGACGATGGAGAATTCTCGCTGCACCATCAGGGTTGGAAACGACCTCACCGACACAGTCGATACCAAAATAGGATTTAGGCAAGGCGATGCACTGTCATGTGAATTTTTCAATTTGATTCTTGAGAGGATTGTGCAAAACTCCCGAGCCAACACCAGAGGCACAATTTTCCAAAAATCGGTGCAACTACTAGCATACGCCGACGATATTGACATCATTGGTAGGACTCAACGTGATGTCATAGCCACGTTTGCTAGTATAGAGAAGGAAGCGGCAAAAATGGGTTTAGCAGTAAATGAGGGTAAGATTTAGTATATGCTGTCAACACGAAAGGACACACAACATCGACGAATTGGACAGAACGTCACCATTGACAGATGTAACTTTGAGGTAGTACGGAACTTTGTCTACCTCGGCTTCGCTATTAACTCTGACAACAACATCTCGTCAGAAATCAAACGAAGAATTACTCTTGCCAATCGCTGTTTCTTCGGGCTAAGAAGGCAATTTAGTAGTAAAGCCCTTACTCGAACTACTAAGGAGATCCTATATAAGACCCTGATCATCCCAGTCCTGCTCTACGGCGCTGAAGCATGGACCGTATCAAAAGCGGATGAAGTAATCCTTGGTCGATTCGAGAGAATCTTCGGTCCCGTTTGCGTTGACGGGCTATGGAGACGAAGATTCAACCACAAACTATACGAGCTGTACAGCGACATACCCCTAGTCAAAAAACTCCGCATTGGCCGTTTAAGATGGCTAGGGCATGTAGAACGAATGGACACCAATACTCGGGCTCGCAGAGTGTTCGATTCCCAGCCAGACGTCGGACGCAGTAGAGGAAGACCTCGCCTTAAGTGGCGCGCACAAGTAGAAACCAACCTCAACCAACTTGGAGTGCGCAACTGGAGGCAGTTAGCTAAGGACAGGGCTAATTGGAGAGGCATTTTGGTTGAGGCCCAGGTTCATCTCGGACTGTAGCGCCACTTAAGTAAGTAAGTAAGTAAGTAAGTAAGTATAGGCGCATTGTCGTACTCAAGATGTCTGGTATTCTAATTTAAAGTTCATTATTTGGCAGTTCCCTGAAGTGTTAGAGTTTTCTGGATCCCAACGTATTTTAACATTATGTTGTTGCTCATTCTCGCTTAGTACTTCGTACGATTTTAGGCTTTTGGGATCTATGGATCTATTCGCAGATTGGTTACCGATATAAATCATTAGATAATATTAGATTGTAAAAAACGGACATCCCGATGAACAGCGACTTATTCGGCTCGCAGAACAATCTGGTTGAGCAGATTGAATGAACGACTGACTTCAAAGTCCCTACAAAATATCCAAGACTTAAATCGTTCGCCTGTTTTATATATCTATGTTCGTGAAGATGAATTTTAAAGTCTCTTCTATCTACAAAGTCTCTTCTATCTACAAAGCGAAATTTCAATTCCAGGTTGAACTGTGATTGATAGGTAGAACATCTGTGTTATTTGGTATTTTACTCGTTGAGTTTTTTAAGTGTCAACATACTTCCTTACTTATTTTCTAAGTAGCGCTTAAGTAGGGAAAGAACCTGGGCCTTAACCACTTTGAGTCCCCAATTAGCACGGTCCCTAGCGTTCAACCTTAACGCTATGCAAGGGCCGTGAATAAACCTTGCAATTCTTGTATGTCAGAGCAGCTTATGTACGTTTTTCGAATGTGAGTGTATATGGTACTGTTAGTTCCATTTTAGGAAATCTTCCACTGCCGTTTTAGGGTTAGGTACAAATAAATCGAGTCTGAACAAATATCTAGTTTCAAACGAATAATGTTTTATAATTTGTTTAATGCTAAACATTTTAAAATCCTTAATTGCTGATATCTCAAGGATACACTTGAACCACAGTTCTTATCCAAACTGATTGAAAACTCATTGCAATTGACATAGATTACTACTTGCAGCAAGCCGTCATCATTACTCCTTCAAATGATTGTCATTGACAGGTACTTTAATCCTCTTCTGGCACACTGGAGTAGAGCCATACATTTCCTAATCCCTTACTTTCCCAGCAAAGCATTCTCGTTGTATACACCATGTCGTGGCAACTCACACACTATTTGTACATGAAATCAATTTCAGAAATCTTCTCATTATATTCGGACAAGGATTTTATTCCCATACCTAGTTGAAATTACTCTTGTTAAGGTGAAAATAAAATCATACAAGAGAAAACAATCTGTGAACGAAGTCTTTATGCTATATTCAAAAAAATTAACTCATTCACAAAATACACCGTCCATTGTCCACGCATAAAAGGACTTACATAAAATCCTTAATTATAAATTTTATGATTATATATTGCTCGTACATTCATTAGAAGATATAATTGAGACAAATATAGTGCGGAGGTCTTTTACAAAAAAAACTCCTTCAATCGCCCTTATCACCAACCCACCCATGTCCCTTACACAAAATCCCCCCAAAAATAAATCAAAGGGGGATTTCATGCGACGGAGTGTGTCCTGGTGTAAGGACTGCTACCAATGCTTTCTCTCAAAAAGGGTTGATGCGTTTATACTCACACCCATATAACCTGTAATACCCAACCGCTGTGGTTAATGAGGCGAATGTATAATTGATGTTCGCAAAGATTTTTTGTGAAATTGAGTAAAACACGGGCGACAAAAAGGGAAAACGTTAAACAGAATTAAATTGGCACTCTGTAACACCAACTCGATGTCTAGTGGGTGACAAAAAATTCAATAATAAATTTCTGTAAAATGTTTGCTTGTTAGTGCGAAATTGTTATGTTGCGGTTTGAGGTCAATTTAAAATTTAACATTTAAAAATTGCTTTTCCTGTATTCTATGTAAAGGGTGTCCTAGTCGCATTATAGACAGGTTAAACTTAGCTGAATTTTTGAACGTCAAATTAATCGTTACTTACTCAAGAGGTGCGTCAGAATGGACTAAGTATGGACTAAATATTTCGCAATAGGTTAACGTTCAGTCAGCATGGTCATTCCAATCTGTTTGCAATTAGCATTCATGATTAATTTCTACCTATAAGGGTGGGTAATCTCTGAACGAGTGATTATTTTTTATACGTTATATCTCATAAGTGAAAGGGTAGAGTTCATGGCTTAGCTTAACCTCTTCTAAGGAACAGTTATCTAAATTAGATGCAGGCTCTAAGCTGATTCCTTGAAACAAAAGATAACTCAACTTGATTTTTGTTACTAATCTGCTGTTACTACTATGCGATGAAATGCCCCGCAGAATGGTTGGATTATTTTCTCAATAGATCAACAGTTTAAACTATCTAACTCAGCGTTTCCCAAAGTGTGCTCCGCGGAGCACTTGGTGCTTTTGTACATTGATGTGACTCTGTGGATCTATCGACGTGAAAAGATCAAAAGATCGTGAGAGATCAAAAATAATAGGTACTATGGATCGCTGGCTAAAGTCTGGGTCGTTAAAAATAACCGCTGAAAGCTCCTTAACAGCACCCCCAGTAGTTACTAAAGAGTCAGCAACTGGCAGGTACATAATACAAAACCATATTTGTTTATTTCATAATGGGAAGTTTCCTATCGCTAGAACCGCATTTGTATTAGATGCGTTTTGTTGGATTTATAATATTTTTTTCTGTTGTTATCCTCAATTCAGATTTGTAAATTTGCTCGTTTTCCATTTATTGTTCTATTCTAGAGCCAAGGAAAATGATGCAATAGAGACAGCGGCGTCTGAACTTTCTGAAGAATTTGGGGCAGACAATGTGGCTAGTACTAGTTCTATGGTTATCAGTACTGCAGAAAAAAAAAACAGTAAAAAGGAAGTACGACGATTCATATTTAAATCTTAGATTTGCTGAGACAAGTGACAACAAACCCCAATGCGTAATTTGCGGCAAAGTGTTGCCGAATAGTGCGATGTTTCCAGCAAAAATGAAACGTCATTTTGAGGGGATTCATCCAGATTGCAAAAGCAAACCGACAAATTTTTTTTAAAAGGAAGTATGGTGAACTTACAAAATCTCAAACAATTATTACTAACCACTCAAAGACAGTGAACGAAAATGCGTTGATGGCGTCCTACTTAGGGAGTTTCCGAGTTGCGCAAACTGGCGAAACCCATACAATCGCTGAAAACTTAATCAAGCCATGCGTTAAGGACATTGTTGAGTGTATGTTGGGTGAAAAGGCCAAAAAATTAGTTGACACCGTTCCTTTGTCAAATAACACAATATCACGAAGAATCGGAGATTAAGCAGAGAATGTCAAAACTACTTTACTTTCGCGAATAAAAGTCACAAAATTTTCCCTGCAAATGGATGAATCAACAGATGTTGCAGGGTTGGCTATTTTAATAGTATTTGTGCGCTACCAATACCAACAGTCCTTTCAAGAAGATCTGCTTTTCTGCAAGCCGTTGGAAACTACAACAACTGGTGCTGAAATTTTTAAATTAATAGACAATTTCTTTATTGTCAATGATATCCCATGGGTTAACTGCGTGGATGTGTGCACAGACGGTGCCGGTGCCATGACTGGAAAAACGTCCAGTGCCGTCTCAAGAATAAAACAAAATGCCAAGGAATGCAGCAGTAGTCACTGCGTTCTACACCGACCGCCATGCCCTTGCAATGAAAAAAATGCCTCTCTCCTAAAAGAGGTCTTAGACGAAAGCGTGAAAATAATTAACTTTATTAAATCTCGACCTAAGAATTCAAGGCTATTCAAAGTATTGTGCGATGAAATGGGTAGTCTACATACGTCTTTACTTCTTCACGCAGAAGTAAGGTGGCTTTCTCGCGGCAAAACACTGACGCGGCTTTTCGAAATGAGGGCTGAAGTCAGAACCTTCCTTATGAACGACAACTTTGATTTGGGCGACAGATTGTGTAATGAGCGTTGGCTCTTTAAATTATCGTATCTAGCCGATATTTTTAAAAAATTAAATGATTTGAGTGTATCACTTCAAGGAAAGACAATAACTGTTTTCGATGCCAGTGATAAGGTCGAAGCATTTAAAAAGAAAATCAAGTTTTGGGCGAAATCTTTAAAAAATCGAAACCTAGACAGCTTCCCAATGGTCAGCGAATGTAAAGAGGAAATAGATTTGGGTATTCCTGACGACATTTTAAATGAGTTTCATTAACATCTGCTAATTTTGCTCAAAAACTTCCAAAGCTACTTTCCGGAAGAATACCATTCAAACATTAAAGAAAATGTATGGGTTGCAGACCCGTACTCCGCCGCGTTGGAAAGGCCAGCATCTCTGACATCGTTGCAGTTTGAGTGCTTAATTGATTTGACATCAGATTCTTCTTAAAGGCAAATTTTGAAACTAAGAAGTCTTTATCAGAATTCTGGTGTATGTTGAAGGACGAATTCAAAATTTTGTCAGACAGAGCCAAAATAATTCTTCTGCCGTTTGCAACAACATAAATGTGCGAATCAGGATTCTCCGCCTCCGTTGGAACCAAAACAAAATATAGATCCCGTCTCGATGCAAAGCCAGATATTCGGTTGCAGTTGTCCCAAATTCAACCAGATATACAAGCATTTAGCAAAACCAAACAGGCACATTATTCTCACTAGATATTGAATTCCTTATGTTCTTTAATTAACATTGTTCTTGTTTTCTTCGTTGATGTTACTTGTTTTACTTGAATTTAATAATATATAAAAACAATTTTGAGTATTGCATTTTTTACACATACATAACTGCGAAAATAGCGTAAGTGTAACGAAGTGCTCCGCGAGGAATGTTTGACCTAAAAAGTGCTCCTCGACCAAAAAAGATTGGGAACCGCTGATCTAACTCCTCGCAATGATCTGACGTTCGGATTTGGCATAAAACTGGAGCTCCCTACACGCCATCATGCAAGAATTGTATACCCAGACAGGAATGGTTGTGCGAAAAAGATAGGTCCTGAGTTGTAACAAACCAGTTATGCTAAAAATGTTTGCCGTTATCCAAAGTAACCACCAGTATGGCCCAATTTTTTTGTTCTGTGACAATCGAATTCTCGATCCCTAGGCATATTATGCTATAAATAGGGTAGGATAGATACAAATTGTTTTTTTTTAGGAAGGCTCGAGTGTGGGTAAACACGTTATGTAGACGAAATGTACATAACAATATTATTGTATTATAGTATTTTGAGGCAAACTGAGATGATGCTTGCAGATGTTTATTGAGTCTGCTCTTGAATTGTTGTAGATCGTGTATTGGTGGAAATACGTTCGTTCCATTCGTTGTTTGTTCTGTGACAAAATAATTTTGGTACTGCGATGTGTCTGTAAGCTGAAACTGCATGTGTACTGTAGACGGTCGTTGAAATGCAACATGTTAAAGGGAGATTTTTCTAAGCTCCTCCCAAACATCTACCACTATAATATCTGTAAACTGAAACTGCTTGTGTAGTCGGTCATTGAAATGCAACGAGTTAAATGATGATTTTTCTAAGCTCTTCCCAAACTTTTACCGCTATAATATCAGTAATAAAAAGACAGATTTCCTACAGGTCTCCGCTTTACCAAAGGTTCCAGTTTTGAAGTAAGGGAAGTATCGTCTATAAGGCGGATTACACGTTACACTTTGGATAGAGTCCTGTAAGTTTAATTTATGTTCTAGGGACGAACTTCAAACATGAGAACACTATTCAAATACTTGAGCTTTAAATAGAAGAAGAAGAATTATGTTGTAGAATCTCTTAGCAAAGTGGAAGCGTAACTTATTTTCGTCGCTGCTGATTTGGCAATTGAGGTTACAGTAAAAGTTGTATGCTGCGTTTTCTTTGAGTTGAATTCAACTAGGTTTTATATTCTCCATTATATAATCTTTTGTAGGTCTTCGTTTATAAAGCAGATTTGTTCGCATCTCTACTGGTGTGCAGCAATAGCGGTAATTGGCGTCTTGTTTGAGTAAGTAGCTATAAGAGTATTATTAATGTGCAGCAGAAAATAGAGTGGGTAAGATAATTGATCATTGATGTACCCCAGCGTTTATTGAGAATATATCTGAGGTAACGCCATATGCCACTACTAGCAAAGATGTGTCTTTGAGAAAGTTTTTCATCCTGCCGCACAGTATTTGAGCAATTTTAATTTGGCTAGCAAAAACTTGTGCTAAACTGTATTGATAAACTTGGAAATATCCTCGATTCTCAATCAGTTTCCATTGCAGGTCTGCAGTTGAGCGTTTCTGTCGGAATCCTTTGTGGGTAATCGACAATCTCGTTGTTAATTGTTATTTCAATTACTTTTGAATGTATAGATGGTAAAGCAATGTGTTTGTAGTTTTCAGGCATGCATTTTCTTCTTTTTTGGAAATCTGTTGAATTCGACACATTTTGCAGCAACTCGGGAATATCAGATGAGCATATGACATAGTTCGGGTGCGCATTTTTTAAGTTCAGTTAGGTGGAATTCCATCAGGTTCGGTGGTATTTTAACAGTCCAAATTGTTCAGGATGCGTCTTATTTTTCGAGGTCAAAGTGTTGCTTCAACCATCCTGGAGGGTACGTGCTTTATCGTTGTGTCCGTTAGCCTCCGGGACATGCCACACGTTTTTTAGTTACACTTTCATTGATATGCCAGGCTTTGTGTAAACGCTTTCTTTTTTGCTTCAACTTACTAGCATTGCTTATTGAATCATAGTTTGTTTGACCCATTTATTTTTATAAAACGATGAATGAATAATTCCATACCCAGAATATTGATTTTTTTTTACTGCCACTGTGTAAAAAATCAAAAAATAGTTTTTTTTTTAATAAAACGCCCACAACATATTAGATAAAAATAAGGACAAGTACATGTGACATATTCAGGATAATGTATTAAACAATTTCTCTTTTTCACCATTAAGGCAAATGCTATGAATAGATATTGAATAGACTTGACTTTGTGGAAGTGTGCATGGTTACCATCGATCAAGTATAAGCTTCATTAGCCTGGATCCCAATTCTACTTTATGGCGCATTGTTCACGATGATAAAAAGGAAGTTGGAGAGCACTTTTGAATACCATAATTCTTTGTCGAATAATTGTGTCTATATGCAAGTATGGTGGGTAATTTAGACCAAGATACACACAAACACGTCGTATCCGTAGACGACGTTGGGTGACAACCGGAGGATCATTGTACCCCAGAATCCCAGGTTGGATTCACATTTACATAAAATCTCAGTTGATCATACAACCGCGGTTGCCATAGCGCTTGGACTTAATTTCTGGATATGATCGAAGGGAATATAAGTCCATAAATAGTTTAAAACCAATTACGCTTTGGATTGGTAGTTATTCATACCATGCAAATTGCAAGTTCGACAGTACGTCCCTAGATACTATCCTACTAAAGAAAGAAAGAAAGTGAGGCTTTCTTTTTCTGCAAATATTATACTGTCTTTTGACATCCCATATCTGAATTAAATACGAGCCCAGAGAAAATCACAAGAAAAACCGTATTAATCCTGAACGTGGTTTGAAATATCTGAACATACATTACACAAACATTCGTATTGACAACCAAATCCAAATAAATAAATCAAATGCTCAGCGATGTCAATCAGAAAGTTAAAGTCTTTATTTCCAATCGTCTCCCCTGCGACTGAAGATTTTTTGAGGAGCAAACAAATATTTACCTCCAACAAATATATAGAACAAAAAATACTTCACAAAGTACCTTTAGGGAGGATTTTACAATTTAACCGGCTTTGAAACCCCTTCGCGTACTTCGTTTGCTCATGTTTTTGCTGTTTATAACTGCTATGTCTGTGTGAATAGTATTCTACAGCGAGGGAATGAGCCGAACACGCAACCACAAAATAGAACGGAACCAATTGTCCTTATGGTACTATAAAAAAGGGAACCATCTGAGTGGATCGTAAAAAAAAGAATGAAATATTTTTCTGCAAATACCATGTCCTATTCTGGCCATAATCCAGAACGGATATGGCTACGGGATGTGCGCATTTAAAAAGGTCGGTTGAGCATTGGTCCCCAAAGAATAGGATAAGAGTGCAATGGAAAGGAAAGCGTTAAAATGTTAGTCCTTTTGGGACATCCAGTTGGTTTTTTGCGGTTATTGTATGAATCAGTGCGATGCGAGTGCTGCATACGAAATGTAGTATAACACACGTAAACCTATCGGCAAAGAACCTTGAAATTGTTCGATGAAAGTATCTTTTATAAAAGCTCTATAGGATTCGACTAAAGATGTATTCCTTCATGGAATATTGAATTTAGAAAAAAAATTGATAACAAATATTTACTATAATGCGGTTAAACAATCTTTGCAAGTGAGGTGAACTGTAATAAATTATGGTACTCCACATAGCGACGCCATAACACCACTTATTTCTCGGGTAAAATAAGTTACGTGCTTTTAGCTTCTTTCGAAATAAAAAAATGTGACTTTTATTTGTGCAATAAATATAAGTATGTAAACAGTAAAATAGACAAGTGTGCAGAACGTTAGAGTTTTCTCATATGCTTATCCAACATTTTGAAATAAAAAAAATAATAATAAATATGGGCACAGGTTTTATTAAGTAGGTATATATAGATCAAATCAAATTCGAAAGCTGAGTTGATCCAGCCATGTATGTATATACTGACGTTTGTATTTATTTCTTACTTGCTCCTAAACGAGTAAATATTGGTTTCGTATAAAATGTCGAACTCGAGATTTTAATCAAATCGAATATGATAAAGATGGAGAAGCCCGAAAGAAATGGTCCAGCAATTGTATCGGTCTGTGCACCAAACTGAAAACCAAAAAGCTGAAAAATGTTGAATAATTCATTTACGTAAATTTGCATCAAATGCATCTTCCAATGTCATCTCTTCTAGTCTGAATATTACTAATTGCTTTAGATAAATATGAATTTTAAATATGTTTCATGTACTTTGCTGTTGATCCAGCATATTGCAGGGCCTATTGGATTATATGTTGGACCGCAGTGCAAGAGAAAAAAATACATCATACGATCATAGATTTATTATTCACCGAAAATTGCTGTAAAAACTCATTGATTAATAAGGAGTTTCGGTATGTCTAGAAAATATTTTTCAGTGCCTAAGGATCTCTAAAATGTTATGCTAAAATTACGCGTTTCCGATAGGTAAAAATTCATTATATTCAGTTATCGAATCCCAAAGGGAGTGTAATATTTGGTGATAAACCTAGCCTGAAAAAAGGGATTACTTATTTCGTAACTTTTTAAAACACATTCGATTTCACGATAGAGAGTATCTAGGAACGTACTGACGAATTCTATGTATGGTATATGTATACAGAACGAAGTTGGGTTCAAACTGTGTAATCATACAAAATCATAGAACAATCAAATGGTTTTCCATTAGAACTCGACTCTTGACGAAGATAAATTTTTAATTATACAACAAAGAGTTTTGTAGAAAAAATTTCATCAAATGAATCCTCTCCTTATTAATCAATAAATGAATACAAACGTCAGTATTTATTAGATTTTCTTCGCAGGTGTCTAGAGATAGCCTGGTAAGGCATTCCTAAATATTGAAGTTGCCTCTAGGCAACTTTTCTTAAATTAATATCTATAATCTATTTTTCATTGCTGCCTAACTGAACGGCGCCGGTGGTTGTGTCAAAAGACGTAATAGAATTCACAAAGCAAGTATAAATGTTATGATAAGATATTGTGTGGTTGTTTTCGTGCTTTTTTGTATTTTTTTATTAATATGTAGGACCAAGAACAAAAAAAAAACAATTAATAGATGTTTGTATTCAATTTATTTTAAGTACACAAGAACACATGAATGGTTGTGAGAAAGCTCGGCCCTGGGTACTAACGAACCTGTTGCCCCAAAAATTTGTATTTTTGCGTGATGTATTTCACTATGCAATAGCAGAATTTTGCAATTGGTAGGAGGGTTCAACAGAGGAGTAAAAAGAATGTTGCATCAAACGCTGCCCACAACAACTTGTGGGAACCCATGGAAAGCAGATATCCTTATTTGGCCAGACATTGTTGTTGTTGCATTTTTACATAAGACTGATTAGATTTACAAAAATAGGCATAGAAAATCTATATTTTTGTCTGAATTATTTATTTTCAAATTCTTGGTTTGTTAATTTTTGCAATCGAACTTTTTGGTACGTATGAATTTATAATTTATAAATTTATAAGTTATTAAAAAACGAATCGTAGCTTGAGTTTATTTTTATTAATTTAGTTTCACTTTATTTAAAATCACCGCACAAAAACTGAAAATAGCGTTCCAAATAATTAAACAGTTGAAATTCTAGTATTTGAGGAATGTTATCTAAATATGAAAATCGATTATAGATACCGAAGTTGCACTTAAATAATAATTAGAGGTATCATAAAGTTAGACAACCTGTAAAATTTTATATCTTTATAAGTTAGGCTAAATCCAAATTGTTAAAAAAAATGGTATATTGGGGACACCATTATTATAAGGGCTAAAACTGAGTCCAAAAATGCATAGAATTGTAATCATAAAACACTTTAAATAGATTCTAGCCGTTTAAGCAGGAGAATCAATTACGTACAGGCGGAATGACGAACCGACGTCAAACTGTAAAGAATTTTGAAAAAGTGTCTGAGCAAGATATTTAGACAACGCGATTACTTATATTTGATACCTTTAAATTTGTAAGCCATTTTTTGTGGTAGTTTTTTCTAAAAAAAAGGTTCTTATATACTATCGCATAGCAAATTCTATAGGCAGAGAGGTATATAAGTTCGCTTTAAAACGTTGTGCCAAGATAATGAAATATGGTATATTAGCTCTGTGCCTATTTTAAAAATTTTTAATTTCCGCCATCTACCACGGCCATTTTTTTTAGATAAGTGTCGTTTTTGATCAAAACAAACAAAACAAAACAAATTTTCGGCGCAACAGGCTCGTTAGTACCCAGGGCCTAGCTTTCTCACAACCATTCATGTGTGCGTGTGTACTTCTTGCACGATGGCGGGACCTCCTGTTTTATGCCGACTCCGAACGGCTAAGTTGAGATAAGCTTTTCTTGACAATTGATACTACTCGGACGATTTGTCAGATCATCACGAAGACATACTATATCATTGTCAATATTTCACACATTAAACATTTTAAGCGACGCCCACTTTTGGGTCGTAAAAAAAAAAAACGATTTTAGACAAACGTTCAAGAAAATTTGAAAAAGTTCTGATGAAAATATTTCGAAAATAATGTAATAAGCATTTTGTCCAACGCCTACTATTTTTGGTCGTTTTTCTATAAAAACTAAAGCTAAGCAGTTGAGATGGTATACTAGACGAATTTTAGTCTATATACGTACATTAAATAACTTCCCAAGAAGTAATTAGAATCAGTGAACAGTTGAACATGTTTCGACAAAATACGTAATCTCAAGTTGTATTTGACGAACTCTACCGAGTCTTCGATTCCTAGGCTGACTATGACGTAGCAGAGAAGACATCGCCTTAAGTGGCTCGCACATGTAAAAACCGATCACAACCTACTTAAGGTGAGGAACTGTAGCCAGTTAGCTAGGGGCTGAGCTAATTGCAGTGGCATGTCATTTGATGACCAGGTTCATTCTGAACTTTAGCGCTATCTAGGTAAGTAAGTAGTAAGCTTCAGTTTAAACTCATAAAACAACTATGATGTTTAATTCTTCATGAATTTCAGATTACTTACAAATAAACCTTGACAACTCGAATGACAAACTAAAAATTTCTAATCATCTAGAAAAACACATACAAAGCAACCATAAACCTACATATAATGGTGCAGAAAATATCTTAATGGTAAATTAAAGCTAAACACATTACCAAGCCAATTTGCGGTCCAACCAACCCCCACAAACAAATAGGAGCCATTTAGTTCCACAATGTTTATCCAGAGAAAGTGGATCTATAAAACCAGATTAACTTCCAAGGCAAACGCATTGACATAGAAAATAAAGAAAATCCCATAAAATAGACTCTCTGTTAGAAAAAAGCACAAACAATCAAACAGAATCAACACAAGAGCAAAACAAAGTAGCATTACCGATAACAATGGACCGATTTTTCTCCACGTCCCTTCAGATTTAAGACGGTGTGATGGATTTTAGGTATTTCATCGCACAATAGCTTTACACACCCTAAATGGCCCTCCAATTATGTAATACTGGTGTTATTTTGAAAAAATTCGCACGATATCCACATACCACATAACATAGATAACTTCAGCCTTTGTTTTGGTTCCATGCAAAGATAAAAAACTTCACAATTCAGGTGCGAAATGAATACCAAAAGAAATTTTCAACAAAAAAAAATCTACACGATTGAATTATTCTACGCATTTTTTTTGTCATAACGACTGGTGTGCGAGGGGAGAATGGTAGGAATGTCAGACAAAAGGACGAAAAACTTGAAACCCAAAACCCCCAAGTGACTATATCATCAAGGATGTTCTACAGGGTTTTTGTTTAAGAGGGGTTCTCGGCTGAGGTCTCTATCCCAAGCGTTTGAAGTATGAAGGGTCAAAATCACAAAGAAAAACAATTTAAGGATTTTTTTCTGTTCAATATTGGATTTTTTTCCGTGTGTTGGAAAGTTTAAAAGTGTGAAATAATCATTTCGGTGATCAAATTGTTTTTATCCAGTTAATGGTGCGGAGAATTTGTGAATGAATCTGCTAAATTTGATGTGGGATTAGCCTAATTGAGTTGGGTTTGGCGCTATGCGTTTGTCTGCTTAATTAGAATATTCCAAATAGTCTGGTCGGTAGGAGGGGTAATTGAATCTATTTTGAGATGTCAATTAAAAGTTTGATATGACACCAAAGCAAGGATTTTTGCAGACAAAATTCTCTACACTTGGGAAAGAGGAGTGCAAGTTTAAAAAAAAATACTTAAGGAAACCGGTAATGCTTGCGGATGATTATAGTATTTTATCTGCTCTTAAAGTGCTGGAGATTGAACTCTGGACGACAAATTGAGAGCTTTTCTTTTTTTAGAATTATCGCGAACTTATAAAGGGCTTATATGTTTGAGCATTTATATCGCGGTACTGGCGAAATTGGGATTACGGAGGCGCGTTGCTTTTGAATATATACACATAATTTGTATATTTGTTATAGAATTAATCTTTTTATTTCACAAAAAAGCTAAGCAAACGCAGATGGTTCTATCCTTAAAATGAAGAAGAAAAGTATCCAGTACTGCCTTCGTCAAAGGAACAAGTAGATTTGAGAGGTACCAATCAATTTTTAAATAACGAAAAATGACAAAATTTAGGCTTGGGTGACAACAATATTTCCGTAAATGATAGAAATTTGGGATTTACATGTATGCATGTCCCTAAAAATCCAGTTATAGCTATCATAGAAAACCATTAATGATAATTTTCTTTATAGTTTTGCTATCATAGAAAACCATTATTGATAATTTTCTTTACATTTTTGCGTTTTGTTCTGTAAATTGAATCATTGTTAAGTTGGTGTTGAAATAAAGCTTATCATTTTTAAAGCAAGATTATCCAAATATTAAAGTTTTCGCAGAATATCACTTTTTGTTTTTCATTGTGTTTCATTCCAATCAAATGAAGTGTTCACTTCTTCGTTTGTTCCAATCTGTCATGAATATTTTGTATGACCGTCCCTAACTACAAGAATGATTGTTAACACACAGTGGTGATTTGAATGGTAGCGTTTTTCAGTGATTAATATAATCGATTTTTCAAATAAAGTTTCATTTCCATCATGTTTTGTGTTCCAATGGTGCTTATAACTGGACCCTAACAGAAAGTATTATAACGGGTCCGCCATCTAACGTTTTTTTTCAACTAGTGCTTATTTCGTGAATGGTAACACTAAGCTCATGTCTGATTCAACAGATAATTAGTTTTATCCTTCCGCTGAACGAATATGGTTGTGAATACGCTTGAACAATGCTGGGAAATATTGCGACATTACTTTGAAAATCATGGTCATGTTGCAGAAAGTGTGCGAAAATTGCGTCCGAAGAAGAGAAGCACCGTCAGCTCCGTATGTTCGTTATCTTGTGAAAAAAAGTGAAAGAAACTGGCATCCTCATCGATAAACCACAGCGTGAAAAGCCAAAAACAGTGCGTACACCCGAGAATATTGCTGCTGTGGCAGAAAGTGTGCGTGAAGAGCCATCATCATCAATTCACCGTCGTTCTCAACAATTGAACATTTCGGAGACATCATTGATACGAATTTTGCATAAAGACCTTGGTATGACGTCATACAAAGTCCAATTGGTTTAGGAGTTGAAGCCAACTGACCATCCAATGCGTTTTCGCTTCGCTAAATGGGCCTGCGATCGACTTAGAGAAAAGGCCGATTTTGCCAAAAAAATCATCTTTTCAGATGAAGCTCATTTTGATCTTGGCGGGTATGTAAACAAGCAAAATTGTCGCATTTGGGGCACCGAAAACCCGCACGCATACATTGAAAAGCCGATACACCCAATACGAGTCACTGTTTGGTGCGGATTTTGGTACAGAGGCATAATTGGGCCATTTTTGAGGAAGGAGTGGCCGTTACAGTCAATGGCGATCGTTATCGGGCCATGTTGAACGAATTTTTGTTCACAAAAATTGAAGAGGAGGATATTGGCAACACTTGGTTTCAACAGGACGGCGCTACGTGCCACACAGCCGAAGCTACACTCGATGTTTTGCGCCCTGTTTTTGAAGATCGCATTATCAGCCGCAGAGCTGATGTCGTTTGGCCACCTCGGAGCTGCGATTTGACACCGTTGGACTATTATTTGTGGGGTGCCGTAAAAGATAAGTGTTACGCCGACCAGCCAGAGACAATTGACGCTTTAAAGGACAATATTCGTGAAGCCATTGGTGAAATACAGCTGCACACAATCGATAATGTGCTTAAAAATTGGACCGATCGTGTAGGCTACTGCATGGCCAGCCAAGGCAGCCATTTGAATGAAATTATTTTCCATTATTAACCGGAAGGATTGTACTTTCAAATAAAAAAAGAAATTTGAGAAAATATTCAGTCCTTTTTTTATAACAATTTCAAAGAAGTTTCAAATTTCAAAAAGTTATTTGGCGGACCCTTTAGATTATACAAAATAGCATCGTATATTAAAACGGTGGTTTTGCCAATAAATTGTGAAGCAAATAGAAGTAAAGTTTGTATTATTTGTAATTATTTGTAAGACTAACATGTGGAAGATAATTGGATATCGTACAACGAGGACAAACTCTGATTGGCTTTACCGTGGCGAAGCCCAGTCGTTATAACATTGAATACACATCAATCGTGCTTATTTTATCTCCAAGAGAGAAACATCTTTAGCAGAGAAAACATCTTTAGCAGTACTGTCAGAAAACAAAGCCTACACGAGAACACGGAACGGACTTAGGCTAATTGACTTCACCACTTCCACTATAGCCAGCACACGGTTTCCTCACCTCGATATCCATAAGGGGATATTGCAGTCGCCAGATCAACGAGCGGCCCAGATAAACGATCCTACAAGATCCTACCTGCCGTAATATGTGAAACCCTTAACCAAGAACCTGATCAGCCATTGTCAGTGTGGTCTTAGGAAAGGAAAATTCACAACCAATCAAAAAAAAAACAAAAGAAGTTCAAATCGCTGCCCACCACCTATTTATCGATTTCATAACCGCTTACGCCAGCATTAAGAGAGACGAACTAAATAGAACCATGCCAAGTTTTGGTATACTGCCCAAACTCGTTTATCTGTGCAGAATGAGGATGGCAAATTGTTGTTGCTCCATCAGGGTCGACGACATCACCGACACATTCAGTACCAAAAATGGGATTAAGGCAAGGCGATATCGTAAAATTTTTTAATTTGATTTTTGAGAGGATTGTGCAACACTCCCGAGCCAACGCCAGAAACGCAATCTTGAATCTTCCATAATTCGGTGCAACTACGGCATCCGCGGACGTAATTGACATCATTGGTCGGACTTAACGTGAAGCCATAGCTACGTTTGCTAGGGAAGGAAGCGGCAAAATGGGTTTAGCAGTAGGTAAATGAGGGTAAGAGTAAGTATATGCTGTCAACACGAGAGGACACACAACATCGACGAATTTACCAGAACGTCACCATTGACAGATATAACTTTGAGGTAGTACGGGGCTTTGTCTACCTCGGCTCCGCTATTTACTTTGACAGAAACCAACCTCAACCTACTTGAAGTGCGCAACTGGAGCCAATTAGGTAATGACCGGCCTAATTGGATAGGTATGTTGGTTGAGGACCAGGGTTATTCCTGACTGTAGCGCCACATAAGTATGTAAGTAGATTTTGAGGGAAATATTGGAAATATATTATGGCCCTCCTTGTAAAAAATCACATTTTGTATGCTTAGAATGCAATGTATGTACCCGATTCTGATCTAATGATCTGAAGGAGAATATTTCTTCATAATTCACTGAAAGTTATAATTGTTTCAAAATAAAGTTTCAGTACCACTTTACGTATTGACTTTGAAAATATATAATTCTCAATGTTTTTTCTAGATAGAACTCTTTTAAAAAGTTGTCCATAGATATCCACTTTAATGACTTGGCTCAACTTTCTCTATACGTAAATTTTGAGTTTGGATAATAAAATTGAATTTTGTACAACTTAGAATCTTTGAATTGTTGCCATTACTTAAGACAATATTTTGAAATATTTCATTATTATAAATTCTTATAATGGGAATGGAAAAATAAACTCACACCATGGTTTTTAATTACCAAAAAAAGAAGAGAATTTTTAAGTAATCAGGAACATAATAAGCGAATGTAACACTTAATTAAAGACCTGCCTCCCCATGCAATTTAATCATGGATATTTAAAATTATACAATTAAGAGAATCCTTGCATACAGTGTTGGGTATTTCCCAAATTGATGTTTTAAATGTATTGTGATGCCTTTTTAAGTACATTCTTCAAATTTTCGGATAGATTTTCTGTAAACTGTGCGATGGCTTAGTTGCCTTACCCACTCTGTCTCCACTCAATATTATAAAATTTAAGGAACAAGAAACAACTATATTTTAAGTATTTCTGATGGCCCAAAAGTGGTTTTCCTACGATATATGGAATAAATTTTGAATGAAAGGATAACAAAAAACTAATGAAATAAATTAGAAATTGAAATTTATTTTTTGGAACTTTTATAATGAAATAAAATGTTGATAAGGCAAAAACGCCGCCTTGATGACTTCCACGGGGATCTCAAAAAAGAACTCTCCGATTATTAAAATGATTGATTTATTTCACAGAGATGCACTTATATCAAAATTCCTATTTAATAAAAAAGATAATTATATCTTAAAGAAAATATAAAAATAGTAGGTATTGAAAATGACATACTTTTTGTTATGGAAAATTGGAAACCACAAGGATATTTTCACAATTTTTTTAATTTTTCAATCTATACCGCGCCAAATTTTGTTGATTCAGAATATGAAAAAATGGCGTTTGCTTAAAGACGCTACCTGGCGTTTTTAAGATTCGTTAAATCTGATTGACAATTCAACTTCATGTTTACTTATTAATTTAAGAGTTGCCGATTCATTCAAAGTTAGGGTGATTTAGTAAGTGGCGTTAACATAAATTATTATAAATTGGATTTCATGGATTTTTTTACATTATGTAAAGGCTATATAGTCAATATGGAGAACGCTCTTAAAAATAACCCTAAACGCTTTTGGGGCTTTGTCAATTCGAAGAGAAAAACGGATGGATATCAAGCCAATTTCTCTTATAATAATTCAAAAACATCGGACTCTCTAATTTTATCTAACTTATTCGCAGAGAATTTCAGTAAATCATTTATTGACACCCCTCTTGTCTTAGACGAACATTATTTCAGTTATCTCAATGGCTGTCCTCAAGTTAGTTTCAGCAACGTTATATTTGACGATGAGACACTACTTAAATATATCTCTTTATTAAATAATGACTATTCAGCGGGGCCCGATAGAATCCCACCAGTAGTCGTAAAGCAATGCAAAGATGCTCTTTTGCCACACCTTAAGTATATGTTTGAAAGCTCCTTTGCCACTGGAGTATTCCCAACTCAATGGAAAAATGCATTTATTACACCTGTTTTTAAAAAAGGTGAGCGTGGAGATATTTCTAATTATAGACCTATCTCAAAACTATCTTCATCTTGCATTCCCAAGTTATTCGAACATATTATTTGTGATAAATTGGTCTTCCTTTGTCGAAACATCATCTGTGATGAACAACATGGCTTTGTTAAACATCGATCCACTGTAACAAATCTATTAACTTTCATGCATCATTGCTCCAATAGTTTGGAAAATAAAAAAGAAGTCGATTGTATATACACCGACTTCTCCAAAGCCTTTGACCAGTTATCACATAACATCATAATTTTTAAACTTAAGGCGTATGGATTCCCTCCAGGTTTCATAAATTGGGTTAAATCATACCTCTCATTGAGAACATACCAAGTAAAATTTAGAGGTTCCAAGTCAGACCCTTTTGTTGCTCACTCTGGAGTACCTCAAGGAAGTCATTTAGGACCAATATTATTTATACTTGCAATTAACGATGTAAAAGCTTGTATTCGAGATAGGAAAATATTGATATATGCTGATGATATGAAAATTTTCAAATGTGTAGAAGATCTAAACGATTCGCTTTCACTACAAACCGATTTAACCGTAGAAGTACATGCTTCGTCGAATCGACGAAGATCGTTCAGATTTTGTCGTTTTTCTTTCTTACCTTGGTTTGTTTGGTCTTCGTTTTTCGTATAGCGCTAGTCGTGGTCAAGTTGTTAGTTAGTGTTGATTCGCAGTCGAATATAAATTGCGTAAGTATGATATTTCATACAATTTAGTAGTAATTCATTAATTAAATTTTAATTAAATAGTTTTTATTTTAACCTGATTGTCATGAAAACTTGTTCCCTTCTAGTTTATTATAATACTTTTTAGATACAAGCACTTTTGGTGAACTATATGTGCCTTAATTTTTTTTTACTATTTTAAGGTGGATTATTTTGGAAAACATGCCAAATGACATAAGGCTTAGAAATTGTATTTTCAGGTAAGAGTTATAAAAAAAATTATGTTTTTGTATTTTTCCTTTGTACTAAATAAAATTAAAAACTGAAAACAATTAACTTCAAAATCTTTTGCTACATTGGTCATCTGTATGAAGATTTTAAATAGTGCCGTCGTCGATTCGACGAAGCATATCCCAAACGTATAAAAAATAAGCATGTACTTCCAGGGTTAAATAGTTTTACCATATGGTGTCTTAAAAACTGTTTGAATCTGAACCCTACAAAGTGCCAGCATATGTCATTTTCACGAAAACGCGCTCCATGTAATTTTAAATATACTCTGTCCGGGCACACTCTCTGTCGTGCAGACAGTTTTAAAGATATTGGTGTATATTTTGATCCCAAAATGGAGTTTAATAAACACATTAACGTTATCGTCAATAAATCAAACTCTATGTTAGGATTTATTAAAAGATGGTCAAAAGAGTTTAATGACCCTTACGTCACTCTTTCGCTCTATAACTGTCTAGTTCGGCCTCACTTGGAGTATGCTTCACAAATTTGGACACCCTTCTATGTAGTTCATTCGAATAGAATTGAATCAGTCCAACGTAAATTCATAAGATTTGCTTTGAGAGGACTTCCATGGGATGATCTGCACAATTTGCCTCCGTATAGGTGCAGAATTAAACTGCTGCAACTATTGCCTTTGTCTCAACGTAGACTTAACAATAACATGGTTTTCTTACACCAATTATTATCAGGACAAATTGATGCTCCTGATCTTTTAAGTGCTATTGGTTTTAATACCCGGGGAGGTTCCTACAAACTGCGTAGATTCAATTTATTACATATACCTAGCCATAAACACAACTATGGCATGCATGAGGCTATTAGTCGCATGACTAGAGTTTACAATAAAAATAACGACGTAGTTGAACTGCATGTTAGTAAAAGTAGTTTGAAAAACACTCTGCGAAATTGTATTCTAGAACCGTAATAAGTATATTTAAAATTGTCCTTTGTTTCATAACATATATAGCTTCATTGTAATTTAATCGTTTATTGATTTTGCTAGTGATTTCAAACTTAGTTTCATCTATGTTCTGTTTTGTCCCACTAACAAATGCACTAAATGATGAGCCTGTGGATGCATATTATATGCTGTGGCAAATTTCTGCTCGTAGATGCTGCTTGTATTAAGCTCGCTACGACACAGATCTGATAGTGTTAAAAAACTCTTTTAAAAAGTTGTCCATAGATATCCACTTTATTGACTTGGCTCAACTTTCTCTATACGTAAATTTTGAGTTTGGATAATAAAATTGAATTTTGTACAACTTAGAATCTTTGAATTGTTGCCATTACTTAAGACAATATTTTGAAATATTTCTTTATTATAAATTCTTATAATGGTAATGGAAAAATAAACTCACACCGTAATTTTTAATTACCAAAAAAAGAAGAGAATTTTTAAGTAATCAGGAACATAATAAGCGAATGTAACACTTAAATAAAGACCTGCTTCCCCATGCAATTTAATCATGGATATTTAAAATTATACAATTAAGAGAATCCTTACATACAGTGTTGGATATTTCCCAAATTAGCGTTTTAAATGTATTGTGATGCCTTTTTAAGTACATTCTTCAAATTTTCGGATAGATTTTCTGTAAACTGTGCGATGGCTTAGTTGCCTTACCCACTCTGTCTCCACTCAATATTATAAAATTTAAGGAACAAGAAACAACTATATTTTAAGTATTTCTGATGGCCCAAAAGTCGTTTTCCTACGATATATGGAATAACTTTTGAATGAAAGGATAACAAAAAACTAATGAAACAAATTAGAAATTGAAATTTATTTCTTGGAATTTTTATAATGAAATAAAACGTTGAAAAGGCAAAAAGGCCGCCTTGATGACTTCCACGGGGATCTCAAAAAAGTACTCTCCGATAATAAAAATGATTGATTTATTTCACAAAGATGTACTCATATCAAAATTCCTATTTAATAAAAAAGATAATTATATCTTAAAGAATATATAAAAATAGTAGGTATTGATAATGACATACTTTTTGTTATGGAAAATTGGAAACCACAAGGATATTTTCACAATTTTTTAATTTTTCAATCTATTCCGCGCCAAATTTTGTTGATTCAGAATATGAAAAGATGGCGTTTGCTTAAAGACGCTACCTGACGTTTTTAAGATTCGTTAAATCTGATTGACAGTTCAACTTCATGTTTACTTATTAATTTAAGAGTTGCCGATTCATACAAAGTTAGGGTGATTTAGTAAGTGGGATTGACATAAATTATAAATTGAAGTTTATTTCATGGATTTTTTTACATTATGTAAAGCCTTATATCTGAAACTAAACAAAGAATAACTCAAAAATTACTATAAATAAAATAATTATTAATTGTTTACATAGAAACAATTAATAATTAATTAATTAATAGCGCTACTGGAAAGTACGATAACTTAGAGGACGGAAAATAAAATTTCTTGTAACGGACAACGAAAAGTGAGGTGAAATCCTTTGAACCTACGAAACTACCCACCATGTACTGGTAATTAAGAAAACATTTGACATACTAACCTGCTAATCGATTCAAAATACTGTTAATAGGGTAAAAAAATCTGTGAAACACATTTAATTTATTTTTTAAATTAATTGTGATATTTTAAAATGAAAAATAAGTGGATAATGCAGATCTGATACCTTAAACCCTTGAACATTGTTTAGAGTTTTAAGCCCCTTGACTGTAGGAAAATTAAGCAACGCAGTACAAAACTTTATAAAAAATGTTTCTACAGTTTCGCAAATTTAAATAGAGTATACATTCATTAAATCAGCAAAATCCATGCATTTTGTGGACGTCAAGGCGGGTCCGGATGAATCATGCCCACACCATGTTTCTTTTATTAGCAAAATACCGACTGCTAGTGCTAAGATAATTATTTTAATTTAAGCCATACTATATATCGTCTGGCTTGAATTTTTCATTTTTAAATTTCGATACCAAAATATGCAATGAACTTAATGAAAAAAAATTACAATTCAAAAATTAAATTCAATTTAAAAAGCAATGGCCCAATTTTAATTTAACTCAAAGAGTTAAAAATAAATTAATATAATTATTCCAAATATATACACAGATAGATATATTGATCTAGATCTAATTTTACTACTTCAGATTAAACAAATGAGAATATGGATGCTTAAAGCAGGATACATAGTGAATATTGTGGACATGCTTTATGCAACAAAAAGAAGTGAATTCATCGATTTAAAAAAATATTAAAAATATATATAAAATAATAAAAGTAAAACACTTACAAATAAAAACCAATCTGCTACTGCCGATGTTGTTGTACGTGTCCTTCCAGAGATATTGTTGCCGATTACATATATGGGCATTTTGATACCCATTGAAATCAATTTTAATGCAAACATATACGAGTGCTTGTGAATTCAAATAGAGATTCATTTTAAAACAATTAATTTATTGCGATATGAAGGTGGATACGGGTGAAGAAAGCAAATTGCAATTAGTCGATAGAAATATGGAAAATGTGCATTCTAATTAATTTTATACTATGGTTCTATTTTCTCTCTGAATACTATATTGTCATTTTCATAAAACTCAAATTACGTAACCACTACTAAAAATAATAGACAACAAAATTTAACGACACACTTAAAATCGACAACAGCAAACAACGTGTCTATTGTGTTAAAAGTTTATATAGTGTTTTTCGTTTAAATATTTACCTGATTTTTTTTTTACAAATTTAATGTGGAAATAATGTTTTTCTTTAAATTTTAACACAAAAAAACGGTTTGTGTTACACTACAAGTTAATCACTTTGTATAAGTAGATATATTTTATTTTATTATATTTTATTTATTTTATTTAATCACTTAGTTTTACTACTAATTAATTGACGTTTTTAAAGCTTTACCAATAACATTTTGTTCTATTTTATGTACACTTTTTTTAAAAACTAGATATATTTTTCTAATAAAATATTTTGTTTATATATGTTGGCCGTATTTATTTTTATTATTTACATATATTTATACATATACTCGAAAAATAAACATTGGCTTAATATTCTCCAAAAAAAGGCTTTGTTTGGTCCGCAATTCAATTGTTGGTTCATCTTGTATTTTAAAATAAATACACTTTTAGTTTAAAAATTAAAAAAAAATTATATTTATTTAAACGTTGACATAATTTTTTTAATAATTTGTTGATGTTATTGTTTGTAAATATCATAGAAAAATTCATAAGAGTTATTTAAGTTGTTTAGTTGGTTCAAATGGTCCTGAAAAAAATTAAAAATTGTTTTAAGCTATGTTTTTTGTTTTCTTCAGATTTGCCAGGGAATCGAATCCAGTTTAAAACGCGTAGATTTTTTTGAAATATTGATAGTAAGGGGTTCCTTTTAACAATAGCATAAGCATAAAACATGTTTTTTGTAAACTACAAACTGAAATTGTCAGGTGCTGTTATTATGATATTAAAAAACAAATATATCAATTTCAAAAAGATGTTTTGTATAATAAATTATTATAGAAGTATTTTTAAAAAGAGATTTATATTTTCTCAAAAGTTTCTTGGATAAATTGACGAGTAATAATTAAACAACAACTTTTCTTGTTTAGTTCACTTTTAATCTTCAATGATCAATTAAACTCTAACTTACGGCTATTACATTATATGTTATTTCTTATTTTTAACAAGAGAGTAAGGAAGAGCGAACTGTTATACTTCAACTTGAGATATGATAGGGTGTTAAACGAATGAATGAACTAACACTGTGTTTCACAAGTTATTCCAAGTTAACATATAACAGAAAATAGGCATTTTTTCCTAACGCCTACCAAAATTGCATATTTAACAAATCTACCAAAATTAATAAGTACACTTCCTTGTTTATTTTGTTTTGTTACCCAAAAATAAAACCCATCATAATAAAAATCAGCTGTTTTTCTGTTTGTAGGATAAAGATATTCATTTATCTTATTGCTGTTAAATATCTTCCCATCAGAAGCACACAAACAAATTTGAGTCCCATTCCTATAAAACATTTTTATACCCTATCCCATAGGGGTATTTAGTTTGTAAAATAGAGAAATAATTTAGCTAGATATGCCTTAAAGTATATGGATCGGCTGAGTAGATTTAGCCATGTCTGTCCGTTCGTCACCAGTTTTTGTGCCTTAAATTTTGAGCTAGAATTATGAAATTTGGTACAGGTGGTGTTTGTTGCTCACAGCAGAGCATGTTAAACATTTTTGATATCCGCCCACTGTCACGCCTCCTTTTTTAGAAAAACGTAGTTTTTGGCCAAACCGTAAGGAATTTTAATAAAACAACATATTTAGAGAATCTTTATATCTATATTTCGTCTATACAAAGTTTTTTGCCATGCCCCCTTTTGAAAAAACTTTTGATGCAGGATCATATGTTGTGACATTTTGTATATTATATGCCCATAATTCCCACTTTTTGGGAATCTTAATTTTTAGGATGGGATGGGATAGGGTATTCAACGATCCGCACAGCGGATTGTAGCCTTCTCATATGTTTTTTTGTTATATGGATTCTCTGAGGCTTAGTTTAAGAACACTGTCTTAAACTTTTTGTGCTCTGCAAAGGGGGGTTTTATCGAAGACGAAAAGACGAAGAGATTTGTCGATTGTGTTTTCAATTAAAAAAATATTCAAATAGATTTATCGGTTATAATATAAAACCACTTATTACTACAGTGGTATTTTAATTCATATATTGTGAGAACGACTACTCCAATTTGTAGCCTGTACCATTCATTTGAAAGCCTATAGTAACCACTCAATAACCACAGCTGACAAAGGGAATTAGCGTCGTCCACCTTGTAATGAGATAACTCCTAGTCGAATTTTAACCGTTTACTTATAATTTCCCTACCTAGTGAACCTGACTTTTAGAAACAGGACCATTAAACTATGGTCGCTTTTGTAAAATCGGCGGAGCTGATTTGTTTATCTTCAGCTGGGAGCCGAGGCTTTTTGCTACAGAAGCATATCCTTATATTTTGAATGCATAATCTGTTATTCTATAAAGCTGCATTTATTCTATTAAGACTATTGTTATCATTGTGAATTGCTGAATTGCTTACAATGCCAATGTGGCGGTTTTACATTCATGTCAATTAGATCAGAGTACATAACTGAGCATTGACTTATTTCATGTGTTATTAAAGATGCAAATCAATATTATTAACACTTAACGTTATTTTTTACGGACGTTTAAGAGTACCGTTTTCTGAAATAACGTTCTTTGGACAAATACAATTCTTAAAAAAGGTCAACAAACATTGCAACAATATTCGAGATAGTCCCGTATGCGACAAAAGCAGACTAGTTTTAACTAACAATATATGCGAGCAACCTGGAATTTTTAGTGATATTTTTCTAAAAGTTAAAATGGATGTGTACAATAGAAACAAACACCTTTCTCAAAAAGGGATCACTGTCGTTTTCATTGTATATCAACGCATTAGACATTTCATATTTCAGATTATTTTATCTTGACTCTGATGAGAATTGTAAAGTTACAACTGTCAAAAGTAAACCCATCTGTAAAAACGTTTCTTACACGTGTTAGGTGTATGCCAACAAACCAAATAATCACCGAAGAACACGCTTCAGTCAAGGACATTTGGAATTTTACATTAAATCATTGTACATAAGAATCATAAACATCCAACAAACTCAAACTGGAGCTTTAATCCAGTCATCTCTGAGAAAAAACCGAATATAGATACAAAATTCACCGTACTATATGTTGGAGTGTATAGTTCTGCGTTGGCACGTTGTGAATTACTTCCTTAAATTCTTTATAAATGGTAATGATCGACTATAAGAGTATAAATTCAATCTGCTTGAGCTGATATAAAAATTTGCCAGATGAAAGATGGTGCCTATTATATTCCACAGGATAATTAACTCATCAGTATCTAGAGAATAAGAACGACAAATATTCCGTAATTGTGCTGAAATCAATAATAATTAAGCCCTGGTTCACATTTGTCGTATAACATACACGAAAAGTCTCTGTTCACTAAATATACTTTTCCTGGAAAGCACTTAAAGTATCTTCCGTAATTGGCGAGTAGAAAGTATATAAGTACAAAACATCGTTATATGGTTGGAGAAATGCCATTTTCGAAATGATGAAGTCCCAACCAGAGGCTAATTGGATTATATATATTTTAGAATGCTTATAATACTATACTTGTGATATAACTCTGAAGGGTTGAAGGAGTTTCTTAGTTTTGTATGAACATTTTTCCCATTGGGAATCATATGGCATATAAATAAATTTTGTTTAGGTTAGTCATACTCAATACTCATACTACTATAAATGCCGCTTGGTCCGTAGTATTTTTTTCCTGTGGAGATGAAAAGCACCTCAGTAGGTTCGACGGCTACTAGAACTGCTAGCTAAGGCAATTATCAGTTGATGGAAGTTAATAAAGTGTAACGAAATCGAAAATGACTAACAGGTATTAAACTTTTCTAAGCGTTCTTGATTTTTCGTTGAATTGAAATTCGAAGGTTTTTTTTTATAAATTATCCGTTAGCTGTATTAGTTTAAATGCATGGAGAAAACATCATACAGAGTGTCTCGAGAGAACATTTATATTTAGTGAATCATTTAAAAAAACGAACCCATCAATTAAAAAATGTTTGGTCATTATTAATGTACACAATTCGGGAATATGTTTCCTAAAAATACTAGATATCGTTCAAATGTAAAACCTCGCGTTTACGGCACTCATTTAGTCGAACAGGTAATTTTCTTATGATGACTCAGGAGGTAGACTCTGTAATGACTGCCATTTCGTGATGAATATTTTCTTTCAAAGCGCCAGGAAAGTCGGTTTATTGGCGTTAACTTAAGATTTAAAGTAATCCCACAGAAAAAAGGCTATAAGAACTTTGTAAATGCCGATTTATGTCGCCTCTCCTGGAAATCAATTTTCAGGGCAAATTTCAGGAACACATGCTTAAGACATGGTACCATTTTATTTGGTTACAACCATCAAAAGAACTTTCTATAAAAACAAGACATACAAGATTTCACATATAATTTCTCCGTTGATCGTTGTGTACTATTAAAACCACATGAGAAATTTCAGCACTTCGAGGCTTAAAGAAGTTGTTAATTATATCATGGAACCGGAAACTTTTGAAGGTTGCCAGTCGCATTCTCGAATAAGAATAGTCAAATCGTTTTTCTTCACTAAAACACTATTTACTTGTTGATCTAAGAATTTTTCTGGTACTGTGCAGTGTGCAGTGTGCATAGTCTACTGGCTCGTCCACTGAGTCTTGTAACAATGCAAACGAAAAAAACTTATGAACATATTTGCGAATCGTTTAAAATCCTATCTCAGCCCAACCTGAATTAAATATCCCCAAAAAGTGGACATGCCTAAAAATATTTTGTTCAGACAGTTTATCTAATTTTTTTATATATCGAAAAAAAAGTTTTTCAAATGCATATGCATAAAAGTGGACGTGGGTTAAATGGATCCGTTGTTGAAATATTTATTATTTTTCCCAATGTTTTTCCTTCAAATTTTGAATTTCTTTAAATTTGACCGAAAATCGTTTATCAAAAAGTGCGCGTGGCTTCAAAATTTATAATATTTAGATAATTTTTCAAAATTCTTTAAAGTTTGCCGAAATCAACAAAACAACAAACAAAGTATTAAGACTTGCTCTGCTTCGTCGGACCGAGAGTCTTTATACCAAATTCCATCACTCTACCTCAAAAATTTAACGCCCAAAAATCGGTGTCATACACAAGGACGGACGGAAGGACGAAAAGACAGACATGTCTAAATCGACTCTTAGCTAGCTATTCTGAGTCGATCTATTTACTCTATGTTATAAACTTAATGTCAAACAAATATACCTTTATGGGATAGGATGTAAAGAGTCAAAAACTACTGAGAATTATGGGGTGAACGAATTCAACACATGCCTTTATTGCTGTAATGTTTTAATTAGATCCAGCTGCACAACCGCTTCTAGTTCTCTTTTAGGTTTCAAATAAGCTAATTGCCTCAAATGTCTACATTAATTTACCCAAAAAACATTTTCGAACCATCCGATCGCCGCCAACATCTATCCACTTTATTTGTCGATTTTCAAAATTTATTAATCGTTGTGCGTTTGTACATGACAGCTGTCAAACAACAACCGGTATGATGGGTGATTCAAATTTAATGAGATACTTTAAATATTTAAGATACAGTGGGCTAAAAAAAAACTTAAGAATTACTTCGAAATTGCCAACCCGATGCGACGACTTCGTAAACAGGAAAAGATAAAAAAAACGCTTGGCTAGTTTACTGAGTTCTATTTCAATTGCTATTCGTAAAGCTCTTAAAAATACCATTTTACCTCTGAAAAATTAATGATAATGTAAATTACTTTAAATTTTAACACCCCTTTTGGTCCGATAGGTTGTGAAAAATATTTCCGCCTACATTACGTTTGCTCCCATATTCGATCCAGATTTACCTTGATTTACCAAAAAGTAATCAACTTCTGATGTGGATCCCTTAAATGTCGTAGAAATTAAATTTTCAGAACGAATAACCAGTACCCTCTCGCAATTTAATTAACTCAAGCCAATCGCGGATACATCAATACGAACTGCTATAAGGTAGAACACGAATCTTTCACCGTAATATCCGGAAATATCCATCCTGCGCCAATAAAGGTAAACTCAGCCTGAAGGATACTTCATCCATTAAATCCAGATGCTGGAGGAGAACGACTTGGTTTCTAGTTTCATTTCGACAATCTCACGGGATAAATAATTAAGTTTTCGTTAATTACTTGAACGTACTTTGGATATATCTCGCACGGATTTATTGATTTTTTGTGGTTTAATTAATTCCTTACAGTTTTGTACTATTGGGACTAGTATCTATACATTATCATAAGTGCGACATGACTGAGGACACATCTTTCCTTGAATTTAATTTCCATCCTAGTTTTCTTGTTTAATGTATGTCGTTTTTCATTTGCACAATTATAAAAGTTTTATTTTCATTCCACGTTGTTGAGCTCTGTGTGGGAAGGATTCTTGACACTGTTTACATTGCCCGAAATTACTCTAATGCCTTTTGCTTGTTGGTGTTTTGTATTCGTTTGTATACACTTTTTCTTGGAGATAATCGCAGTTGACGGGGCTGGTAATCCTACTATGTGATGTAAAGGCAGCAGTCTTCTCATGGAAGATTGTTTTGGCGTGTTTTTAAGTGGTAGAAAATAAAAGGATACTTAACCCTATTTTCCACTTTTTAGTGGATGGAAAGATAAGCATAAACGCCAGCAGAAGGATTGAATGTATTTTATTGTTGCATTGGAATAAGGAATCCTTTTTAAATTGCACTATGGAAAGTCGGTAAAGAAATTTGCCACTGCAGTCCTAGAATGATTGTGCAAGTTTCACTTTAAATTGAAGTGTGCTATGCTGCAGTGCTATGTAACCAAGAGAATAATTGCGACTGTGTCTTGACAACCCTAATTATGATATCCGATATGAGTGACTATTTGTTTGGTTTATGATTATTATTATTGATTATTAGATTATCATACAACGAACTATCGCCAAGATTGAAAACATTAGATGGCTGCCATAGAACTACAAGGCTGGTTGCCAGCGTAGATAGAAATTATGGCAGATGCATTTCAACATCCAAACAGAAACATAACTCATATGTTGAAAATCAACTGCACACACAGATGAATTCAGAACAAGGAAAACTACATGAAGGCAATAACACAACAAGCTGAACCGACAGAAACAGATGCAAATGGCTATGACAATCACTATATACAAAATGTTACCTCTCCCAAGTCTTTTTGAGACCCGAATGCATACATATTGAACATTAATTGCTGTTAAGCTACTTTTGGACCTGAAGATATTTGTTTGTATATAAAAATAAGACTTGTTTAGTGTAGACGTTTTTTTTTTTAAAAAAAGTTTTTTTTCAATTTTCGTTTTTTTTTAAAGTATTTTACAAGAACACATTTTAAAGTTTTTTAATGTTCGTTATTAGAGAAATCTTAATTCCATAAACTTGTGCGATACATTTTAAAACAAAGGACTTGATCGTTGAATTTATCAAATGCACAAAAAAGTGTAGATGAATGTAGAAATTATATTCTCCAGCGTTCTGTGTTCCTTTGCAGGGCGAAAACTTATCGTGCCTGGACATAACTCACACATTCATGTGTTTAGCTTACACTCATTATCATAATCTGAAGACGTATCAATCGAGTGACATATGTGACAATGATTATCACAGCCAAAAATTGTGAATCGAGAGGTAAAGGGATACGCGTTGCGCGAAGGTCTTGGCGGTCTCTGGCGATTGCAGCCTTTCGACATTAATTTTTTTCACAGTGTTTCTGTTTTGTTGTGGCGTGGTGGATATCCGCATCATTACTTGGCTGCAACAAGGTAGTGGTCCGAGTCACTTTGGTACTCGCTCATAGGTTTTGTCAAGGAGCTCGTAGAAGCAATCCTTAGTTATATCATCTTATTCCCGCGTCGGAGTATGAGCGCTAATGTCTTGGTAACATAAGACTCCTTGCCTAAGTCTGATAATCAGCATTGCTTATTAAGCAATAGCAAGAGAGATAACTTAGCAGTTGTTCTTAGTTTTAATTATTGTGCTGATGGCAACCTAAAAGCCCAGTTTTATTAATTATTTGAATTAGTTTATTTGGGATATCACCTAAATTCCTTTCATGAACATGGGCAGATATAGGGGAGTCGTGCCGCAGGCAGAGCATAACAAATAAATTCCAACAATTCATAAAACCATAATTTGGATAAGGATATTGTAAAAAGTTTGTTGGCCTTATGAATTTAAATAACAATAGTATCAGCACGTAAAATACATATTTCTTTATAAACGTAGGACACTCTAGATCTTGGGAAGCAATCGACTTGGGATGCCATACTAGCGAAAACTCTTCAAAACTTTGTACACGTAAGAAAATATTATAATTAACAAAGTATGGGTCACCGAAAACATGGACTGATAAAGATGCTATGCTTTTAGATTATCATAAACTATATAAATCTTGTAACGGAGAGAAGTAGTATGGATAGACATGTTGTTGCGGATTGGACCATGTCTATCTGTCCCACCGGTCGCATGTAACCAATTCACTTAGAAGCTAGGATGATGACTTTTTTGTAACACAGGCACAAGTGGAAGTATTTTAAAAATCCGAACACGTCCGCCTTTAAATTTTTTTTTATATTTGTACAAGAAATCTAGAAAGAGATATATTAGGTATTATTAGAACACATTACTTACGTTATTAAATACTTTAAATGAAACAAACATTTATTCAACCCAAAATTATCTTCGGCAGTGCATCTCTAAACGAAAGGAAAGGGAGTCGAAACCGCCCTACACGATATCGTTAGTACCAAAGACAAATATCTTCACGCGAAGGGATATACACTTGCTGCATTCCTCGACATTGAAGGAGCATTCAATAATCTGTCAAAAGAAAACTAATGAAAAATAACGTAGACCAATCTCTATTACATATTATTGGAAGCATGCTCAGCCACAGGAATATGCTAAGCTGGGAGACACACATCTCAAAGTAATAGCATCAAGAGGCACACCACAAGGAGGCGTTATCTCACCTTTGTTGGATTCTCGTCATTAATGAGATACTCAATAAGATACACTTATAAGGAACAACGGAACAGGTAAAAGTCATAGCCTACGCAGACGATGTAGTGACACTAGTTACATAAAGGGAAATGCCCACCCACTATTAGTGAGCTGCTAGAGCATACATTAAAAATTTTCAACGTGTCGACAAAACAATGCGCGCTTAGAAAATATCTGTCTCAACTGGAAGCAAAATGTGTACGAACGTAAAAAAAGGCCAAAATAGCTTGCTATACTATTCGGAAAAAAAACTGGGGTCCGAATCCCAGGATTATCCTATGGTTTACATTGTACATGGCTATTGTTAGACCTATATTAACATATGGTGTACGTGTCTGGTGGCAATCCACAAACAAAGTCACCAATCTGAAAAATATGACAGAGATACAAAGAAAGGCATATGTTGGGGCTACTAGTGCAATGAGGACCACACCAACAGTAGGAATGAAAACATAAATCAACATGCTACCGCTAGACCTTTGCATGCAAGAATCTCCAGCCAAAACTGCACTAAATGAACACAAAAGGAGAGCTCAAATTCTAAACAGATGCCTGGGCTCAACTACATCATCTGGCTACATGGCGCCTCACTCTGACTTTCAAAACCCATTCTCCTTCATTTTTGCAAGTAGAGTGGAGTGGGAGAGGAAACCATATCCATCTATACTGATGGTTCAAATGGGGGTAGGCGTTGGAGCTGGACTAAAGCTAAAAAGCGCTTTTCGTCTACCTAAGCACAGCAGTATCTTTGGCTGAGAGGCAGAAACAGAATATCTGTTTCGACACTAGTACGAAACAAATTACTTAAAAGCCACGAACTGAAAATGCATGTTATAAGGTCCGCCATCTAGTGCTTATTTCATGAATGGTAACACTTAGCTCATGTCTGATTTGACAGATAATTAGTTTTATTCCTTCCGCTGAACGAATAAGGTTGTGTATACGCTTCAACAACGCTGGGAAATATTGCGACATTACTTCGGAAATCATGGTCATGTTGCAGAATGTTGCGAAAATTGCGTACGGATTTTGGAAGAAAAGAAGCACCGTCAGCTCCGTATGTTCGTTATCTTGTGAAAAAAGTGAAAGAAACTGGCATCCTCATCGATAAACCAAAGCGTGAAAAGCCAAAAACAGGCATTAACCCGAGAATGTTGCTGCTGTGGCGGAAAGTGTGCGTGAAGCGCCATCAACATCAATTCACCGTCGTTCTCAACAATTGAACATTTCGGAGAAATCATTGAGACGAATTTTGCATAAAGACCTTGGTATGACGACATACAAAGTCCAATTGGTTCAGGAGTTGAAGCCAACTGATCATCCAATGCGTTTTTGCTTCGCTAAGTGGGGCTGCGATCGACTTAGAGAAGATGCCGATTTTGCCAAAAAAAATCATCTTTTCAGATGAAGCTCATTTTGATCTTGGCGGGTATGTAAACAAGCAAAATTGTCGCATTTGGGGCACAGAAAACTCGCACGCATACATTTAAAAGCCGATACACCCAAAACGAGTCACTGTTTGGTGCGGATTTTGGTCCAGAGGCATAATTGGGCCATTTTTCTTCGAAAATGAGCAAGGAGTGGCCGTTACAGTCAATGGCGATCGTTATCGGGCCATGTTGAACGAATTTTTGTTCACAAAAATTGAAGAGGATGATATTGGCAACATTTGGTTTCAACAGGACGGCGCTACGTGCCACACAGCCGAAGCTACACTCGATGTTTTGCGCCCTGTTTTTGAAGATCGCATTATCAGCCGAAGAGCTGATGTCGTTTGGCCACCTCGGAGCTGCGATTTGACACCGTTGGACTATTATTTGTAGGGTGCCGTAAAAGATAAGTGTTACGCCGACAAGCCAGAGACAATTGACGCTTTAAAGGACAATATTCGTGAAGCCATTGGTGAAATACAGCTGCACATCAATAATGTGCTTAATAATTGGACCGATCGTGTAGGCTACTGCATGGCCAGCCGAGGCAGCCATTTGAATGAAATTATTTTCCATTATTAACCAAAAGGATTGTACTTTCAAATAAAAAAAGAAATTTGAGAAAATATTCAGTAGTTTTTTTTTATAGCGTTTTCAAAAAAAAATTAGTTGGCGGACCCTTTAGATGATGATCTTTATAAAGGCTGCGGTGACGAAGAAATACACGAGGATACCCTTCACTTATGTGCCACTGCCCAGGTCTCAGTCAATTGATAATAAGAACTTTAGGAAAATACTTTTTCCATGAGCTCACGGATCTATCCGAAATCCATGGCCCTAATCTTTTCAGGTTTGCAGCATCATCTGGATGGCTGAAAAGGGACTAACGACAATAATCAGTAACGGGACAAATGAAGGAAACAAAACACACACATGGACCACAACGGGCATCACAATGGGTCTATTTTGACCTGATTGTGATGAGGAAGATCGTACTTCATCCCAATAACCTAACCTAACATAGTCAAATCACTACAAGAATAATTTTATGTATTGTCATAAGGTCACTTGACCATGTCTGAGTCAACGAGTCTGCATCTGACTAGGATACAGCTAAGAAGATATGTATATTTAGTCATTATCTAAATTGGATCATAAGGATTGAATTATAAGGAACCCTGCAAAACGACCAGGTTCTTACCGATTTACCTCTTCAGATAAGACGCAAAGATATCAAAGGATAACCGAAATATGACGTGAATGAATTGTCTCTATAAAAACTCTAGAGCAGGCTGCAATCTACTGTGCAAATTGTTGAATACCTAATCCCTTGGATAATTACTTTCTATGGGTGAAATATAACAAATGCAACTGCCTGAATATCTGGATTAGATACTTTATCAAAAGTTTGTTTTTGTTTGAACATAATCGAAAGTGGGCGTGGCCGTTGGCTGATATTACAAATATTTATTCCTGTACTTAATCGATGAACAAAGAGCTAATATACCAAATTTCATTATCCTAGTTCAACAATTTCCGACTGATAAATATACTCCTACGCCTTATGTCATAAGCTATGGGAGTGGATAAAAACGATCAACGAGTTGTTCGTTTTCATATTATTAAAGTATTTTCATCGAAGAATTTTTTTTTTATTTACCTTGAAATTTTACCAAAAACCGTTTTTACTGAAAACGTACCCAAAAAGTGGAGCGTAGAAAACTTTATACAGACAAAATATAGATATTGAGATTGTCTAAATATCTTGATTAGATACCTTATCTAAATTCTTTACCATTTGCCCAAAACCTACGCTTTTCTGAAAAGTGTTGTGGCAGTGAGTAAATTACAAAAATGTATATACTTCTTCTGCTGGGAGCAACACGTGTACGTGTACCAAATTTCATCCTTCTAGCTCAAAATTTAAGCCCAAAAACTGGTGGGATGAAATTTCGTACACGAACTATTTGTTGAGTATAGAAGTAGTGTACAATTTTTTTTAGAACCGAGCTACTACCACGGTCATTTTCAAAAACCACTAGTCAAACCAAAAGGAAATTCGTAAAAAGAGTCTGATCACCGTTTTTAAGAATACTATTTATTTTGCTTAAGATTTCTACTGATGTTTTTTTGTGTGTGTCGCCATTCATTGGGCTGAATGTTATGTGTCGATCTGTTCATTGAAACTTTAAATTCACTATCAATATAGTGTAATAAAATTAGATTGCAATGTAAATTCCGCATTCGAATAACTTGTAAGAAACCTTAGTTAAATTACCGACGGCTAAGTGAAATGTGCTAAACGAGTCCACTGAAAATACATTGGAAGAACAGATTAAATATACATCTGTTATCGGCATTGGGAAAACAATTGAATAATTAGAACAAAAGTGGGAAATATTCCGTCTCGTTCCAAAAAATAAATCTCTATAATTGATCGAATCATCAAGGAACTGCTGGATATATAGAGAACATTCAGTGTCCAGTTATAGCTATCATTAAAAAGCATCATTTGAAATTTAAATACATTTTTATTTTCTCTTGAAATATTAACTTAATAGTAGACAAAAATGCTTAATCCAACTTACTGGTCCTTTATTTTTTAATTTTTATTTATTTATTTAAGTGACAAAAATATTTTTATAAAAAATAGATTTATTGCCACTCTTAGCAAATTTGAAGTTTAAAGTTAACATTTCATGAAAACATCAGCCATTAACAAAGAATTAGATACTCTCATTATCAAGACTAAGGAGCCAGTATTTTACATGTTTAATAAATAACGAATGAGATGCATGCATTCTGATGGATTGAGGAAGTTTATTAAATAAACGACACGAAGAAACACTATAAAAATTACGAAATGCAGTTGTTCGGAAAACCGGTATAGACACTCGGTTCAAAAAGTTACCACGTAGACTATAGTTATCAATTATTCTAAAGTTAAGATTACCAGATCTTCTGAAGAAAATGTTTAGAACTTTATAGCAATATATATGCCGTACTGAGAGAATATTCAAATCCCTAAATAGTGGAAAACTAGGATATAGGCGTGGTTTGGCACATATTTTCTTCAGAACACTTTTTTGCAAAACTAATAGAGGCTCTATTTTGTTATTATATGTACCTCCCCAACAAGAAATTCCATATTGTAACTTCGAGTGAAAAATGCCATAATATATCTTAAGTAGTAGCTGAGAAGAGCAAACTTTACGCAAATAGTATACATTTCTAGGAATACATCGGAAATACTGTCTAAGACTTTCTGTATGGTTATAAAACCTCATTCTATAATCAATGATTAATCCCAAATATTTGAATTCTTTAACAATTTCAATATTAAAACATTTATCATTGCAGTTCGTTGAATCAGTGAAAATTGAAGATGTATCCACAGAATTACAGGTGCACTTAAAAAGTTTAAATTTTTGACACTCAGTAGCATGGAAAAAGAGATCATCATCAATAATCTTTTGCCCAGACAAATTAAAAAACATTGCCTTGAGGCTGAACTATAATAGACGGAAGCACGGAAGCTAATGTCAAAATTCTAAGTTAAGTTTTCTTCAGTACTCTCAAATCTCAATTACTCAAGTTGCCCATAATTGACTTTTGAGACTGGAATTGCAAACAATAAAAACAAAATTTCGTTGCTTAGGAACTTACAAATTTAAATGTACACAGCTGTTGAAATGAAATGTAAAATTTGTGTATGAAAGAACAAAAGAAAGAGAAAGAGCGAATCAATTCGCTTTTTCGTAAGTGAGCAAAAGTAAACGAAAACTGAACGAATCGAAGCGAAAAGCTATTATGGTCGTACAATACAAATTGCATGTGTTCGCACAGTTACGGAAGTGGTCGTCCGTAACCAGCTTCTATTATAGTTCAGCCTTTAGTCTTAGAACTTATCATAAATTTGGGCTCTGCAAACCAGACTCTAAACAAGCTGAGATCCCAATTTATATCAGATATAAGATTAAGACAGCTATCTGTACCATTAGTAAAGCCCACATCATCTGCAAAAGCTGTCAATAAACCTTTAAAGGACAAGCTAAACAACGAATTGATGTAAACCAAGAAAAGGATTGGTCCCAAAACCGAACCTTGTGGAACTCCCAAATCTATTGACTTTATATCACTACTGATATCACCAAATTTCACTCTTTGGGTTCTATCTTTTAAGTATGATCTAAACCAATCACATATGAAACCTCGAAACCCAGCGCTTTCAAGTTTGCCAATCAATATTTCATATGTCAACAAATAATGCGGCTGTATTCTTTTTTCTATCCAGGCTAACAAATAGTTGAGAACAGAAATGTAACAAGGCATCTTCGGTTGATTTATTACATTGAAATCCAAACTGAACCTCACTAAGAAAACTTCTTCTAGTTAAAAAAAACTCACCATTCTACTTTTTACGGCTTTTTCAAAAATCTTACTTATTGAGGGTAAGAGTGATATAGGCCTATAGTTACTTAGTTCACCAGTTGCGCCTTTCTTAAAAAGTGGTAGAATATTGGCACATTTAAGTGCATCAGGAAATACTCCAGAAAAAATACTTTTTTTAAAGATATGTGCCAAGACGTTATAAAACAGGCTATATTTTTTAAATAAACATTACAAATACCATCATAACCAGAAGAATTTGAGCTTAACGGGCCCTCTAGCTTTTATCTGTAAATATTTTTATTAAAGGCTTTCGACCTTTCGTAAGGCTATCTATATTTCTTAAATTTGTATCTAATTTAATTTTAAAAAGAAAGAAGACAACTTTCAATCTCTCACTCGTCTTTTGTATGATCAACCCTAACCCTAAGTATGGTTTATCCTTCACTGTGGCGATTTGAATGGTAGAACTTTTCAATGATTGTCATAACTCATAAACAACTTCTTAAGTAATATTTCCGTTCCATCATGTTTTGTGTTTCAATGATGGTTTTCAATGATAGCTATAACTGGACCCGTAGTTAGAATGTTCGAGAGACAGAGTGGATTTATATGTAAAACGATAATAGTGTTGACTGAATGTAATTCATAGTAATATTTATAAACATAAAAACTGGAGTATTAGAAATTAAATAAAATCAATAAATTCTTAAACAAAAATAAAATCATATTTCATACAAAAATTATTGTTGTACATAAAAAACAAAAACGTTAATTCTCTGGGACTCACTTTCATAGAAGAATACCATTTTTTACCTAAGTATGCTCGGTATTTACCGTTCAAATATTCAAACCATATCGTTCTTTCCACACAGACATTCAATTCCACACTGATGTCCATAACAGGAATGACTCTCGGATAAATCGCCCTGAAGTCGAATACAATAAAGGCTGAACCCGGAAAGTAGATCAACTGCAGGCAAAAGGAGACCATATGTAAATTATCTAGAATTGATCAGCAATGTTTTCAATGAATATCTTTTAGGTAATTTTCAACCGTGCTATTGGAGCTTTTTTTGCTACTTTTGTCCTTTTGAATTCGTTTGCAGAATCCTTATTGTATATGGAGAAATCGAAATGATTGAATTTCCTATTCCTTTTTATACAATCCCTTGAGGGTTCCCAAACATTTTCCATCCCTGGTTTGCTTCATATGCATACTAACCCCCAAAAGCAATTTATTAGTATTCGCATGATGAGGAACTATGACTGTTAACCCCATCACGATGTATCGTCTTGGCGTTGAATAGGCACCACATGAAAGCTTAATTAGCATACGATTAATGCAGCAGACATTTTGAATTTTCATTTAAATTTGATCGACTCTAAAAACAAGGCGGTGTAAACGTTAATTATTTAAACATTTTATGTGGTAGACAGAGATGAAGAGCGAGATTTTAATATCTACCACAAACCGATTGTGTGAAGTGGTTCTGCAATTGACGTGGGTTTTGTAAAATAAAAGATTGGTAGATTTTTTTAATATAGCTTATGACAACCACCAAAGAGAGAGTAATCGAAATCGAAAAGCAAAGAGAGGACAAAGTTCGTCCGAGTTTGAAATTTGTTTGTTGGAATTCGATGGAATATTCAAACTGGTTGGATATTCAAACCTAATAAAAAAGCCAATCAGTGAAAAGGTTAAAGGAATTGATGATGATTGTATAAATTTTGAAATCAATTATATTTCGAGAAAAGGAATATTCTTTGGTCCAGATACAATAGATCGATTGGTTGTGCACACAAATAACATGCACATTTTTGGTTAATTAATTTAAATTTCAGAACAGAAGTAGCTCTAAATTAATACCATTTGAAATTTATCTTTTAAATATATATATATATATATATATATATATATATATATATATATATATATCGATTGATGTATGTATTTAAGCTGAAATTAATAAAAGCTGAAAACTACAATTGATGAAATTATCAACATACAATATTTATCAAAACAGACTGTGATAGGAATATCGAAAAAGATACAGGCATTCTTTCTTAGTAAAGGGGAATCTATAATGCAGATGAAGAAGACTTTGTGCCTTTATATCCATTCACATTACATCATTGGTATGGGTGAAGTGACTACAAAGGCTTTGGTCCCTGGTAAGAATCCCGAAAGGATTAATACCAAAGTTTGTTTCTCATACCCAATTACATGCAAAAGCTTGACAAAAATCCAAGAGTAGAAAACTGTCATAAGAAGCTTCTTAAATTTACATTTCTGCGTAAAAAGAGAAGTTAATTTTGAAAAATAAACCCGAGATTATAATCAAACCTAACATTGCGCTATCTGTTCTAATACATAACAACAAATGGACAATATAATTTCATTGTGGGCATTGATGTCAATGGAATACCATGATACCATGAACGAACCTGGGCCTCAACACACTTCCCTTTCCAATTAGCCAGGTCCTTAGATGACTGCCTCCAGCTAGGCACTTCAAGCTGGTTGAAGTCGGTTTCTACTTGAGGGCGCCACTTAAGGCGAGATCTTCCTCTACTGCGTCCGACGTCTGGCAGAGAATTGAAGACTCTGCGAGCCGGAGTACTGGTGTCCATTCGTTCTTCATGTCCTAGCCATTTTAAACGTCCAATGCGTTTTTTAACCAGGTCGAAGAAACAGCTCGAAGAAACAGCGGTTTGCAAGAGTAATTTTTCGTTTAATTTCTGACGAGATGTTGATGTCAGAGTTAAAAGCGGAGCCGAGGTAGACAAAGTCCGGTACTACCACAAAGTAATATCTGTCAATGGTGAAGTTCTATCCAATTTGTCGATGTTCTGCGTCCTTTCGTGTTGACAGCATATACTTAGTCTTACCCTCTTACTTACTTACTTACATAAGTGGCGCTACAGTCCGGGATGAACCTGGGCCTTAACCAACATGCCTCCAGTCGCGCACTCCAAGTTGGTTGAGGTCTTCCTCTACTGCGTCCGACGTCTGGCTGGGAATCGAAGTATTCCATTCCATTCTTTCTACATGTCCTAGCCATCTTAAACGTCCAATGCGGAGTTTTTTGACTAGGGGTATGTCGCTGTACAGCTCGTATAGTTCGTGATTGAATCTTCGTCTCCATAGCCCGTCAACGCAAACGGGACCGAACATTTTCCGAAGAATTTTTCTCTCGAATCGACCAAGGATTTCTTCATCCGCTTTTGATACGGTCCATGCTTCAGCGCCGTAGAGCAGGACTGGGATGATCAGGGTCTTATATAGGATCTCCTTAATAGTTCGAGTGAGGGCTTTACTACTAAATTGCCTTCTAAGCCCGAAGAAACAGCGATTGGCAAGAGTAATTCTTCGTTTGATTTCTGACGAGATTTTGTTGTCAGAGTTGATAGCGGAGCCGAGATAGATAAAGTCCCGTACTACTTCAAAGTTATATCTGTCAATGGTGACGTTCTGTCCAATTCGACGATGTTGTGTGTCCTTTCGTGTTGACAGCATATACTTAGTCTTACCCTCATTTACTGCTAAACCCATTTTTGCCGCTTCCTTCTCTATACTAGCAAACGTGGCTACATCACTCTGAGTCCTACCAATGATGTCAATATCGTCGGTGTATGTTAGTAGTTGCACCGATTTTTGGAAAATTGTGCCTCTGGTGTTGGCTTTGGAGTTTTCACAATCCTCTCAAGAATCAAATTGAAGAAGTCACATGACAGCGCATCGTCTTGCCTTAATCCTTTTTTGGTATCGAATGTGTCGGTGAGGTCGTTTCCGACCCTGATGGTGCATCGAGAATTCTCCATCGTCCTCCTACACAAACGGACGAGTTTGGGCGGTATACCAAAACTAGACATGGCTCTGTATATTTCGTCTCTATAAATGCTGTCGTATGCGGCTTTGAAATCGATGAATAGGTGGTGGGTATCGATTTGAACTTCTTGGGTTTTTTTTTCAGGATCTGTCGAAGTGTGAAAATTTGATCGGTTGTGGACTTTCCTGGCCTAAAACCACACTGATAAGGGCCGATCAGGTTGTTGGTAAACGGTTTCAGGCGTTCACATATCACGGCAGATAGGATCTTGTAGGCTATGTTGAGTAGACTTATGCCTCTGTAGTTGGCGCAGTTCAGAGGGTCTCCTTTTTTGTGGATCGGGCAAACGATGCTGGGGTTCTTCTTCAGGCATGCTTTCAACCGACCAGATTTGGCTTATGAGTTGGTGGCTGTTGCTTACCAAGTCATCTCCGCCAGCTTTATAAAGCTCAGCGGGAAGGCCGTCACGCCGTTTAACAGCCTGCAGAAGTGGTTCTTCCATATCCTCAGCATCGACTGTGTCTCAACTACGATATTTCCTTGTTCATCTCGACAGGATTCTGTTCGAGCCTTGTATCCTTGGTTTTGACGTTTTACACTTTGGTAAAACTTGCGAACATCGTTCCTCGATCGCGGGGTTTTCTTGCTCTTTTTTCATCGTTCTGAAAAACCGGTGTTCCTCCCTTCTTTCCTGCCTATAGAGCTCAATGGCAGCTCTCGTCTTCACCTGCAGCTTAGCCTTGTAGGGCACGTTCTCGCCTGCGAAAGATTTCGGCATACCTCATCAAACTAGGGGTTTCTTGCTTGTGGCCACAAGAAACCTAGCACATCAGTTGCGGCTGATCTAATGGCATGTCGGCATCATTGCCATTTTGCTTCCACATTCGATGATGGTGGTATGGTTTGAATCTAGAGGTTAAGAGATACGCGAAGGTCTTGGCGGTCTCTTGCGATTGCAGTCTTTTGACATTTCTTTCTCCTTCTACGTGTTCAGAGCTTTCGGCTTCAATTTGACAAATTTGATTGACTATAAGTTGATATGAAGACTGTCATGTTCCCTTATGGATATCAAACTGAGGAAACCGTGTGCCGGTAAACAGTCGCTGAAATTACCATGAATCAAATTTTTGGAACTAATTCAACGCTCTGACCTATTAACAAGCAAAATTGCCTCATATTTGGAAAAGCAGAATTCACACGCTCGATGACGGAGTTCTCAAAAAACAATTTTTTGGTTCCTATGTCATCGTAGAATCAATCAAAATCTCGAGGTTTGTTTTATGAAAAAAATTTATTTTGTAACTTCTTCAAAAAATAAAGCACACACAAAGCAGCAAAATAATTTTTTTTCTTACTTTATCTTCATGTTGCGAAAGTCAAGTTAGCATTTTTCTTTATATCTCGAAAGTGTGAAAATGTAAGTTAGGACCTTTACGAAAATAGGAGCAGTAATGGCATTTAAATTAGCTGATAACAATGTTATTATTCCAATCATTCTAGCAAAAAACTTTCGATTTTTTAAATGTTATATTGTACTGCTGGCCTATTAAAGCCATCCTGAACCTATACGACTATATGGTTATCTTTACTCTTTGTATGAACACTAATATACGCAGTGAAATGGAGTGCAATAAATTAAAATAGATAATAATGGTGAACCACTGTGAAATATAAGAGGCAGTAAAGTATACATTATTGTAATGACTTTAACGCTCACATTTTTGGAGCTATTCCTTAGAGCTATAATCCTGATTAAGAGCAAACATTTATTTACCCACTAGAAAAACAATATTAGGAAAATAAAACACAATAAATTATTAAGAATAAATTAAACAGATTTATCAACTACACCATAGGCACCTTTGTGGATGTTGAATGTCATCAGGTGTATTACATTATTCGAGTCGTTTGTCTTCGCAGTTAAACTTTTGTACCTCTATAGCAATCTATATATCTATTTACTGCCAATAAAAGGCCAAGCAATTCGCAACATATATTTTATATTTAGTTTTCAATCTTTCGAAACGCTTTTATTGAACATTCAATTTGAAGTCCTACCCAAATCCCCGTACACACATTGAGGCATGGAGAAAGGCATAATACTGTTGACCGATCCCTATAAAAATCAATTTTGAGTTTTGTAATCACTTTTAATCCACCGACAACGATAATAACAAATAATTGGAATTGAAGGATATCCAGCATGTTCTTAGAATGCGGACAATAGTTTCGAAATGTCATCGCAGTATGTTTTATATAGTTTAATGCTTCTTAACGCAAGGATACATATACAAGTAGCACATAGAAACACTATGACCATAATTTCGTTTCTAATATAAATTTCTATTGAACTGTGAAAGAAAATTGTTATTGGTACTCCATTCGGTGCTGCAGCTATAGTATGCTATGTAAAATAAAGTTCAGCACTTAGTCGAACGTACAGTTTTTATTGAACTACTTGGTAGGTATTGATGTTAGAATTTAACGATTTTTTGCGTTTTCAAAATAAAGAATGTACTTTTGGCAAAAAAGGTTTATATTGTGTAATTCAGTTAAGGTACTATTTTTAAGTATGGATGAATAAAAGATGTCTCGTAAATCGTATCAATATTGTGTTTTTTCGTGTTATTCGACGTTTCGTCATGGAAAATCTTACTTTTCAATTTTCAATTTTATTGATTTTTCATAAAATATTACAAATTTAAATTTAAATCTGCAAAGCCTAATTGGCTTGTCTGCAGAAGACTGTTTACAAAAATGATTTTATATAATTTCAAGTGAGTTTTAAAATAGTCTCTTCAAAATTTGTTATTATTTATTTTGTTTTTATTTATACATCACAAGCTGGCCCGTCAAACGTTATTTTGCCATTATCAAATGGAATGACCGCCTACAGCGCCACCTGTTGAGAATTTTTCAATTTTTCTTTTTTCCTAAACCTTCGCGGAGCAATTACGAACAAATCCGCTGAAAGAAGTATCCAATTTGGTCCAGTTTTATATATTCGTCGATATTCGTCGATGAGTCGTCTGTCGTAGTGTTTTCCTAATTTCGATTGGTATACAATCTTTTGAAGTTTACGGTGTATATTTTCAAGACTTGACATTTGGGGAGCCTTACCCCACGCGAGAATGCCATATCTTATATGTGATTCCGCTAGTCCAAAGTAACACTGTCTTAGAACATTTGCTGGACAATGGTAGCTGAGGTGAAACAAAGCATATGCACTATGTCTTAATTTGTTTGTTAGTTCTTTTATGTGGGTACTCTATTTTAAGTTGTAGTCTAGAGTGATACCGAGGTATTTGTATATTGACACATTTCCTATCATCTCCGAACAGTTGTCATTGTTATCCAGATTGAGGTAATCTCCTGCTGCATGAATACATCTAGCTTCGTGTATTTTTATTTTTATTTTGTGTTTTAAAATATGTGGTGGTCGAATGTGCATGACTTTAGTCTTTTTTTGCATTGATAATTAAACCGTGGTCATGGCACCACGCCGTTACTGCATCAAATTCCTTTTGCATTATTGCCTCTGCTGTCTCAATATGTCTATGGCTCACTATAATTGCCGTATCGTCGGCATATGCATATCCTTTACTGTTTTTGAGTACTGATAGCAAATCATTTACATATATGATAAATAAAAGCGGACCCAGTTTTGATCCTTGTGGAACTCCATAGATTGAGTTCTCATGTTCGCTGTAATGTTCGCCGATTTTTACACTGAATTTTCTTTCTTTTAGATAGCTTTCAAACCAATTCAAAATTGGTCCTCGTACACCGACTTTTTCTAGTTGCCTTAAAATGTTTGTGTGGCTCAGGGTATCAAAAGCATTTTTAAAATCTATAAACAGTACAATAGAGTTTTGGTTTTTATCCAAGCTACAACATAACCTATTCGTGAAATCTCCTAGCAATCTGTTTATGCTTTTATTTTTTCGGAATCCAAATTGATTTCCCTCTAGTAGTTTGTACTTTTCTAAATAAGTATATAGCCTCCTCGTGACAATTTCTTCAAGTACTTTGTATATCGCTGGCAAAATGGAAATTGGTCTATAGTTCAGTATATCATTTTTTTGCCACCTTTGTGTATTGGGCGCACAACTGATGTCTTTAGCGAAGATGGAACTATTGACTGCTCGAGGCTCTTTCTTACTATTTCAGTTATAACCGGGCATAGTTTGCTGGCATTGTTTTTTAAGTCCTTAGGTCTTATGCCATCTATTCCTGCCGATTTTTGTTCGTTAAGTGAACTTAGCACATTTTCAACTTCTCGCATGGTAACTTCTTCTATAAATATAGAATGTTGCGAGCTGTTTATTGGACCATGAAAAGTTGTTATGTCACATTCATGTACTGTGTTGGTTATTTCTGAGGTAAGTCTTGTTGCAAACATGTTTACAAGTTCACCCAGATTTCCAGTGTTTGCGAAGTTTTTTTTGTAATGTTTCATCCAGATTGCTTATCTTTTTCCCAAGAATTGAGTTTACTATTTTCCAGGTTTCTCTAGGATTAGTTTTTGCTTCACTGAATTTATTTTTATAGTATCTGGTCTTGATGTAGTTAATTTTTTTGTTTAACTCATTTCGGTATTTTTTGTGTTCTTTTTCGTAGTCCTGATTTCTTTTGTTGTTTTTGAATCTTCTGTATAGCCTATCTCTTTCTCTGCATGCAATTTGTATTTCGATGGTCACCCAGGCATGCTCAGTTTTTCTTTTCTTTTTTTTCGATTGTTACCGTTGATAAGTCAACGGCGTTATTAAATTTTTGAATAAAGTTCTCGTAAAAATCATTTACTTCAGTGAAATTGTAAAGTTCATCCCAATTTTGTTTAACAATCTCTTGCGAAAGAATTTTATTCATAATTTGTTTTTGTTTTTCATTTTGAATCAGTCCTTCTCTTTCATTGCACAAAAGCGCGGTATATATTGCATAGTGATCAGATATATTTATTTCTACCATTTCGGATTTAATCATATTGTTTTGTGTGCGTATTAAGCAGTGATCAATCAAAGTTTTAGAATTTATTTTTATATCAACTCTTGCATCTGACATTATTGTATTCATCAGTCCTTTTGATGATATCATTGATAGATAATTACCGACACCAGTATCATTCAATTTGTTAATATTGATATTAAAATCTCCTATAATAATTAGACTTTTTTTGTTATTTATTTCTTCTATATTGTTGCTTATCTCTTGGATAAATTGGTTTACATTAATTTTTGGTGGTCTATATACTGCCATTATTGTACCTTCAAATTGCTCTCGCTTGGTGTCCAGTATAATACTTACTCCGCCACAGCGCAGCGTCTACAAATTTTTCAGCTGTATATTCAGAACATCAACGTGTCATGCTTTCGCAAGAGCTGTTACAGTTGTTATGCTACTTTCTTTATTTTATTCAGGGACCCCCGCGCCAAGTAGCTCAATACACTGAACACTAAGACAATGTACTCATTTCGGTATACTATAGAATAATTTAAACCGAGTTTTCATGGATAAAATATACAATATTATTTGATTCCTTATTCAATAGCTTGGCATGTAATGAATCAACATCGATCTTGGTTACAAAATTCAAGTTGTCACCTTAAAGCCTATTATGCCTTTGAGCTCTTCAAAAACATTAAAAAGATCCACAGTTTTCGACTAAAATGTTGCTCTCTTTCTGACTTAATGGCTACTTTAAAATGAAAATTTCTACTTTGGGCTAAAGAGTAACCCGAAGAGGTTCAACAGATGCCATTTTATATTTATGTTTCTTCAAAAAGAGTCGGTTAGAACATAACTTTTAATGGTGTCCGTTATAAACAACATTCGGTCCCAACAAAACGGTGCTCCTTGATACATGGTCTGTGGAACTGCGATCATGTCACATTACACCTCTATACTTTTTCTTTTAGTGCTAAGTAAAATCTTAAGTGTACTTCAGTGTACTTAGATAAGCCATTTACAATCAATAAATGAAAAGCTTAAATTTCTCTCGACATCAGCCGTATATTACTCGAAATGCTTGATCGCACCATCGAAAATTGGAACTTCAGAATGGATCATCTAAATCTAAGTTACGAAAAGTCTCAGTTTCAAAGTAATAATAATAACTCGACTGAGTCGAACGTACTTTCTCCTTGCGCGCTTAACCCTGCAGTCGTCGCGCACCAAAAAGTCACACCAGTCGTCGCGCGGACTACCCATTCCATTTTAAAAATTAAAGTAAAACCAGTATGTTTTAATTTTTATTATAACTTCATAATACAAACAAATAAAAAATAAATAAAAAAATAAAAATTACGGATTTCTTGTAGAAAAAAAGGAACTTTAGTTTCAAATTCAGGTCTGTTCATAAATAAAATAAAAATTTATAAACTAATCATTTGTTTGCAAGCATGATGAACATATGTACTTGGAATGGTAAGGACAAAAGAGTTTTTGACATGAGGTATATGATCGGCGAGTTCGTCAAAAATACTAACATCAGTCGTCGCGCGGATTACAATAGTATTCCGCTCTTAATACTGAATTTTAAGGAACTCACCGAAAGTCAAAGTTTATACAAAATCGTTATACATTTTTAATTTGTTTTGGCCAATAATAGTATTTCTAAAAAAAACCTCTGGAGTCTGGGTATTGATCCAAAAACCTAGGAAACAAATTTGAAGTACATCTCTACTCTTGTTTAGCCTCCAGCTGCGACCAAAAACTTACAGACCGATAATTTTACTAAATCTCTACAGTTTATGAGTACATCCTGATGGTTGAAGAAAGGACTCGCGGTCATACAAATGATGAACTCCCACTGATGGTTATTACAAGGGTCAAATGAGAACCTCGAATTTAACTGTTTTATAAGCAATCTGAAACTAAATGTTTCGCTTTGAGTAGCTGCTCTTTTGTTGAGTAAACTAATATTTAATACTTGCTTTTTCTGACGCACCACTCTTGATATTAGTGTTATCCTGTGAAACAATTTTATGATGATAAAATCATTTTGTGGTACTCCAAAGCTGACAATTTAATCGCATGGATTACAACAAATAGAGAGACAGTAACTTGCGAATATTCGAGCGGAATGGGTACCACTTAATTATTCTTAATGGTGGTGTTTGTATGCTCATATAACGGCCGTGCAAAATTAATGTGGTGGATTATTGTGTGTCTTAGGGGCATTTTGTCCTCTTGTTTTTAATTACTTTTTTGGAAGGAAATTGTGAGGTTAATTAAGTGTGTTAGGTCTATGAATTATTAATGGTTTGTCGTCTTCAACTCGCGGAATGGAAACCAGAAAATGAAAATAATTACTGTTGTGCGATTTTAAACACTTTGCTCTTTGCTTTATATATTTGAAAACTTTAATAATATTTTTTATTACTATTGTGCAAATAGCCAACAAACTAATATTTTTCAGTAACGGCGTATATAAACCTATATATGCGAATCAAAAACGCGAAAATGTACCTTAGATTAACAGATTTATTTCTTAAATATGACGGCGCTTGATTTATTTTTGTGGTGCTAATAAGTTTACATGAGCAAACCCAAACAAAATTAATCAACATAGATGAAACGTCTGCAATCCGATGTGTGAATCGTTTAATACAATATCCCATCCCATCGATGAAATAAACATCCACAACATGTGATCATGGTTCATAAAGGGTGATCCATTTCGAGGTTCCCTACTTTTTTAAAGAAAAAAAACAGAAAATTCAAATTTAATGGAGAATGTTTATTATCATTTGAAAGAACATTCTTTGGCATTTATTTTTTGAAGATTATGTCTATCAAATGTTGGCCGTTGCTACGTCGCAGATGGTCCATCCGATCACTCGTTCGAGCATTTCGACTGGTAACTGGCGAATGACATGCGTGATGTTTTCCTCCAAGGCCTAAATCGAAGCGGGTTTGTCGGCATAAGCTTTTGACTTTACATATCCCCACAGGAAAAAGTCTAACGGTGTGATATCACACGATCTTGGTGGCCAATCGACCGGCCCAAAACATGAAATTATGTGCTCACCGAAATGTTCTCTAAATAAGTCCATTGATTGATGCGATGTGTGGGAAGTGGCGCCGCACCGTCTTGCTGAAACCAAATGTCGCCGAGATCACGAGCTTCAATTTCAGACATCAAATAGTCGGTTATCATGGTCCGAGTTGCTGCGAACGGCGCCGAATCGACTCTCCACGGTCTTCGTGTACACTCTCAGCTACGGCCGCTATATTTTCTTCACAGCGTGCTGGACGTGGTCTATTCGGTCGAATATTATCCAATAATGAATGCTGGGTCTCAAAATGGGTGATGGTGTTGCGAATAGTACGCTCAGTAGGCCGATTATGTTGACCATAAGTTAAGCGAAGTGCACGAAACACATTCCTCACAGAACGTGAAGTTTCAAAATAAAGTTGAACAATTTGTAATTGTTGTTCACGCGTAAGTCTTTCCATTATGAAATGCCAAACAATACTAAACAAAAATAACATAACAGCATGACACGACTCACACGTGATCTGTCAAAAAAGGCTATTGAAAAAAGTATCTCTACTTGGCTCACCCGTTATTTTTCTGCAGTAGAAATGTATTTATATAACAATATTATTTTTATCGACACTTTTCGATTTTCTTAAATTTTAATCAAAGTTAACTTTTTGTTCATAAATCCCCCCCAAAAAATGTATGTATTAAATATAGAGATGAAATAGTCGAAATATACACTTTTTCAAAATTGATTACAAATATACTAAAACCAACATTTTTCTAAAAGACAATTCATTTACCAAATTTCATGATTTAAGGTCCAAAAAGGGTAACACTTTATTATCTATCTATCTTAATTATTTCTTTATGTTTCAAACTTAATAACAAAATTAATATAGCGCTATGGGTTAGCGTGTGTATTTTCATGAGCATTTCTATTTGAATTTTTAATGTATATACTAGATCATTTCATGAATCTACTACATATATCAAATTTATTGATTTTCGCATTTATATAAATTGGTGTCAAAGTTTAAGATCATATTTTAATAACTTCTTCAAGAGTTCAACCCACTTTAAAAATTCATCATTGGTAAAATTTGATTAAACGACATTGACTGAACATCTCAATTGGTTAAAAGTTATTATAAGCGACTTGGCAAATTTCGAATTAAATTTGAAAATGGAAATGCATTACTATGGGGCTCTGAAAGTCTTCAAATGATACGCGCACCAACGACCATTGCACTTTATTGATTAGGCTGTTATCGTTGAGATATAAGTGATAATTTTCAGTTATAGTTTATCGGTATCTATCAAGAGATGTAAAACAACAATTGAGTTGGAATCATTGTTCCAAAATGACGGTACCATATTACATACTTTGATGAAACAAAAATAGGTTCGCACACACAAATGTTTCTAACAAGACACAAGAACATGACTGTATACCAAGTGGAATCCCATAAAGGTGTAACCCTTTACCTTATTGTGCAGAGGTTATGTAGTATCAAAGAGTTATAGAACTACAAGAGTACGCATCACAGCTAAAAATGTTGTAGTCGTTTCAGATGCGGGCGGTAAATGCGAAGGGGAATATCTTTCATTCGTACGCATCGGCTATGCTGTTGTTTGGTGCTGGGGTAGCAATGTGAACACTGGGGTATCAACATCAGTACCCCACATAGTAAATTTTCATTGTATGAAATGCGAACTCTTATAGTTGTATACTCTTTGGTAGTATCTAGTGACTAAATCCCATAAGGGTTTATTAGTTTTGACATTAAGTTCGTTAAATATATACATAGATCGATTCAGAATCGATAGCTTCGTCGATAAACCCATGTCTGTCTGAACGTCCGTAAGTCAGTATATCACTGATTTTTGGATCTTAAATTTTAAGCTAGGATATTGAAATTTGGTATACATGTATCCAAAACAAGTGTCAACATTTTCGAAATTAGCCTACTGCCAGGCCCACTTTTCAGAAGAACTTTGGTTTTGGTCAAATCGTAAGGAAATTTTAAAATGTGTCTGTTCAACATATTTAGACAATATTATACTCAATATTTCATCCATTCGAAGTTTTAAGTCACGCCCAATTTTTGGGGACGTTTTCTTAAAAAAAGTTTTTGATACAATTTTAAAGAAATCCGAATAAGGATTTGATAAAAATATTTTGAAAATAATATAATATTCATTTCATGTCTATAAATTATTTTAACCCACGCCCACTGTTTGGGGGCGTTTTTATAAGACAACTTTTTTGATACCCATAGCATATGCAATAGAAAAACGTTGTGTTTTGTCGAACCATAAACAATGTTGATAAAATGTATGAACAATATGTTGTGACAATGTCATTTTCTATATTTCATGGTCATATGGTCTTAATCCACCCACACTTTTTGGGGATATTCGTTTTAAGGATGTGATTGGATAGGGTATTAAACGATTCGCACATCGGATTTGTGACTTCTCATATAAATTTAATAAAATTGTATTTAATTTCAAAGTTATTCAAACAAAACCTAAGCAAAATTTTTTTGAATGTTTCTTGATTAGGTATTGATGTAGCGAATAAGCACAACAACCAGGACAAGTAATCCCCGAAACCAGCAAAACCCTTCGCCAAAGTTTCTTGAAGTACAACTCATAAAATTGACAACTTGCTCGTTTACTTGCCAACAAGCATATACCATGTTCGATTTATGGTGTACACAGTTCGGTGGTTTTGTAGATAAATTGCGTTGTCCCCGCTTTCGGGTTTATTTACCCTAGCATAATTTGAACCCGATGTATTATGTGAAGCTGATGCCTTCATAATTTACATCGACATCTCTATGTCCTATAATTAGTTCCATTCAATCTCATCTACCCCACTGACATATTGAGTTTCAAAAACATATTTTTTCCCCAAAGGAACATTAAAGCGAAAATCACAATAACAACAGATTCTTGCACAAGATGTTACAACAATAAATTTAATAACCGCGTGATGAAGATTCAACCTTCCTCCGATAAAATGTTTAACATTCATTTGAGACTATGGGATTATATCTTCAAGATGTTGCTTCCTTTCAGAAATAGCTCAAGAAAATCAATTGATATTTCAAACAAAAAACTTTTCAAATTTTATTAAAAAAAAATAATCTCCCTGGAAAAGTGCCCTTTTGCCATTTTGAATCACTTTCCATCATCAAAACTTGGCAAAAGTTTCAATATAGAAGTATCATGAAGAAAGATAATTATTGTGCTCAAAAGGCGAGCAGTTACTGAAGAAGATTATTATTAATTGTTCTATGGGCCATAGTGGCCATATTGGCAAGGAGAAGTTAACCCACTAAATAAAACTGTACCCACCCAAATGAAATTTTCACTTGAAATGATTTATATAAAGCTTTTCGTACTTTTGTCATTTACCATCAAATTGTTTAAAATTTAATTACCAACTAAAAAACTTCATTAACGAATTGTGACAACTTTTGAGAGAGAGGGTTATTTTTTGAGGCTTAAGATTTTGTGTTTGGTCAAAGAGGTAGTTAATGGCGGCAGCCTGTCCAATCGAAAATTGCATAATAAAACTCTTGGGGTAGACAGAAGAAAAAGCTAATAGCTTGATAAATCCCTTGAAACATGCGGACTACTCAACTCAATTAGGAAATGGTCAATTCTATCCCGCTCCCGCATCATCAAATGGCAAAGTCAACCAGGCCGCATATAATGTTTTGGATTTGGTTTTTTATTGAATGTCTGATAACAGTTTAGACACTATCAGATTTATTCATAAACTCATTATAAGGACTGCATAAAGTTATGCACTCTTTAAAATGCCTATAAACGCAAAAACCTTATTCATAAAAATTATACAACGTTGAATAGAAGCTACATATCCTAAACGCGTCTGATGGTTGAATAGTGCCTGTATAGGGGTATTTATCTTTTTTTATTTCTGTATTCAAAGACGGCTGAGCATCAGGGCTACCAAAGGTTCAATTGTAAGTTGAAAATCATCCAGGGTATTTTTGCATTTTAGCAGTTGTGTTTCACTGTTTAATTTGTTCAAAAGTTTATTCTTCTTTACCTACAGACTCAACATTGTAAACGATGTTATTGAGTCAAATAAGTCACCAAAATGTTAAAGAAGTGTAAAAATCAAATTTGTCACCATGAGTTTCGCAACCATAAAAATGAACCCTTGGTAGCTCTGCCGAGCTTTTTTTGGTAATTTATTTGACACAAACCCTGTATAACTATTATGGGTGGGGAAATATGTTATGAATAAGAAATTGTGCGACCCTGAATAAAGGCTGTAGAAATACTTATGCACTGCATAACTATACAACCGATGAGAAGTGTTTTAGTGAAATCTAATGAATAAGGGGGTATGTGAATAGTGTCCCGCCTTGATCTAAAACCAAAATGAATTTCCAGGATCGTTTGTTTTCATCGATAGCTCTATGTAATATTTATTTTTCGAATACTTTGAAGGACATTATTAAATCCTAAGGTCCTTTATGCGATGAAGGCGAATAGAGGAAAAGATGCAACCGGGAACTATATCAACTGTACCAATATGTGGATGTAGTAACAAGAGCCAAAAGAATCTTCGAATCGCAGCCTTAAAGTTTGACAAGGAAGACCGAACTTTCGGTTTTAGGATCAAGCAATCGCGGATGCCAGAGCACTTGGACTGAATGACTGTAAGCAACGTGTTCAGGATCAAAGGTGATCCTTTTTAGATATAGGTTGTAAAACCGCCGTATTCCAATGTTAAACAGGATGCTGAAAATAAATATCAGTCACTACTCTTGATAGATGTCTTAATACGACATTTGGGATACGATCTTGTTCCTCAGAGATTTTATTTTTCAGTTAAACGAATATGTCCAGGATGTCCACGAACAATATCAACCTTTTTTTACGGTTTGTGTTGTTTTTCTTTACTCAACACACCAAGTTTGGTAATACGTTTGCAGATAAGAGTTATTAACAATGGTCCTTTCTTCAATATCGCTATTATAAATTATTAAAAATTTCGCTTGCTTCTTAAAAGAAGTATGTGCTGAATTTGTTTAGTATCAATTTGTATGAATTAAGTCTTGGGTCCAATGGAAATTGCCAAATACAACTAGAAAGGATACAAAAAATCCTTTACAAGAATTTTTCTAAGATGAAAGAAAAGACGTGAGATTTATTATTCATTAGATTCATGCACTAACTTTTGACTTCCTTAACATCATTATAAAGCCGATTGCGCAAAAGGCGAGAGCCAACACCGGAGGAACATAAATCCAGAATTGCTACTAGTCTTTGAGATTAATAAAACGTTTTGTGATGTTCTATGAATGAAAAGATAACGGGTAGAAGTAATATCCAAAGCCAACGAGAAGAAGAAAAAGTGTGTATATTTTGACAGTTCCAAAGTAAGCAACAAACATGTTAACAAACTTGTTTTTCCTACTAATGTTATGAGGTATTGCCATGAGATCAGAAAATATTAGAGTTAGTAATTAACTTTCTATCTTCCCAAAATTGCAGGAAGTTCAGAATTTTCTCGATTTATCTATCGAATTTCAATTCGGTAACTAGAACTCTGAATTATATTGATTAATTATAAAGGTTAGAAAAATCTAAATCTAACAGATGAATCGTATTCGGTTTCTTACTACAACAGTTTTCCTAGAAAATATTTATCTACTTTGGAGCCGCATATGTAGAGCATGATTTTGTTTGCAGCTTTAAAAATAGATTTCTGGTGTTACTAGTCAAACGCAAAAGACAAAATGCAACAAATGCTATCCTTTGCATGGAATAGAATTAAAACTAAGCAAACATGACCGGATCTTGTTGTTACCGATACTACAACAAGTACCACACATTAGCCACAATCTCCGCTTTAAAAATGTTTAAAATGGATTATTTTTGTATACGCTGCATGTTGTCTTCTATATTCAATATCATAATGGCAAGAAGTAAAATGCACTTTGATTATGCAAATGCCAAGGACCGCCTATATTGTCAGCTTGAGCTCCAATTTCCATTAAAATGTTTTGATGTTGATTGCTTTACTTCTTTCAAAATGTACTTTTCGCAAAACACAAAAACAACCGCATTGTGACATTTCAAATGTAGTCAGTTATAAATATGTAAATGAAAAATTAACATATGAAGTAGTCGGCAGCAAATGATTATGGGAGTTCGGATTTTTAAAGGAATATATATTTTTCTTAACTGAATGAACTCTGATAGATTTATTGAATGTCACAGAACACTTAAGTTTCAATCCTGTTATCTATGAAACAAGAGCAAAAGCTCACCATAGCCATAGCTACAATTCACTGCACAAATTCCAGATGAGATTTTTCCATTCACATAACAACTGCTTTCAGTAAAATAAATTGGTTAACAAGGACATACGCAGAACGACATCAAATAAAAAGAAAGTAAACAAACAAATACAAATAAAAACAAGTTGTGGGTGCACGACTTGGTCGTACGCAAAATTTTCTTCACAAGGCGTAAGATCAAATACTAACCATACGAGAATTTGACGAACTGCAAATAACATGTATTTTGGCTATTTTTTTGTTTAAAAATACAGAAATACAGAACTTATAAAAACTTTCATTCTATAACTATTTGGGCTAAAACTATTTGGAATTGTTACAAACAATAATAGTAACACAGATATTCAGTTTCCTTTAATTTTACCAAATAATTTTCGAGAAATTGACAAATTTCCTTATATGCCCTAGATCTAAAAATCACTTATATGGATTTTTTCGAAAAAAAAAACTGGGTACGTATTTTTAAGCAACTAATAACTATACTCTATTATTAGTATATGTTAAGTTTAATTAAAATCATTAGAGCAGTTTACGAGAAAATTGTCGTTATGTTTATTTTTTTATGTGAGGTACCGTTACTAAAATGGCACAAAAATAATTACCTAGAAATGTAACCAAAAAAAGTTGTCAATACTAAGTTTGAAGATAATCGGTCAAGCTATTTAGACTACTACGGACAGTCGGACCGAGTGACGGAATTTCAGAAACAACTTTTTTGAGTTCGTAATGTTAGATGACATTTTCAACGTCTAAAATTTGCACGAAAACAATATCTTTCTCTTTTTTAAGGGAAAGTTAAAAACTGTAACATGACACCATATCACAAGTAATCCTCAAGGGATGGGCAGCAGATGGACACAGCAAATCCCATTGATCAAAGTCGAAATAACCTATTAAAAGTTTCGCTCTCCGTTTTACTTATGTCATCCGTGTGACGTCAGCGATGATGGTGGAGGCAATTTTTTGTTTAAGAACAATTGATGGCAAGCATTGATAATGTCGATTATAAAACCAATTATTAAAGCGCGTATTTTTAATGTTGCAGTCTGTAATTTTTATTAGTATAGGTTAAATAAAAAAAAGTTGGTACTGTTTTACAAGCGGACTTTTCCGAGACACAATCGAAAATAAAATTGTCATTTATTGATATAATTGTATCGCAACTTAGTAAGTATATGACTATGCATGACTAGGCTGACCAGACGTCCTCTTTCAAGATGACATATCCTCTTTTTATACCCTATCCCATAGGGGTATATTAGTTTTGATACATAGTTTGTAACATAGAGAAATAATTTAGCTACATATACCTCAAAGTATATGGATCGACTCAGAATCGATAGCTGAGTCGATTTAGCCATGTCTGTCCGTCCGTCCGTCCGTACGTCACCAGTTTTTGGGCCTTAAATTTTGAGCTAGAAGGATGAAATTTGGTACACGTGCTCTTTGTTGCTCCCAGCAGAACAACTGTAAAAATTTTTTAAATCCGCCCACTGCCACGCCCCCTTTTTAGAAAAACGTGTTTTTTGGCTAAACCATAAGGAATTTTAAAAAAGTGTCTGAGAAACGTAGTTAGAGAATCGTAATATCTATAATTCGTTCATATGAAGTTTTTTGCCAAGCCCACGTTTTGGGGGCGTTTTTAATAAAAAACGTTTTATGGTCAAATTTTAAAATTTTTTGGGGGCGTTTTTAATAAAAAAACGTTTTATTTTGATGCAGAATAGTTAGTTATATTAATATAAACATTTCGTCCATAGATCATTTTAGCCCACGCCCACTTTTTGAGGTCGTTTTCTTACAAAAACCGGTTGTATACCCTACCCCCTAGCATATGCAGGAGGAAAACGATGTGTTTTGTCAAACAACAAAAGATTCTGATAAACTGTTTGAACAATGTGATGTGACAATGTCATTTTCTATATTATAGGCTAATAAAGCCCACTTTTTGGAGATATTAATTTTAAGGATGGGATGGGATAGGGTATTAAACGATCCGCACAGGGGATTGTACTCTTCTCATATGTTTGTATATAAAAAAAAGTCCGGTATCTTTTTGAAAAAAAAACATGCGATTTGTCCTCTTTTTGGGTTTTCTCAGTTAACTAATTTTTTCGACATCATAACAAAACTGTTTTTCAACACTACTTCAGACCTTTTCTGCATCTTTCTGGTGCGAACATGACTTAAAATATGTTTGTACCTAAACTCATTCACTTCTGAACATAACATCATCTTTTTTATACCCTATCCCATAGGGGATACACGGATACATATATTATATTATATTATATATATGTTTTGACATTAAGTTTGTAACATAGAGATATAATTTTGAAAGATATACCTTAAAGTCTATCTGTCCGTTCATCCGACCGTCCACCGATTTTTGAGGCTTAACTTTTGAGTGATGGAATTTGGTAAACAGACTCTCTGTCGGATGAAGCAGAACAAGACGTGTAAACATTTTCCACCACCGCTCACTTTTCAGTAAAAGTTTGTTTTTGACCAAACGGTAAAAACTTTTCAAAAGAATGAATGGATAGCATATTTATTTTATATTTCGTGCATATAAAGTTTTTTGCCAGGCCCACTTGAAGGCGTTTTGAGTAAAAAAATGTTTTTCGTTCAAATTTTAAAATATTCGAAAAAACATTCGATGCAAAATCATTGGTTATGTTAATTGGTAATGTAGCCTCCTGATATTGGTAATAGATCATTTTAACCTACGCCCACTTTTTGGGGGCGTTTTTCTATGAAAACCATTTGCATATCCTACCGCATAGTGAACAATTTGTTGCGACAATGTCATTTTCTATATTTCAACCCAATAAAGTTATTTGCCACGCCCACCTTCTGGGATGTTATTTTTTTGTTTTTTTAATTTTCCAAATGAGATTTTTGAAGGGGTCCTCGTTTTCGTGGGCATGGATCTGGTCACCCTATGAATGACTGTAGTAACATCGAAAAAGATAGTATACGCAATTGTGAACAGATTTAAGCTATGCCTTGGGTGGCAATTGCCCAGTTGCATCAATTATTTGTATTTATTTTGAGTTTTCTTTGAGCGAAAGCGATTCCGAATTATTAAAGAAAGTATATGCTTCCTGTGAAACTCCGTTTATGATTTCATAATTATAGACAAATTCTAGAGTAGTAGTATTCATCTAAAAGTTCGTCGGCTTTCAACAATTCGGTTTCTGTCCGAAAATTCGATACATCAACTTCATAGCCAAAATGACTGAACCCAAGCTTTCTTAGATCTAGGTGGCATTCTGCGATTATCGTATATCTGCAGTGAATCCCCGTCGGGAATAACATTTGAATTATAAGAATAAATAATATCATGCCAGCAGTTAGAACCCAGCACCAATTGAAAGTTGCACATACACTAACAAAATAAACACGATTACCGAAATAAAATGTTCTTACTCGCAAATCTAAATCCCGGATAAGCAAACAACGCTGACGTGGTTGACGCATGGACCCCCCTTCCAGTAACGATCCATATTAAGGCACGCTTTAGCAAAGGGAAAAAAGGTACTGGGAAAACAATTAAAAAATTACGACGAATAACGTATTCTGCGGTGTCTGTCCAGACGGTTGAGTCCCGATTCTCTTACCATATTTAATGAGCTTCTCTTGGCGCGATGGTTAGTGCGATGAACTGCCGCGCAGGAGGTCTGGGTTCGATTCCCAGCCTTAGCAACACCTAAATGATTTTTCACTGCCCCTCCTCTCGTGATGATCTGACAAATCATCCGAGTAGTATCAATTGTCAAGAATAGCTTATCTCAACTTAGCCGTTCGGAGTCGGCATAAAACAGGAGGTCCCGCCATCGTGCAAGAAGTACACACGCACACATGAATGGTTGTGAGAAAGCTAGGCCCTGGGTACTAACGAGCCTGTTGCGCCAAAAATTTGTATTTTTTTTTTTCTCTTGAAAACTAACAACAGTATTTTTATGCTATTTACCCCAGCGGGGTATTTTAGTTTTGATATAGAAAATAATTTAGCTAGATATACATGCCTTAAAGTATATCGATCGACTCATAACCGCTAGCTGAGTTCATTTAGCCATGTCTGTCCGTCCATTCTTCACCAGTTTTTGGACTTACCTAGCCTTTTCATATGTTCATCTTTGCGTATGAGCGGCAAACGGCCAGAATGTTGGGGTTCGATTCGATAATCATAGCAACACCAACCTTATTTCCACCGGGCCGCATCTCGCGATAGTATAAATGAGTGGTGGGTGCATGATTGGATCTGGATATATGAAACTTTTTCTTTTACTGACAGGTAGGTGTAAGATCAAATATCCAGCATGCGAGAATTTGACGACTTTCATAATTTAGAGAAAATATAGAAAACCTTTACATAAAAAATAAACATGAGAAGGCTACAATTCGCTGTGCGGATCGTTGAACATCCTACCCTATCTTTAAAACGAATATCCCCACACAGTTTATCAAAATCTTATATGGTTCGACACAAAACGACGTTTTTCTATTGCATATGCTATGGGGTGGGGACAAAAATCGTGGCTTAAATGATCTACAGACGAAATATTCATGTTAATATTACCAATAATTTGTTTTATTAGTTTTATCAAATATTTTACTGAAAAGAGTGCTTTAATGAAAACGCCCCTAAAAAGTGGGCGTGGAAAAAAACTTTGTATAGACAAAATATAGGTTTTGGGATTGTCTAAACATGCTGTTCAGACACTTTTTAAAAATTCCTGACGGTTTGACCAAAAACAACGTTTTTCTAAAAAAAAAAAACATTTTCTGCTATGTCGTACTGAGAGTCTATACACCAACATACATTACTCTAGCTCAAAATTTAAGGCCCAACAATCAGTGACACACAGACGGACAGACAGACAGACATGGCTAGATCGACTCATCTAGCGATTCTGTGTCGATCCATACACTTTGAGGTATATCTATCGAAATTTTTGTTTCTATGTTACAAACCTAATGTCAAATCTAATATACCCCTATGGGATGTTGTATTAAAAAAACATTATAATTACCTAAGATTATAAGAACTTCTATTCCGGAATTGTAAGGAAATACATAATGATTTTCTATTATTGGTCAAAACTTAAAATTCCATTATGGTATAATTGGACCAATACTTATCGTGTCTAATTTCTACAAACAGTATAATAATAGTATTTAATTTGACCAATATACTTGCTCCTTGCGAGTTTGCCTTTAAAATAAGATAGTTAATTTCGAAAATAGTAATATCCCGTTTTGGACTAAAACTAAAAATTCCGTTGCGGATAAAAGTCCTAAAACTAATAATAAGGCATTCTTTTTAATTATACCCTGTCCCATAGGGGTATATTAGTCTTGATACAAAGTTTGTAACATAAAAAATAATTTAGCTCAAGGTATATGGATCGACGCAGAATCACGAGCTGAGTCGATTTAGCCATGTCTGTCTGTCCGTCCATCCGTATTAATATATATAGTTTGTCTATACAAAGTTTTTTGCCATGCCCACTTTTTGGGGCGTTTTCCTACAAAAACCATTTGTATACCCAACCAATCCAATAGAAAAAGTTGTTTTTTGCGAACCATAAAAGATTTTGATAAACTGTCCCAACAATATCTTGTGACAATGTCATTTTCTATATTTCATTATTATAAAGCCCACAATTTGGGGATACTAATTTTAAGGATTGGATGGGATAGGGTATTAAACAATCCGCACAGGGGATTATAGTCGTCTCATATGTTCTTTCAATAGTTTTGTTTTTTCTGCTATAATTTGTAAACTGGGTTGTGTATATGTCGCTTGTGTTGTTTATGCATTGCTATTTCATCGTGAATAGACTTACTCCGGAACATTGCCTTCTTATTGTGGAAACTTATTTCCAAAATCAGTGCTTAGTTTACAATTGTTATAGAGTTCTTCGACAACATTTTGGTCGTCATAACTGAACGCACTATTCATAAAACCATCACCAAAATCTATATCAATTTTACACAATTGAACATTTATCAAACATGGTTTGCATGGTTGTTCAATCCTAAGCTTAATTTGATGCAAAATGGTTGCAGATTTTTTTTGAGGCTCATGAAAATTGTTTGCACGATTGTTTACCTGAAAATGTTGCACGGTAGTTCACACCACATTAAAGTTGTTTGCATAGTTAATATAATACCTTCAAAATATTTTACAATCCTATTCGTCAATAGCTTAATTGGATAGAATTGTATGTTTAAAATCTACAAAAACGAAATAATGTCTTGCCAAAAAACTAAAATGGCAGCAGCTATGGTGATAACTGATAATAAATTCATTGAAACGTTAAAAAAAATTAGAGAAAAAAAAACATCACAAGAAGAAAATGCTGGGTAAGAGACTAGATAGCAAAAATAACCGAGCTTGGATTTTATTAGCAACTTTTAAAAATGAAAAATGAAAATTATGACCGCTATTTCAATTTTTTGCGAGTGTCCAAGAATGATTTTGAAGATTTCGTAACCCATGTAAGAACCGAATTCACAAAATGTGTCAAATGAGTGCTGAAGAAACATCCCATAATTCGGGAAAAGTTTCATTAAACAATTTATTTTTTATTAGATCGCGTTTAGACATTGTTGTTTGCGCGTCCTCTATGAAATATTGCAGCAAATGGCAAACAGCAGCTGCAAACACTCAAACAGTTTATGAAAATAAAAGTGACCTGTTCATATGGCATACTACATTATACTTCAATATACGTGAAGTCCGTGATCAATCAATTCGTAACCGTTCTCAAGGTTTGCGCATCTCTTATGAAACTGTGGCGTATTTTAAAGGGTAATATTGACTTACTGAAGGATTGAAGCCGATTGACTGTGGTTATCGTTCTAATTTTGCTTTGTGAGACTTGGAACATCTTCAAATTGAACCATTTTTTTTACCAAAAAATTGTTTGCTTAATATGGTAGCCGTTAAACCAAAAATGAACTTCGTCGCATTTTTGGTTAAAAGGCTACCGTAACAAGCAAAATTTCCGTATTTGGGCCAAACAGCCAGTGGAAATCCAATAGCTAACAATGCAACCCAAAAAATGTACTGTTTGTTGCGGTTTATGGGCAGGCGGCATCATCAGATCTTATATCGGAAGGAGCTCGCCTTGGCAGTAAGGCGGAGATCGCCCTACGTACCAAACCGCTAACGAATCAATCGCTTTTATTGAGGGAAACGAATAATGTGTATTTTATTTAAAAAAAACCGAATACATACTATAATGCCAATTCGTTTTATTATAAAGTGCTATTGTCGGACAGCTTCGGAATGGTGGTCGAAGATAATTGCGCTCCAAAATGCTTGTATGTGAAACCGCACAGAGCCACTACACGGAAGTCAATGCATTTGTTCCAAACATGAAGAAAATCATGAAAATCAATAGAAATTTCAAGGGAATGTGAACCATATGCTCGCTGAGTAAAATATTACTAGCATTCGTACGCATTTAAATAGCGTAAGTATATTTAAAAATGTACAAAAGAGAAGTCTTGTAAATAACTTTTAATCTGATTCACAGCATGACATTTTCAATTTATATATTATTTACTAATAGCACCACACATATAATTTATCTCGTTTAAATACTAGATTCCATTTCTGAGATTAACTGAATGTGCCGCTAGCACGCCGGCCGCATTAATAAAAACAAACACAAACTTTCCTATTCCCAAGTAAAGTGGTTTGGTATATACATATAAGTTTTGTCAGCAATTAGCCAGCAATTGTGGATCAAAATGCAAGTGGGGAACTACTGGATACCCCAAATAAAGCCTCAGCATATTTATTTCAATTTGGAACATTCCAAAGGTCAGACACGGAGGGCACAAACCGATATAGCTATGTAGGGTTTCAGACAGTATGCACGAGATATCATTTAAACGACCATGGGTAAGGCTATTATATTACTAAGCAGGTTTCCTGAATTCTAATCTCTTTTAAAAGTTTGTTGTTTCTGGTTCCCAGGATCGATGAAGATGATATATAAAAGGTTTTAGTGACCTTGAGTAAATAAAAGAGGGTCACACATAAGGGAATTGGGGATTAAGGAGTCTCTTCAAGTTTTCATTTCGTTTCGTTTTTATTTTAGTTTTGTGTACAGTGTAGTACTGATATAAAACATATTGTGCAGTGCAAAGCTGATGTTTCGATATCAATTCCAAATGAAAGTCATAAGCAAATGATTAAATATGCATGTGCGTACTCGTGAAATAGTGTATTAAGGGATCAAATTTGAATAAACAAATTAAACACGACTCAAAATATTTAATAGAAAGTCTGTAATCATGGCTCTATAGCGGTCAGCATTGACTGTAACGTTCTGGCCAGCATTGTTTTTAAAGAAGTACGGACCAATTATTCCACCAACCCATAAAGCACACCAACCAGTTAGTTTTTGTGGATGTAACGGTGTCTCAAAATACACTTGAGGATTATCATCACTTCAAATACGGCAGTTTTGTTTATTTGGAGGACAACATTCGCCGCGTTATACGGCCACATAATAATAATGGAAAAAGTCATTGAAAATTGGACCTCGAAATTAGACTTCGTTCGAGCCAGCCATGGCGGTCATATGCCAGAAATCAAACTTATATTATAATGCCAGAAGATTATCTTTCGAATAAAGTAAATTTCATGACAATTAAAAAAAATCATCTTTGTTTTATTCCATTTCAAAGTTCTATACCTCTAAACAAAACACCCTTTATAACATAAAAACATATGAGAGGCTACAATCCGCTATGCGGATCGTTGAATGCCCTATCCCATCCCATCCTTTAAATTAATATCCTCAAAATATAGGCCTTATGGCGATGAAATACAGAAAATGACATTGTCACAATATATTGCTCAGACAGTTTCTCAAAATTTTGTGTGGTTCGACAAAAAACAACGTATTTCTATTGCTAATGCCTTGTGATGGGGTATTCAAATGGTTTTTGTAAGAAAACGCCCCCAAAATGTGGGCGTAGGTGAAAATGATCTATGGACAAAATGTTTATATTACCATTTCGGAAGTATTTGCATCAAAATTTCTTTCGAAAGTTTTAAAATTTGGACAAAAAGCGTTTTTTACTAAAAACGCCCCCAAAAAGTGGGCGTGGCAAAAAACTTTGTATGAACGAAATATAGATATTAGGATTGTCTAAATATGCTACTCAGACTTTTTTTTCAAATTCCTTACGGTTTGGCCAAAAAATAAGTTTTCCTAAAAAGGGGGCGTGGCAGTGGGCGGATTTCAAAAATTTTTACACTTGTTCTGGTGGCACGGACGAGGATCCTATATACCAAATTTCATTATCCTAGCTCAAAATTTAAGGCCCAAAAACCGCTGACGAACAGACAGACGGACGGACGGACGGACGGACGGACGGACAGACAGACATGGCTAATTCGACTCAGCTAGCGATTCTGAGCCGATCCATATACTTTGAGGTATATGTAGCAAAATTATTTCTCTATGTTACAAACTAAGTATCAAAACTATGGGATAGGGTATAGACATATGAGAGGCTACAATCCGCTATGCGGATCGTTGAATGCCCTATCCCATCCCATCCTTTAAATTAATATCCTCAAAATATAGGCCTTATGGCAATGAAATACAGAAAATGACATTGTCACAATATATTGCTCAGACAGTTTCTCAAAATCTTGTGTGGTTCGTATTTCTATTGCTAATGCCTTGGGATGGGGTATACAAACGGTTTTTGTAAGAAAACGCCCCCAAAATGTGGGCGTAGGTGAAAATGATCTATGGACAAAATGTTTATATTACCATTTCGGAAGTATTTGCATAAAAGTTTTTTTCGAAAGTTTTAAAATTTGGACAAAAAGCGTTTTTTACTAAAAACGCCCCCAAAAAGTGGGCGTGGCAAAAAACTTTGTATGAACGAAATATAGATATTAGGATTGTCTAAATATGCTACTCAGACACTTTTTTGAAATTCCTTACGGTTTGGCCAAAAAATAAGTTTTCCTTAAAAGGGGGCGTGGCAGTAGGCGGATTTTAAAAATTTTTACACTTGTTCTGGTGGCACGGACGTGGATCCTATATACCAAATTTCATTATCCTAGCTCAAAATTTAAGGCCCAAAAACCGCTGACGAACAGACAGACGGACGGACAGACAGACATGGCTAATTCGACTCAGCTAGCGATTCTGAGTCGATCCATATACTTTGAGGTATATGTAGCAAAATTATTTCTCTATGTTACAAACTAAGTATCAAAACTAATATACCCCCCTATGGGATAGGGTATAAAGATATTGTTTTCATGACAATATTTGACCTCGAGATTTTGATTGATTCTAACATCACGACAACGGAACCCAAAAAAAAATGTTTATGCAATTCCATCGTGTCGATCCGTAATGGCTTCTCGAGCCTAAACGGCTTGACCGATTTTTTTTTCAAACATCGTATTGGCAGCTTTTTGGGCCATAATTCTCTTTGCTCTTAGCCATTTTATTAACGGTACTCCCCATATATTATTTTAAATTACACATAATGTGTGTACACTGCTTTAACTTAAAATTTTTATATTATATATATTACTATTACTGTTGGCAACAATTCAATTACTATATTTTAACAGAATTTTCAGTTTTGGCCGATAACAGAAAATCATAAAAAAACATATGAGAGGCTACAATCCGCTATGCGGATCGTTGAAAACCCTATCCCATCCCATCCTTAAAATTAATATCCACAAAATATAGGCCTTATGGCGATGAAATATAGAAAATGACATTGTCACAATATATTGCTCAGACAGTTTATCAAAATCTTTTGTGGTTCGACAAAAAACAACGGTTTTCTATTGCTAATGCCTTGGGAGGGGGTATACAAATGGTTTTTGTAAGAAAACGCCCCCAAAATGTGGGCGTAGGTGAAAATGATCTATTGACGAAATGTTTATATTACCATTGCGGATTTGCATCAAAATTTTTTTCGAAAGTCTTAAAATTTGGACAAAAAACGTTTTTTACTTAAAACGCCCCCAAAAAGTGGGCGTGGCAAAAACCTTTGTATGGACGAAATATAGATATTAGGATTGTCTAAATATGTTGCAAACACACTTTTTTGAAATTCCTTACGGTTCGGCTTAAAACTACGTTTTTTCTAAAAAGGGGCGTGGCAGTGGGCGGATTTTAAAAATGTTTACACTTGTTCTGGTGACTCGGCCAAGGATCCTATATACCAAATTTCATTATCCTAGCTCAAAATTTAGGGCCCAAAAATCGGTGACGAACAGACAGACGGACGGACGGACGGACGGACGGACGGACAGACAGACATGGCTAATTCGACTCAGCTAGCGATTCTGAGTCGATCCATATACTTTGAGGTATATGTAGCTAAATTATTTCTCTATGTTACAAACTAAGTATCAAAACTAATATACCCCTATGGGATAGGGTATAAACATATGAGAAGGCTACAATCCACTGTGCGGATCGTTGAAATTCCTATCCCATCCTATCTGTAAAACTAAAATCCCCAATAAGTGGACATGGCTAAAAACACGATGTGGATAAAAGAAAGAAAATGACATGGTGACAACAAATTCTTCAGACTGCTTATAAAAAACTTTTACGGTTCTACAAAAGACAAGGTTTTCTGCTGCATATGTTATGGGGTAGTGTATAAAAATGGTTTTTATATAAAAACGCTCAAAAAGTGGGCGTGGGTTAAAATGGTATATAGACGAAATGTTCATATTAATAATGTTAATGATTCTGCATCAAAATTTTTTTCGAAAAATTTAAAATTTGACCGAAAACAGTTTTTAATTGAAAACGCCCCCAAAAAGTGGGCGTGGCAAAAAACTTTATATGGACGAAATATAGATATTAATATTGTCTAAATATGTTGTTCAGAAACTTTTTTAAAATTCCTTACGGTTTGGTCAAAAACTGAGTTTTTCTGAAAAAGGGGCGTGGCAGTGGGCGGATTTCAAAAATTTTTACACTTGTTCTGTAGGCAGAGACGAGGATCCTATATACCAAATTTCATTATCCTAGCTCAAAATTTAAGGCCCAAAAATCGGTGACGAACAGACAGACAGACGGACGGACGGACGGACAGACAGACATGGCTAAATCGACTCAGCTAGCGATTCTGAGTCGATCCATATACTTTGAGGTATATGTAGCAAAATTATTTCTCTATGTTACAAACTAAGTATCAAAACTAATATACCCCTATGGGATAGGGTATAATAACGTGGACACTAAATACTTTCGAATTTTGTAACAGAAGTTTTTGTATAGCCATCGTTCTCCTTACTGTTTATCTTTTAAGTTTAAGGGTTTTCTTTTATTTTCCCAAACTATTAAAAACGTCAAATTCTGAAATTCTTGGTTTTAGATCTTTCGTACGACCCAGTCATGCACCCACCATCGTTTTTAAATGCAGAAAAAAAGTGTTATAATTAGAAAATGGGTCGTGGTTATAGTGGCCTAGTGGTTAGTAGAAGTACTACCAATCGTGGGGTCCTTGATTCAAATCCCGAAATTGAATACTTTTTTCAATGTTCCACCTCTTGCGGAAATCTAACAAACACGCTCTTGGGTTTTTGTTAGATTTCCGCAAAATTTGGCAAGAGGTATGTCATGAGAATCTTCTCAAATTTGCCATTCGGATTCGGCATTGAACTGGAGGTCCTCTTAGTTGGTCACAAATGATACCTTCGCACACACAAATAAAGGGAGAAGCAAGGTTTGGGGGTTTGAGGTAACGCAGAATAAGAGTGTTTGTGAGCTGAAGAGATTGCCTCCAGTCGTGAGTGACCTTGGCCAATCCAACTGGAGAACAGTCTCTCCAGACCATACCAAGGATGGATCAGAGGACAAGACGGACACAAACGTCAATCAGAACCCGAAGGAGGAGCTGGGGATGATTGAATTCACCGGCGCTGTGATGAGTAACAACTCATCAGGCAAAGGAAATCGGTCAACCTCAACGCCGCCAGGGGTCTGTGAGACACTGACGATAGGACAAGGAGAGGCTGACTCAACATTAGGTAGCTATTGTACGGTTATTACTCGCCGCAGCGATCCGAAGCATTACGACAGCTTGGAAAACTCCAACGCTGCTGTGTCTGCGGAAGAGAGTAGGCTGAGGAACGCCGTACGACCCCAACCGAAGTCAGAGGTTCAAGCTCCTCTAAAAATGAGGGCCAACGCGCAGAGGCTTCCACGTAGGTTCAAGCACCGTGACCCAGATTCCTTCACGGAAAAGGACACGGCAGCACTTAACAGAGCTAAGGAGACAATAAAGGCTACAGCCGAAGCGTGGCGGCAAAAAAGGCGCACAGGCAGGGAGCTCTCCTCTCAAAAAAGGGAAGTAGTCGCGGAAAGGATGGAGAGGTGTAAACCCTCCACCTCAGCTGCGGCCACACCTAAGGGACCATCAGCTGCTGCAGGTAAGGTTGCGACCAAGCCTGGACCAACTGCAGGTACCTCCAAGAGAGGAAGGCACGATGACACAGTCTCTCCAATCATAGGTAGGAACACGAAATCTAGGTTAGACGTCAGTCATAACCCAGTAAAGGACAAAGATAGTTTTCGGGTCGCTATTGTCGACTTTGGTAATCCAGAACGAAAACTATCTCATGACCAATGGCAACTGATAGAAATAAGAATCCTGGACGGAGTGAACGACGCTATCCTAAAAAATGCAGGGAACATCCCGCTCTTTGGACAGCTGACCACGTTCAAAGGATTCAAAATAATCCAGTGTGACAACAAGTGCACACTGAGTTGGTTGACGAAGTTCATCGACGAGACGAAAGCCCCATGGTCAAATGCAGACCTTTGCATCGTCGAAAAGAAAGAGCTTCTTAACCTGACCAGACCCAAAGGTCGCATCCTTATCCCAGGGCCATACACCCCGAAGGATAGGATTGAGCGCAACCTACAGAACCTCAACCCAGAATTCCTCAGTAAGGACTGGGAGGTCATAGAGGCAGTAGAGCACTCAAAAACCGGCACGGAAGTTGTGGTACTACTCAGCCACAAATCTATGCCGCTGTTACGCAAGAAAGGGTACAAAGTACGAGTCGGGATTACCCGATGCAAAGTACGTCCCTTCGTAACAGTCAGACGCAATGATGGGAGGAAAGCTGACCGCCATGAAGATAATACAAATAAATCTTCACCACAGTAAGGCGGCCAGCGCCAACCTTGTCTTCCTTTTAAATAGGAACGACATTGACATGGCCCTAATACAAGAACCTTGGGTAGTCCGAGGCAGTATAAAAGGGCTAAACAGCAAAGATCTAGTACTGTACCATACTGGCTCATCCGACACAAACAGTAAGACTAGATCATGTATTGTAGCTAAGAAACAAATAAACCTTTTTCTCTTATCTACTCTCAGTAACAATGACCAGACCGTGGTAAAATATGAGCGGCGGGGGAAGTCCCCGATTGCAATAGCAGCCATCTATATGCCATACGACTCGATGGATAGACCTCCATCTGCCCTAACAGACTCCCTGGTGCAAATGGCCAAATTTAAGAAGTAGGACCTCACAATGGGATGCGATGCCAACTCTCATCACACACAATGGGGCAGTTCAGACACCAACACACGAGGTGAGTCCTTGTTTCAATACATTGTAGACAACAATTTGCTAGTGGCGAACAGGGGTAATGACCCCACCTTTGTCACTAAGAATAGAGAAGAGGTTCTTGACATTACCCTCTTCAACAATTCTGATAGATTCGCTGTGTGCCACTGGAAAGTTTCATCAGAAACATCATACTCTGACCACAGAATAATAGAATTTGAAACAGAGGACGATACTAAACTCCCCCTTCAACATCGAAACCCCAAGAAAGCCAACTGGGACAAGTTCGTTGTGGAAGTAGGGAGACACAGTAGCGCCCTTCCACTGCATCTGATGGAAACTCCGTTTGAAATCGATGCTGCAGCGGAACTAATAGGCAATATTTTAGTCAAAGCCTATGAAAGAATCTGCCCTCTAAAGACTATAAAACCACAAAGATCACCGACATGGTGGACGAAAGAGCTTCAAAGCATTAGAAGGGAAACCAGGAAAACCTTTAACGCAGCAAGAAGCTCAAATTCGGAAACCGACTGGGATCGTTATAAGAATAATCAGCGCAAATTCAAAAGTGCGGTCAACAGTGCTAAACGCACCTCCTGGCGTAACTTCTATTGCAGTGTAGAAAGCACTACTGAATCAGCTAGACTCAGAAAAATAATCGCCAAAGAACCGGCTGTGCCAGGTTACCTCAAGCTCCCCAATGGGGACTGGACACAATCCACCCATGAATCTTTAACACATCTACTGGAAACCCACTTTCCAGGATGTGATTCATACTCCGGTAGGACCCCAGACACAACCGTCTATGATTGCAACCCCATAACAGCAGCAATGGAGGATATGGTTAGTGTAGAAAGAATCAATTGGGCAATTGACTCCTTCTCCCTCTATAAATCTCCAGGAGTCGATGGTATTATCCCGATCGTGCTACAAAAATCGAAACACCTCGTAACAGCATTCCTACACAAACTGTTTGTTAGTAGTCTAAAATGCGGTTACATCCCTAGGTGCTGGCGGGAAGTAAAGGTAGTCTTTATCCCAAAAGCCGGCAAGCCCAGTCACACGACCGCGAAGGACTTTAGACCAATAAGTCTTACATCCTTCATATTAAAAACATATGAAAAACTAATGGATATCTACATTCGTGACAAACTCGACCCCCAATACATATCCTCAGGCACAGCATGCCTACACGAAAGGTAAGGGAGTCGAAACTGCCCTACATGATATCGTTAGTACAATAGAAAAACCTCTTCACGAGAAGGAATATACACTCGCTGCATTTCTCGACATTGAAGGAGCCTTCAATAATGTGAACACAAACGCAGTCGAAAGAAACCTCGCGAAGAACAACGTGGACCAACCTCTAATACATATTATTGGAAGTATGCTCAACCACAGAAATATAAATGCGAATCTGGGAGACACCCATCTCAAAGTAATAGCATCAAGAGGCACACCACAAGGAGGCGTTATCTCACCTCTGTTGTGGAACATAGTCGTCAATGAGATACTCATAAAGCTACAGCGAAATGGGGTAAAAGTCATAGCCTACGCAGACGATGTAGCGATACTAGTTAAAGGGAAATTCCTACCCACTATTAGTGAACTACTCGAGCGGGCATTGAAAACTCTCAACGAGTGGACAAAACAATGTGGGCTTGGCATCAACCCCCAGAAAACGGAACTCGTTTTCTTTACGAACGATACCGAACGAGGAAGATACCAATATTCGACCTACCGGCTATCGATGGGACTACCCTCAAACTAGCCGATAGTGCAAAGTATCTGGGTGTCATTCTTGATAAAAAACTCAACTGGAACCTAAATGTGCGCGAGCGCATTAAAAAGGCCACAGTCGCTTTCTATACGTGTAATCGAATATTCGGAAAAAACTGGGGTCCGAACCCCAAGATCATCCTATGGATGTACCCGGCCATTGTGAGACCTATATTAACATATGGGGGGCTTGTCTGGTGGCAATCCACAAATAAAGTCACCCATCTGAAAAATATGACAAAGGTACAAAGAATAGCATGTGTGGGCGCTACTGGCGCAATGAGAACCACGCCAACAGCGGGACTGGAAACCATCCTTAACCTGCTACCGCTAGACCTTTACATGCAAGAATCTGCAGCCAAAAGTGCTCTAAGAATCAGCCAGCTCAACTGCTGGAAATCGAACTCAGGAGGACATGCCCAAATTCTACACAGATATCTGGGCTCAGCTGTATCCTCTGACTACATGCTGCCTCACCATGACTTTCAAAGACCATTCTCCTGCATCCTCCCAAGCAGAGAGGAGTGGGAAAGGAACGAATTGGGCCCCGAAACCATATCCATCTACACTGATGGTTCAAAAATGGATGTAGGCGTTGGAGCTGGAGTGTTTTCAGAAACACTTAAGCTAAACAGCACCTTTCGTCTCCCTGAGCACAGCAGTGTCTTCCAAGCCAAAATATTGGCAGTAGCAGAGGCAGCCAAAGCGACCTCAATGCTGGCGATACCACCAGATGATATCACCATCTTTATTGACAGTCAGGCTGCAATAAAAGCTATCTCTGCTGTCGAAATAAAATCTCGGCTTGTGAAACGTTGTCGTGAAGAGCTAAAGGTTCTTGGCGTCCAACATAATGTTAAGCTCTGCTGGGTCCCCGGACACAGAGGCATACAGGGCAATGAAATTGCTGACGAACTGGCAAGAAAAGGATCTGCCTCCAGCACTGAGCAAGCAGACCAGTCTGTCAAACCACCACTATGCGACCTCAAATCTCAGGTGGGACAGAAAACACTGATCGCTGCCAAAAACAGGTGGAACTCCCTTCCCACATGTGAAACTTCCAAAAGGATGTGGCCTGAGTATGACAAAGCCAGAACCCATAAACTGCTTCGTAGAAACAGGAAATCTGTCTCTACTTTAGTTGGGATTCTTACTGGACACAACTTACTAAAAAGCCACAAACTGAAAATACATCTCATAGATGATGACCTCTGTAGAGGCTGCGGTGATGAAGAAATACACGAGGACACCCTCCACTTTCTGTGCCACTGCCCAGGCCTCAGCCAATTAAGAATGAGAACCTTAGGAAAATACTTTTTCCATGACCTCACGGATCTATCCGAAATCCCTCTCCCTAATCTTTTCAGGTTTGCATCAACATCTGGATGGCTAGAAAGAGACTAACAACAATGGAAAGTAACGGGACAATGAATGAACCAACCACATAAGTGGACCCCCAACGGGCATCACAATGGGTCTATATTGACCTGAGTGCGATGAGGGAGGACACACACCGTCTGCCTCATCAACCCACCAACCTAACCTAACCTAAGGTTTGGGGCCCTACATAGGCGTAAGTGCCAGATTAAATTGTTTATTTTTTTCTGCAATGGGTCATATTGTATCATTTTTTATGTTTATTTTTAATAATCCTATAACAATTAGAACAATTCTTTCTTAATTAACGAGTTCCCTACCTGTTGAGGGTATCTGCCTAAGACAAGACAGACTTCCATCCTCTTCGATTATCGGCACATTGCTGCCAGACTTTCGGGTCTAATGTTGTGCTTGGACTGTACTTTGTTTGTCGATTGCATATACCTTGTCTTGCCCTCGTTAACTACAAAAACAACGCGTTTCGCCTCTTGCTTAATTGTGGTAAATGCTTCCACCACGGCACGAAGTAAGAGACAAATGATATGGATATAGTCTCCGTTATCCCAGAAGCAGGACGGCTTTATTACAGATCATACCTTAAGTATTTATTCCTGGCCTACGCACTACCTGTTCGGGCACGAGATTGAATAAATCGCATTATATAACGCATCTCCTTGTATGGATCTGGTCCATTGATGATATCTCGAATTCCGCTTTAGACGATGGATGCTGTCAAAAGCAGCCTTGATGTCGATAAAAAAAATGATGTGTCTCGACTGGAAATTCGTAATTATTTCCTGGCTGCCTTTTTGTTCTTCAGTTTTTTTTAAACCTAGCTTTTCGTATCCGTATCACTCGCGAATTTAAAATTTCTGATAGAAATACTAAGTACCTACTACCATCTCTAGGATTGCCTCCAGGGCCACTTTTTAAACCATCATTTTGTTTAAATAAAATTATTTGAACACCATCCTTAACCTGTCAATAAAATTCATCACTTTTTTGACAATGGGTATTAATATTTCCTAACAAACGGAAACGCTTAACAAGGTATTCCTCTGGCTTCACGGCCGCATATAACCATAGTCAAGATAAATCCAAACCGAATTTATTATTAATTCCACATAACTGCATACAACAAACAATCATGTCTACATTTCTCTTTGCAACGTATAACACCATTTCACATATATTTTTTTATAATCCTAATAAAAAATGAAAATCGGAAAACATTTCCCCATTAAAATCCCGCATATGGGAAAAAAATTAACCACTGGGGATTACTCGTATAGTAATATCATATATGACCGCTTTTTGGAGTATAAAATTGGTTTGTGTCAGGCTCTTGTGACGGTTTTTTTTTATTGGAACATTCACGTACCCCAAATGTCATCATGTGCATACAACGAGTACTGTAGGGAATACTAATATTACTAATGAAGCTTTTGGCGTTCTTTGTTTTTAAAAGAAGCATTTAAACTATCAACGGACGACATAAAACGAAATCTAGAATTTCCATCAAACTATTATTGCGTTATGGCACGCAATTCTCTCAATCTTAGATTCGTATTAGGTACTTATGAACTACTTGTTGAATGAAGAGAATTTCAATCGAGCTCGTAATCCGATTACCTCAACGCACTTAATGGTATTCCTTTTTGTCTTTAGACTCATAGTGTACGCGATTCCGAGATTATGGTTGATAGCTTCATAGGAATCTCTATGTCGAATTATATTTATTAATATAATTAGCACCCATCCCTACTGGAATCATTCGATTGACTATATTTGCGAACTTGCGTGGTGATATGAAGATATGGATTATTTGGCAATTATGCTGATCGTGTAAGCCATACGTGGGAACTAGGATTTGTTTCCAACTTGTTAATTAAATATTGTGATATATATTCAAAGGCTACATAAATCCGATTACTACCAGCTTATGATGAACGATATCAAGCTATCTTACTTATGTCCTTAAATGGCGCTACAAATCTAAATGAACCTGGGCCTCAACCAACATGCCTCTCCAATTAGCCCGGTCCTTAAATAACTGCCTCCAGTTGCACATTTTAAGTTGGTTAAGGTCAGTTTTACGTACTTGTGCGCGCCATGTAAGGCGAGGTCTTTCTCAACTTCGTCAGACGCGAAGTCTGGCTAAGAATCGAAGACTGCGAGCCGAAGTATTGGTGTCCATTCGCTCTACGTGTCCCACCCATCGTAAACGTCCAATGTGGAGTTTTTTTTACCAGGGTTATGTCGCTGTACAGTTTGTATAATTCCTGGTTGAATCTTCATCTACAAGGTGGCGCAAAAATAACCTTCCGATGTTTTTTGGCTGTAATTTTAAAAAAATTATTGCTCAAATAAATAGTCACCAATATTCCACGTTCTGGAGCAGTGTAGCGTAACATTGTTTATTAACGTGTATTTCGCATGTGTTTACTACACAAATGTCGAAACAGAACTGACATTAGGGGCCAATCGCAAAATTTATAGCATTTTCTGATAGGAGTATTACTTTTGCGCCACCTTGTACAAAGCCGTTTAACGTAAATGGGACCGAAGATTTTTCCAAGAATTTTTCTCTCAAAACGACCAAGGTTTCGTAGTTCGAATGAGAGATTTTCTACTGGATTGATTTTTTAGCCCGAAGAAACAGCGGTTGTCAAGAGTTATTCTTCGACTAAGCCGAGGTCGACAAAGTCCCGTACTACCTCAAAGTTGTATCTGTCAATGCTGACGTTCTGTCCAATTCTTCGCTGTTGTGTGTCCTTTCGAGTGGGCAGCATTATTGGGTTTTACCCTCCCATTTTGCGGCTTCCTTCTCTAAACTAGTGATGACCGCATTCGAATGAAAGAATCGATTATAATCGACTATGAGAATATCAAGAGATGTCTCGATTCTTCATCCAAAATCATTCGAATGATTTCGTTTTCAATTTTTCTTACGCGTTTTTTCTCTTCTCTTTCTCCGACAACTGTTTATTTTCGTATCTCATGTTATTACTCACTTCTCTCACTTAGAACATCTCGAGTGATTTTCTTCATGTCCTTTCAGTTTCTTGTATCTTGTATGTTTCATTCGTAGATAATTCATATCTCATACACATATCTCGAGTGATTTGAATCGAATGAATGGACAATGGAGTATGTTTCATTCGTCATTCATATCTTATGTCTCATATGTATATCTCAAATGATTTTAATCGAATGAATGGATAGCACAATGAGTGAGAGCTTTTCGATAACTCGATAGTAGTAATTGTATATCAGCTAATATCTCGATTCTCGTGTAGATACCTGTAGTGTTGGAGGATTGAATTTGAATCGAGAACTTTACGAGTATATTGGTGTGGTAGGTTACTACTGGACTACGGGTCAATTCTTAACTTTTAAACACATTTAACACGTGCGCATTGTAATTATAATCGTAATGCAATTACATTGTGTGTTGGAGTTTTACAGTATAGACTTTGTTGGTTATGGGTTTTTCGCTACGTTTGCGGCAAATTTTAGTAATGGCATATTTTGTATTTCCTATTAGTATTAAGAGTTTTTGACATATCGAATGATCATTCGCTTAGACGAATCACTCGAGTACTAATGTCTCGATTCCTCAAATTATTCGATTATGCTTATCACTACTTTATACAATCAAACGTGGCATCACGTTAAGTCTCCAGAATGAGATTGAAGAATTCAAATGACATTGTATCGCCTTGCCTAAATCCAAACCTGGTGAAGCGGTGAGAATTCGCCATCGTCGTTCTGCATAGATGGACGAGTTTAAGCGGTATACCGGAACTTCAAAATCCGAACGGAAAATTTAAAAAATTATAATTTCTCAGAAAGGCGGGGCAGTGGACAAAACGTATTTGTTGTTATTTCGGGATTCGAACCATGGACCCCAAGCTTAGGAGTTCTTGTGAGAGGTGTAAAGGAGGCAAATGGTTCTGTTCAAAGTGATTCGATTGTTAGTTTAATAAAAATAATTTACATTTTTTCTAAGTGGACAGGCTATGGCACAACAGACGTTAATTCTCAGGGCCTAGCTTTTTCTCATGTATGGATGATTTGTCAGATCATCACGACTGGAGGGCCAGTGAATAACATTTAGTTGTTGGGAAGTGAAAATCGAACCCAAACCATTTGCGCAATAGATTATAATCTCAACAAAATAAATCGAATCTCTACCTCCCCTATCCTTACCGATGTTTAGATCATTTCATCACTGAGGTCGGTTAAATTATATTCTTTGTCTAATGCAGATATTAATAGATCTGCTCTTCGGCGATTGCAGGAAAACTACATATTCAAAGGAGTTTAACGATGTTATGTTATACATTTTGTTCTATCTTGAATGGCTTCCACTGAAATTTAAACAACCAACAATTAATACTATAATGTGAGCGTAATACAACATAATATGTAATCTGAAGCCTTTCTGGAACGACGTAGTAATGTATTTTTATTAAAAAAAGAGGTCCGATAAAACTCGGAAAAAATTGCCAAGAAACAGAAAATATTTTTATTAGATAAATAGAAATAACAAAAACACATTTTTGTCGCAACAGGCTCGTTAGTGTGTGCGTGTGCACTTCTTGTGCGATGGCGGGATCTCCTGTTTTATGCCCACTCCGAACGGCTTAGTTGAGATAAAAAAAATTTATAAAAGTGTAGAAGATCTTCGAAATCACTTCACCGACTTAAACCTACAAAGTGCCTTCACATGACTAGGATCTAGGAGTATGTTTTGATTCGAAAATGGAGTTTTATAAACACATTAATCTTATCATTAATAAATCCAATTCAATGTAAGAATTTATGGCCATAAGGGTTTAATCCCTCTTATGCCACTCTTTCATTATATAACATTACTGTCTCGTCCGTCCTCATTTGGAGTATACCTCACAAGTTTGGACACCATACCATGACGTTCATTCTATCACACAGAACCGAAGCAGTTCAATGTAAGTTTATTCGTTTTGCCTTCCCATGGGATTATCTATCTAATATGCCTCCGTAAAGGAGTCGAATCAAACTGCTGCAACGGTTACCTTTGTCCCAGCGTAGACTTAACAGGGAAATCCTTTTTCTGCACCAACTTTTATCCGCACTTATCGAAGCTCCTGATCTTTTGTCTGCGATTGGATATAACACTCGAGGTGGTTTACATAATCTTCGTAGATCTAATCGCCTGTATAGATTTAAACATTAAAGTAACTATGGAATACTTTCTAACAAAAATTATAAAATGATAAAATATTTTGATATACATATTGTGGTGGCGCAAAAAATATAAGTTGAGATTCTTACAAATTCTTATGTTTTGAGTCCAAAAAAGTTGTTTTTAAAAAAGGAAAGAAGGAAAACCTTTTATTCATACAGCGCAGAACTTAGGACATGATTTAAATTAACAAAAGAACGATTTTTTATCCTGCCACATCAATTTTCAAATAGCTTCTGTAGATTTTGAGTTATTACTTCGCTTTTTAAAGACGCTATAAACACAATCTTCTTTTGAATAACATTAAATTACAAAGAGAAGCTTAAGTTTGACAGAATTAATATCCACATTGCAATTGAATGCGTTGATCCTTTGTATCCCATAAATGCTTTCTAAAATATTTTCAAGAATTCCCGGCAAATCCTTTTCAAATTTATCACCTTTGCTGTCGCCAAATATATATTTTCTTTTCATACTCACAAGTGTATACAAATTTGTAATGTTAATACTCACGTAAGCAGAATAAAGAGTGAATCCTTACAGCACAGAATCCTATTGAATTTATGCACTCTACTAACGCATAAATCAAACGCCCAGCTCATCCCCAGTTTAAACGTGATTCGCTACACACTGTGTGACACAGTTTTTGAAATTTATTCCCTCACTAGTGTGTTGTAAATCTGAATTTTAAACCTGCGAATTATTGAATTTTTCATGCTTGTGTGGCAATAATTCTGACAGTGTGTGTGGACGAGCGTCAGAACTTCAGTAAACACCGGTATTAATATTGGTTTTATTTTTAAATTGTGGTCGTACGTGCTATATGCTTAACATAAATAAATATCGCGGATGGAATGCGCATATAACCACAGATTTAGGAGCTCCGAACACGGTCGCATATTAGGGTTTTGTTATATACATGCAAGGATGATCTTTATCGAATAACGAAAATAATACTAAGTGAAGTGTAAATCCGTTGATTAGTAAATTTTATGGCGGAAGCACAATTATTGTGGGAATTCTATTTTAAAATCGAGGACATTTCATGGCCTAAATGGTTAGTGTTCTGTTGTGTCGATTTGCTTTCGCAAATGTGTTGTATTCAAGAAAAAACGATTACTAATTGTTTGATGAACGTTATAATGTTTATTATGCGACTTGTCGGGTTGGATGTTACGAAAGTTGTATATTTAATGACATTAAATGTGTACATAGAAAAGTTGACATTTTACAATTTGATTGTTTACATTTTTGATTTGAGTGGTTTTGTAGAAGACATTTGTTAACATCTAACATAGAGTTATTTTCTTAACATTTTATATTTATATTTTTATTGAATTCTAAACAGTTAGTAATAAAACAATATTGGCATGGCTATGAATATACATAGCTTAACCAACAAATGTTTGGACTTCAATGTTGCTGTATTGTTAGTGTAAGGCTAATAATGTTTTTGCAATTAAAGCATTATATTTTTTTATAATTTCCTAGGGGTATCTAATACAGTTGAGCTGGCCCTCCAGGTTAGAGGTTGTGCTTCAAAGCCAGGGATACAAATTGCGAACAGAATCCCGTCGAGATGAACAGTAAAGATCGTAGTTGAGACACAGATAATGCTGATGATATGGAAGTACCACTTCTGCAGACCGAACGATTCAATATTAGTGAAGTGAGGATAGCAAAATTCAAACTTATGCTGCCTGCCCGAAATGGGGATATCCCGTCGACCTTTATAAAGCCGACGGAGATGATTTGGTAAGTAACAATCAGCCACTCATAAGTAATATTTGATCAGGTGAGAGTATGCCTGAAGAATGAAATATCAGCATCGTTTGCCTGATCCTCAAAAAAGTAGTCCCTCTGAACTTCGCCAACTACTGCGGCATAAGTCTCCTCAACATTGCCTACAGAGATGATTGTGCAAAACTCTCCAACCAACACCAGAGGTACAATCATCCATTAACTAGTGCAACTACGAGCATACGCTGACAATTTTGACATCATTGGTCGGACTCAACGTGAAGTCATAGTACGTATGCTAGTATAGGGAAGGAATCGGCAACATGGGTTTCACAACAATTGAAATAAGATCGCAAAACGACACACAACATCGACGAATTGGACAGAATGTCACCAAAGACCTACGGGACTTTGTCTATACCTCGGCTCCGCTATTAATTCTGACGACAATATCTAATCAGAAATTAAACGAAGAATTACTCTTGCCAACCGATGTTGCTTCTAATACAATTTAGTAATAATGCCTTCACTGGAACTACTAAAAGACTGATCATGACAGTGCTTCTCTACGGCGCGGCACTGAATGGAACGTTTGAGTTAACGGGGTATGGATACCCAACCACGTACACCAACAACCAGATTGCCGACTGTCAGTTTTATTTTAGGCTAGGATGGTTAGATAGGATGGTTAATTTCTCTCTCTCTCTCTCTCTCTCTCTCTCTCTCTCTCTCTCTCTCTCTCTCTCTCTCTTTACCACATCTCATTCGGTATCCGCATAAGAAATGATTTGAAGAGACATATTGACAATTGCCTTGGGTACTTTTTGTCAATTCGATCTTGGGTTTATGAGAGTTATATGCATCTACATATATTGATGTTGGCTATTCGAATCACAAAATGCGTATGAGAGCCGAATGACATACAATTCTGTTCAGACCTAAATTGGTGAAAAATTTGTTTTAAATAGTTTTCAACCTTATTCTAACGCACAAACTCGGTTGAATTTCAACTAAATCTTATACTAACCCAAGTCCCCTCGCCTAACAAAACCGGTTTTATGCCAGTTGATCTCATCTCATTCTCTTGTAGTGACCAACAACACGCAATGTTCCCAAGCGTTCCCATATCTAAGTACTAACCGCGATCGACTCTGCTTGGTTTCGGTGATCAGAAGAAAACCGATATTTTGTTTGATCTCTTTGTCGTTATTTTTTTTTATACCCTATCCCATAGGGGTATATTAGTTTTGATACTTAGTTTGTAACATAGAGAAATAATTTTGCTACATATACCTCAAAGTATATGGATCGACTCAGAATCGCTAGCTGAGTCGAATTAGCCATGTCTGTCTGTCCGTCCGTCCGTCCGTCTGTCTGTTCGTCACCGATTTTTGGGCCTTAAATTTTGAGCTAGGATAATGAAATTTGGTATATAGGATCCTCGTCCGTGCCACCAGAACAAGTGTAAACATTTTTGAAATCCGCCCACTGCCACGCCCCCTTTTTAGAAAAACTTATTTTTTGGCCAAACCGTAATGAATTTCAAAAAAGTGTCTGAGCAGCATATTTAGACAATCCTTATATCTATATTTCGTTCATACAAAGTTTTTTGCCACGCCCACTTTTTGGGGGCGTTTTTAGTAAAAAACGCCTTTTGTCCAAATTTTAAAACTTTCGAAAAATTTTTTGATGCAAATACTTCCGCAATGGCAATATAAACATTTTGTCCATAGATAATTTTCACCTACGCCCCCATTTTGGGGGCGTTTTTTTACAAAAACCATTTGTATACCCCATCCCAAGGCATTAGCAATAGAAATACGTTGTTTTTTGTCGAACCACAAAAGATTTTGAGAAACTGTCTGAGCAATATATTGTGACAATGTCATTTTCTGTTTTTCATCGCCATAAGGCCTATATTTTGAGGATATTAATTTAAAGGATGGGATGGGATAGGGTATTCAACGATCCGCATAGCGGATTGTAGCCTCTCATATGTTTTTTTTTTGGTTTTATAAAATCTAATCTACACCATCCCAAAAGAAGTTTTACTTCAGAAAGGCAATCATACAAATATCACCATTAGTTCATTCTGCAAGATGTCCAGTGCGAAGATATTCTCTCTTCATTGTAAGCACTTCTTCATTTCGGAAAGACTCCCAAATATCGATGAAACATTCAAAGGCAATGTTAGCCAAAAGTACCGTTATACAACTGAATACATCATCAAATCTGACTACGTTATCATACCTGAATCAGACCTTTTGAAAGTATTACAACATGTTTTTACGCCCACATACGTCAGAGGCGTTCCCGATAGTATCTCGTTTTTAAACATTTCTTTCTGGAGGAAACACTAAGATTCGAAAAATACATCTTCATTATCACTAAATAACAATAACAAATCGATAACTCAATCAAATCTACCTGTTTGGATTCAAGCTTCAATTGCAGACTCCAGACGTTAGACACACACCTTCGCTAAAACACATTTATGACACTAAAAGAAATCCAGTACCATCGATCAGGTGTCATTTCAACATTCAGAGGGAAATAACCATTTTAACCACCTACATGTTACCAAATGTCGCATCCATATATTTAGCAACTTTCGTTTGATACGATACAACAATGGATATTGCTTTCCTGGACTCACCGATGAGTTTCATAATTTGGTCTTGCTCACACAATCCCAAGTACCCAAATTAACTTAATTAAAGACACCACACTTTTTTGGTGCCGGTGCCGGTGCAGGTTGTTAGGATACAAGTTCACTCCGAACTGCTGCGTCACTTAGACTCAAATCAATATCAGTACAGCTATCATTATGGCATATTTATATAAATTTCCCCCATTTATCTTTTTGGTACCTGTCAGTCGTAAACTAAATATGTGAAACAATTGAAAGATATCTATATTATCAATTTTCAATGGTACGACATTAGTTTCACCTACTTCTAAATACCAAAATATATAAAAATCTAATTGAAAGTGTTTTGGTGCGTAAAACATAGAGAAAGATATTGTTTTCGTATTGATTCTAAATGGTTTGTCGCTATATTATAATAGGGGTACATAATTCTATCTGTAGCAGATATATTTATCTTGTGTAATCAATATTATTATGGTTTTAATCGGGTTTGTAAACATATATCTATTCCTGTAATAAATGAACATAAAATGAAGCGTACAGAAAGAATGATAAAATAATTGCCCCGACCACAGCATTTTAATGGACAATCATAACAAACGAGACATATAAGCTTGCAACCTGTGATTTAAGTTTCCTTATTTAACTGAAAAAAAATAATATAAGTTCGCAGCCGCACTTAAAAGAATAAACTTTGTGTAAGCATTAAAAAAGACTGCATTAATATGAAAAAAAAAAAAAACGCCTAAAAGACTTTGAGTTCAGCCTACCATCTATTGTAGATGCACAGTTTCGTAAATAATACTCATAATTCACAAGGGGATAAAGACCACAATGCTCTTTATCCCAGAATATCGACTTGTTCATTAAATTCCTTTTGCAATGAAGTCATATGCTGCCTACTTATTTTCATCAGGAGAAGAGTTAATGGCATTTATTTCTAGATTTATTTGTTTTCATTTATCATGATGTCATTATCATTAATGGGCTTGACACTGATTGTCATGATATCGTTAAGAGAAATCAATAAAATGTAGGTGCACATTTGTACTTTCAATGAATGGTTGAATGTTTCTATGTCAATATACTGTTTGCCCATAGTTGGGAATGTCCTTGAATTTTACGATCAAATTATTACTCTTGATATATTTTGATGGCATTTTAATGATGTAGCATGTACATATATTGGAATAATATACGTTTGAGCATGTTATTTCTTTGAAGAGATAGACGACATTACTGACACTTATTTGTAAAGATTAAAGTGTAAAGATTAAAGCAAAAAAAAATTAAAACATTATACGATTATAATGACCATTTTACTAGCAGAATGAGAAACAACTTCTTGAGTTGCATTTAAGTCCGGGGTGATTCTGGACTTAAGCCAATAACACTCTCCGTCCAACTCAATATTCCGATAACAGAAAAGTTATCGGAATATCCAAAATACTGGATGCGTATTTTGGATGTCCGAACATTCCGAGGAGCTAACATCGACTCGGATTACTACCTTGTAGCAGCCAAGGTAAGAATGCGGATATCCACCACGCCACAACAATCCAGAAATACTGTGAAAAAATTTAATGTCGGAAGACTGCAATCGCAAGAGACCGCCAAGACCTTCGCACAACGCGTATCCCTTAACCTCTCGATTAACACCATACCACCAGCATCGAATGTCGAAGAGCAATGGCAACGATGCCAACAGGCCATTAGATCAGCCGCAACTGATGTGCTAGGTTTCTCGCGCCCACCAGCAAGAAACCCCTGGTTTGATGAGGAATGCCGACAGATGCTCGCAGCCAAGAACGAGGCCTACAAGGCTAAGCTGCAGGTGAAGACGAGAGCTGCCATTGAGCTCTATAGGCAAAGAAGAAGGGAAGAACATCGGCTTTTCAGCAAGAAGAAAAAAGAGCAAGAAAAGCGCGCGATCGAGGATATAGAGAGGTGCCACTCCAGGAACGATGTTCGCAAGTTTTACCAAAGTGTAAAACGTCAAAGCCAAGGATATAAGGCTCGAACAGAATCCTGTCGAGATGAACAAGGAAATATTGTATTTGAGACACAGTCGATGCTGACGATATGGAAGAACCACTTCTGCAGACTGTTAAACGGCGATGACGAACAACATTCCGCTGTCAGGCAGAACGAACTATTCAATATTGGTAACGACAGCGAAAACTGCCAACCACCCGACCTGAGTGAAGTGAGGATAGCAATATCTAAACTCAAGCTTAATAAGGCTGCCGGAAATGACGGCCTTCCCGCTGAGCTTTATAAGGCCGGCGGAGATGACTTTGTAAGTAACATCCACCAACTCATAAGCCAAATCTGGTCGGATGAAAATATGCCTGAAGAATGGAGCCTCAGCATCGTTTGCCCGATCCACAAAAAAGGAGACCCTCTGAACTGCGCCTACAGAGGCATAAGTCTCCTCAACATCGCCTACAATATCCTATCTGCCGTAATATGTGAACGCCTGAAACCGTTTACCAACAACCTGATTGGCCCTTATCAGTGTGGTTTTAGGCCAGGAAAGTCCACAACCGATCAAATTTTCACACTTCGGCAGATCCTGGAAAAAACTCAAGAAGTCCAAATCGATACCCACCACCTATTCATCGATTTCAAAGCCGCATATGACAGCATTTATAGGATGACGATGGAGAATTCTCGCTGCTCCATCAGGGTCGGAAACGACCTCACCGACACATTCGATACCAAAAAAGGATTTAGGCAAGGCGATGCGCTGTCATGTGACTTCTTTAATCTGATTCTTGAGAGGATTGTGCAAAACTCCAAAGCCAACACCAGAGGTACAATTTTCCAAAAGTCGGTGCAACTACTAGCATACGCTGACGATATTGACAGCATTGGTAGGACTCAACGTGATGTCATAGCCACGTTTGCTAGTATAGAGAAGGAAGCGGCGGAAATGGGTTTAGCAGTATATGAGGGTAAGACTAAGTATATGCTGTCATCACGAAAGGACTCACAACATCGACGAATTGGACAGAACGTCACCATTGACAGATATAACATTGAGGTAGTACGGGACTTTGTCTACTTCGGCTCCGCTATTAACTCTGACAACAACATCTCGTCAGAAATTAAACGAAGAATTACTCTTGCCAACCGCTGTTTCTTCGGGCTAAGAAGGCAATTTAGTAGTAAAGCCCTCACTCGAACTACTAAGGAGATCCTATATAAGACCCTGATCATCCCAGTCCTGCTCTACGGCGCTGAAGCATGGACCGTATCAAAAGCGGATGAAAAAATCCTTGGTAGATTCGAGAGGAAAATTCTTCGGTCCCGTTTGCGTTGACGGGCCATGGAGACGAAGATTCAACCACGAACTATACGAGCTGTACAGCGACATGCCCCTGGTCAAAAAACTCCGCATTGGACGTTTAAGATGGCTAGGACATGTAGAACGAATGGACACCAATACTCCGGCTAGCAGAGTCTTCGATTCCCAGGCAGACGTCGGACGCAGTAGAGGAAGACCTCGCCTTAAGTGGCGCGCACAAGTGGAAACCGACATCAACCAACTTGGAGTGCGCAACTGGAGGCAGTTACTTAAGGACCGGGCTAATTGGAGAGGCATGTTGGTTGAGGCCCAGGTTCATTCCGGACTGTAGCGCCACTTAAGTAAGTAAGTAAGAAAAGTCGGAACAGTTCGTTCAAATAATTCTGTTTAAACCTGTATAGAAAACTGGTGGCGGATATTCTATTGACTTTTTGGTATATGATGTTCTTGGGTAAATACGTACAAAGGTTTTGGAAATATAGAATAAGAAAACCATAAGTCCATTGTGAAATGACTCCCATGGGAATAAGGGAGGGCATGAACTTACACAATTGGGAAAAGACAATAGGAAAAATATTATGGATAGGTAATTACAGAATAGTGTGGAATACTAAAATTCATATATTATTACGTGTTTAATTTACAGATTTATTGTAAAAACTGCTAAAAATATGCCATCAACTTCCAAAAACACATCTCTTCAAGCCCTAGATTCTGGGAAATCGCAATCAGATTCGGAGTCTGGTTCCGAAATTCCTTCACAAAAGGAAATTAAAAAGAAAAGAAGGTTTCTATCAGAGTGGGAAGTAAATTATAAATGGTTACGAAAGTATAGCGAAAGTAGTCGCCCTTTTTGCATTGTATGCAAAAAAAGCTCGCCAGCCAAAAACATTCACTTGAGAGTCATGCCCTTACAAAGAAACATATAGACAACTCAAGACTTGCTGCCGAGACTCCCAAAATGCAAATTAAATCATCGTTTTCGACCCGAAGTACTGTGAATGAAAATGTTGTGTAAACCGAAATCAAGCTAGTCATCCGGATGATTATGAATAATCACTCTTTCAACTCGATGAGCCGTATCGCGAAGTTCAACGAGTCCATATGCCCTGACTCGGATATATCAAAAATGGTAAATAATTTAGTCCTTAAACAATACGCGTGGGTGCTTAAATTCGTTAAACCCTTTGTGGTAACATTTGGCAGAACAAAATCGAAAAGTATCGCACAATTTTTGGGAGATGAGGGAAGAGCTTTACTGGTTGGTGAAATGAAAGCTAATGTTTTCAGCCTCATCATAGACGAAATTACTGACGTTTCTACGGAGAAATGCATATTGTTGCTATGCTCTTTGATAAAAGTGTTGGTAAGAGTTGTGATAGTTTCTTCGGTTTATTTGAGCTCGAAAATGGGACTGGCACTGCAATTTGCGCTAAACTCTTGTCGGCCTTGGAAGAAAATGAGATCAAACTGTATTGGGTTCGCATCAGAAAACACAGCAGTTATGATGGGGCAAAAAAAATGGAGTAGTAGGTTTATTACGGCGGAGTATTCCCGATGAATTCTATTTGGGCTGTACGAGTCATTCGGTGGACCTTATAAATAATGCTGCTTCCAAATCAATTCCAAGCAATGTTGAACAACTTTGCAGGGACATTTTTAGCTATTTTAAGTTAAGTACAAAACGATTGAAAGATTGCAAAGAAATGCAAAATATGTTTGAAATACCAGAACATAAACTCATCCAATTGAGCTCTACACGCTGGCTATCTTTTGAAGCTGTAACAAAAAGAATTGTTGTAAGAGAGAAATTTGAAGAAAAATCACAAAGTGGTAAAGGAAAGGTTTCTTTGATATTAGATAATATCAATGGAACTTATCTTGTTTATTTGAAGTTTTTATCATACATATTAGGCATTTTGAATAGACTTAATAAACATTTTCAAAGTGATCATCACAGATAGTGTACTTAGTCTCATCTTAAGGATGTTCTATTATTGGTTTATCAGAATTTTATCAAAAAAGAATTCCTTTTAAATGTCGAACTGTATTATATAGAACATAAATGTGAAGCAAAAATCAAAAATATCAATGACATTTATATTGGGAATGAGGCGGAGCTCATTTAAAAAAAATTAAAAAATTAATGAACAAGAAGTGATCATTATCAAGACTAATATTCTAAAATATTATCAAATTATTAAATATTATCAAATCACACAAAGAATCAATATTAATGATAAAAAATTTATTATGCTACGTTTATTGGACCCAGAGGTCATCAAATTGAGCAATGAGTCAAAAACCAAGTCAAAATAATGACTTAGTTTCAGAATTTAGGACTTTGATTTTTAGTCCTTGAGAAGATATTAGAAGAATATAAAGCTTTGGAGTTAAAAGCAAATGATGAGAGTCTTAGGGATATTTTTAAAATAAAAAAATACAGAACAGTTCTGGTTTAAAGTTGGGAACTTAAAAAACCACTTGAACGAATTTTCGTATTCAAATTTATATGAATATGTTACAAAAACATTGACTCTGCCGCATAGTAGTGCTTGCGCTGAGAGAACATTTTCAAAATTAACATTAATGAAAAACAAACTCACTAATAAATTAAAAGTAAAAACTTGTAATTCTTCGGCTTTGAATGTTTCAAGAGGCAGTGATATTGAATTAGAGGAATGGGTTCCTAACAATGTACTTATACAAAAGGGAACAAGTATCAAAGAAATTAATAAAGATTTAAGACTTTATACAAACAATATATAATATATATTTAAATATAAATTTAAACAATGTTACCTGAAATTATCTTGTTTGAAGCAATATTTTGTTTTGTTTTGTTATGTTTTTTTGTGAATAAAATTTTATAGGTATGCAAAAGTCGTTGTGTGTTGATTTTATTGTGTGGGACACTTTTTTACATTTGGGACACCTTTTTTGACACTTTTTGCACAAATGTGCAGAGGTAACACAGACTGTATAGTTCTTGGTTGAACCTTAGTCTCCATATCCCGAAGGATTTTCCTCTCGAATCGACCAAGGATTATTAATCAAATTTTGACACGGTCCACGCTTCAACACCGTAAAGCAGAACTGGGATGAACAGGGTCTTATATAGGATCTCCTTAGTAGTTCAAGAGAGGGCTTTACTAGTGAATTGCCTTCTTAGCCCGAAGAAACAGCGGTTATCAAGAGTAATTTTTCGAGCTGTTGTTTTCAGAGTTAATAGCGGAGCCGAGGTAGACAAAGTCCCGTACTACCTCAAAGTTATATCTGTCAATGGTGACAATTCGTCTATGTTGTGTGTCCTTTCGTGTTGAGAGCGTATTCTTAGTCTTACCCACATTTACTGCTAATAGAAAACGTGAATATCACATAACGTTGAGTCCTGCCAATAATATCAATATCGTCGCTGTATACTGGTAGTCGCACCATCCTCTCAAGAATCGAGTTAAAGAAGTGACATGACAGTTCATCGCTTGCCTAAATCCGTTTTTGGTATCGAATGTCTCGGTGAGGTTGTTTCCGACCCTGATTGAGCACCGAAAATTCTACATCGTCGTCCTACACAGACGGACGAGTTTGGTCGGTATACCAAAACTAGACATGGCTCTGTATAGTTCGTCTCCATAAATGTTATCGTATGCGGCTTTGAAATCGATGAATAGGTATATTGATTTGGACTTCTTGGGTTTTTTCCAGGATCTGCTGAAGTGTGACGATTTAATCAACTGTGGACTTTCCTGGCCTAAAGTCACACTGATAAGGGCCGATCAGGTTGTTGGTAAACGGTTTCAAGAGTTCAAATAACGCCGGCAGATAGGATCTTATGCGCGATTAGTATGTTTTTATGCAGGGACCGATCTGGTTGTTGGTGAACGAACTTTGGTGATCGCGAATGACGATAAAAAGGATCTTGTAGGTGACATTGACGGAATGGTGGTATCTGCAGCTTGGATTTTTCCCAGTAAAATCTTGCTCCTTACCAAGTTATTTTTTAGGGCTTTACAGAGCTCGGGAGAAATGCATTATTTTTGGTAATCTTGTTGAGCTTACCATTCAATTGCTGTCTTCAAATCATTAACAACGGATTGGTGGTGGATTTCTCTTTTGTCGCCAATCTTTCATTATTAAAGGTACTTTCATACTCTTAGCATCTGCTGTGACGCAACTTAATTTTTCTCAAAAGATTTGTGTTCTGGGATGAATATCAAAGCCAGGGATATAGGCTTTGACATTTATTTTATACTTTCGAACATCATTGAAGGGTCACATCTTTTTTTTAAATTAATTTTTATTTTAATCCAACTTAGGACTAACTTAAATGCTAGACAAAAAATTAATTAAAAACTAGCCTACTTATCAACTACTTAACTAACTTACTGGTCCTATGCGGGCGCCCTAAAATAAACAATAACTTAAATCTAATGCGTTTCGGCCTATAATCTAATCTGTTTAAATTTAAATTTATCTCTTATTAAACCAAGAAACCTTTAAAAAAACTTGGTATAAATGTTTTTCTTTTTTGGTCACATCTTTATCTGCAATCGCGTGCTTTTGATATTTTTTTCGTATTCTATCTGAAAAGACTGTGTTTTTTCATTATGCATGAAAATAAAGATTTTTGCATTTTATCTATAGAGGAGTATGAAATGTGCATTTGGAATTCCTCGAAATGAAAGGCGTCCTTGCACTGTCGTAAAACAAGTCGCCTGCATATTATTACATCTACCCACTTCGCATAAATAAATTACGTGACCGACAATGTTTTACAAATTGTGATAACGACAAGCTGTTCTGGGTCAACAGCTCATAACAAAAATACGCTCCTTGCTGAAAATTCAATATATTTCAAAAGGGAAATGTTTTTACAACAGGATTTTTGAAGTATGATCAACTCATGTATAACATTTTTACATTTTGCTATATTTCATATTATTTGCACATATATTTGTTAGCAATAAATTAATGTATCCCTAGAGGACACAATGAGTTTCTTCATATAGATATATTATGTGTTCACGAGTACACCTATTTGTATATTCACTTCTAAACTTGTCATGCGATGTTCATCGTATAAGGATTCTTCTTTTAGAGTAACAATTAATTGAATTTTATTCATTTCGTAGGTAAATTGTATTAAGTCATGTTTGCTGTTTATAACAAACGTAATTTTATAAAATCACTGTTAATGTAATTATAATTTGATAAGCTAAATTTATTTTAGTGGAAAGCAAGGCAAAAAGGTTTACTTTTCGGGGAATAATGATTTTTTTTATGGTAGAGCAAAAGAATTTTCAATTTATTATTTTACTTGCATCTTGTAGGTAGGTACTATATTTAATATTTATATACGTTGAAAAGAAAAACAACCGATTTTCATATAGGAGGCATTTTTATTTAATTTGTTTCTCTACAACTTATTTTGCTATTATTTATTATTATTAACTTCATTAATATCTACAACAATAATCTAGTGATCCCCTCTATTTACCAAAGTAAAATGAAATGAAAAATAAAAATGTGCTGCGTTTTCCATCAATTTTCGAGCATCTCGGACGATATAGCAATGATTTCGAAACGAATGTTTCCGTTGAGCTCGTCAATGGAATAAAGCTTCTCACATACTCCATAAAATAAGTCTGGATGAGTCGATCGGAAATCTAGGTAGTCTTTCATTATCGCCATTTTTTTTAGCAGCTTACGTCAGGGAATTTTCATAGCAGAAACTGCACTGTTTCATTTGCAATGTCATGGTGCATTGTCTGATTAAAATCAGTGGAGACCTAATGAGCCAACATCCACGATATCGATTCCCATTGACTAGTTTGCCTTCTATAAAGAAAAATCGCCCAATTACGAGTTTGAAGTTTTTTGGCATATCATCGAACTCGTGTGGATTGAACTTTATACGGAAAGTTCAAAAGTTCAAAATGCGTTGCAAGGTGGCTCTACTGATGTAAACATTTCTTCTATGTTTGAATGAAACTAGGGAGTTCGCTATACCTATGTCTCCTATAAGCTTATGTTCATGCATCTCCTATAAGCTTATTTCGCTTATTACAAGAAAACAGTTTGTTATCGTATTTTGATGCCATTCCAAACCCCATCAAATACATTTATATTTCAATCGTAACTAATTTATTGCAATGGAGAAGAGAAGACGTGCAATAACACGTTTTTCGAATAATTCATAAAATATCAACTGTGTATCTGTAATTGGCTGTTCGAATAGCATTGAATTGTACAAACATCAATGCGATTTCTTCCCATAGAATGTTCCTTGTAGGTTCTTTTGATTTTGTAGGCTTTTGAAACAACGATCAAGCGTTTTTACTACATTTGGATCATTCCATAATTTGTTATGCCAACTTTTTGTTATTTCTGGTTTGTTGCATCATTTGTTCGATTTTCTTGTAATGGCTTTGTCTTATATGGCCAAAAGGTTATCTCTATCAATCTAATAGCTTCTTTGCAGCTCATGTTATACCACCAGTTTGCCTTTGATCTGACGCCCTTATACTGATAGAGAATAATGTTAGATACAATGTTAAAAGCGGCATGAAGGGATTTACGAGTTAAAATTTCTAGGAAATGCGCATCATGCGATTTTTTTAATTTCGCACTGATACGCAGTTATCAATATTGGTTGCATACATAGAGTCTTTGTAGAAGCATTAATAGTTGATGAGGAACCGGAGAAACGAGTTGTCTTGTAGTTAACAAGGATAAGAGAAAGTATTAACATGAATGCCACTAATGACACGTTACTACAAATATTGTCTTCCTCCAATCCTACCAATCCTACCTGTCCTACTTTACAGCGCTGGAGTGCTGCACAATAAACAGGAAACTGGAGCAAATACTACGCACTTTGACAAATTCTTCTTCGGTTGGACTGAATAACTGGTAGGAACGTTCTTGAAGAGGATAGAAGGCTAACTTCTTTCAATGTGTCATTTATAATTTGGATACTATAAACATGGGCATGTACAAACATGGTGGTTCATTTTAAACACAATGACTTGCAGTGATCATGACTAGTCAGTGGAGTAAGTAGATATAGATTTTAAGCTTGACCAGCTACTAAACCAACATTTCCAAACAACTTCAGGAAACAAAAGAAAATATATGGAAGTAGTGAGTGAGGTAGAAGTAACAACGATTCTAACTCTAAGGGGGGCGACCTATGACAAATGTCTGATTATCAATTGAATGATTAAAATTACAACAACAACTTGTGTAGATACAACAACAATATTTGGTTAAAATTATAGCTGTTTCGGACATTACCAAGTGTCCTCATCAGATTCCTTCTAATAGTGATGCTATTTGAACATTCAGTTCTCTGTATAATTATTGAAACAACTTATTCCCTAACCGGGGATTGGACTTGTAATTCCGTGCCTTGTAATTCCCGTGCCAACCATTTAGTTATCTAAATATTTACCAATTCACTAATGAATTTACATCAAGGTTAAAGAAAACACTTCAAACGGCAACACTAAATGAAATGCTTTAAGGTAATTTACCATTAAATATTAATGTGATCATTATCTACATTTATTATTGACAGTTTTAAAAGCTGAATTTCATGTTCATTAAATATGTAATAGTAAAATAGTAATGGTAATACCAAAAATGTTTTATTTAATTTCCAAACTTTTACTAAAGCATTTTGCCAAAATTTAAGTGCTCACATGTTCTTAAAGAGTTGTATCGTTTTTTCTTTGCCACATGAAAATACCTTCAGCATGGTTTTATTTACCAATCAATTCACTAGCAGCGTGATAGGTGAAGTACTGCCGATACCCAAGGGACTCATATTTAATTGTGTTATTCCGTTCGGTTTTAGATATTTTTGGTTCATAGAGAAGGAAATGCCTAGCAGGTCTATTGACAAACTTCGTCGAATAAATGCGATAGTAATACCAAACATGTGTACATGAAAGCGTTCATAGTTCATATAGGTATGTGAATAGTAGATAGAAATGTTAATCCGATCAATAACATACCTATTTTATGGCATATATTTGCAATACATAATAAAGAGCAATAATTGAAGACAATTGTTGTACTTTATCGAGGGACGTGTATTATTTATGTGTACTTTATTGCACACAAAGAAATTACGAATAAAGATTAATATCTATTCGGAAAGTATAAAACTGAGTAACTGATTTGCGTTTACAAATGGGTAGCAACAATAGTAAAATGTTGAACGAAGCAATGTACCTAAATTAATTTATGATTACTAGCAGCTTTTATAGTCTAATAATAAAGATTTTGTTTTATACAAAATACAATTGTGTCCGAATGGATGCCCTCAACATCGATATCACTGTATGAACAAACAGTACACTGTCTATATTCTATTAATATTTTAAAATAAAATATAAAAGAATTACTAAATTAGTATTTGCGTTTATTTAAATATAAGAATAGCAAAGTATTTTATATTATAATATTTTTTTTAATTTAATTAGCTCCCCATTTACAGTCTTAATAAAAATAATTGATTTCGTAAAAGCATGAAGCACAACAACAAATATTTTATTTTAATAAAATATTTTTTTGGAATTCTTTAGATGGTCTACAAACACCTACATGCTTGATGGTTATGTAACACAAATGCTACTGGGAAGTACTTTGTGGTTATGGTTGCGTTTTTCGGATTTATTTGCAGCATCCGTAGCATGTGCAAAATGCACGTACCTACATTCCTTTTGGAAATAACTATTTACACATTTTACAAGATTTGCTTAGATGTATGTGTGTGTAGGTGTGCAAATGCAAAGAAATATACTTTACTTTGACTACCTATCGAAGTGAAGGTAAACCACTCAATATTGTGGTTTCTACTTACACTTAAAGTGATACAAACCTACATACCAAATAATATTACAAAGAGATTATGTGGCTGTTTGTTCGTAAAACGTTTACTTTTTTTCTACTTACAAGCTGTAAAAACAAATAAATGCTTTTCACGAAAAGGTAATAGATCAACTTATATACCTTCTTCTCAAGATTCATTTACTAATTCAACTTTACTACACCTTTACGATAAAGCATCACTGATGGGAAGCCTTCTTTAAGGATACCGAATAAATAATGTTGATTATTTCAAAATATTCAAAGTAATTCAGGAGAGAGAACTATAAACCCGGAATGTCAAACCCTTTTCGAAATCATTGCACACCTTCAACATGTCTGTGAAAATGATCTATTATCAGGGTGGTTAAAAAGCAAAGGCCATCGGAACTCTTGACAGTTGGAAATATTTCCAAAGACATTTCCACCGTGTGTATGGGTTGTTTTGTTTTTATACGTAACACAATCTACGTTTAGAGATTTAAATGAAACTCGAAAATAAAGTGGAAGAGACATACAAATACCGTTTGGAACAGAATTTTTGTTATATGGGTTACTGATGCAAGTGATGACTCCAAAGGAAAGCAATGAATACCAAAAAGGAGATAAATGGTATTATATAGACGAAAAACAGCGTTTCCAATCTAGTATTTATTCGGTTGTGCTGCGTTGTGAAAAAATACCAAATTTTAATGTAAGCCTAATTTTCGAATTTTGCTTTATTTTGCTTAAATTAACATGCAAACATAAATTTTGCCAAGAAAAATCGCCGAATTTTGCTCAAATTTATATTCACCATCGAATTGTTTGCTTTAAACTTTTTTATTAGTTAGTACCTCAGCGGGAAAACGGTTTACACGATTATGTTTCTTCATTTGGGTTGTGGTGGTTCGTATGACCTTTTTATAAACGAATATCTCAGTCGGATTTCCTATAATCCACAGTTTAATTGATATTTTTGGTTAACTATTGAAAAATTCTTTAATTTGAATTGTTTTGAACTTAAGAATTAAAAATTCTACCGCGAGGATAAAATTAATAAATGTTTCCATTTAATATAAGAAAAAAATATGTGAAAAAGGAAAATTAATAGAAACTATGAAAAAATGCCAAGAGATAGAACTGTGTTTGTTCAGTCTCCATACCTGATCCTCTCCTGGAAATATTTATCACTTTCTACAATCTTGTAATCATTTTGAACTTGCCCATGCCCATATTATTGTACAAATATTGTGAATAAAACAATGTAAAAATAAATGAGGTTGTTGCCCAAAAATTTGTATTTGTATTTGCATATATTAAATTTCATTCATTCAGTAATACTTTTTCGTTAAAATTAAAAGCATCGTCATGTTAATATTATAAATGTTAACATTTCTCTTGAATTTAATCAAAATCATTTAAGCCGTTTCTGAGCCGTTAAAAAAAAATTGTTCAAGAATTGTAGCAAAATAAACTCTAAATAGAAAGTTTGAAAAAATCGAATGGACGGTCCCTTGTCATCAAAACATCAAGTATTATTCGAAATCTTATCTTCTCTTATGTTAATTTTGATGAAACCAATTTAATGGTTGGAGAAGTATGTAGATATCCTATATCTTTTTAACAGCTGTCCAAATGATCCGGAACATATTGCAGTAGTCGAAGTTGGCTGTGGACAATGCTAAGTGACTCGCTAAACAGCTCCCGACAGTCACACTTTTTACGGGTCCTGTGTCATTGTTAGGCAACACAAAGAACATTGATAACATGAAATCTATGGTAGTGTCATATTAATCCGATGTTTTCATGTTTAATCTCAATGGCGCAGACGCATTGAGATTATTATGAATGTGGTTTACTATGCCGTGACTATCTATCTGATTGGTGATTAAAAATGATTCCTTTAAATTTAATTTTGAAATAAACTAAAATTAAACGTTTACGAAAAATAATATAAAAGTTATATTATACCGCTAACATACCTTATATGATAGATAGAATCACAATATTCTACTCTACTGCATTTACTGCAAATTGGCCCATTTTCTTTCGTTGTTTGACTTTTTCCATACGAGACCGGTGATTTCGACGCGCCATTTTTAAAAGCGTTTATATTAAAAAACAATATTTTATCAAATTTTAAAGGAATTCATAAAAACTTTCGACGCAAAACCATTGGCAATATTAATATGAACATTTCATCTAGGTATGCTTTAACTTTTTGAGGGCGTTGTTCACACGGCTTATCAATATCTTTTATGGTTCGACAAAAAACAACGTTTTTCTATTGCATATGCCTTGGCGTAGGTATAAAAATGGTTTTTGTGGGAAAACGCCCCCAAGAAGTGGGTAGGGTTAAAATGATCTAGGGACGAAATGTTTATATTATCATAACCAATGATCTTGCATCAACAGTTTTTTCAAATATTTTAAAAATGTACCGAAAAACGTTTTTTACTAAAAACGCCACCAAAAAGTCGGCGTGGCAAAAAACTTTATATTCACGAAATATAGATATTGAGATCCGGAAATATAGGTATTGTTCAGACAACATGGCATGGCAGTGGACGGATTTCAAAAATGATTACACATGTTTTGCTCCACTACACAAGAATCCTATACACCAAATTTCATTCTCCTAGCTCAAAATTTAAGGCCTAAAAATCGGTGACATACAGACGGACTGACGGACTGACGGACAGACAGGCATGGCTTAATCGACTCAGCTAGTGATTCTGAGTCGGTCCATATACTTTGAGGTATATGTAGCTAAATTATTTCTCTATATTACAAACAATGTATCAACACTAATATACCGCTATGGGTATAAAAAAAAACTTATGAGAAGGGTGCAATCCGCTGTGCGAATCGTTTAATACCTTATCCAATCCAATCACCAATCATTAAAATAATTATCACCAAAAAATGGGAGTGGCTTAGAACTATATAGAAAATAATATTGTCAAAACATATTGTTTCATCGCCATAAATCCCACATTTTGGGGATATTAATTTTAAGGATGGGATGGGATAGGGTATTCAACGATCCGCACAGCGGATTGTAGCCTTCTCATATGTTTTTTTGTACTTCGAGCCGAACAACAATATGTATAGTATGCTTAGGTTTCCTGTGAGTTCATTCAGTTATATCTGAATTCCCCGTAGTCTGGACTTACACAACAATGCATATTTCTCTATCTCGACTCTCAATCTACGTTTTCCCCAGCAGCATTTATCCTCGTTTTTATATACTACTGCTACACAAGTACATAAATATATGCAAGGATATCTATCGTCTTTTTTCTGGATTATATTGCAGATTGCATTCGCTTAACTGTGCATAGTGGCACTTGCTGTAGATGAGTCAATTCCCTGACAGAGCAATGAAAATAATTGTCTCTCTGTATATTCATTTGTGTTTTGTTGTCGTCTTTGTTGGGAAAATTCAAAGAATTTCCTCTATAGTATGGCAATGGCTTGAGAATTGAATTGTCACTTTGTTGCCCCGGCGGCAGCAGCAGATGCGAAATTGTTTGACAGACAGTGTTAATGTGTCTTATGGGAAGAGTAACGTTGGACTTGATATTGTCAATAAGTACATGTTATTGAAAGTTTTGTAAGTGAAAAAAAGATTAAAAGTTAGTACTTAGATAACGGTGATTTGATGAAACTATTCAAGATCTCTTCTCATGTACATAGGTGAAAGGAAATAAAAGAGATTAACTTTTTTATGGGTACTATGTGGTAGATGGTAACGAAGTAAGTGGTTTACATTTGAAGGCAATGAAAACAAACAGCAAGAAATTAGTGACACAATTCTATAAAATACGGGTTTTGGGATGCAATAATATCAAAGTCGACTGCTACATTAACTTTTTCAATTAGAATGACCGGGCATTATCGTCCTTGCCTTACAGAAACACAAATCCACTTAAGGACGGATCGAATTCAACTTTGTTGTTGTCCCTTAGAACTAATTGTAATCAGTGTCCATTTTATATGTTGAACTCAGCGCGTATGAATAGTCATTAATAACACGCGCCATATTGTTGAGTTTTAGTAAAACTTACAAAAAGGGACTTTTTATGGAATGAACATTTTTATTCCAGATTAACGTCCCTTTTTGTAAGTTTTACTAAAACTCAACAATATGGCGCGTGTTATTAATGACTATTCATACGCGCTGAGTTCAACATATAAAACACCTAGAAGTCTATCCGTCTTCAAAGACGGGTCTAGATTAGACAGTGAAGTTGGCACTGGGGCTTATACCACAGATGTTAAAGCCAGCAAATCCTTTAATATGTTTAACCGTTGCAGAGCCTTCCAAGACGTGGGCTTGTTAGACCTTTAAACGAGACACAATTTCGAGTTGTACACAAACAACTACCGGTAACCGATGTTGCCAACCTAGGAGATAAAATTAACAATGTGAGTATGGCCTATGGCATAAGCCTTATATGCGCTCATGCTCCGACAGAAGAAAATGATGATAAACTAAGGATTGCTTCTACGAGCTCCTTAACAAAACCTATGAGCGACTACCAAAATACGATCTTAAAATCGTGCTGGGACATTTTAACGCAAAGGTAGGAAGAAAAGACATCTTTAGCAGTATTGTCGGAAAATATTGCCTACACGACAACACGTCTGGTAACGTACTTAGGCTAATTGACTTTGCTACGGAACGAAATGCCACTATGGCCAGCACACGGTTTCCTCACCTCGATATCCATAAGGGGACATGGCGGTCTCCAGATCAACGAACAGTCAACCAAATTGATCACATTGCGATAGACAAGATGCACGCATCCAGTATTTTAGATGCCCAAACATTCCGAGGGGCTAACATCGACTCGGACCACTACCTTGTTGCAGCCAAGGTAAGGATGCGGATATCCACCACGCCACAACAAACCAGAAATACTGTGAAAAAAATTTAACGTTTAAAGACTGCAATCGCAAGAGACCGACAAGGCCTTTGCGCAACGCGTATCCCTTAACCTCTCGATTAACACCATACCACCAGCATCGAATGTCGAAGAACAATGGCAACAATGTCAACAAGCTATTAGATCGGACGTAACTGATGTGCTAGGTTTCTCGCGCCCACCAGCAAGAAACCCCTGGTTTGATGAGGAATACCGACAGATGCTCGCAGCCAAGAAATATATTATGATTCGATATATAACAACGTTTTTCTATTGCATATGCCTTGGGGTAGGGTATACAAATGGTTTTTGTAGGAAAACGCCCCCAAAAAGTGGGTGTGGGTTGAAATGGTCCAAAAACGAAATGTACATATTAACATTATATACGTTTTGGCATCAAACGTTTTTTCGAATAATTGAAAATTTGACCAAAAAACTTTATACATACGAAATATAGATATTGTGATTGTCTAAATATGCTCTTCAGACACTATTTAAGAATTCTTAACCGTTTGACTATAACAATGTTTTTTCTGAAAAATGGGCGTGGCAGTGGGCGGATTTTTAAAAAAAATTATACATGTTCTAACTATAGTGTTAAAAATTTGAATAGCAGAAAAACTGCAGATGTTCGTTTCGAGCTCAGTGCCGCGGTTTTGACTTACGCAGCCATTTAAGGGCTGATGGTAAGACTGCTATAGGAAAATGTCGTTAAAAAGGAAATGAATGTTCCAACCTATGCTAAAGACTGCATGGATTCAAGATCTTGCAAAATTGTGAACATTTCACTCCGTGAGGCACTTTCACTTATAATTGAAGCTAAATTGAGTAGAAACCAGTATAATATAATCAGGAATTATACCAAGGATGAGTTCATAATTGGAAACAATGTTGCCCAAACCATGCAAAAAATATTCATTGAACACATTTATGAACGCAAACGAAGCTGCATGAATGTGGTCATTATGCATTGACAAAAGTGAGTTCATAATTGCATATATAAACAAAGTAATAAATGACAGTATTGGAAACCATTTTTTCAATGACAACTCGTATACAATACATTTTTAATAAATTTGAGATATACCATCGCTCAACATGGCTGAAAAATAATGATGTTAAGACTTATTTTAAATCTCACTTTCATCACTTGCAAAGACTTCTGCCACAAGCTCTTCTGGTGGTTCGATGTTATGACGAGTTCTGTATACCCGGTCGAATAACGAATTCTTCAAAATAATCCCACAAAGAGACGACACTACCGCTCTGTTGGTCTCGTTTTTTAATCCGCTGGTAGGAAATCTATAAATTTTGAAATTTCCGGATAGTTTCACACTTGTCATACAGTCATATACTTGTCATATAGTCTTTATCTCCGTAAAAAGCTTTCCCCAGAACACAGGATTCTTCCTTCGCCCAGAAATAAATTCGGTTTCCATTGCAAGCCGAAAGGATATAAGCAATTTCGTATCATCACTCGAAGCTGTTTTTGCTCTGAGCATTCCTATATACCTAATAAAAAAAATTTTCATTTAATATTTTAAATGCGAAATAAATAGTTATTTCTACATATCTGAGTGGAAAATTAAATAATTTGCAAAACTGACTGTCAATTTCCTTTTATGAACACAGGTACTGCCAAGCTCCTCGATGATAATGCAGTACTTTTACAAAAACGAACGCGAAATTTGCAGGAATGAAGCATTTTTACATTTATGAACCTGGGGATATTTTCCGTCTTATAAATTTGTCCAAGGAGAAAAAAGAAATCCCAAAGATCTTCATGCCAAGGAACTAAAGCAGAAATATATCTGCAATCACTTTAAGACCGCACAACTACGGGCTTGTTACAAAGCCAAAAAACAGTGATTCAATCAAAACTCGTTGAGAATTCCAATAAGATGGTCTTATATTCCAAATGAGGATTTGATGGCAGTTCGAATCATATTCAATATGATCCGAAGTTCTTGTGTGAAGTAGCAAAAGATAAGTATATTTTTTTTGACATGACTTGTTTCGTCAAGTTTAACAAATGGAGAAAATTTTGTTTTTAGGAAAAACGCTAAACCGCCTTCCCAAAGATTTTGTTGGCCAATAAGTCTTGAATGCCAAGAAACAGTAAGATTAGAAACGGCCAAAAAAAGATTAGAAACAGTCAAAAAAGACCGCTGACACCAACAAAAATAGAAATGGTGTTTGTAGGAAAACGCCCCCAAAAAGTCGGCGCGGGTTAAAATGGTCGAAGAACGAAATGTTCACATTTATTGTATTAACGTTTTTGCATCAACATTTTTTCGAATATTTGAAAATTTGACCAAAAAAGTTTTTTTACTTAAACCTCTCCCAAAAAGTGGGCACGGCAAAAACTTTATATCGACCATATATAGATATTGAGATTGTCTAGATATGCTCTTCATACACTCTATCAAAATTCATAAACGTTTTCTAAAAAAAAGGTTTTTCTAAAAAGTGGGCGTGGCAGTGGGCGGATTTTGAAAATGTTTACAGTTTTTCGAACAGCACGTACAAGGATCGCATATACCAAATTTCATCATCCTAGCTAAAAATTTAAGGCCTAAACACCTGTGATCTACAGACGTACGGACAGATAGACAATGCTTAATCGACTCCGCTAGCGATTCTGAGTCGATCCATATACTTTGAGGTATGTATCAAAACTACCATACCCCTATGGGATAGGGTATAAACAAACAGCTTTCACTAATTGTAGACAAACCAAAGCCAGGCTTTGGAATTTCTAATGTCAGCAAAGTAGCTCGAAAGTTTTTCCAAAACCACATTGTTTCTTCTTTTATAACAAACATCGATCTAGAACTTATTAGAAGAATTTACATAATACTTCAAGTCATTTTAAGGGGTTATAAAATAAATTCAGAAAATGTTGAACAGAATTGTTTTGAGATGGCTTGCTTGTATGTGAAGCTTTATCCTTGGGCGCCTAAGTTACCAACTCTTCACAAATTGCTAATTCATGGATCTGTTAAACTTGGATTGATCTTAAAACCTATCAGCATGCTTAGTGAAGAAGCCCGCAATAAGGACTTTAAATCTTATGGAGAATTGTTCGCAATAAAAACGACGAGAACAGATAACAACACTGACATACTGCATCAGGCTATTGATTTCCTCGGACCCATTCATTAAAAAAATGTTTGATAGTGAATTCATTAATATGTATGTAGGTAGATGAAATATAACATATTAAATATCAGCACACATTTTTCTTTCATTTTAACAGCTACATAAAACTATATTTTAGTTTTGAGCAAGTTTGCTTATATTTGTCCAAGTGTTCGATGGTCCAAGTTGTCAAAAAAATTATCTAAGCACACATTTCTTGGAAAATGCTAATTTTCGTTTTACTACTGAACAATTTTTAGGCGCTGTACAGGGTCATGGAAACATGATGAAATATCAAAACAATGCTGAAAGAGAATACCATAACAGTTTGACACGCGACACGTGTTATCTGCCATTGAATCCCTGGTTAGAAATGAAACACGCATAAGTACAAGCTCTCTTAAATCATGTACATAAAAAAAAACAGTTTTGTGTTGTTGTCATTCTCATTTATTGACATCCGCGGAATAAAGACATACTGTATAAGGAGGAAGTACGATTCAGTCTTACCAATTAGAGAGGGGAAAACAAATTAAAATTTCCTAAACGAAGACTGAAGTGAGTCCAATTATTTTGCAGTTAAATGTTGTTAAATTTTAATTAGATGAAAGAATTAACTATATGCCAAGAATCTTGAAATGAATGAATTTGTAGTTCCATTTAATTAGGAACAATGTTTGAATTTTCTGAAAACAGGAGGACTCTGCAATACTCATTAGCCAATGTCATACGGGATAAATTATTTTATTTATTGAATGGAAAACTAACAGGCCTACAAAATGTGGATAGTCAAGCAGTGGCAATGATAAAGTTTTTGCAAACAAGATGTGGTTAGTGGTTAGAAACTTGGTCACATTCTGTAGGGATAGTTAAACTCGATTTTAGATAAATGCATTATAAAAGTGAAGTAACAAGAAATCCATTATTTTTGCATGAAATTGAAGATTTTATGTCCCATAGATAAAATGATGCGATTTAGGTCAAATGTGTCCCGAATTATTCGGTAGATTGTTTTCCTGGTCTCTATATTAGTAAACAAACTGGGATAGTAGTTTTTAACTAGCCTTGAGGCATTGCCAGGAATAAGAGTAGCCACTTGATGCCGGACCTGGACTACAAGGTGATTGCATTATAACGTCCCAACCAAGCTCGGGGAGCTTCAGGCTAGTCGCTATTTGTGTGGCATGGCGTTTTCTATATATAACAAAATTCATCCCCTATTGGCCAAAGCTGGCAGCTTCTGGGCGATTGCTTCCGTCAGACGGTCCAATTGTTGATATTCATGCCCGAATTAATAGTTTTTCTTTTGGGGAACAGCAAAGTAGATGATTCCAGATCCTGGATTGACCATCGTTTCTGCTGGCTCACCGCTATTCGACCATGACTAATTTCGATTATGGATGCCGTAAGCGATGCACCTTTCATCACCATTCACCATCCGCTTTAGCCATGTGTCGATTTGTTGCTATTCAACAGCGATTCGCAGATGGAAATTCATATCCTGAGTTTTTTTTTGCGTAAACTCGTATGTCGTCGAGGTTCTTTTTGCATCCACCTTTTTTGCAATGGTTGCAATCGTTTTTTTTTTGTGTGCAATGTAGGCACTGTTCCACGGTCGAGGATATAGAGAGTTGCCACTCCCGAAACGATGTTCGCAAGTTTTACAAAAGTGTAAAACGTAAAAGCCAAGGATACATGGCTCGAACAGGATCCTGTCGAGATAAACAAGGAAATATCGTAGTTGAGACACAGATGATGCTGAGGATATGGAAGAACAACTTCTGCAGACTGTTAAACGTCGATGACGAACAGTATTCCGCTGTCAAGCAGAACGAACCATTCAGTATTGGCGACGACAGCGAAAATTACCAACCACCCGAGGCACGCAATGTGGTGAGGATCGCAATATCCAAAGCCAAATCGATACCCACCACCTATTTATCTGGAGTGCGTAACTGGAGGCAGTTAGCTAAGGACGAGGCTAATTGTAGAGGCATTTTGTTTGAGGTCTAGGTTCATTCCCGACTGTAGCGCCACTTAAGTACGTAGGTATTGTATACAACGTAAAATACAAATTACTTAAGACATATCAGTTGAAAAAATAATTAATTCCCTTTTACACAACCCGTTATAGCTTTATTGCTGAAATCCATTGATTGATTGAAATTATTCAAATCATTCTTACATGCTTTCCTGAGAACCTGGGTGACAACCATCTTGCCTCTCCAATTTGGTTCAGATAGGTTTCTATATGGGTGCTCCATGTAAGGCCACGTTTATGAATCGAACTTTTAATCGAAGACTCAGTGAACCGAAAATATTTCGAAAAAGTTTTGGTCAAAAGTTTTAAGTGTTTATTTATCTGCTTTTGATATGGTCTATGCTCCAGTGCCGTAGAGCAGAACTGGGATGCTCAGGCCAGGTTAGGTATTTAAAAAATAAGTAGACACTTAGCAGTGTTAGCTTGGGCAATGCCCTGTCTTTGCAACTTTGACTACACATGATACATAATCTACATTATGATATATGTTAGACTTTTTTAACATTTGTATTTTCTAGTATGCATCACAGAGTGCCATAAAATATTCAAGAAGTTCAAACTGTTAGAATCGCCAGACTCGGTTTTTCAAAATTCTACAACATTATGATGGATAAACGGCTTTCACACCGAACCGAAAACTAAGTTTAAGATAAAAAGTTTTAGAAAACAACTTGACAACTTAATCATTTATGAAAAACGAAAAGTTTAATAAAAACAAAATTAAGTTGTTTTAAAGCTAATAAGTCAGAGATGTTCTGTGGTATGTGTGGAATGTTTTTAATCATGTGTTCACAGTTTCGTTACAATTTCGTCGTAACCTGCAATCCTTCGAACATATAAAATGTATGGGAAAACTTTATTTTTCTATGAAGATTTTTTTTTTTTCGAAAACTTAGTTTAAGGTTTGGTGTGAAAGCCGTATTATTATGGTTTTAATTAAAATCTCGATTTTTTCATCAAACCCCTTCTTGCTCTTTAGGAGCATGTAAAATTATCGATGTATACTAGGCAACTTTCAAATAAGTTTCTGAGAAATTAAGAGAGCTCAGGAAAAAAATTAAAATTGATTACCAATATTAGAAGAGATGTTCTTGAAACCCTACCATGATGTAATCCATAAGACTCTAATGTACAAAATTTAAATTGCATCCTTATACCTACTATATCTCATGGCATATGTATTTATAAACGAAGCAAAGACTTATTATTTTGTTTTGTTACTTTTTTTCTCTTTACCCACATCTGCTTCAAAAGTCGAATCCATTAGCCATATAAAACTCATGCAGTATACCCGGGTGAATACCATGATTTGTAAGACTTATTTGAAGGTAGTGTACTATACAACATAATAGGACGCATATACATACATCTGTCTTTCTAATTACATTACCCATCAGCTTTGAGATTTTTGTTACCCTTAAATCAAGATTTGTATGGAAAGCCCAGAGCGAATTTTATGCAAAGGACATGCATTTTTATCCATGTCATCTATCTAACAGTACCTCTGAACACATAGATGAGCTTTGACCATGTTCATGTAGGAAGCAGGCACAAACATAATCAAATTTCCAAATTCAATTCAATCCAAACGGACAACAACTCGATTTGTGTGCAATTACAATACAGATCCCGAATTCACAAAGGATATACAAAACCAGATGTCGCACCCAAGACAAAGGGCTTTACCATTATCAATGGTAAGAATTAATTGATTCATTTGCATCCCGTTATCATTAACTCAATTAACACACGGCGATGAACACTTCAACCAACGATGCTTTCGCGAGCAATGTCAAACGTAAAAGCGTTATAAACACTTGTTCACACGCAAAGGTGGATACACTTACGCGTTACGCCTCGGTGTTCCGGTAATGATTAGACGAGCGCATACTGCATTAAACAAATCACCTGGAATGCGCGCACACCCTTGCGGTATACTGTCTGCAGCAGCGATGGGGTGGAGACCTTGACTTGGGAAGAAGGATGGAATGCAACGGCTACTAATTGATATCTGACACATGAAAAGTGCAATTAAGCGAGTCGCAAGGGACCATGCCGTTGGTTTTAATTTCCTTTCAGACATAAAGTGTGAAGTCAAGTGGGAGGTACACTACCGCTCGTAAAAGCATGTACGCTCTCGGTTGGAAGTATTCGTATTGAATCAATTGTATGATAAATATATAAAATACCTGAGGTTTGGTGAAATTGAGATATAATCCTTCTTGTTGAGTGGTTGCAATCTGTCAATATGTTTGGAACTTTTACCATTTACTTGATGCTGGCATAAAGGCCTTAAAGGTCATGGAATGATTTAATTGACTTTAATCATATTTTTTGCTAACGAAAAATTCCTAATTGGAAGAGTAAGATGGCTATGATATGAAAAGTAAGTTGACAACCAACACTCCGGCTCGATGTTTTAGATTTATAGCATAAGTAGGAACGTCCCTTAAAAAATATTTTGGTATAGAGAATTCAACTACTTATTAGTAAAATTTAGCCGAATGCAATTATACCTGCATAATCTAACCCCCCACTATTGTTCATTAAAAAGAAAAAACTCTGAGACAATTAGAGAGGCCTACGTCTATTCAACATCGCCCACCAGATCCTGTCTACCGTAACATGTTAAAGCCTGAAACACCAGTTCCAGTCTCCCATAACCTGTGAATTCCTGAAACAGTTCACTTAAAACTCAGTGTGGTCTTATATTATATGACTGAAAAGTAGTTCACAACTAAACAAATTATTATATTTCGCTAGATTAAAAAAAATAACTATCAACTATAGTAAATTTGAAAGCCCCAAAACATAACTTTTATCGAAAAACATATGAGAAGGCTACAATCCGGTGTGCGGATCGTTGAATACCCTATCCCATCCCATCCTTAAAATTAATATCCCCAAAATGTAGGCTTTATTGCCATGAAATACGGAAAATGGCATTGTCGCAGTTTATCAAACCTTTTGTGGTTCGGAAAAAACAACGTATTGCTATTGCTTATGCCTTTGTATGGACGAAATATAGATATAAGGATTGTCTAAATATGCTGCTCAGACACTTTTTTAAAATTCCTTACAGTTTGGCTACAAACTTCGTGTTTCTAAAAAGGGGGCGTGGCAGTGGGCGGATTTCAAAAATGTTTTCACTTGTTCTGCTTCGTCGGCCAGAGAGTCTATATACCGAATTCAACACTCTAGCTCAAAATTTAAGGCCCAAAGATCGGTGACACACAGACGGACGTACGGACGGACACACACACATGGCTTAATCGACTCAGCTAGCGATTCTGAATAGACCCATATACTTTGAGGTATATGTATCGAAATTATTTCTCTATGTTACAAACTTAATGTCAAAACTAATATACCCCTTTGGGATAGGGTATAAAAACAGACAACGTTACTTTTTCGCCATGCAGCATTGAGTATGATAAGCTGATCGGAATTGTCAATATAAATCTTGGAGGAAAACTAATAAACGCATTTTTGTCTATAAACGAAGACCTACAAACGATTATTAAATGGGGAAAAGAAAACCTAGATTAATTCAATTCAAAGAAAATGCAGTATACAATATATACAAGAAAGAATAATTCCACAGTTCCGGAAATGGAAATTCAGTCGTCAAATCAGTAGAATCCATGCATCTTTTAGGCATCCCAATTGGGTTCGATGTATCATGGCAACAACATGTAACCTCTATTTCCAAATCAGCAGAGTCCAAACTAAGTTACATTTTCAGAGCTGAGAAAAAAGAGTGATGACAGCTACTGATTAGACGTGTTTTCTGGCGGGCAATTTTATCATAGTTTTGTTCAATTATAATTTTCCCAAATTGACCTATTTTGATACTAAAAAAGCCGATTTTAATTTAACACCCAATAACTGACATAAACGAATAATTTAGTGCTTTTTTAGTAGTGTAAGACAATTTAATTTATCTATAATAAATCCTTTGTTAGTGCCTTCGAATCGATAAAGTTTCCTCGAACCCTTTTGAACGTGAACTTTGTTTAAATATCGGGGCCGAACATTCAACTTAACAATTCATCGAACTCTAACGTGCAAAATAACTCACCCCGAACTCCCTCGGGCTCACTTAAACCGAATTCCAAAAGAAACATAAGTGATGAAAGCACTATGCTAAATGCATTGGATGAAAAATCAAAAACACAAAGTGAGTTTATAATATCTCTTTTATCCAAACAATTCAAAAAAGAAAATAAAGCACTGGCGTAATAACTGCAGAGACAATTCGCCGCAGTAAATAAACACATATCCAATGTCATAAACAGAGTGTCACATCTCGAGTCATCTATCACAAATTCGACCGTCGATATTGATGTACTCAAATCAGATGTGAGTCAATTAAAATGTTCATCATCGAATGTCAACGCCGAACTTTCACACACAAAATTTTAACTCAATGAAAACAATAGAGAACTTAACAACATGGAAAATAAACTCGCCGTCTTTGCAACTACACTTTGTGAGCCTTGGATACACCACGGGGGCAGCTTCGATGCTGGTGAGGTAAGCGCGGCACGCTCGCGGTTGCTCGGCTAAGCTCGTCGGACGGGGAAGTTCTTGCTTCCCCACCATGCACCACCTGCTCAACACACTTTTTATATCGTGCCAAAATTCAAAAACAAAGAAGAAGAAAGTTACGTTAGGCAGTCATCGGACGGACTTCTTTAGATAGGAAAGTGAAAACAAAAGAAAAAAAAAAGAAAAGAAAAGTTCAATGACTTGTGCCTACACCGCAGAGATAGACCGAGAATATAACTCGTAAGAAAATATAAAATAATCCAAAAAAAAAAATAAAATAAAACTAAACTATTACCTAAACTATCTCACCCAAACCGACTAATCTAACTAAAACTAACCTTACAACTACTCGATCACGCGACGAACACATTCTCAGCATCTCTCCACTATGTAGGTTCGCTAAGAAACCGAGACATGCCTGATGGAAGCGGCAAAGGTTGGCCTGCCCAGCCTTCATGTCAAAACCATTACCGAAATGGCTATCACTCTGGCCGACACGATGAATGATTGCCCCTAAATCACCTCCCAGTCACAAATAGAGTCAAGTCTGTCAAAACATTACGTACTTCGTTTTGTCCTGTGGTCTTCGTACGTTCAAGTCATGTCACGTCATAGAATATCTACAAGGACGGCCTTCCCAAAAACCCACACACCCATAGCGCAAAAGAAATTACCACTTCATCTCGAAGAATACCAAATCAATCAAAATAAAACTGAGATTACAAGGGTAATCATAGTGCCAATTTATTAACCTAATCAAAAAAATTATTATATAAAGTTAAAACTAAAGAAAATTGATTAAATAAAAAGGTAAAAAAAACTACTGGCACTTAACACAAAATAAAAATTCTTTAAAGATTGTGTTTATTCAACACGTAAAACTTAACACTATTACTCACGGTTCTTTTCTCGTCCTTGAAGTCCTGCCGGCAGCACGGTGAGAACGGTGATTTTTGAAGCCAATCTGGCTTTGAACGCGCACAAAAAAATTATAATTTTATGTTAGGCCAACAAATCTAAATCTAAATCTAAATCTAAATCTACGTTAAAGGAAAAAAAATCCAAACAAAAAACAAAAGAATCCAAAAAGGAAAAGAATAAAAGAAAACTAAAACTAAATTGGCACTTCACAAAAATTCAAAAAAAAAAATGTTTTTGGAGTCCCTCGATGAACCCCGATCCACAGCCAAGCATATGTAGCCACTGGTAATATGCTCAGGATCTGTTTGCACCGAAGCACTATTACCCCGTAGTAGCGCGTTTAATTTATCGCACCTCAGGTCTTATTTGATGCACTTGACTAATTCAAACAAAACAGAAATGTCCGTTGAATCTTTCGTCTTTTGTCTTGACGAACAAAGAATTCGATGGCCGTTGAGAGTCGGATATTTCACCCGTTGTGGCACCTCCGCTATGTATCTAGCGGCACACCCATTTGCCCACGGTTAATCGGACCGCAATTCGTTGGTCTTCAAAATTTGATTGCAGAGACCCGGATTCCGATGTTTCACAAAAGGGTATGTATCTCGGAGCCTCTGCAACGCTAGCCTGTTTCTCAGCCAAAACTTCCCAACCTCAACGCCTATTCAGTTTTCTTCTTTCCTTGTTCGTCGTCTTCATCTATATAAAAAAATTGATTTTGATGTTTCCCATTCAACTATTTCAGATTAGTAACTCACCCAATTAATAAAAAAAATGTCTTTAAAGTTTGCACTTCACTGTGTACTTTATTTAAAAAAATCGTTAAATTTTGCACTTCCTGTGCACTTTATTTAAAAAAGTTCGTTGCCTTTTTTTTTCACGATTAAAGATGGAGATCATCGACCAATTCACAAATGGACTTTTAATCGTCTGTATGGGCTCGTCGGCTGCTTTGACGGCATCTTACAATCCCCTGCCTTTGTCTATAAGTCCCCGCTCTCTCTATCTTTATATTTTTCCTATTACTCTGCTTATCGATTATGTCTCTATTCCTTTCTAATGATTTTTCTCCTATCAAAATCAGTTATGCATTTTTGAATCCCTCTCTAATCCCTTTCTGGAAGGAGCGCGGATCCTCTCTTAGTTGTTAGTAACGTCCGTCTCTTTTTCATATACATAATCCTAACTTAATTTGCATCAAACAATACATACAAATAACTAATCCTAATATTGCACATAAAAATCAAATAAAATAAATAAATAATTTAGAACAAGAAAACTACTTTACCTACAACACATAATTAAAGTACATAGTTTTCGAAGATCTTCCACTTCATGTCTACCACCCTAACAACACCGACCATGTACATGAGGATGACAATTGACATTTGTCATTACAATCATTCCTTTCATGGCGGTGGAGCAGCATTTTATCTTCGGTAAGTATTAATTTCATTATTTATCTGCAAATAATAATTTTATTATTCTTTTTCTTCCCTCAGATACCTACTTTTTGATGTGGACATAAATGTGAGTATTAGCCATTGGATTTAGTTTGCGGAAGTGCGTATTGTTTACACATTATCGTAGCCAGAATCCGTGGCATACCTAGTTTGTTTGCGTTTTGATTCTACCTTTGTATTTTGATAGTTTTTTTTCAGATGCCAGTGTTGATGGGATGGACTATGGCCACGTAACAAGTACAATAATTTCACTAGGCGACCAAGAACACAAATGAATTCCTTAGGATGAAGTGCCTTTTGGTATCCCGAACACACCTGATGAAAATCTACGTTCAATATCCAATTTCTTATGCCACGATATAAACATAAAACTACCGGTATTGCTGGATATTTTTCAAACACGCCCCAAGTCAAACAACAATCAAAACACTGCGATCATTTTAAAATTCCTTTCGGCATATGAGAAGAACTTTGTGCTCACATCAATAGCTAAATACCGAAAAGTTAACACAACGCAACTTTCACTAACCAACGTTGGACTAAAATCTACACCACAGATTTATTTTCGCGACTGCCTAACCACGAAAAACAATTCATTATTGCGGACCGCTCTGCAACTAAAAAAACAACAACTAATTTCATCGGTGTTTACTATTTTAATTTTAAGGGCCGATGTTGAATGTGAACCACACCTAAACGTCAAGTTTTTTTCTGCATTTCATTTGACATTTCTCAATTTCAGACTAACTCAATTTGAACCATGGAAAGACACACAGTCAAGCAACGCGTTAAAGTTATTCAGGCTTATTATGAAAATGAAAATAAAAATGCTTATCGTGCACTTGGTGATTTTTTCGGTCAACTGATTCGTCCAAATGTGCGTACAATCGGAAAAATCGTACAAAAATTTGAGCAAACCGGGTCTGTAGAAGATGTAAAAACACCAGTGCATGCTCTTACAGCTCGTACTGCAAAAAATATTGCTGCTGTTCGCGATAGTGTTGTCCACCACCACTCGTCGTCGAACCCAACAATTGCACCTCTCACGCTCGTCGTTGATGAACATTGGGCATAAAGACTTACATTTTCACGTTAACAAGGTGCAATTGACTCAAGAACTAAAGCCTCTTGACCATTTCAAGCGTCGTCAATGGTCAGAATGGTGGCAAGAAATGGCAACAGTGGATTATCAATTTTCGAAGAATTCAGTGATGCGGCACAATTTCACCTCAGTGGATTCGTCAATAAGCAGAACTGCCGCATTTGGGCGTATGATAATCCAAGAGTGATTGTCGAAAAACCAATGCACCCACAAAGAGTGACTGTTTGGTGCGGTGTATGGGCTGGCGGCATCATCGGGCCGTATTTTTTCCAAAATGAGGCCGGTAAGGCAGTTAGTTTGAAGGGTGTTCGAAAAACACGTTTACAAGGTGCAATTGACTCAAGAACTAAAGCCTCATGACCATTTCAAGCGTCCTCAATGGTCAGAATGGTGGCAAGAAATGGCAACAGTGGATGATCAATTTTCGAAGAATTCAGTGATGAGGCACATTTTCACCTCAGTGGATTCGTCAATAAGCAGAACTGCCGCATTTGGGCGGATGATAATCCAAGAGTGATCGTCGAAAAACCAATGCACCCACAAAGAGTGACTGTTTGGTGCGGTGTATGTGCTGGCGGCATCATCGGGCCGTATTTTTTCCAAAATGAGGCCGGTCAGGCAGTTAGTTTGAAGGGTGTTCGCTATCATGAGATGATAACGAACTTTTTATGACCCGAATTGGATGATATGGATATGGACGATATGTGGTTTCAACAGGACGTTGCCACTTGCCACACAGCTAACGAAAGAATGGCTCTTTTGCGTGACAAATTCAATGGCCTTGTTTTCTCACGTGGTGGCAATTTCAGTTGGCCGCCAAGATCATGTGATTTGACATCGTTGGACTTTTTTCTGTGGGGTTATTTGAAAGAAAAGGTGTACGTCGATAAGTCAGCAAATAAAAAAGAAAACACTCTGAGACAATAAGAGAGGCTTACGTCTATTCAACATAGCCCACCAGATCCTGTCTACCGTAAAATGTTAAAGCCTGAAACACCAGTTCCAGTCTCCCGTAACATGTGAATGCCTGAAACAGTTCACTTAAAACTGACTGAAAAGTAGTTCACAACTAAACAAATTATTATATTTCGCTAGATTTAAAAAAAAATAACTATCAACTATAGTAAATTTGAAAGCCCCAAAAGATAACTTTTATCGGAAAAAACAGACAACGCTACTTTTTCGCTCATGCAGCTAAAGGATGATATAATTCGGCACTTTAACGGCATAGAACCTCAATTATGCCTCAGCATCATCGAAAATTTGGACCATCGGATGGAGGTGTGCCGCCGGGGTCGTGGCGGCCATTTGTCCGATATTTTGTTCCATACATAATTGAACCATACCAATGTTATCATAATAAAAATAAATGACAATAATTTCCTAAATAGTTTGTGTTTTATTCAAAATCAGCATCGGCCCTTAAAATGTAACCACCTCTTATTTGTCAAGCGTCATCTGTCTGATGAAAAAGGAATACACATCGAAACCCTTGATGGAATTGTCAGCCTCCCACAAGACTGATCGATCTGAATTTCAGAGCTTTTCAAAATTTTTTCTCCTATTAATATTTTTCTTCTTTTTTTAAACTTCATTTAAATTTTATTATTGTTTTTTTTTTATACACCTTTCTCAACTTTTTCTTGAATTGTTATTATTTCTTTTGCGTATTTTTAATTATACAGTATTGTACTACATAATATCTCTATATATTTTTATTTTACTTTTTTATTTAAAATATTTGTATATTGATTTGTGCTTTTTATTCTGGTAGAGCCCTCTCTTCGACTTAATGTGGCATTCGTTATTTTTCTGCTATTGTAGGATAGTTATGAATTCTAGCGAATTTGGTGTTTCTGCAGTCGGTCATGATGACGGAACTCTTCGCTCATTGATATAAATTTTAAGCAAATAGACGGAGGGTCTACGGATCTGTCACTTAAACGCACAAAGTTTGTATCGTTATATCGATGAGTTCAGAGATGTGGTCGAGGAATCTAAGGTTGATATAAACTGTGTAACTGAAACGTGGTTCTCTGACAAAAATAGTGACCCACTGTATAGTTTGGGTGGTTATATACTTTTCGGGCTGATAGACATTGTAGGATAAGTGGTGGAGCGGCAATATATGTTCGTGAAGGTATCTCTTGTAAAATTAATTGCAAGTTGGACGTGGACAGTGAGATGGATTATTTGTTTTTAATGATGAGGGTACGTACTCTTCTAATAGGGACTGTGTATAGACCCAATAATCATATTGATGTTAATCCATCGCTTTACCTCCTAGAAACCATAACCCTGGGTCCTTCTAAAATCTTTATATGCGGTGTACCCTTTTGGATCAGACCTTGTTACACTTTCGAATCTCTGTAAACTACCTGGGTGGACTAGTACTTGGCATGCTTTATATCCCATAGCTAGGTTAAGTCGGATGGAGTGGGTTGTTAGTCCCAAGGCAGACAGACGCAACAAAAGAATCTTTGTAAATGCCAAGATTCACACACAAAAATAATCGGACGGACCTTACTGACTTAGCCTTCGAAAATTCGCGGGCAACAGGTGTAAGTTGCCTCGGGTACTTATATTCCCACCCTATGCACGAGCTACGCGAACGCCATGACAACTTCCGTACCCCTAAATGTTCTCTAAAGCTGTCCCTATATTGGACTCTTCTAAAACGACTAATCTATCGCATTAAAGCAAAGAAAAACCGAAACGCGAACACGACCACACATAACCCCATAAAAAAGACACTCAAAACATGTTTAACTTATAGAACACTTCATGTTAATTTATTAAAAAAAAAAAATTATCCATTTAACGTAGTTATTCTTAAAACATAGTTTAAAAAAAAGGAAAAAAAAATGATTGCTTGTGATCTTCACATTTAGCAATAAAAAAAAAATTAGATCTTTCATAACGCAGGTAAAATTTTAAACACCAAAAGGAAAATAGAACTAGTTTGGTTACGAAGCAAATATAATAACAAAAAAAATTTTTAAACTCACCACTTATTCGAAGATTGTGCACAATATCCGATGGGTCGGCTTTCCTTGGTTGTTGTTGTTTCTCAGGTTTTCATATTAAATATCTTAATACACCAAACTATCTCTAGTTTATTTTACAATTAATAAAATAGGTTATTTTCATGACAGAAGGTCCAAAATTCACTTGCTGTGTATTTCATTTACAAAAAAAAAACAATTTTTGTATATATCTCTGGCTTTTAGTTTCTAATTACCAGTAGATAATAAACATTACGAATTTGTTTACTTCTTTTTTTTTTTTTTTGACAATTTTCTTTTCGTTTTCTTATTTCTTATTATTCTCACTATTTTCTTTTTGTTTGCACAATATTAGGGAGTTATTTATATGTTTCCTAGCATTATTATTAATCAATAAGTTTATGAAATTTACACTTAACACAGAGGACAGAACAATCACAAACAAACACCGATTAAATTCAGCCGACGAAATCCACGCTTTAAACCGTCGCTCCTCGTTATCACTCTTGCTAGCACCGTCTCCGACCGTTCAAAAATTACCACTAGCCACCCCAACTAAACTTTAGCTTTAGCGATCTTGGAAAAGATCGGTTTCAAGCGTGATTTTTATGAATGCTCAGCGTTAGCGGGACTCCTTTTTTTCTTATTGGAGTTTCAACTGGAAGTCGATAGAGAGAAAACTTCTACTTGCTGTTGAATGGTGGGAGCACTCAAGGTGGGGTAATTCGAAGGCGATGCTACGGATTTTTTTTCTTTGGAGCTGTTTCAAAGAGAGTTTTGGATGCGGGTATAGGTTTTATTTTGGGGTGGCGGAGGGGTCCTCAACGCACACTTCTATGCGATTGAATCGCTGGTATTTTCCCTTGGGGGAGCTTGCACTGTAACTTCTTTCAAATGATTTACTGGTAATAATCTAAGAAAGTTACATGTAAGATTAAATTCTATTTCTAAGTTTTAATTATATTTACCTTTTAGAAGTAAGTTTTAGCGAATGAGAAGAAGATAGGTTCTAAAATATTATTCACAATTTTGTTCCTTAGTTGTCGAAATTTATATTCTTTTTCTAGGCACTAATAAAAAAATCAACTGGATATCAAAATTGAATCAAAAAAAAACTATTTTCATACCTTTGATGGTATTTATATGCGATTGCTAACAGAAACTTCCTTTCGGTTTGAATGCCAGTAGAGAAAAGAACGTGTAGCCCTGAAATCTAACGAAATAGACTTGAATTCGCCGAACACAATGCGGAACTTCGTAAGCATACGATATTTCGTTAAGCGAATTCGCATTTTTCATAGGCGTAGGACGTTAGTACTAAAAAGGGGTTTTACATCCGTAACAAACCTTCTTCGTTTACATTAAACAACTGATGAAAACGAAAAGGAATAATAGGATGTTCAGAGTACATTTCAGCTTCCCTCACTGCCTGATGTCCTTGGCATGATAACGTCCTATTAATTGGCCTTTCATCGTTTCTAAGTCGTAGAGACAGTTTCCTACTTGTTTTCTCACCCTACACTTAAGGAACTTGGGTAAAAACTTAGAAGTTTTCTGATTCGCAAATGAACTGTGCTCAAAGTTTCTTCGGAAAACTTCCTGTCCTTCGGTAAATCGAATATTTCGAGCTCGTATATTATAGGTGTTTTTAGATTTTAAGTGGGCATTGTGAAGATTCTCTTTAATTCGGTCTCGCATAAGCTGAATTTTGTCCGCAGATGGAACTGTTTGGAGATCAGGCTCATTCAAGCAATGCAATCGTCTAAGTATCGCATACTCCTGCCCATTCAAGACCATTTGTTGGCCGAAGAGGGCGAAATATGGGGAACATTTTGTTGACGCGTGACAATCACTTCGCAGAATCGAGCCTATCAATGAAATATATTTGTCCCACTCAGTATGGTTATCTGTAATAAACAGGCGTATTTTCGAGAGTATCTCTCGATTGACACGCTCTGAGCTGTTTGCCTGAGGAGAGTAAAGACCAGTTCTAATAAGTTTGATATCATATGTTTCCATTTGTTTGGCAAACTCCTTAGAAACAAACTGTTTTCCGTTATCACTATGGATAAACTCTGGAGTGCCAAACAGATGGAAAACCTCTTTCTCCAGGTAAGTACAAATATCCTTAGAGCAAGCTTTTCGCAAAGGCTTAAGAAACACATACTTACTGAAATGGTCTATAGCAATAAATATAGTTGTGTTACCCGCTTTTGTACGAGGGTAGGGTCCTAAAAGATCGATGTACAGTCTCTGCATCGGCCGGTCTGTAATTATTTGGTTACCCATTTTCGGACGCAATGACATATTAACAGACTTAACACCCTTGCAGATGTCACAGGATTGGACATACGTTCTGATCTGTTTGACCATTCCTGGCCAAAAGAACTTTTGCCGTACACGAAATAAAGTTTTTTCGAATCCACCATGACATCCTGATTCAGAGCTGTGCGCATTCCGAATAGCTTGAAGAGTTAATTCATTAGGCAACCAAAGTCTCCACAAACTTTCTTCTTCGTCAGGAAAACCTGTCCGAAATCGTACCCGCTTATACACATAACCATCAGAAACACACGTATCTGGTACACTGTTTTGGTTAGCGTTTACCGTACTCTTCAAATTTTCATAATCTTGCGAACGAAAATGCGAAGACTCCAAATCAATTTCAATGTGCTTTTGAACTGAAAACAACTCACACATGTCCAAGCGCGAAAGTGCATCTGGCACCACATTCAGGGATCCTTTACGGTGTTCCATTGTGAAATCATGTGCTTGGAGTTTCAAACTCCACCTTGCTAAACGGCCACTCAAGTCTTTCTGTGACATAAGCCACTTCAGACTTGAATGGTCGGTCACAATTTTAAAGGGTAACCCGTCGATGTAGGGTCTAAATTTGTGTACACACACGATTGCGGCCAGACACTCCTGTTCGGAAACAGTATAGTTCTTTTGTGCGCTGTTCAGCTTCTGCGACACGTATGCAATTGGACGATCATGTCCATCATCATCTATCTGGTATAGGACACCACCAACACCAGAGCTTGAAGCATCACACTGGACGACAAACGGTTTGGTAAAATCAGGCTGTGCAAGGACTGGCGCAGAAGTTAATGCATCTTTGAGCTTTTGAAATGCCGCTACAGCTTCGGAAGTTAACATAAAAGTCTTTGACTTTCGCAAGCAGTCGGTGAGAGGAGACGCGAGATCAGAGAAGTTAGGGATAAATTGCCGATACCAGCCGGTCATACCGATGAAACGACGAATCTGTCGAACACTTTTCGGTAATGGAAACTCCGTAATAGCTTCCAACTTTGACGGGTCGGTTTTTAGACACCCTTGGCCGACAATATATCCCAGATACTTGATCTCTTTTTGACAGAACCGGCTTTTCTCCACATTTATCGTTAACTTCGCCTGCTGTAGACATTTCGCAATCTCTTTTAACAAAGCGATGTGTTCCTCAAAAGTTGCCGTGCACACTAGCAGATCATCTAAGTAGACAAATACATTCTCACGGAATCGAGATGGAATCACTCGATCCATGAGGCGACTCATCCTTTGTGCGGCGTTGCATAACCCGAAAGGCATTACTGTAAATTCATACAGTGGCCTTCCAGGTACTGCAAATGCCGTCTTTTCTCTTGACTTCACTTCGAGCGGAATTTGCCAGTAAGCATCTTTTAAGTCAATACCGCTGATGAAGTGAGTGTCTTTAAGTCTGCTTAGTAATCCACCAATGTGCGGCAGAGGATAAGCATCCTTTTTCGTGACGCTATTGACTTTTCGAAAGTCTATGCACAGTCTAATTTTACCAGGTTTACGAACCAAAACGATTGGTGAACTCCATGGACTGTTGCTTTCGATGATAACACCTAGAGAAAGCATTCTGTCGAGCTCAGCGTATGCTTCCGCTTGACGTGGTGGAGACAGTGGAAAGTGCTTCGACTTTATCGGCACAGCATCAGCTGTGTCAATAAAGTGCTCTTCTACATCGGTTTTTCCTAGTCCCAACTTAGAAAATGATGGAAAAAGATTCACAACAGTGTTCAGCTCATATTCTTGCATAGCAGATAGATTATGTTTACAACCATCAGCTGAAGCATTTTCAAGAGCTGAAATCTCGGGTAAAATTTGGGGAACGATATTGAAACTCTTCCAGAAGTTGATTCCCAGGTAAGCATTTTGTTGCAAGCTCGGAACGACATAAAAATCAATCTCTTTTAGTGAGTTGTTAAATTCCACTGGAATTTTGCAAAAGCCATGAATTGTTTGCTTAGCACCATCAGCAGTTCGGATACATGAAGTCAACGGCTTTACAGGAATAGAATTTCGTTTTATAAAGTCAAAGGCATCCTTTCCTAATACACTTACTGATGCACCTGAGTCCAACAGAGCGTACACCTTTTCATTACCAATCTTTATATGGAGGAATGGTCTTGAATCAGTTAAATCGTCTAAAAAGGTTGACTCCAAAACTTTTCTAAAGCCCTTACGCTTCTTGTATCGAACTCTGCATTTGTTAATCTTCTCGGAAACAATGCCGCTAAATGGTGTGCCAAAAATTCGACGTTTAGCTTTCTGATATCGGATAACTCTGTCGTGAAAGGATAATGATAGATTTCTATCCGTTTGAACGCTTGCATCTTTTCTAGGATTTTCAGATTTTAAAAGAACAACTGGAGAATTTTTTAATGAATTACCAATCGGGGAAGGGTTTGCTTCGGTATCTTTAGGTCGTCTATGACTTCCTAAAGATATTTTTCGATTATTTATTGGCTCGGGGTTATGTTCATTGAACGAGAGTCCCCGGCGGCCATCTCGCTCACATTCCTGTTTACCGGATGCTTCTTACATTTCAACGTTGTAACGTTTTTCTCACCACATCGGTAACAGAACAAATTCCGTGTTTCAGAATTACACTCGTAATAGCTATGACCCATTTGATCACAATTCCAACACTGGTATTTTGATGTGTCAAGTGGTTTCCTACTACGGTCAAACCTATTAGAGCTGGAATACGCAGCAACTTCTGGACCGTCCTCGCTTTCATCTTCTTGGAAGACGACCGATTCGTGAATTTCGTTAATTCCTCGTCTGTAACTTGGATTTCTATGAGATCCTTGGTGTTGAACAAACTGTTCGGCTCTTCTAGCCACGTCTCTCAACTGTTCCAAGTTGCTGACTGAGTACGGAAACAAAAGTGAGCCTAGCGCTTCCTTACAATTTTTCTTCATCAGATCAATCATCTTCACATCGTTTAATGGCTGATAGAATCTAGCATTCATGCGCAACATGTCCGTGAAAAAATCATCGAACGGTTCTTTTGGTCCTTGACAACGAGAAAGCATTCGAAGAAGTTTTTCATGGTCATTTTCCACTTTGCTGAACTCCTTGACAATTGCATACTTCAAACGATCATAGGTTGCTAACGGGTTTTGCCTAAGGAAGAACCAGAACCATGATTCGGCTTTGCCTTTAAGGAGCACATGAAAGTTTGCGAGCACATGTTCCCAACTGCATTGAGATCTACCCTTCAATGTTTCAACCTTGAAGAGAAAATCGTGAATGTTTTCGGACCCATCAAACGAAATCTGCCACTTCTCAATTTTGCAATTTGAATTTGCAGAAGAAGGAATAGATGGTAAGCTTTGCTGACCAGGCTGGTTATCTGGCAACACTCGATTCATTGACGAAAATGAAGCATTGTTCAAAAATCTATCAAACTCCGAATGAACGTTGGAATTTTCTTGTGGTTGTACACGCGCTTCAGATTGAGTTGAATTTGGCCTATTTGGATTAAAATGGTCTAATCTATGAACGAGAGAATCTTTTAGGGATTTCATCTCATGAAGAAAAGCTCGGTTATTAGCTTCAAGCATACGTTGAAATGCGGAAGTAAGCACTTCAATATCTCTGTTACCAACGTTACCTACTGCAGCAGCAGGAGGTACAGACACATTTTCCGATGGACTGATATTATGATCAATACCAACTGCCTCAATTGGTTGTGGTAAAACTGGTAAATTTTGATCAGTGGACAAATCAGGGTATAAATGATTACTATCTTGGATTGGTGTTCGATTTATAATCGGTCTCGAAACCATTGGTGGTGGGGATTGACTTCTATAGTTTAGAGAGTATCTATTTGAATTAGAGGAATAATTTCCTCTAGCTGTGATAGCTTTTCCTCTAGCTCGTGTATTTGGAACTTTATCCATATTGAATTTGTAAAAAAAATATTTGTTAATTTAATTTAAAGAAAAATTATTGTTTTTAAAAACTAATTTTCAAAATTTGTGATCTAAGCTCAGATGTAGTGTGTAATATTTCATAAATATTGTGGGGTTAGTGTGGTCGGTCTTTATTAAATGGTTTTTCAAATTTATTAAATGTTTATACATCGGACGGACTATGCAAAATTGCATTTAAACGCGAAAAGTGAATTCGTTGGCATAATTAAATAAGTAAGGAAGAGTAGCATCATAGCCAGCATAATCAGATGCAAAACCATGGACTATACTCTAAGGGTTATAAACAATAAACAAAATAATCATATGCAACAACTTATCCTCATCATCACCAAGAATAATGTTGGACCAATATGAAAATAAAAATCAATTTAACTTTAAAAGATATTCAACAATCGCAACGCGGAATGCAACTGAAACCATGCAACAACCGGGACTTACTGTTGAAACACTTCATCGAATTAAATTGAACAGGCAAAGAATAGCACTTACGAGTTATCGATTTTATTTTAACTGCTCCTTTAATTTCTAATTAATGTACTATCTTGGCCTTTCACGGTGGGCGCCATTTTCTTTTGTTACACTTTCGAATCTCTGTAAACTACCTGGGTGGACTAGTACTTGGCATGCTTTATATCCCATAGCTAGGTTAAGTCGGATGGAGTGGGTTGTTAGTCCCAAGGCAGACAGACGCAACAAAAGAATCTTTGTAAATGCCAAGATTCACACACAAAAATAATCGGACGGACCTTACTGACTTAGCCTTCGAAAATTCGCGGGCAACAGGTGTAAGTTGCCTCGGGTACTTATATTCCCACCCTATGCACGAGCTACGCGAACGCCATGACAACTTCCGTACCCCTAAATGTTCTCTAAAGCTGTCCCTATATTGGACTCTTCTAAAACGACTAATCTATCGCATTAAAGCAAAGAAAAACCGAAACGCGAACACGACCACACATAACCCCATAAAAAAGACACTCAAAACATGTTTAACTTATAGAACACTTCATGTTAATTTATTAAAAAAAAAAAATTATCCATTTAACGTAGTTATTCTTAAAACATAGTTTAAAAAAAAGGAAAAAAAAATGATTGCTTGTGATCTTCACATTTAGCAATAAAAAAAAAATTAGATCTTTCATAACGCAGGTAAAATTTTAAACACCAAAAGGAAAATAGAACTAGTTTGGTTACGAAGCAAATATAATAACAAAAAAAATTTTTAAACTCACCACTTATTCGAAGATTGTGCACAATATCCGATGGGTCGGCTTTCCTTGGTTGTTGTTGTTTCTCAGGTTTTCATATTAAATATCTTAATACACCAAACTATCTCTAGTTTATTTTACAATTAATAAAATAGGTTATTTTCATGACAGAAGGTCCAAAATTCACTTGCTGTGTATTTCATTTACAAAAAAAAAACAATTTTTGTATATATCTCTGGCTTTTAGTTTCTAATTACCAGTAGATAATAAACATTACGAATTTGTTTACTTCTTTTTTTTTTTTTTGACAATTTTCTTTTCGTTTTCTTATTTCTTATTATTCTCACTATTTTCTTTTTGTTTGCACAATATTAGGGAGTTATTTATATGTTTCCTAGCATTATTATTAATCAATAAGTTTATGAAATTTACACTTAACACAGAGGACAGAACAATCACAAACAAACACCGATTAAATTCAGCCGACGAAATCCACGCTTTAAACCGTCGCTCCTCGTTATCACTCTTGCTAGCACCGTCTCCGACCGTTCAAAAATTACCACTAGCCACCCCAACTAAACTTTAGCTTTAGCGATCTTGGAAAAGATCGGTTTCAAGCGTGATTTTTATGAATGCTCAGCGTTAGCGGGACTCCTTTTTTTCTTATTGGAGTTTCAACTGGAAGTCGATAGAGAGAAAACTTCTACTTGCTGTTGAATGGTGGGAGCACTCAAGGTGGGGTAATTCGAAGGCGATGCTACGGATTTTTTTTCTTTGGAGCTGTTTCAAAGAGAGTTTTGGATGCGGGTATAGGTTTTATTTTGGGGTGGCGGAGGGGTCCTCAACGCACACTTCTATGCGATTGAATCGCTGGTATTTTCCCTTGGGGGAGCTTGCACTGTAACTTCTTTCAAATGATTTACTGGTAATAATCTAAGAAAGTTACATGTAAGATTAAATTCTATTTCTAAGTTTTAATTATATTTACCTTTTAGAAGTAAGTTTTAGCGAATGAGAAGAAGATAGGTTCTAAAATATTATTCACAATTTTGTTCCTTAGTTGTCGAAATTTATATTCTTTTTCTAGGCACTAATAAAAAAATCAACTGGATATCAAAATTGAATCAAAAAAAAACTATTTTCATACCTTTGATGGTATTTATATGCGATTGCTAACAGAAACTTCCTTTCGGTTTGAATGCCAGTAGAGAAAAGAACGTGTAGCCCTGAAATCTAACGAAATAGACTTGAATTCGCCGAACACAATGCGGAACTTCGTAAGCATACGATATTTCGTTAAGCGAATTCGCATTTTTCATAGGCGTAGGACGTTAGTACTAAAAAGGGGTTTTACATCCGTAACAACCTTTCTAATTTTTCTCACGTATGAGAAAATTTAACTTGACACGACTTACGCAATACACTTGTCCAGGGATTCGCAAACACTTTTAGATGTATTTTTTGTTTGTTATTAGTGATGTTCAAATGCATGACCAGCTGTTAGCACTCTCTAAACACGACCTGTTCTTTCTATCTTTTAAATTCAATGACAAAAGTCTTGCAGCTTTGTATGATTACAGGGATTTAGGCAAGTAGATTATGTGCGTTTAGAGTACGAAACTCATGTTAGTCAATGGGAATATGTCTACTCTTTACCATCTTCCGATGATCAAATCGAATTCCTTACAAAAAATATTGTCGGTTTGTTCAATAGTAATGTTCCTCTACAAACAAGAACAATAAAGCAGGGCGGATGTCGGTGGTTTTCGAATGAAATTCGTAGTCTTATTTTGCAACGAGACCTGGCCTACGAAAAATGGAAACGTTTCAGACTGGACATTGACCACCAAATTGCGTAACCAAGTGGTCTCCAAAATAAGAACCAACAAAATTCAAATTTATCGCGGCAAGTTAAGTCCTTCCATGAATAAGAGACAACTATGCAAAAACTTGAAAGAAATAGGAATAGGGAAACAAAATCAAATTAATTATCAAAATATCAATGCCGATTTATTGAACAAAAGTTTTATATCCTTACCCTTTCCAACACTTTCAGACAGTACCACCGGTATAGCTGAAACTTCTTATGGGTTCTCGCCGGATGTAATGTTCGAAACTAGCTAAAGTTCTACCCATCCCGAAAAAAATTTGAGTGGGAATGAATTCTGACCAATTTCAGTCCTCCCTTTTCTGTCCAAAGTATTCGAGAGGGTTGTGCAAAAACAGATTAATGTCCATCTTAGAGCACATACCTAATATCCTTTCCCACAAGCAGTCAGGGTTTCGTCAAAAGCACAGTTGCACCACAGCCATTTTAAACATTGTTGAAGATATGGATTTTCAATGGATTTTATTTGCGCAAAAGAGATTTTTCATTAAAATGTATTACCTGCAAAGCAGAGTGCTTCTCTGCAGGTGGTTGAGCATTAATTGAATACATTAACTTTGAAATGATTTAAATTGAAAAGATTTTTCGTTCTTAGTACTTCTTGACTTTTCCAAAGCATTCGACACAGTGGACCATGCTAATTTATGCCGCAAACTCTCCATATATTGCGGTTTTTCATCTTCGGCAGTGGGTTTGTTGTCATCCTATCTTCGGGATAGAAAACAAGCAGTCTCTGTTGGCAACACAATTTCAAATTTTCTTCCGACTAGTAGCGGAGTCCTTCAGGGCTCGATTTTAGAACCTCTTAATTTTTCCTTATATATAAATGAACACCCGAATAGGATTACAAGATCCTCAATCCAAATGTAATCAGATGATGTGCAACTCTACAAAAGCTGTCCACTTGGACTTATCGAAGATTTGGCTCTTAAAATCAACAAAGATCAAAAAATATCTAAAATCTTGCGCTGGTCAGCATCAAAAGGTCTTTTCCTAAATCCATCGAAATCCCTTGTCATTATCAAAAAAGGTAATGAATCTTGGTATGCTTTTCAGTAACACTCTGTCCTAGAATATGCACATCAACGCCGCCGTCGGTGAGGTTTATGGTGTACTCCGTATGCTATGTTGCTCCCAACATTATATTCCTCTGAAAACTCGTCTGCTTTTAGCTAAACTACTAGTAGTACCTATACTCACATATGGGTGCGAAGTTTTTTTGTCATTGCGACGCAGTCAGCAATAGCAGGCTCAATGTAGCTTTTAATAATACTGCGCGTTATGTATTCGGCTTGCGAAGTTTACTATATATCAAGATTTTGCTTTATATCAAGCTTCTCTGTGCAAATCTATAACATCTCTCTCGATGACCTCATGTGCCTTCGTACACTTCTATTACTAATATTATAATCCAGCTCAAACTCCCCTGCAGCTTATAAATGTAATATAGAATACAGTTTGGTTCCTCTACAAAATTCCTACAATTAATTCACCAGCGTTATTCCTGCCTCACTTCGAAGAGACAGTTTTTTGTCAACGCTATCCGACTGTGGAATTCCCTACCATACCACGGCACATAATGAGAGTGAGGGATGAAGCACAGTTTCGTAGAGATCTACGAATCTATTTTCAGACATAATTTATGTACTTTTATTATTCTTGTTGTATATTTTTTAAGGTGTATTTAATATACCGTAAAATTATATAATAATATTTATTTACTGTTTGTTATAAAGAAAAATGTTTTTTTTTCTCTTTTTTGAATTGAATTCTTCAATAACGAAACAATTGTTAAGTAGCTTTTTTTCTTTTATATACATATTATTACTATTTTCAGCTTAACAATAACTTTATAAGAAGTAAATTATTACTGTGTAAGCATATATTAAACTAAATAAATACTAAAAACGTAAACTGAACTGCTGTCACTATTATAGTGATATATGACATTAAATATTTTGTTAATATTGGAGTTTCTAAAGCGACTTTGCCGGAACCGTCACTACCACTTTGAATATCCAAAAAAATTGTTGCATTTAATGATCCATTCTTCCTAATATTTTTAATTATTCTCTTCACAGTTAATAGTTTTAAAACACTATGACAGGCATATTTTGAAAGAAAATTGCGGACTGTAGATGATGAACCTTCTTGATTTTTAAAATATTGTTCAATAACAAAAATGCGTTGTTCTTTCGTATAGCGTTCCATTTTTACTAACCCCGAACTGTCAGCTATCACATTGTTATCTATTTTCCGTTAGCAACACAGTACTATTAAATGCGAAAATATAACTGTTGCTTTAATTATAGGACACCCTTTAGTTTGTATATTTTTTGGGCTTTCAAATAAATTCTACCCTTCACTGCAGTTTTCTTTAAAAAAATAAATGATCATATCTCTGAAATGTCTGCAGCCCTGTCCATAAGCATAAAAAGTAAGACCTTACAAACATCTAGAGCAAGCTCGATTATGCAGTTTTTTCCTGGTAAATTAACTGGTAAAAGACAATTTTCAGGAATGCATATTAAATCAAATTTATTGACTTTGTTGAAGTTATTCAAAACGTAGAGACGAATGGTCTTCTAACAATGTGTTATCTGACGTAAAAATAGCAATTTATACCGACGGATCTAAAATGAAAGTCGGAGTGGGCTCTGGAGTCTATTCTGAAAAGATTGGGCTAGCTACATCCCTGAGATTAGCAATTTCGTGTAGTGTATTCCAAGCTGAGATCCTGGTAATACTCGAAGCTGTCGAATTGGCTAGGGTATTGGACATATCACAAGAGGATATCTCCATCTACGTGGATAGTCAAGCGGCCATTAAATCTCTAGCATCCAATATAGTAAAATCATGGGTAGTTGGACGCTGTCGCGAAGAGCTAAAGGTTCTTTGTAACCAAATTATCTGGGTGCCAGTACACAATGACATTACAGGAAATGAGAAAGCAGACGAGCTAGCCAGACGAGCTAGCCAGATCGTCCAGCTGAATTTCCTTATATGATAAAAGGGTTAACCCCCCGATAGCATTTAAAAAACATTAAATAACCAGGCACACACAAAAAGGAACTATAACAAGGTGGCATAACACAATCACCTGTAAGCATACAAAATCTCTTTATCCGGAATTAAACGGCAGCAAATCAAACAAGCTAATAGCTTTGAATAGAGCATCCATTTCTGTAGCAGTGAGAGTGATAACAGGTCACAACCTGTTGGGTAAGCACTCCAAAAAGTTTAAACTGACTGGTAGGAACCAACTTTGCAGGAAATGCAGCGAACCCAGACTTAGTAGAGGAGGTCTCACACCTGTTATTTCACTGCCCTGCGATCAGTAGCAGCCGTTTGAAAACACTATGCAGCCTATACTTCGACGACCTAAGGGTCCGTCCGTCGTGTCGGTCCATCTGTCCGTAATGGTCTCCCCAGCCTAAACGGCTTGACCGATTTTCTTCAAACTTCGTATCCAAGCTTGTTTTAGTCATAATTCTAGGCCATTTTTTTTGTTTGCTTTTAGACATGTTACTAACGGTACCTGCCATATAAAAATTACACATAACCTCAATTTTCTCGAAAACGGCTCTAACGATTTTGATTAAACTTTACATATACTATATGCATATTAGTTCCAACAAAACTGCATAACCAGTTTTTTCAAGAAAATCCATATAAAGGATTTTGTCATTCAGGCCATAAAAAGAAAATTGTTAATTTCTCGCAAACTACTATGTCAAATTGAATGAAATTTAATATATATACTACTATTATAGTTTTAAACAATTCCACATAATTAGTTGTAGTCCAACTATCACTAAACAGAATTTTCAGTTTTGGCCAATAACGAAAAATAATTGTTATTCACATAGACACCGATTCCTTCAAATTTCGAAGTAAACGTTCATATAATCACATTTTGACATTATTTATATCATTTTAAGCATTAATAATCAAAATGCTTATGATTTGATCTAATGCCCAACTTGCTGTGAAAGAGAAAGTTGCGTACGACCCAGTCGTGCACCCACCACTCGTTTTTTTTTCTAAAAATAAGTGGTTAATTGATCCATGATAATAATCAACTCTGAGATATGCAGAATTTTATGGTTCGGCGTACCAACGCTAAGAGTTATCCGTAATTGCTTTATAACGCATTGTTTACATATATACATCGACATACATAACATTGAAGTTAAAAATGTATACAAAACATAATCCAAAAACAAAAACCATCCATCGATTCTGAAGCTGCAATTTATAACCTAATTCGATATTCCCTCAGTTTTGAAATAAAAATGGATTTCTGTCATTTATTACAATAATTCGTGAAACTCTTCCCTATATACTACCAATGTGACGTCCGCTGATTGATTGATTGATTCTGTCAATCAGTTGATTTTCCGCGATGAAGCGCATTCCCATTATGGTGACACACTTTCAACATAATTTTAAAATGCCATATGACAAAGTGAACTATGGCATATATAAATATTGCATTTACATATACAAAATGAAATTGTACTCGAAATCCTATCGTACTCGCACGATGTTACATTATTTAAAATTTAATAAATCGACACCTGGAGCAATAGCTAATTTCAATATATTGACTTAGAATAAATTACCACATCGGAAGTTTTGTAACACTTGCTATGCTTTCAAATGTCTATCTGTACCAGTGAGGACGAGGACCTGCACAAAAAATTGTCTATTTTGATGGAAAAAAGAAGGTAGGTCGGAGATGTCATATAAATATGAGTTTGAAATTCGTTTAGCCGATCGAATTCAAACATGATCTTAAATTCAAAGGCTGTTTGTTAACACCATTTCGCCAATGACAATTTCGAATGAATGATGCGTTTCAATGACGTCTTCTGGAAGTTCGTTTCATTGTTTGCCGGTCTGTAACGAAAATGGTTTTGGTATTCTGTTGTTCGTGTCATTATTAAATGATAACACCTAAGTTGCTACGGTTGATAATCGCACCCAATCCTTATACGCGGAAGTTCATCGCACTAACCATCGCGCGCCACTGAGCCCGATATTGTTAAATGGACAGTATACTGCGCGCATTTCAGGTCGACGAAATGCCATAAGGCTCTAAGCTTCTCCTAACATCTGCCTCCATAGTACCTATGTTATGAAGAGACTGATCTCCTACAAGGCACTGGCCTAGTAGTTTATGTATTGGACTACTAGGCGCAGGGTTCCTCGTTGGAATCCCGAAAGTGACAACTTTTACGAGAGTCTGACAAATATCCAAATGTAACACATTTATAAGAAGCTATTGAAATTTGCCCTTCGGGTTCGGTGTTAGTCTTCTTTGTAGTAAAATTAATAACTTCGCTCACGTCAATGGAGAAAGAAGTTTATTTTGAGGCCCTAGATATTTTATTTTCATCTTTGTTTAGCCAAAAGTTGCAGATTTGATAAGAAGAATTGTTTAAAGGACGAATTGCTCGTTGTCCCCAAAAGATCATTAGTGTGGAGCAATAGAGTGAAATAGAGAGAAATAATTGATTCTTGAAGCACCCCAGCGTTTAAAGAGAACCTATCTGAAACCATCTATCTATCTTTTTTAAAGAAAGTTTTCCATCCAGCCGCACACTTCCAAAAAGTATGGCCCGACAATGCAGTTTTAAGCAAACTACACACCACACTGTGGCTCGAACTAGATGAAGTTCAGTCTCATGAAGAATTTGTGTGTTCGGTTCGTCCCAAATTCAAAAACTTTGCGTGTTTACATTGCCATCTTGTTTGTTTACATTCATCTGAAACTAAAATACAGTTCAGCATGGTTTCTTCCTCGACTACCATTTGAAGCAGCTTCTGGCAAAATTCCAATCCGATCGGAAGGTCTGCGGTAGTCAATTTGCTAGTAATCTGAACCTTATAGGGAAACAAAGTCAAATCTTTATGAATCATTGTCTGCAATGTATGCCTACTGATAACCATTTGAGCAGAAAAAATTTCTTGTAGAAATGCGTGGCAACATTTTTTTGCGTTGTCCGAACCGAAGGATTTCGATGAAAATTTCTTTGAGCGATTGTCCCAAGCTTGGGAAAAGAGTTTACCAATATCAATGTTTTTCCATCTGCTAGGAGACATGCTGCCAAACATACGCCGAAAATCTCTTTGGGCACAAAGTACGGAATCCACTGCAAGATAGTGGCGCACAACTCAAATGCGGTTTTCCCTATCCCGATTATCAATATAAATTAAATGTTGTATGGTAGCACGATACATCAACGAAAGTATACTGGCTGAAGTATTAGGTGATAACTTGAAATCAAAAACTTAGAAACAAGATAGAAGTAACTATAGTTTTGACAGGGTCAGCAGTTGAGCAATCGGTTTCCGATGATATCCACAATTAAATTAAAAAAATATACAATATCCAGTGAAAGTATAAATAAAGCGCAGAACGGGATTTGATTTATTTTCTTTCGCAACGGATACTTCGAAACGGAGTTTCGAGTAGAACTGACTTTCCTTTCCACTGTCATAGTGTTTAAATCCTGGCGCGAAGTGGAAATCAAGAACAACGTTGCAATTTTCAATATTTTAATAATTTCATTTCAATTAAAGTGCACCATTTCCTCAATCTTTTCCGTTCTACTAGCAATCTATATTTTGAAGGTCCTTGCATGTAGAAATATAGCTTCGCGCATACAAATGATTGATGGAGGTAGGGTTTAGACCATGTGAACAACGTCGGTCTTGACTGAAGATAAACTCAAAAATAAAATAATTGTCAGTAAGTTTTAATGGGTAAAACTTCACTTTACTATTTTGCCTAGAATTATTGCGATGTTGAATGAACACACGACAGTGTCCATCACAAAATCAGTTTAAAAAAAACATCTCCCATGGAATTTTACACCGATGAAATTCTCAAAAGAATCAATTGAGTAAGTAACTCCTTCTCTGCATAAATAGCAAGGTATTAATGGAAATATTTTGATTTTAACAACATTCCTACACAAGCTATTATTTAGTAGTTTGAAATGTTGCTACGTTTTTGTGTGCTATATGACGACAAATCTTGTCATACGACAGCGATAGTCTTTGGACTCACAAGTCTCACATTGTTCGTATTACAGACTTTTGAAATCTAATGGATGGTTATATTCCAATAAATCTTCGACACAGCATCCACACACAAAAGCCAAGCAAGTCGATTTCCACTACATGATATCGTTTTTACTGTAGAAAGATTCCTTTACGAAAAGCAATACACACTTGCCATTGTATAGATAAGAGCAGATAAACAACTAACGTTAACCATGCTTTAAAAGATACACTCACATCAAGTTAATCGCGTTAAGAAGCGGGGTTATCTCTTGTGGGGGTTACGGCGACTTGTACCTTATTTATTAAACTATCCATACGACTGCGATACAAATAAAAGAAAGAAATAGCTTTTTGGTATATATATATATACCTTTCTCAGGTAGGCGAATCAATAAAGCTGGAAGGGCGCCGAAAAACGGTACTTGCAGATAATAAATGATGTCATAAGACATGCAAAGAAACTAGACCACCTGAATTATATACAACAAATGTACAAAGTATATAGCATGAATGCGCACGACTAGTGCAAGGAGACTTTCGTTATAAAGCCTACTTCCATATTTATACGTCTATTTTCGAAAGATGTAGGAACGCCGAATCTAGATCCATCTATAAGGATTGTGCAAATAAGAATATCAAGAGCCGATTTTATAAAGACTTACATCCATTTTTGAACTATCCATATAAATGGATAAAAATTAATCTTTCAATTCGTTCCTCTCGCACTTCTTTTGGCTTAGAAAGATGCAGGAATGCCAAGTCTCTATACATCTAAATGGATTTTAATAAAAAATAGCTGAAGGTTCATTATTAGATCCTGCTACTATCTGCTCCTAGCATTGTATAAGCAGACCAGTATGTAAACTTTAAATCACTTGTGGACCAGAAATAACTAGCTATCGCCAAATCAGGTGGAATTATCTCCATACCTAAAAAGCATTGAAGTAGATAAGGTCAGAGTATAAGAAAGCCAGCAGTCAGCACAAGCAAACTCCTTCGAAAAACGAAAAATCTCGTTCAACGTAGGAATCAATTTAATCAAAGACCGTAAATTGAAAATGTATCTTAAAGAAATACATAAAGATACTCTCCAATTTATACGTAATTTCACAGTCCTCAGTCAATTAAGAAAAAAGAACTTTAGAAAAATACTTTTTTAGGATTTCGGATTTGCAATACGTATTATCCGGAAAGTGACTTGATGGACATCAAGCCGAAAAAGAAATAAGTTACTCATACACGTGAACCCCCAATATGCATCACAATGGATCGTAATTTTGATATAAACGACAGTTGTTTTTATTAAGAAGCATACATTTTTTTATTGATTCATAGAGTAGACAGAATATGTATGGAATAAAGCTCATCGGATAATTGGACACAACGGCTTTGCAAGGCAAGTACGTCAACTTTTATTGAAATCTTCGATGACCGTTTCGTATGAATGTGCCTGAATTTCATTAATACCCAATACCGCCCAATTTTCTATTCCAAGACGTTGGTAGTCGTCTGCTTGTTTGCATAGACCTTTGACTTGAAAAAATCTGAACCAAAGAAAAAAGTCAAATTGCGTTAATTCACAAGATTTAATTTCTGATCCAATTCTGATCGCAAAAATGGCCGATTACACGATTAGCAAATTATTTTTGCAGTATTTTAATTGCTTCTATGGCTACATGACATGTGACCCCGTCTTATTAAAACCACATGTTAGTCGTATCCATATATCACGATAATGAACACAATTTACTGCCTGACCAGCCGCATTTTCGAAGAAGAATGGTTCACCATTTATAAAAAATTACTCAACAATGAAAATGGGTTGTTCTTTTGTTCCAGTTCCATTTTTACTAACCCCGAACTGTCACATTGTTATCTCTTTTTCTTTTGCAACACTTTACTATTAAATGACGCAAAATTTAAATTTCGCGTAAATTATAGAACACCCTATACATTCACCTCAATGTAATTAAGAAATGCAAATATTTCTTGCCTCATGAATCAACCTACCCAAGCTAACCTAGCCTCGTCTTTCTTATTTCTTGCCATTTAGATACAATGGGTGATCCAATAGGAGGTGCTTTTAGCAAGAGCATTTTTTTACAGTTATTATTTGTCAACTGACTTGTATAATTGTATATCGGAAGTTTGTTTTCAGTATTCATTGCTATTTCATCATGAATAGACTTACACTGGAACAACGCTTACTAATTGTGAGAACTCACTTCCAAAATCATTGCTCAGTAAAACATTCTTTATAGAGTTCTTCCTTTTCTTTTGCATTTCATAATCGTCTAACTGAACGCAATATTCATAAAACCAACATCAAATTCCGAACCAAATTGGACATTCATCTAACAACCAGAGTGCGTAGAGCCCTTAATAATGAGAATGTTGCTGCAGTGGCAGAGAGTATTCATGAAGACAGTGATCAATCAATTCGTCGCCGTTCTCAAAGTTTGGGCATCTCTTATGGAACGCTGTGGTGGTGTCACCAAGATTTTGTGATTTGACACCATTGGATTACTTCCTACGGGGATGTGTGAAATCTCGGGCTTATGTCGATATACCAGAAACGCGTGAAGCTTTCGAAGACAACATAACTCATGTTGTTCATGGAATACCAGCCGATATGCTCGAAAGAGTAGTCGAGAATTTGGCTCACAAAATGATGCATTTAAAAAATAGTAGTGGGCAACATTTGATGGAAATTATCTTTAAAATATAAATATGATGAACCAAACTAACACTTCAAATAAAAAGTTTCTACAATATATTCGACCCTATCGAGGTATCCGTCTCCGATTTTGTTCGATTCGGGGGATTTTTGGTTCGAGTATTCTTCCGAAAAGCTGTTCGGAATATTTCTCCGACATTTTGTAACGCATCTCGGCGAATTGAGTTGAAGTGAATTCTTCGCTGAATTTATTTACGCATTGTAGTAAAGTGAAGCCGTCGCATTTGTGTAGAATTTTTTTCCGATGAAACTTACCTCGAATGGAATTTAAACCTCTGACGAAGTATGCGTTGCGGAAAGTTGTCCACTCCGACGGATACCTCGATAGGGCTGATTGTTTTTTTTTTTGTGTTTTATTTAAAAACGAGCGGTGGCGGTGGGTGCACGACTAGTTCGTACGCAACTTTCTCTTTCACAGAAAGTTGGGCGTTAGATCAAATCATAAGCTTTTTGAATACATATTGATGCCAAAAATTGATATAATGTCGAAATGTGATTATACGAACGTTTACTCCGAAATTTGAAGGAAGCGGTGTCTATGTGAATAATAACGATTTTCCGTTATTGGCCAAAACTGAAAATTCCGTTTAGTGATGGTTGGGGTAAAACTAATTATGTGGAAATTATTCTAAGCTATAATAGTAGTATACATATTCAATTTCATTTAATTTGCAATAATAGTTTGCAAGAAATTAACAATTACCTATATGACAAAATCCGTTATATGGATTTTCTCGAAAAAAAAATGGGTATGCAGTTTTGTTGGAGCTAATATGGTTATAGTATATATTAAGTTTAATCAAAATCATTAGAGCAGTTTTCGAGAAAATTGAGGTTATGTGTAATCTTTATATGGCAGGTACCGTTATTAACATGGCTAAAAGCAAACAAAAAAAGGCCTAGAATTATGACAAAAACCAACTTGGATACGAAGTTTGAAGAAAATCGGTCAAGCCATTTAGGCTGGGGAGACCATTACGGACAGACGGACCGACGCTGACGGACGGTATTCCAAAAACCACTTTTTTGGGTTCCGCTATCATCGTAATGTTAGAATCAATCAAATTTTCGAAGTCGAAAATTTTCACGAAAAAAATATCTTTCTCTGTTTAAGAGAAAGTTAAAAATTCAAAAGTCTTATTGAATCACCTTTACCTTTACAACAAATCAACCAGTAATAATTGGACATTCCCACAATCAATGTATTTACAAAACTACTCGTTACACTCAGTGGTATTCATGATTTTATACACTCTCAATTCAACTCACCACTCCTTCCAATTTATATTCTGGGTAGAAATACTTACACTAACCTATTCAGGGACAGCAGCTGAAGAACCACTTAAATAAACTGGGAAAAAGGACCTATCCAACAACAAGTATTCCGGGACAAAAGTGTTCGGGAATTTTCCATTACTCAGGTATCACATGCATATCGATTTTCACTCTCGTTTCCTGTAAAATGTTTATTCAATGAAAGGGACTTGTTTGCTTTATTTAATTCGCCCCAAGGGTATGCATGAGCTACCTATACCCAGAAATGTACATTGTACATAAGTGTTATTTGAAAATGGACTTAAGTTGCTTGGTATTTTATATATGTATACCATCTTTTATATTCAATTAGACAGTATACTCTTTATTTGTTTAGTGCGAGACTCCTTAACAATGAAAATGTGCATTGTGTTACCATCAGCATTGTTTTGAAGAGGGGCCTGAACATTAGGCACCATAAACGCGAAAGTTGACTTCGAAGTCAATCCAATAGAAAAAAGCAAGATGGTGATTAGGCACCAAGGAATACCACGCAAATGTAATGTTGAGCATAAAAGTCGAGCTTAGCTAAGTTGAAGTTCCATAAGGAAAACATTATTCAGAAACACTAGAAATCACTGCATACTGCAGCACCAAATGCAGTCTCATTATGCTCGCCTTGCTTCGCCCGCCATTAGCAGTTTAAATAAATGTGTGACTAATATCTGATCCATTTGGCATGGATAATTTATTTAGTAGGCAGGGATTTGCAGTGGTCAAATACAAAATATGGCCACTCAAAAGTTCTAAACGAATATACAAATGTTCCTGAAAACACCGATTACACCCTCACCAGGTTGAACTTCTATAAGAGTTTCCGGGTCACAATCCCAGATAGAACGTCATGGGAGAGCAACGAACCTGTGCTAAACGACTCGATCCACTTTTATACCGATGGCTCCAAAGCAAATGACGGAGTGGATGCTGGTCTTTTCTCCGACAATCTGAATCTCGGCCTAACTTTCCGTCTTCCTGATCATTGCAGAACTCATGGCGATCAAAGAAGCCTTATTCTGATTGAAAGAGAATGAAATATTTGCCAAGGATATTAGCATTTTTTCGGACAGCCAAGCGGCCATCAAATCCCTGGAATCGGTCTCAACAAATTCAAAGACGGCCCTAGATTGCTGATCATCTCTGCAGGAGATGTCAACGCATTTTGACATTCACCTATGCTGGGTGCCTGGGCATAGTGACATTCCAGGGAACTGCACGGGTGCAATAAGTATTCCTATCGCTACATGCAAAAGCTTATTAGCTCAACATGCTAACAGCAATTCAAACCTCAGATGAAGTCGTGGCACGACGTGTCAAACAACCAAACAAATTTGGCAAAAGCTAGATTTGAGAAGATCAAAGGGACTGATTTCGCTTGATAGACCGTATATTTGCGATACCATAGGTCTCATCACGGGTCACTACTTAATAGGTAGGCACGCAGAAAGGCTAGGCCTTTTCTCAAACGACTTCTGTAGGAGCTGCATGGACGAGGAGGAGGAGGAAACAATACTTCATCTCCTTTGTAACTGCCCGGCCCTATTAAACAAAAGGAAGTTACATCTTGGAGCTAACTATTTTCAAAATCTCAGTGATTTGGGAAAAACGGAAATGAAAAGCCTCCTCCGCTTCAGAAAAGCTCAGAATGGTTTACCATGATAGTAAGGAGATTGGACAAGATCCACGTGGTATCACAACGGACCAAAATGGTTTAAGTGTGCTGGCAGCCACGCTAACCTAACCTAACCTACATATATACATCGAATCTGATTTCCCGTTTATAGAAGTAAGTTATGTTCATACTTCTGTAGGGTTGAAGAGGTAGGAAAATACAGATAAAAATGATGTTGGGTCTAATTTAGACTTACTACATGGGTGGTAATCAGATCTACTTTAATGAGTCACAATTTTTTTGCATGTTTGTTTATAATTCACAGAACAAAATTTGGTGTTATCTTACAGATAAACTAATACCAAGAACTTATGTCTGGACATGTTGCTGGACTATACCCATATCGTAATGACGCCTCTCCACTTTGTCCATTTTTTCCTGTAAAATGTTTATTCAATGAAAGGGACTTGTTTGCTTTATTTAATTCGCCCCAAGGGTATGCATGAGCTACCTATACCCAGAAATGTACATTGTACATAAGTGTTATTTGAAAATGGACTTAAGTTGCTTGGTATTTTATATATGTATACCATCTTTTGTATTCAATTAGACAGTATACTCTTTATTTGTTTAGTGCGAGACTCCTTAACAATGAAAATGTGCATTGTGTTACCATCAGCATTGTTTTGAAGAGGGGCCTGAACATTAGGCACCATAAACGCGAAAGTTGACTTCGAAGTCAATCCAATAGAAAAAAAGCAAGATGGTGATTATGCACCAAGGAATACCACGTAAATGTAATGTTGAGCATAAAAGTCGAGCTTAGCTAAGTTGAAGTTCCATAAGGAAAACATTATTCAGAAACACTAGAAATCACCGCATACTGCAGCACCAAATGCAGTCCCATTATGCTCGCCTTGCTTCGCCCGCCATTAGCAGTTTAAATAAATGTGTGACTTATATCTGATCCATTTGGCATGGATAATTTATTTAGTAGGCAGGGATTTGCAGTGGTCAAATACAAAATATAGCCACTCAAAAGTTCTAGACGAATATACAAATGTTCCTGAAAACACCGATTACACCCTCACCAGGTTGAACTTCGATAAGAGTTTCCGGGTCACAATCCCAGATAGAACGTCATGGGAGAGCAATGAACCTGTGCTAAACGACTCGATCCACTTTTATACCGATGGCTCCAAAACAAATGACGGAGTGGATGCTGGTGTTTTCTCCGACAATCTGAATCTCGGCCTAACTTTCCGTCTTCCTGATCATTGCAGCATGTTCCAGACGGAACTCATGGCGATCAAAGAAGCCTTATTCTGATTGAAAGAGAATGAAATATTTGCCAAGGATATTAGCATTTTTTCGGACAGCCAAGCGGCCATCAAATCCCTGGAATCGGTCTCAACAAATTCAAAGACGGCCCTAGATTGCTGATCATCTCTGCAGGAGATGTCAACGCATTTTGACATTCACCTATGCTGGGTGCCTGGGCATAGTGACATTCCAGGGAACTGCACGGGTGCAATAAGTATTCCTATCGCTACATGCAAAAGCTTATTAGCTCAACATGCTAACAGCAATTCAAACCTCAGATGAAGTCGTGGCACGACGTGTCAAACAACCAAACAAATTTGGCAAAAGCTAGATTTGAGAAGATCAAAGGGACTGATTTCGCTTGATAGACCGTATATTTGCGATACCATAGGTCTCATCACGGGTCACTACTTAATAGGTAGGCACGCAGAAAGGCTAGGCCTTTTCTCAAACGACTTCTGTAGGAGCTGCATGGACGAGGAGGAGGAGGAAACAATACTTCATCTCCTTTGTAACTGCCCGGCCCTATTAAACAAAAGGAAGTTACATCTTGGAGCTAACTATTTTCAAAATCTCAGTGATTTGGGAAAAACGGAAATGAAAAGCCTCCTCCGCTTCAGAAAAGCTCAGAATGGTTTACCATGATAGTAAGGAGATTGGACAAGATCCACGTGGTATCACAACGGACCAAAATGGTTTAAGTGTGCTGGCAGCCACGCTAACCTAACCTAACCTACATATATACATCGAATCTGATTTCCCGTTTATAGAAGTAAGTTATGTTCATACTTCTGTAGGGTTGAAGAGGTAGGAAAATACAGATAAAAATGATGTTGGGTCTAATTTAGACTTACTACATGGGTGGTAATCAGATCTACTTTAATGAGTCACAATTTTTTTGCATGTTTGTTTATAATTCACAGAACAAAATTTGGTGTTATCTTACTGATAAACTAATACCAAGAACTAATGTCTTTACATGTTGCTGGACTATACCCATATCGTCATGACGCCTCTCCACTTTGTCCAGAATACCCACATAACGAAGAAATCACACAAATGCAACATTTTACTGCGTCGACTATAATTGAGCATTCCTATGGTACAACTGCAGCTATGGATAATCGCAAGCATGCAAGGGAGCAGAAGCTCAATCTAAAACTGAAGAAGCATCAGATGCACACATGTGATGAATAGCAATATAAGCAAGCCTACGCTGGATCCGAAGTAGTATTTAACGGTAGTCCCGTAGTTAATGATGTCATTGTACGATGACATTTAGTATAATGGAATCTTGAGAAAATTGCCCACCTTTAAATCGCAAAAAATCGCGTTTGATATTGCGTAACTGAGATCAAAATTGTTATATAGAAAACAAATATCCGTTATATGACAGGTGTACCGTTTATATTAAAAATAAAAACAATTTTGTGCAATTGTGATTGTACAAACTATTAATAATGAACTTGATAAAAATCAGTAAAGACGTTGACGCAAACAAAATTCACTGATATCTGTTTTAGAAAAAAATAATTATATATCGTTTACAGACATCTATACCAAAACTATACAAAATGTTAATAGTAAATCAGACATAAATTAAATGTATCAAGCAAATGTTTCAGAGTAATGGTAGATATTTGAAATTTAGCATATATACAAAAATTGTTTTTTTGCTTAATGAAAACCGTTAGAGGTCTTTGAGATTTTTGTTATTAACAACACCGTTAGGGTCCAGTTAAAAAGCCTCATTGGGAATTTTCTTTTACTTTTTGCGGATTTTTTATAAATTCACCATTGGCGAGTTGGTGGTTAAACAAAACTTATGTATTTTAAAACAAGATTATTCAAAAATATTTTAATTTTTAATTATAATTTTCGCAGAAAATCACTTTTTGTTTTTCAATGATCAAGATTTATTTTTCGAAAGTAATTTTTCTCGTTCCACCCAAATGAAACACAATTTTCCATATTTGGTGTTCCAATGAAGTTGTTCAATGATAGCTATAACTGGACCCTTATAGAAGTGGTGCCGTTAGTATTGTATTAGTATTCAAAAACCTATGGATAATAACCCAAAAACCTTGTATATAGAATTTGAAGTAATTACTCTTGCACAGGCCAACAGACTGCATAACCAGACCAACATTTTCCGAATTCTACATCACCGCAATGAAAGGTTTGATTAAAATCTCGTACACTGTAAATTCGGCTAATACGTAAGTGAAAGTAACCCAATACCTTTTTAAATATTTTGGCTAAGCATGCCACATGTATATATATATAAAAAAAGATGTTGGTTGTACCCATTCCTGAAGTGAAAGAACAATTTATTAATGATAACATGTCTTCTATCAAACAGAACCCATTTTTCGTACATATTTTCATTTATTGCACGTGGAGATTTAAATAATTAATAAGACCCTGAAGAATGGTAAAATAATTCGTGAATACTATGTGTCCTTTAAATCAATATTAGAAAAATCGGAGTAAAACGGTAAATGCGTATTTCATAAAGTTGGTAATTTTCAAAAGAAAACGAGTCCTATGGGAACTGCCTTCATTGGAAATAAGGATAATTACATGTATATAAGACTGACACACATGTTTTACTCGGTCAACTTTTATTCTTAATGGGGAGCCATAATGTGAATTTGGCCTAATTAACGTAGTTTCGAGAAACGTGCATTATTCAAGCAAAGAAATCAATTGATAGGGAAGGTGAAACTTTACGTAAAAACATATGAGAAGGCTACAATCCGCTGTGCGGATCGTTGAATACCCTATCCCATCATATCTGTAAAACAAAAAGACAAGGTTTTCTCCTGCATATTTAATGGGGTAGTGTATAAAAATGGTTTTTATATAAAAACGCCCCCAAAAAGTGGGCGTGGGTTCAAATGGCATAAAAAACAAAATGTTCATATTAAATTATTAATGATTCTGCATTAAATTTTTTTCGAAAAATTTAAAATTTGACCGAAAAAATTTTTTTATTGAAAACGCCGTGGCAGTGGGCGGATTTTGAAAATTTTTACACTTGTTCTGTAGGCAGGGACGAGAATCCTATATACCAAATTTTATTATCCTAGCTCAAAATTTAAGGCCTAAAAATCGGTGACGTACAGATACTAATATAATATACCCCTATGGGATAGGGTATAAACATATTAGAAGTCAACAATCCGATGTGCGAATCGTTGAGTACCCTATCCCAGTCCATCCTTAAATTGAACATTCGCAACAAGTGGCCGTGCGTAAAACTGAATGGGGATAAAATATAGAAAATGACATTGTCAGCACATATAGTTCAAAAATAGTTAGTTTTGACATTAAGTTTGTAACATAGAGGAATAATTTCGATAGATATAATTACCGTCAAAAAATCAACTAAGAATCGCTAGCTGTGTCGATCTAGCCATGTCTGTCTGTCCGTCCGTCATTAAATTTTGAGCTAGAGTGTTAAAATTTGGTACATTTTAAAACATTTTCAAAATCCGCCAACTGCCAAGACCACTTTTCATACATACGTTGATTTTGGACCCACGATACTGAATTTTGAAAAAGTGTCTGAATATTTCCTCCATAGATAATTTTAACACACACGCCTACTTTTTGGTGGTGTTTTCCTACAAAAATAATTTATTTACCCTACCCCACACCATATAACTATAAAAACGTAGTAAAAACGTTTTTTGTTGAACCATAGAAGACAGAAAGTGTTAAAAATAATTGAAGCCTACTTTTTCTTATATATAATTTGAGCGCACTCAAGGGGTTATGAATACCCTTAATATTATGTTTTAGCACAGTGCGGGCATTAAGGAAATTCGGGATAAGAAGAAAGGAGATACCGATGCACATTGGTATCTTAAAGCCTGTAAGTTGTAATGGAAAGGAAAAACAAAGTTTGGAGAGCATTCCACATTCGATTTGTTTGGTTTATGTACGAATCTCTTTATTTCAGCGTTCGTCTCCTATAAGTTTTTTTCGCACGCGTTTGAATCCCATCTAGGAGGTGCAATGTTGTTGTTGGTGCACCCGAACAGACGTGGGAGTTGATGAGTTGAAAACGAATATGAGAAGGTGAGAGTACTGTCATCAGCGAAGGAAGGAATCGAGGAATAGAGACAGGAGATCATTTATAAAAATGAGAAAGAGAGTCGGAGACAAAATTGAGCCTTGAGGGACACCAGCATTTATTTGGTGAGTTGCAGACTTGAAACCGTCCAAAACAATTGAACGTTTAAAGAGATAATTTCGAATCCATAGAAGAAGTTTTTCATCGATTCCAAATGCACGCATTTTCGACAAAAGGACTTGATGCCAAACGCTGTCAAATGCCTTTGAAATATCAAGTGCATCAATTTTCCTTTCTCCACCATGGTGGATTGATTGATTCCACTTTTCAGTGAGATATGTCATCAAATCACCAGTAGACGTGTTGCTGCGAAAACCATACTGCCGGTCATTGAGAAGTTTTCGGATTTCAAGATAGTAATTAAGATATTAAGACGATTTATCAGCGTTTCCATGACCTTGGACGTAAGTGCAATTGGTCGGTTGTTAGAAATAAAAGAAGATTCGCCTTTTTTGGTACAGGCTGGACAAATGCAGTTTTCCATCTACTCGGAAGGAGTCCTGATGAGTAGGATAGATATAAAAGCTAACGCAGTGGTTTTGTTAGCGTAGAAGAACACCGCATCAGAATAATGGGGGAAATACCATCTGGAGCAGCGGATCTGTGAATGTCAGGATCAAATAAAACTCTTCCAACTGTACGAGTACAAAAGTGAATTTGTCCCATGGAATGATCTATGCTTTCAAGTACGTCGATGTATATGAAAAATATTCGACGGTACCGGTTCGTAATATCAGACATGTGAAAAAGTTGCATTTTGGATGCATTTAACGGGTGATTTTTTTAGAGTTATGTTTTTCAGGTTGGCAGCACTGGTTAGTAACGTCCAAACGACGTCTGTCAAAGTGAAAAGCTTTTAGTATACTCTTCCATTTAATCATGGAAAGACTTACAAACGAGCAACGATTGCAAATTATTGAAATTTATTATCAAAATGTTTTGCTCTGTGAAAATTGTGAAAATCCGCTGTTTAATCGAAAAATTGTGTTCAGCGATGAGGCTCATTTCTGGTTCAATGGATACGTAAAAAAGCAAAACTGTCGCATCTGGAATAATGAACAGCCACATGCCATACAAGAATTACCGATGCATCCCGAAAAAACGACAGTTTGGTGTGGTTTATGGGCTGGTGGCATCATCGGTACATTTTTCTTCAAAGACGACCGTGGAAGAAACGTTACCGTCAACGGCGAACGATATCGAGCCATGATACGCGTCTTTTTTTGGCTGACAGTTGGCTGAGTTGAACTTGGTTGACATGTGTTTTCATCAAGACGATGCCACATTCCACACTCGTGAAACAATGGAAATGTTGAAGGATGAATTTCGTGAGCAGCTTATCTCTCGAAATGGGCCTGTGAGTTGGCCGCCAAGATCATGCTATTTAACGCCTCTTGATTATTTCTTGTGGGGTAATGTAAAGTCGTTAGTCTATGTGGACAAGCCGAACACTATTGAAGCCTTAGAGTATAAAATAACACGAGTAATTCGTGGAATACAGGCCGAAATGCTCGAAAAAGTGATTCAAAATTGGACCTTCCGAATGGACGTAAATGACAAAGGTCTATTTATCAATTGCAATACAAATTTTGAATATTTGGTGCAAATTTGAGTGTTTTATTCTATTTTTAAAAAATTACGCTTACAAAATCACCCGTTACTTACAATAATTTATAAATATTTGCGACCTGAGCCTGAGGTCAATTCATACTAAGTATATGCAACCTTAATAAATATTGGTAGTAAACGGCATATAAATTACATTCAACCAGTTTGTTTTAGTACCGTTAACTGTAGAATTTGATGAAATACTGCCGCAAATCTCGAAACAAGATTGCCCAGCACAATGTCACAATTTTTTTTTACCGGGACATTGCAAGGAGCCAGCCAGATAATGAATTGGCTGGTGAAGGCTTTTTAATAAGCCAATGCACTTAACTAACATCACAAAGTGGCAATCCATTAATGAAAGACATCTTCTATAGAAAGATCTTCTATAACTATTTCCGCAGAAGCTATAGAGACGAAGGGAGAAGTAATATGACACTTCCTTAGCATGTGCCCAACTATCTAATCTTAAGGATATATTAGGAAACCAAATTGGCTTACGTTAAAGCAAAAAAAATATCATAATGGATATCTTTACGGTCTAGGTGCACTTTCTAATGATTATAGAAATCTCCAAACAAATGAACAAAACTCAAAACTGTTGATAATCAAATAAAAGGATTATTCTATAAAAGAATGTAATATTAAGTTAGACATAATTAAGTTATTTAAAGAGATGGGGGGATTAAAACGTGCTCAGTGGCTCAGTGGCGCTGTGGTAAGTGCGATGAACTGCTGCGATTCCCAGCCGTAACAACACCTAAATGTTTTTTCAATTGCCCCTTCTCTAGTGATGATCTGCCAAATCATCCGAGTAGTATCAATTGTCAAGAAAAGCTTATCTGAATTGTCAAGAAAAGCTTATCTGAACTCCGGACGGTTACGGAGTCGGTATAAGACAGGAGGTCCCGCCATCGTGCAAGAAGTACACACATGAATGGTTGTGAGAAAACTCTGCCCTGGGTACTAACGAGTCTGTTGCGTTAAAAATTGTATTTGTATAGATGTTTAAACCCTCTCACTTGGCTGCAATATCTTAATTAATTTTGAATTCAAACCCATTTTAGATCTTTCTTATGTTTTGTAAATTCCTTTTTCGAACAAAGGGCATACATGTCATTTATTCTCTTAGTTTCCATTTTATAACAAACGCTGTTTTTTGGCAGCCAATGTATTGACCGCCAGTTCACGAGAAGTCATGAGCTTTTGGCTTCTTTAAAAATTCTTATTTTGTATTTATATAAACACACGCACATATATAGCTTTTACATTAATAGATATATGATTATATGAACATGATGCCGTCGTTACTGTCTCAAAACAAAAGAATGCTCAACAATGCAATAACCTGTTTGAATGGCATCTAATATTACAGCTCAAAAACAAATATTAGTACATGTCTCACTAGTTACAAGCTATGCAAATCAAATGACTACTTTTAGATATAGGTTACCATCCAAAATACATATTTAACCTTCAGTATACATTTTCTTTAATACGCTCAGTAAGTCACCAATTGACAACCTATAATGGCATTTGTCTGAATGACATTTTATGTTAGTATCTACTTTTCAGAATACCCAAAAGATACCTTTCTGGCAATTAGTTTGCTCAGATGGGAGATAGGTATCTTCTTCATTTCCACATAGGTTTCCACAACCGCAGTATATTCATAGTATCAAGCATTGCCTGTAAATGGTGTTGCGGTTAAAAATTCATCATAAAATCGATCTCAAGCACGTTCCTGTACTCGTACAGCCGCATAAACTAACATTTCCTGCACTATAGCATCTATCCATTCCAGAAGTGCACTTAATAGATGATTCCGAAATGACTAAATATTTTATGTTTATGTGTGTGTGTGTTTGCAGCGCAGTCGTTTAATACAGTAATTGCATTATTTAACAAAATAAGAAACGAATTTTCTATTGAAATCTGATATATTATCTTGGGAAGATGCTTAAATTCAGAAAGAGAATTTAATTCGTTTTTAAATTGATCAATGATGAACTTGATATTTGACTGGTCAATGTTGTGCGTGTTGCTAGGGGTTTGGTCTGGTTTTATGGCAATAATAAAAGTATATTTTATCAGCTGCAGTGGTAAACTTAATAGTTGCCAGCTCGCCTCTAGAGGATATGTCAAAAGCGGTTGTGTCATATCCTGATGAAAGAGGTGGTAGCCTAGGGAAACATTGCATCCGTGTACATAGGATAGGGGTACTTGGTGCATTCAAAGGAATTGTTCAAATGTTTGCAAGCAGAAAGAGCTTTGTATTCCTCTCGATAATTGAAAACATATTCACGCGCTTAATGCAGTCAAAAAACACGTGGTATATATGTAAAGTACGCTATATGGAATAAAAATTATAATTCGTGAAAATCGTTGCCATTTGTCAAAAACGAAAGAATTTATTTTAAAGTTTTTTTACATAGCTTTGGATGCCTTTAATTAGTCCGTGGGGTAGAAAATTAAAGGCTGTGCCTTGGCTACAGGTGGTATTAGTAGTTCGATTTTAGGTGCATAGAACTTGGCGTAGAAAATCGCGTTCGATTACCTACCTATATTTTTAATGGCCCTCATGTCGCGATGATCGCAGCTAGAATAAAAGGCTTTACTCTCCTACCAACCATTTGCTGGATTGGCATACAACAATTCTTAAAGAACCTAATCCAGTTCATCAATTAAGGTGTGGCCCTAATTCCGTAAAGTAATTATCGTTTGACGATAACATTTCGACGGTACATTTCACGTCAAATCAATAGTCGTTTTTGCTGTCGGCGATATCACTTTATTTGCTACACTTAAAACAATAATCGTCAAACCACAGACGATTTAGAGCGATTGCTCATGAGGTCTTGACTACGATCTGAGTGATAATCGTTTTCAAAGTTACGGAATGACCCCCGGTTATGTTTAGTACATTTTTGTAAAAAAAAAAGGCTGAAAACATGTGTTACCTCAACTAGTTTATCTAATCAACATGACTAAACATTCTTTTGATATACGATTATAAAACGTAAAATTGATGACACTGTTTTAAAATATAAAATAAAATATATTTATGTATGTCACATAACAATTGTTTAGTTTCAAGTCTTTAAACAAGATATCGATTTTTTTTTTTAAATAAATATTTTTGAAAAGTATTTTTTTGGAACATACTTTTAGTATGAAGCGGCAACACATTTAATGTTATCGTACATCGATGATGCATTGTATATATATCCCATGGAATACGAGGAGTACAAACTCTTATTCACAGAGTGTGGGTGAATGCGCAACTAAACGACAGCTCATAGTTCGGTACGTCAAGGAGAGGAAACAGCTGAGGATGAAACCAATGCACTTGGTGTGAAAAATCAGAAAATGTCCTTCGTGTCACAATAATGTGTGCTGAAGGGGCGGACAAAAAATACCAGTCTGGAATAAGGAAAACAACAACAACCATGCCAACAAGAAGTTGATAGGTACATGTTGAAAAAATAAGGATTAAATTACAATGCATAAGAGTAAGATATCGGAGAATGACGTTAACTTGAGAATGGGATTGTGGGATAAAATATGTGCATACATAGTTATATGCACTTGATGCAGAAACTAAACCGATGTCACCGATAAAGTAACTTTTAAACCAATTTGAACTTGAATAGATAATCGTGTTCACGGAATGATGACTAAAAGAAAATGTGTGAAGATGTGAAATACTGAAATGTTTGTTTTGTAAATATATCTCTTTTTTTATTTCATCATTATAAAGAAAATGGTATTGTTTTTGTTAAATTTTTCGACTTCGAGATTTTGATTGATTTTATACTAACGATGGTAGGGGAACCCAAAAAGTGGTTTTCGCAAAAGGGCTTTCCCACCCTAAACGGTAGACGCATTTTTTCGTATACACTGTTGTTTTGTCAAATGGTCAAAAATCAAGGCCATTTTTTGGTCTTAGCCATTTTATTTACCGGACATGTGTGACATGTTGAAATGTTGAAGGATGAATTTCGTGAGCAGCTTATCTCTCGAAATGGGCCTGCGAGTTGGCCGCCAAGATCATGCGATTTAACGCCTCTTGATTATTTCTTGTGGGGTATTGTAAAGTCGTTAGTCTATGTGGACAAACCGAACATTATTGAAGCCTTAGAGGATAACATAACACGAGTAATTCGTGGAATACAGGCCGAAATGCTCGAAAAAGTGATTCAAAATTGGACCTTCCGAATGGACGTAAATGGCAAAGGTCTATTTATCAATTACAATAAAAAATTACCGGTTGGGTACGATTTGCCGACCGTCATAATGTCGATTTCAAAAAGTCGATTGATAATATTGATAATATTGAAAATATCGACTCGTAAAAAAGGTATTGTTTGTGGCGCCGCATGCATGTGAACATTATTCACTTTGCCACTGTCGATCAACAAGCTACTCTCAGATAATTGTTAATTTCTACATTAACAGTCTTATTTTAATCATTCAAAGAGAGCCTTCCTGTTTTAATTTAGATAAAAGTCGACAATTTTATCCGACAACTTTTTAATCGACATTTTAATGGTCTGGATTTTAAACTGTCAACTTTTTTTTTGTCGATCAAACGATCAGACATTTGAACAGTCGATGAAGTTTATATTTGTCTAGCCGACATTTTTTTTGTCGACCATTCGTACGCATCCCAAAAATTAAAAACGGCTTTTTTAAAACGGCTCCAACGATTTTAATAAACTTAACATATATATTATATTATGATTGTAGTAGTTTCAACAAAACTGCATACCCAATTTTTTTCTCAGAAAATCCATATAACGGATTTTTGGATTTAGGCCATGTAAGAAAATTGTCAATCTCTCGAAAACTACTAAGTCTTATTTTATAAAATTAAATACCTATGTTACTATTTCTGTTTGTAATAAATTCATATATTTAATTTTGGCCCACAATTTTTTAATGGGATTTTCAATTTAAGCCAAAAAAATATATCATTATAATTCACATGGAAATTCCCTCAAATTCTGAATTTTAAGTTTATCAATATCAAGTGTATCAATAACCAAAATCTATATAAATGCTTTTCCTTATCTGGCCAAAATAAAAAAAATCTTCAAATTCTTCCATGCTTGGTATTCTTACGTTTACCACAAAGTAAAAGAAAAAGTTACGTAGTAGGCCTCAGCCAACATATCCCTTCAACTATCCCGGTCCTTCTACTTGCTACAAATATCATAAAATCGATTGATGTCGAATCTAATTATGGCAAGGTTTTTCTCTACCCCGGCTCCCCTTTGGCAGGAAATCTAAAGCTCTGCAGGGCGGCATATCGATGTCAATTTGTTTGCTCTACAGTTGCTGCAAATCTTATAAAGTTTGTTGTTGAATCGCCGTATTTATTAAAACGGAACCAACAAGTTTTGATACGCTTTCGTTACGGTCCATGATTAAGCTGAAGAAATCACATGACGTCAAAATCCTTTCTTGGTACCAAACATTTCAGTGAGGTCATTGACGATCTTGATGGGACAACGTGCATTATTTATCCATCACAGATGGTTTTACATGGTTCATTGCTATAAAAGTTGTCGTAGGATGCTTGAAATTTAAGGAATAGGGGTGGGCACTTTTTTTTAGTATCTACAAATGTATATATATTTAATACATTCCACATACAGCATTTATATCCTATCCTAATCTATCAATATATAGGTGTATTTTAGTTTTGAAATTAAGTTTGTAACATATAGAAGTAATTTAGCTAGAAATACCTTAAAGTATATTAATCGACTCACAATCGCTACCTGAGTCGTCTGTCTGTAGGTACGACAATTTAAGCTCTTACTTTTTGACCTTAGATACTGAAATTTTTTATATGCAGTCCTTGTCCGTGCTGTTTGAACAACTTTTTAGAAAAACGTTCGTTTTAATAAAACGGTCATTTAAGCCCACGCCCATTTTTATGGGCGTTTTCATAAAAAAAAACATTTATATTTTATTTCCCAAGGCATATCAAAAGCAAAATCTTGTTTTTGTTCCATAGATAATTTTAACCCACGCATATAAAAACTATTTGTATACACTACCCTATAGTATATTTAAAACAAAAGATTTTAATAAACTGGCTGAAAAATATGTTGTGACAATGCGATTTTTAATATTTCTTCGCCATAAAGTCCATATTTTGGGGATATTAATTTTAATGATGGGATGGGATAGGGTATTATACAATTGGCACAGCAGATTGTAGTCTTTTTATTTTTTATATATATCAGCGATAAAATTAGAACTAAAGTTTTTAATGGTCAATTCGTGAATATTTCTTTAAGGCTTATCAACAAAATTAGATCGGTGCATAAATCTGTTTAAACGAAGTGGATTTTTTTTGTTTACCTGTGAAAACAGATCATGTCGAAGTTTGCTAACCAACTGACTGCGATGCTAAGCGGATGGAAAGCGGATCCAAAATCACCATCTTTTGATCACTGCATCAAATTTTCAAGTAGCGTGGGATGACATGGTGTCTCATTACGACAACAACGTGTGCTTGTTGATTTAGCTGTGCAAAATCGTTTCTCTGTTAAACCCGTAACACGTGAGTCGTGAATCTTCCTCCGATCTCGAAATAGTGTACAATGACATCAACCTAGCTCCTGGTTCAATGGCCTTGGGCGTGTTGGAATTTTGTCCAAAGCGACTAAACTCCTAACAAACTCCGTTTTCGGAGTATAAGATTTGCACCTCAAATGTACTATCATCCGACTAAATTTTGCAAATAATTTGATATATGATATATGTCTCGCAGTATTATATCGCTATAGTTAATTATTATTATTCTTGTTATTTTTATTAATATGTAAAAAATAACAATATTAATTGTTAGTTTGTTTAATAGCGCTAGCGACTAGGGCTTTCGGCTAATGGCTAATATTGTTATCTATAGATATTGGTTGTCGCTGTCGAAGCTAGTTCTGCCTAACGGCGGGAGATTGCTCGTTATTATTGTCTCACAGTCTGCAGAAGTGGTTCTTTTATTTCTCTGCACCAACTGTGGCTTAAATGCTATTTCCCTGTTCATTTCGATAGGATTTTGTTCCTACCTGGTATCCCTAGCTTCGAAGTTTTACATCTTTGTAAAACTGGCGGACTATATTCCCAAAGCCTTTTAGAGTTTATTTTTTGTCAATTTGAAAACAAATTTTCGAATAAAAATCCTGACAGCTATATTGAGTTTGAGTCCTTAAATATATTGTGATCACAGTAAGAGCCTGTTTTTGAATTTGTGGTTTTCAATTTCTATAATGTTCAATTTTATAGGTTTGGTATTAATAATGTGTTTTATGTTTTATATATTGATGTGTGTACTCCAGAGTATGAAAATTATTTGTATTTATTCTTGTTCACCGTCCACTTTTTGGGATGGAAATACTTAAATGACATATTTAGAAAATTGAAATGATATACTGTCAGTTTCAAAGCTACAGTGAACGGTACCATGTGAATCATGATTGAAAAAAATGGATTTCTTAAAAGCGTTTTCAATGTGTGAGTTAGCAATGAAATTGCTATATGCTATAGCCTAAAACCCTAGGATAGTTTTTTAAAACACTTAATTTTTCGTAATTTGTTAGTGTTCTTCTTCTTTATACCATACCCCATAGGGGTATATTAGTTTTGATACATAGTTTGTAACATAGATAAATAATTAGCCATGTCTGTCCGTCCGTCTGTCCGCCCGCATGTCACCAGTTTTTGGGCCTTTAATTTTGAGCTAGAATTATGAAATTTGGTTCACGTGCTCTTTTTTGCTCCCAGCAGAACAAGTGTAAACATTTTTGAAATTCGCCCACACCCAATTTTAAGAAAAAACGTAGTTTTTGGCCAAGCCATAAGGAATTTTAAAAAAGTATCTGAGCAACATATTTAGAGAATCAGCTATATTTCGTCTTTATAAAGTTTTTTGCCACGTCAACTTCTTGGGGGCGTTTTCAGTACAAACAACCTTTTTCGGTACAATTTTAAAATATTTGAAACAACTTTTGATGCCATTGGTTATGATAAAATAAACACTTCGTTCTTAGATCATTTTAACCCACGCCCAATTTTAGGGGCGTTTTCTTACAAATTTTGTATACCCTACCCAATGGCATATGCAGGAGAAACGCGTTGTTTTTTGTCTAACTATAAAAGATTTTGATAAATTGTCTGAACAATATGTTGTCATTTTCTATATTTCATCTTCATAAAACCTAAATTTTGGGGATATTCATTTTAAGGATAGGATGGGATAGGATATTAAACGATCCGCACAGGGGATTGTAGCCTTCTCATATGTTTTTATACCCTATCTCATAGGTGTATATTAGTATTGTATACATTTGAAACATCGACCAGACGCCGTGCCTCGCAATTAGCCATCAGCCGGTCGTCCCTAAGGCGATTTTGGTCATAGACTTGCGCATGTTCCCGTACAAAGTCCAGTCCGTGCATCTGCTGCTGTCTGTCGACCGCCAAACGCCTGTAACCTACGCCCAAGCCATCCTCAATCTCGAGGACAAATTGGACGATTTTTCGACCAAAATCATAATGAGAGATGAGGCTCATTTCCCCTCAGCGGGTACGTGAATAAGCAAAACTATCGCTTTTGGTGCACCAAAAATCCACAAGTAATGCACGAGGAGCCATTACACCCGCTCAAAGTTACTGCATAGTGCGCTGTTCACGCTGGAGGAGTCATCGGGCCATTTTTTCGAGAACGCCGCTGGTTAAACGACAGTGGACGGTGCGCGCTATAGGGCCATGTTAACCGAGTTTTTTCTGCCACAATTGGACGAATAAGGACTGGAGGAGATGTGGTTCCAACAGGACGGAGCAACGGCACACACTGCGCGAGCCACAACCGATATTCTGAAAGGCCAAATAACATCGGATGACTTCTTTTGGCCCACCTTCTATAATTATTTTATATTATATTATTAAAGCATGTGGTCGTATTCTAAAGAAACTAAATGAATATGTCGTTTCTTCAAATGTATTCTTGATATGCATTATTCCAAAATCGAAGTGGATCTAATACAGATTAATGCTTTATTGGTGAGAAGGGTGAGCAAAGACAATATTTTAGCCAAAATAGAATTCATCCAACATTTGACATTTCATAAGAGATGACGAGATTTATATGGTAAAATCAAATGTTTAAAGAGATGCTTGTTTTTTTTTTAAAGTTCTATTAAAAATTATATTTAAATACGGATATGCCATTCGCATGTACATACATCTATATATATAGCGTTGTTCAATTTTTCACCGTCACTTTGCATGAGCACGAACTCACGCCCTTGTCTATATTCGTTAACTTTGAGTTGTTGAATCATTTGGATTTTGTACAAGTACAGAAATAAGTCGATGTAAAATTCGTAGAAGTCGAAGAAAGGGCAAGTACTTGTCTAAGAATTTTAGTACTTTGGGTTTTCCTGTAAACTTTCAAGTGCAGCGGTGATATTTTCAGCAGCCCTTGAGTATCAGTGAAGTACGGGTATTGCCTAAATATTTATCAAACTGGTTGACAAGAATTTGGCTATCGATTTGGTGTGACGAGTTTGGCAAGGATAAACATTATGTAATTCGCAAAGTGTTTCACGAACCGAGCAATCGTTTAAAAAAAATGGTGATTTACACTATAGCGTGTGCTATAGTTATACAATATATTTTCCAATTAGGAAAACTTTTTCCATTCACAAGCTAACACGTCCACTTGATTTACCACACATTAATTCGTTTTCCAACGAATGCCAGGGGCATTCAGAACGATTATCATATTCTTGTTTACCTCTGAAGAATCCTTTGAAGACGACAATTTATCCAACATTTTCCTTTTCAATTTGAAAAGACACATAAAACCCTTGCATATATTTCTGCTATGTTAATTTAATTTACATGTAAATTTCAAACAATTGTATAAAGTACACGTTAACATACGCCACAAACAACATTTGAATTCTAACTGAATAAACATTAAGACATCCCGAGATGATTTTTCGACTTCACTCCACCTTCGCTTCTTGGGATAATTTCATCGTAACCTATAACTGTTGAGTTCATATCTTCCACAAGAGTGCTGTTACGTTGATTTAATTAAATATTTTGAGACTTCTTAGAGTTCATCGCTCCTCCGTATGAATTATTTCGCCGACAAATTCATTGGCATTTCTGTTGACTGGCTTTACTACAAGGATATACTGCATTCATTTGGCGACAAGGATGTATTGTTATGATGTGTGATGTATTTTGGAGAAAATTCTTTTTCCCGAATTTCAATGCAAAGGTGATGGTTTTATGAGGGCTTTACTTTTTGTTGTCAAAATAAGGATGATGTGTAAATTTTTACAAAAATATTGTTGTTCTTATTTTTTTTGACAGCTCAAGATAAAAAGGACATATAACTAAAAACTATTCTGTACTTAAAAATTTCAGAAAAGAAAAAAAAAGGATGTAAATGTATTTGTTAAGCATGGAGCATGAAAATGTTTTAAACTTCTGTGTTATAATTTTACAAATTAGTGGTTTATGAAAACAAGTAATCAAATAATTTTGACGACACGGTACCACATAAAAAAAACTGTTTTCGTAACAGACAACTTTAATGGGAAAGCACACCGTAAGAATATTAATACCCTAGTGGAATAATCCACATTTCCACTGTCACTGAAGTTGTAATTTCTATTGCGTTTGTACTACAATGGTAGTTTCGTACTACCATGTAGTTGTCCGTCTTAATGGGTATCACACAAACATGAAAAAAAACAATGGCGAAGGATTGTAAAAATACAAAAAAAAGAATTAAACAGAGTCAGCAATATAATGTCCTCAGACACATCTCCTATGATGGCGTTCTTCGCATACCGAAAGTACGTAAAGGAAGCAAAACCAATGCGGCGATTAAGCCACAGGGTGGATGAACATAGTCTCAGTTTGAATATAGAAAAAACAGAGATTGTCTTTCTGATGTAGAAATGTCGTAATCGACTCTAATCGACGTCCAAATCGGTCAGAAGTTAATAAGAAGGAAAGACGAAGTATTTGGGTGTGATTATCAACACCAAAGTTATTTTCTGGCACCAAATAAATAATTCGGGGAAACGAGCGTCAAAATTGACCGCGTTACTGATCAGGTTTACCAACAACGACGGCGCATGCTATCCTCATCTATTGTTCTGAGATTTAGACTGACGCTCTTAGACAGGAAATGTTCTAAAAGCCGATGGCAGCTTTTCAGAGATGCGGAAATCTATCGATTCTTCTATCTTCTATCGAAGCGTCAGAACTAGCCTTCCTTTTTGTAACGGGGGAAGGAAGTGGTCTACGAAGAAAAGACTGAAGTAGTCCAGCCTGCCAGTATGTATGAAGACGACGTTCACCATACCATTTTCGCCTGCAGCGATGTAAGGATGCAAACGAATTTGAATTTGATCTTCTTATTCTATCAAGCTTCGGTCTTCCTGCGTCTTTATCACAGTTGCTGTTAATTTTGCTATTTCAAATTTTAGAAATTAAAAAGTTATTTTCTATACAAGAACATTTCTGACATAGATCATCTCAAAATGGCTTACAAATTTTTTGATTAAACTCAATTTCTCGCAAACTATGCTGAATAGTTATTAAAATTGGTAACGATTTCTCAAAAAAAAATTTTACAAATACAAAAATTGTTTGGGTTTAGTGACTAAAAAGGCCACATTGCTAGTAGCACGCGGCGGCTGATGGCCCTCATAGTTTCCTATTACAGATTTCCACCAACCCGCTGAAAGAATGTGTTCACAAAATTCAGGGGTCGAATCGCGACCTCCGTGAACGAGTAACTCGTTTTCGTAATGTGTGCATTTGGTATTATCGCATACGTCAACGTATAGTCGTTAACGTAATTTGGCATCACCACTTGAGTAAACGGATGCCTGAACGTACAAGTTCAATCTTAATGCCATACGATTGGTTTGTAGTGTTCGTAAATTGTGGCGTGGGAAGAAAAATTTAAGTTTGATAAATTTAAATGGTTTATAAATGCCAAATACCTATAAAGATGTCAGTTAATTATTATATATATAAAAAAAAAACATTTTTAAGACAAATCGCAATAAAATAAATCAAACTCAAAAGAGTATCTTGACGGAGTACATAAAGAGATAGCCGGACTTGGCAAAAAACTCGATTCCTAATTCTTTTCAAGGCAAAGCTACTATCTACTACTACCCATCCATAAAAATGTGAGATAGCTTGTTAACTAAGTTAAATATTGTAAGACCTCAGGATAAAGAAGTTGAAGCCTGGAAGTAGGAAAGCACATTTAGTTTATTGAGTCGCTGTTTATTATTTAATTTGTTTAGAGGTTTTTGCTGACCAAACATTTTAGACGAAAAATAAATAATTAATAGAAATGGATGTGGGCCGTATGAGGAGAAGCAAGCATCTCACCGAAGAGCATAATTTAATAATTTAAGCAACTGGATTAGAACCATCAGTTGAGGCACTTACAAGTTCTAAAGCATTTAGAAGTTCCGAGTTACCAATGACTGATGGTTAGGTGCCACAACGCCGAAAGGTACTGCGTCCAAGGATTCAATAGAGGTCACAGAAGTTAAGTTTCGTAAATACATTAAAAATGCCTTTTATTTAAGCGAACCCGTTCTATAAATCTATAAATACATATATGTACTATGTACATCATTTTCAGAGATAGGTCTCAATTGAACAATTGCTGCTATCTCTTAGCTGTATTCGATTTTTTTTTTCATTTCGTCTGACGAACTTAGGTAAAATAAAAACGCCGAATCCATTTAATTTTGTAAAATGATTTTTTCCAACTTTTATTTTGTCGAATTTTTCTGCCCAACAACATTTATTTGAAGTTAAGACTGTTACCTTTTTCATTTTATTCTAGTACAACTACCACGTCAAACTAAAAATTACGTTCCGTGAGCATTCGTATGACACAATCTCAATACGTTCGTTCGTACGAAGAATCACGTAATTGTTGTTCGTACGATTGTCGATACGTTCAAGGAGGACGCGATTCGACCCCAGATTGAAGAGTTCTTATAATCGTTGTTGCGCAAGTTTTATATCTTCTCAGTTATATATGCTCAATCACATATAATCATTCAAAATCATTCTAAGTATTGTGACGTTTTTTTTAACCTCCCGACATTGCACCATCTGTAAGATTGCTACAAACCAAATAAAGTTTATGTGTTAAACGGATATTGTGACCGTTGTCATTTAAAAAGTGAGGACTAATTCTCCAATCGAGGATGTTACAAACTTTAATAGCTATGGGCTATTTGTTTGCTTAAGCAATTACTACTTTTCTCTACTAGGAATAGACTTAGAACGATATGTCTATCTTAATTAATAATTCTCAGTTTTACATATTACGTATTAACACTAATACATAATTTCACATAACAACCCTATATGAAAGGTTGTGAACAGATTGAAAATCCTTTCCCTGATCCTATAACATTTGCATACTGTTTCGCTTAAATCTAATTCCGAATTTAACATTCTACAAGAGAGGGTGTATAAATACAAAGACAAAGTCTATAGCAACTGATAAAGAGACGAAACACAATAACAGTAAGGTTTCCTTTTATGAATATTCAATTAATGGGATCTACTTTTTGTCCTGAAGAACAGACGTCTAAAAATTGGGTGTGAGAACCCTTTTTTACGAATAATATGTTCAGACCAAACTTCTTCCAAAAATGAGATGAATAAAATGAACCCATAGATACCGGCCCTTAAAACAGATTATTAGTACAATAGTACATACTGTAATTAATGGACACAACAAAAAAATACCTGCAATCCGATGGATAGATAAATAATTTGCAATTTGACATTTGAACCGACATTGAACAGGTAACATTTTGAGTTAGGTTGCTTACATATGAACCTCACTCATCCAGCAATTATACAGAAAAAACGATTGACTGTTTCTTGCATATAGCACCAGGGTTTGAATAATACGTTCACTATGTACTTTGGCCTGTAATTACTTCACCATTTGCCTTATATCTAGCGCTGAACAATTCACTTAAAATATACTACTGAATCTGCCATTTGGGAACAAGAGAAGGATGTTGGTGACGGGCTTTGACCTTCAGTACGGAATGGCATTTTTCTGAAGAGCCAAATGTGGTATATCGATGGCAGTATGCGCGCCATTTGGACTTATTGACACACAGTGAACTTTTCTTACCTTCTTGTACTAGGAGGGTATAATAATAAATACTTATGATATAATGTATCCGTGTTTGAAGACTGTGGACACTACATCGTTTGGTACTACAAGGCAAACTATATATTCACAAATGGTAGGCAGGTTTATCCAAGGACTTTATTTTACTGCTTTTGCGTCATTTTTACTTGTTGAAGAAGTACAAACTGTAACAAAATTCAATTGTTTAGTTGTCGAATGGGAAAATATGTTAATAAAAACAGAGTGGTAGTTTTATCTGAAGTTTATTGGTCTGTGGAATTTACTTGATGGTATCTTTTCACTGTTGATAAATAGAACACATGAAAAGATTTACTTTAGATGAAAGAGGTCATCAAAATCTCTATAGATTGAAATATTTCTAAAATATTGTTTTCTGAAAATCCGTCGGACAAGTATCAAACGCCAATATGATCGAGTCCTTCTACAGAAATAAATGTACACTGTTATCAATGTTTAAGTGGCTATTAAGACAGCTTATTGACAGCCGATCTCTATTAGCTAATTTCATAGAATAACAGAAACTCTGTAAATTTGCATATGGAGAAATTTTCCAGGCGACAGAGAGGAGACATACACTCTCGAATGTCGACATAATTCCAGAAAGTGACAATTCGAATGAAGGTTCACAATGATTCGCAAGAGTATACAAATTCTATCGACTCTATGGCTAAAATAACGGAAATACTTATGATAATCGTCGGAACCTACTGCTATACCAGAAAAAAATATAACAATTGGTTATCATTCGTTCGTATCTGCACCTGGAATGTGAGAACATTAAACAGAAGAGGCGCAGGCGAACAACTAGCGGAAGCCCTAAACTGCTACAAAGAAGACATTACTGCCATCCAGGAAATACGATGGGATAGGCCGGCCAAAAAGAGGATGAAAAACTGTGACATCTACTATGGACCGTGTTATAGTGAGCAGAAACAGTGACTATTCGGATGCGGATTTGTTATAAGTGCCAGACTTAGGCAAGAAGTCTTATGTTTCCAAGACATAAGCATTGTAATAATCCGCATCAAGGCCAAATTCGCCAACATAAGCCTTATATGCGCTCATGCTCCGACGGAGGAAAAGGATGATATAACTAAGGATTGCTTCTACGAGCTCCTTGACAAAACCTATGTGCGACTACCGAAGTACGATGTTAAAATCTTGCTGGGAGTTTTTATCGCAAAGGTAGGAAGAGAATACATCTTTAGCAGTATTATCGGAAAATATAGCCTACACGATAAAACGTCTATTAACGCACTTAGGCTAATTGACTTCGCTACGGAACGAAATCCCACTATAGCCAACACACGGTTTCCTCACCTCGATATCCATAAGGGGACATGGCGGTCTCCAGATCAACGAACAGTCAACCAAATTGATCACATTGTGATAGACAAGAGGCAAGAATCCAGTATTTTGGATGTCCGAACATTCCGAGGGGCTAACATCGACTCGGACATGCGGATATCCACCCCACGCCACAAAAAAAACAGAAATACTATGAAAAAAATTAATGTCGAAAGACTGCCAGAGACCGCCAAGACCTTCGCGCAACGCGTATCCCTTAACCTCTCGAATACCAACACACCACCAGCATCTAATGTCGAAGAACAATGGCAACGATGCCAACAAGCCAATAGTTCAGCCGCAACTGATGTGCTAGGTTTCTCGCGGCCACCAGCAAGAAACCCCTGGTTTGATGAGGAATGCCGACAGATGCTCGCAGCCAAGAACGATGCCTACAAGGCTAAGCTGCAGGTGAAGATGAGAGCTTTCATTGAGCTCTATAGGCAAAGAAGAAGGGAAGAACATCGGCTTTTCAGAAAGAAGAAAAAAGAGCAAGAAAAGCGCGCGATCGAGGATATAGAGAGGTGCCACTCCAGGAACGATGTTCGCAAATTTTACTAAAGTGTAAAACGTCAAAGCCAAGGATACAAGGCTCGAACAGAATCCTGTCGAGATGAACAAGGAAATATCGTAGTTGAGACACAGTCAATACTGATGATATTGAAGAGCCACTTCTGCAGACTGTTAAACGGCGATGACGAACAACATTTCGCTGTCAGGCAGAACGAACCATTTAATATTGGCAAAGACAGCGAAAAATGCCAACCACCCGACCTAAGTGAAGTGAGGATAGCAATATCTGAACTAAAGCTTAATAAGGCCGCCGGAAATGACAGCCTTCCCGCTGAGCTTCATAAAGCTGGCGGGGATGACTTGGTAAGTAACATCCGTATTATGCAACTTCACCAGTATCTGTAGAATATTTTCTGGCCATAACCAAATGACTAACAGCCGTATGAATAAAGAAATTTTAGTGGTTGTTTAACATTAAAACACCTCTAATTATCCCAAATGCAAAATCGCTATCTATAATCGTTTTTCATATCCAAGCAACGGTGCTTAGGGGTCCCTTAATTTAAACACGATCGACCGTGTTTTGAGGTTGTTTAGAGCCATTTTAAAATGAATTTTGACAGACCCATCTGTAAATGTAGTGAATGTGATAGATGCAAACAGATCAAAAGCTACCAGATCAAAAATGAATAAACCGAGAATAAACATAAAGCCGAATATTTTCGGCAAAACTATCGATTTTCTAAGCCTAATATGGAAAAGATTATCAACCTTGTGCGATCCGATCTTAAAGGATCAAATAGGGGTGGTCACATTGTCTTAAGGGTGAAAGTCATAACACGGTTAAGAGACAGTATCTCCGATTATGTCTTGGATTACAATGAAAATTACAATACGTCTACATAAAAAAGAAACATGCACCGGGCTTTACAGATTTAGGAATGTGCATTAAGCCAAATACTCAGTCAGAAAAAAGAAGAAATTTCAAAATGTTTATTGAATCCTGGAGTTTGAATTTTTCACGAAATCAATACTTGTTTTTTAAGAGCAGGTGCAAAGGACAGCAACGTTCATATCTGATCCCGAAATTTTAGGATATTCAACAGAAAAGGTGCAGACGAAAAACTGTCCGTCTCCGGCCCACCAAGCGGTTGACCCAATTACGATAAATAAAAGCATTTTGGATATCCGAATATTTTGAGCAGTAAATATCTACTTGATATAGAAATTCCAAAAAGAATCCAGTGGAAAGAGAAAAAAATAAAGTTGAGTCCATGAGAATATGGAAGAACTAGATCTGCAAACTTCATGTTTTCTTATCCCGATTTTATAATTTTTCGTAGATCTTCGCTTAAAGATCGAATTTGTTAACATTTTGTGCTGGTGTCCAACAAAAGCGCTAATAGTCATGCAGTTTCTATGAGTCCCTATTAATGTACTGTCATCTGCAAAACTAAAAATACAGTTGTCTCAAAGGATCATTAATGTGCAGTAGAAATAGAGTGTGGGAGTGAAGTAATCATTGAGGTACTCCATATACTTACTATACGGACCATACAAACCTAGCTTCTCTATCCATTTGAGTGTGCGATGTTTGTTTTGGCACAAGGAATGGGATGGTTCAACGTCGAATCCGAAAGGCAAATTTGGGAAGCTTATCATTTCAGTTAAATACTTTTAGATGTTTGTCAAACGTTTGCAAGACATGGGCTTTGAAAAAAAAACGCTTTAGATTTAACTAATGACCCCGCGCTTAGCTGCCAATTTGTATAGCAAACCCGTGCGCTGTACTCGATCGAAAGCCTTGGATATATTTCGGGGAACAGTTATCGCTCTATGTTTCCCCCCGCAGATGTCCATAAATTGGTTAGAGTGTCTGAAAAGTTTTATTGATCAACCGTAACCAGCCAGCTTTGCAGGTTCAAAGGATTTTAACTGCCTCAAGGTAGCCAGTCCCGCTTACTTAACTTCGTTATCCGATTAGGGTTTGTTCAGTTGGCTACCATGTGCCTATAAAAACAGTTTTGTTGACAAACAGTACTTAATTGCATATTTGCATATCTTGCTGAAATGTTGAGAGCCATGTTCACTCCAAATTGTAGCTACACCAATGTACGTAATTTAGTGCTAATTGAAGGGCGTATAAATTGCAAAATGAGTTTCTAACGTTATATTTAAAGTCGAGAACACTTAAGTATTGTAAATAAATAACCAGAGCCAGAGCCCCAGATAAATTAAGACTCTTTTCACTTCTAAAGTTTGTTGAACCACACATTGTAAAAGATATAGGCATTCAAAAGATTCATCGAATTCATATGAATGAATTACAAACTACAGTTCGCGTAGTTTGAGTTGACAAGCCATAATAAAGTATTTTTATTAGTAGTATTCCAAAATGAAGGGTAAAAAACATCACAGCCACGCAATATCAAATACTTATTCTTGCCGTCTGATAGCAACTAGTATCATCGAAAAGAAAAAAAATGAACAAATATAATTGGTGTTGATTTTAACACAGCAAATAGCTGAACGAAAGATACCCATGATAGTTAACGTGCCTTGACATTTTGTTAAGCACTTTTTTATTGTTATTCTAATCCATTTCTACAGGAAAATCTAGATCAAATTCCTACCCCTGTAAGCAAACAGCTTTATTACAGTTTTTACTTCCCAGGTGTCATTTTCACTGTTGACAACGCTGTAGACGTTGTTTATTGTGTTCTATATTTTTTCGGGTCATAACACGCGCACACCCTGAAATCCATTAAACTAATTTTGGTGAACGATAAAGCAATAGGTAATGGAAATATATTCCCAAAGTTTGATTGATAGATCGTAAGCGGAGTGCAAATACATTATGCAATCTCCCGAAATAGATACATAACCTATGTGGATAAATATCTTTAAAGCCAAACCATTTGTTTAATTTTCCTTTTATAAGTAATTCATTTAATGGATAAATTTGTACATATTCACCCTACAGATACAAATCACATATGGTATTTCTCTACAGCCAAGTTAGTTGGTTAATATTGACAAGATATCGATTTCTGGTCGATTGTTCTCCATGAGAACAATAGCTAACAGAACCGTTGTCGCAGTTTTGCTAATGGATTCATTAATTCAGATAAACACACATTAACTTGATTTCTGTGATGCAAAATAACTTCATACAGACAAACATTGCACAACTAGCGGATGTTAAAACGACCACCCTCTGAATTAGTGGTTTGCGGTAACCATTAACTGGTCCTTCAAATATTATGCGGTGAAAGTTTGCACTTCAACCAAAATAGAGCTTATAACCACTCGGTTTGTGTTCCCCAAACGGCCAAAAACACCAGTTTAGCTTAAGTCAATTGTTACCGAAATATTATATTGTTATATTACTTTAATCTCCAGGATATGTTTGTATAATAAAGGTGCAAATATGAATAAGCTGTAAAAGTTTTATTTCGAAACAAACGAAGGTATCTATCACATTTTGAACCGGAGGGTTTACATGAATGAGGTTTCGTGTCCTAAAACAATACTTGCCGTCACAAATATAAAATTATGATGGCAACATCAAGGACTACAAAAGGCACAGCAATAAATCGGCGTGTAGTTATCTCTTTATAGTTGGTTGGGTTTAAGGGTCTTTTTGTTTTCTCGACCATGTCGATATAAACATCAGAGGTGGAAAGCTATTTTTATATTGTTGGACGAAGGCTTGATGTGTGGGATTTATTTTAAGAAAATTGGAACACTTGAAGGATAAACATTTAACTTGACTCGTTGTTATTATCTCAATTATTTTATTTTGGTGAGATTCATGAAGGACGTGATGTCACTTCATTTTATAGTTTAGCAACGAGGATGGGAACGAAATGTCACGATGGCATATCCTTATATAAATAATTGCGAAGGTAAGATAGTTATCCATTCCAATCTCCAGGGGTGGCCATCTCAGGATAAACAATATGCGAATAAAATGAAAAGGAAAACCAAAACCAAGTAATATTCAGGGTTAGCGATATATACAACAATATCTAAAACATCTCCGTAGAGAAAGACCACACCTTTTGGCACAGGAACACATACAAATCAACCATAGATAAAACTTACATTCTCAGTCCTGGTGACAAACTAAATTCAGTTTTAAGTTTGAACTCATCATCCTTGACGATTTTAACATACTCAAATCGAATAATTAAAGGTATTCGAACAGAATTTCTGTAATACGGCCGAACAATTTCCTACTACTACATACAAATCACATCTCAGATCTGACATTGGAACAGAACAGCCATAGCTTTATTTAAGCTCTTTGCACTACTTTGCTCTATTTTATACAGCGCTTAACGCTGACTTAATCTTTACTATACCAAAAGTTCTGGCGATGTACTAAACTTTACTCGTATATGACGTTAGTTTCTCTTCATTCTGAAATTTAGGAAAATAATTGTCTTACAAGCGAATTTAATTAAAATCTTCCTCGTTTTGATCCCCTGTTGACTCCATGTGTATTTCGCAAACACGAAACGTGAGGAGATGAATCCAATAAATGGTAGTCTTATAAAAAAGAAAAAGGCTCCGGTTCCACAGATGAGGAAGGAATTTCTTCCTTCTTTGATTTCTTTAGAGACCTCTGGGGGATCCATAGGTTAAGCTGAGCTATTGAAAAATTCTTTAAGCAAAGTGGAAATTTTCCCAACTAACAATTTCGCTTCGATAAAGTACCTACTATCGAAGCATTCCCTTATATGTGTACGGACTTTTCTATTTCTCTCCATATCAGTTTCATCATCTTAAAACTACCATCGGGATAAACATTTCTGCAATCGCTGCCTTCGGATTCATCTAACAAAATACTCAGTCATAAAAGTGTGCCAGAACACATTGAAACGAATAAATACCCAAATCCATGGAATATTCTCTGGTAGGTTCCCGATTTTTTTCACTTTTTTCCCGATCCTTTCACCTTTTTCCATTATAGCTAGTGAAAGTGATCTAGATCCAAAAGAGTGCTTTTTGTATCCCAAAACACTATTAACCGTTTAATCTTTATGACAACAAAAATGCATGTCACATTCAATTTGCTTTTAATACAAGCCTTCGGTCGGAGGCTCGTAAAAGGTTATTCTTCTGTAATACTTCATGCTGAAAGCTCCCTATAATTACCAACATATCTATATATATAAAAATGAAACCCGTTTTCCGTTGTCACGACATAACATGAAAACGGCTTGACCGATTTGGCTGATTTTTTTTGTAGTTTTCTAATACTCTGTACAAGGTTCTTACGGAAAAAAATATTGAGAAAATCTCTCAGGTCAGCTTTGAGAAAATAAATACTACTAACACTAAAATACTATTACGGACCCTAAAACGAAACAGTACCCGGGCGAAGCCGGGCCGGGCAGCTAGTTTGACATAAAAATCAGTTATAGTTATGAAATTGGCACCTGACTTAAATTCAAATTTACTGAGAATCGGATCATTAAATATTTTTTGAATTAAAAAATTATAAAAATAAAAAAAAATTTGCGTTGATTCGACTGGGAATCGAACCAGGAACTTTTGCAATGTAGTTCATCGCCTAAGATACTTCTCTAAGTTCTACGCTTTAACAGCCCCTTCAATTTTCAACAAGCTTCCACATTCTATCCGGACTATTGTTAATTTTCATTCCTTCTTAAAGAGAGTCAAAGACTTGTTATTTATGATTAATAATGATAATATTGAATCATTCTTGTAAAAAATACCTAATCATCGGCACATTACAATTAATTTCAAGTTGTATCTTTGTCTAGAATTGTTCATGTCATTAACTGTATTTCATCGCAATTTTTCTGTATTTCATCGCCCTAAAACTTAAATTTTGAGGATATTTCTTTTTAAGGATGGGATGGGATTGGGTATTCAACGATCCGCATAGTGGATTGTAGGCTTCTCATATGTTCTTTTTTATGAATGACATTTTATTGTAATTGGATTTAAATTTAGATACAAATAAAATACAATAATAAAATCCTAATATATTAAAATCAGTTTTGAGTGTAGGCTTGATCATAGAACGGGCACGTAAACCTAGCAGCTGTTAATGCTAGGTTTGAGGCTACAAAGCAACCTGATGATATCCAGTGGGTTGAACCGCTAACTAAATTGCCATGCATTCAATAATGCGAAGAAATAACCCGGCATCTAAATATTCATATTAAATTTCAAAGTGTGGAAATTCGTATTTGACTATTTGGTAGTAGCCCTCAAAGTCTGCAATATTTGTCTTTAGTATTTACCAATTTCAACACACATTGGATGTAATATTGCAGCATTATTTAAAAAAAGTATTACGGTTGCAACTGTTCAACAGACAAAATGAGCATAACTATTTTTTTTAATATATGTCATAAGAAAATATATGTCTTTCCTAATGTCGCATTAAAGATTCTATTTGAAGTGCATCCGAACGTATTCTGGCTTCTGGCCCGGAAAATTGACACTACATGAAATTCTGAATAAAAATAACTAACTTCACGTATGAAAACAACTAACGGCTGGAGCTCTAGATAACGATGACAATAATCAGGATTCAGGTTAAATTGCTACAGATCCTACAGTCCTCCAGGAAACACGATGCGGATAACAAAATACGCCTAATTCCGGCAAGATTACTTCAAACTTGTGCTGAAAGAGAAAGTGTGTATGGCAGTTGTAAACACGGAAGTCATCATCTGAGCTACTGAAATATGTTGACGATATCGGCATCGTTGAACGCTGCAGTTTTTGAGGAAGTGGCCGGCCTCCTCAAAAACTCCAAAACCAATCCCAAATACTTATTTATATTAAAATCGAAATGAGCGGCAATCGATCAACATTACCACAGGAGACAAGAGCCCCTGAGACATGACTAGTCTGCGGTCTGCTTGGCTTAATCTAATTAGGAAAAAAGAACCCCAAGTGGGAATATCATGTTGGTTCTGGTTACCAAAATCGTGGAAACTTATGGTATTCTAAGGTTTAAAAAGTAATGGCACTTCAGTGAATGGCCGAAAGGTACAAATGAGAACTTTATGAGCTGCAGCAAGATGTGGTTGTATTCCAAAAGGTTAAAACACGTCGACCGGATTGGCTCGACAACATCGAGCGAATCTTCGAATCTTTACTATGAGAATGAAGACCAGGCCAGGCCGTTTGTAACATATACCTGGGAGATTGGTACCTAAGAACATGCGTTTAGTCTTACTTATCGATAAAATGATAACCGTCCCCTAAAAAAAAAATAAATGAAACTTGATCATTGAAAGACAAAAGTTATTTCATGCGAATCTTTAAATTGGAAATGTAAATAGTTTTATTTAAACTCGTTTTTAAATAATTAAATTTCTCGAAATGATTAAAAAAGCAAAATTGCATTTCTTATAGCGGTTATAGGTATACAGTCAAACTGCAATCAAGACCACAACAAAAATAAATACATTTTTTAAATGTATGCTATCAGGTATACATTGCATACCGACCTCATTAAAAAAAGGCAGTAAAATTAAAAGTGACAGAACGTTTAATTGTAGATATGCATAACTTTTCTCTCGAAACCATCAGCGAAATTGCTAGTAAATTGCCTCGATTGCATTAATAAATTTTTTAATTAAATTTAACATAAGCTTGTTTATTAGATCGATTAATTTGGATTCGATTCATAGGCGGTAATTGAAATATAATTATATTATTTCGCACTTTTATTACTTACCGGTTTTTAAATCTTATACAAAATAATTGGAATTGTGTAGGTGTAATGATCCAAGGGAGTTTATTGCATGGTTATTTCCGACTAAAATATGTATATCCACACTGTGGTTTTGTATTATTATTTTTTTTAATTCTTCTGCTACCACCTAGTTTATTTTATTTTTTATTTAGTATACTACTTGAAATATATACACTAAGATGCACTTAAAATAGTCACATTACAACAAGCACACATATTTTTCAACATTAATCCTTGCATTTATATAATTATTTTACATTTATATATTTTTATTCAATACAAAACACTTAATATTATTATATTATTTATTTTTTTAATTGCACATTCATACACTTCACGGGTTGAACTAAGATTTATTGGATTTATTTTATATTTTATTTTAATTGATTATATAGTGAAAAAATATTCGAAACAAAGTAATCAATTTAATTAAAATTCATTCGATTATCCAGTGAACTGACAAAAGAAAAACAAACCACGAGCTATATCCGACAACTACCCGACCCTCACAACAATCCTGTGCATACGAAAACAAAAAAAAACACGTTTGGAAAGAGAATTTTAAAACGAAATGCTGTTCAAACGATAAAGGATGCACTCAGAAAAATGACGTGATACATAAACAATTAAAACTTTGCTCGGCCAGCACCGTATGATTACGCGATGCTTTTTTTGTATTTATTTTTTGTAATATATGTATCGGAAAAAAACACAACTTTTGCCCCCGAAAAAAGAAAACCGTTCTAACGTATCGTGTTAAAAGCGCAACGAACAAAAACAAACTGAATTACATAAAATATAGAGATTCCGTGAAAACCCCTACAAACGATGTACAGATGACGATGAAAGTCGACACCGGGCCAAGTGCGTGTGGTGGGAAAATAGAAGGAAAACTCTTGAAGCACTCCGATTCTCCGAATACGGAAAAGTTCGTAAATTTTAGATCAAGAACCCTATAAGAGAGCCGGAACTCACCCCCAAAACCCTTGACAAAGTACTTGCGAATGCGAAGTTAACGCTTGGGAAAGTTTTAGACCATTTTGCGATGACAACTTGTCACAATCACAATAAAGAGGAAAGTCTAAAAAAAACCCTCTTCTGAAACGCAATGAATCTAAAGAAGAGGGTTTTCTGGATTCCCTAGGTTTTCCTCCTTAAAGGGGTAGTTGGACTCTCTTTTCTTAAATTATTTTGTGAAGCTTTTTCGTTTCATCAGTTAAGCCAATCGGATACGAATAACGAAGATACTCAAAAGCTCGCGAAAGAGAGAGAGAACCACAACCGGAAAATTATTCACCAAAAATAAATATTGAACCGGAAAAATGAACCCACGAGAGAGTTGCAGAGTCACTGAGATAGAACAATGCCCGTATCTGTAAGCGGGCGGTAAACATGTGCGACCAACTGTATAGGTATCTCTTGATGTATAAGCCGGTCGCTGTACTATCTAGGGGGTTTAGATGATGAGTAGGACATGTTTATGTTTGTGAAAATCGAAAGGAGATTTCCGATTGATAAAGAAGTCCCAGCAGTTTTTCTTTCTAACGAAGTGGGTGGTGAGACGGCGAAAAGTGTTTTCCCACGTTTTCTTCATTTGTCATTCTCATAATATTTGAGTTTTTTTTTCGACAATGACATCACTTAGCATTTAGCAACAAGACATCAACAGGTGGCCGATGGAAGGGTGGGTGTTAGTGTTAGATGTAATGTATCTAAAGGTGTATGTATGTGTTTAAATGGTGTTTACATTCGATGTTCTATTCGAGAGGATTGAGAGAATGATTAAGACAAATTCCGCAGCGACACTGTGCACTGTGCACTGTGCATTGAATGTATTGACAGTTTGCTTTACACTTAAAGTGTAGACTGTTTGGCGAAGTGCAACGAAATTTTTCATCATTAGCGTCAAGGTAACAATAGATAGATAATACATACAGCCGATGGCATAAAGAAGTGAACTGTAAACATTGGTGGATATGTGCTAATTGATGAACGGCAGAGACATCGTGTGTCAGCGATAATGTTTACGTTTTCTGGGTCAATTCAAGTTGATTAGTGTTGAACTAGTAGAACTATTTAGTTTAATTATTGCAGTAGGACGTGAAAGATTATAAAATTTAGTCATAGCATGATTGGCAGGGAGTATGTATTTAAAAGGTGTGGGTGTTAGGTAATAATGATTGATTTGTAAAAGAAATCAAGTAGCTAGTTTTTGTGAGTTTTCTCGAGTTGAAAGCAAACTGACATAAGATCGCCCTAATATTGGGTTACCGTAAACTCCACTTTTTGAGTTTGGTATGCAGTCCTATGTTTTCGGGGGTAGCTCTTTTCAAATCTTTTATCCGTTTTCCATTGCAAAGATATACAGACTGGTTTTGCCGTATATCCATCAAATTCATCAGGTTTGACGAACGTAAACGCATATATTTGACAAATACGTCAAATTTTCCATATAATTCAAGCAAATTTTTGTTGAAGAATTGCGTTGACGTATGTCGTTTCCTCTTACAACGTACGCCATCAAACCTCATATGCTTGTTCACTGTTGAGTATTATTTTGAATCATGTGCCTACCAAATGCAAGGTAACGGTATTGGTAACCGTATGCACGTATCTACGTCATTATACCCTATCCCATAGGGGTATATTAGTTTTGATACATAGTTTGTAACATAGAGAAATAATTTAGCTATATATACCTCAAAGTATATGGATCGACTCAGAATCGATAGCTGAGTCGATTTAGCCATGTCTGTCCGTCCGTCCGTCCGTCCGTACGTCACCAGTTTTTGGGCCTTAAATTTTGAGCTAGAAGGATGAAATTTGGTACACGTGCTCTTTGTTGCTCCCAGCAGAACAAGTGTAAAATTTTTTGAAATCCGCCCACTGCCACGCCCCCATTTTAGAAAAACGTATTTTTTGGCCAAACCATAAGGAATTTTGAAAAACTTTCTGAACAACATATTTAGACAATCTGAATATCTGTATTTCGTTTATATAAAGTTTTTTGCCACGCCCACTTTTTGGGGGCGTTTTTAATAAAAAACGTTTTTCGGTCAAATTTTAAAATTTTCTAAAAAAATTTTGATGCAGAATCATTAGTAATATAAATATGAACATTTCGTCAATAGACCATTTTAACCCACGCCCACTTTTTGGGGGCGTTTTTATATAAAAACCATTTTTATACCCTACCCCATAACATATGCAGGAGAAAACCTTGTCTTTTGTAGAACCGTAAAAGTTTTTTATAAGCAGTCTGAAGAATTTGTTGTCACATCGTGTTTTTAGCCATGTCCACTTTTTGGGGATTTTAGTTTTACAGATAGGATGGGATAGGGTATTCAACGATCCGCACAGTGGATTGTAGCCTTCTCATATTTTTAAATAAAATTTAGTTTGGTTGTTACATATAAACAATAGAAACCTACCATTGATTATATAGAGAAACATTAATGGCAACATGTTGGCAGTCAAATTTAATAACTAAATTAGAAGCAAACATTTATTAATGAATCAAAACGTTGATAATAAAAACTAAAAGTTGACAATACAAAACAAATACAAATACACATTTTTGGCGCATAAGGCTCGTTAGTACCCAGGACACGGCCTCCCCACAACGTGTGAACTTCTTGCATAATGGCAGGAACTCCTGATTTATGCCGAATCCGATCGAATTTTCTTGACAATCGATACTACTCGAATGGTTTGTCAGATCATCACGAGAGGAGGGCCAGTGAAAAATCAGTTAGGGTGTTGTTAAGGCTGGGAATCGAAGCCAGACCTTCTGCGCTGCAGTTCATTGAACTAACATCACACCAGTGAGCCCGTAAACGTTGACAATGGTTTCCAAGTACCAAGAAATTGGTAAAAGTGCTAATTAATACAAATTTACCATTTAATACATACAGTACTCTTAAGAAAGCACAAATTGGTTTGCAAATCCAAATGAAGAACATATTCAATTGAAGAGAAAATATAAGTTTCCATCAGCCAAAAACATAGCCAACCAATTAGAAGCCACAAATAATGCTCAAAATGAAAGGGTAACTACCAAACTTGTGGCATGTCAACGAGGCTCTCGGACATCAGCAGCAGCAGGTCATTTATGAATCGCAAGGATTAGTCAGGCCCCTTGAACAGAGATAGACCCGCACTGCCAATAGAGGCGCTCAATCCCGTAGAGGATCTGAATACTGATGTCTACGTGTCCTAATAAATTGGAACTGGCTCTCCAGGTCGGGGGTTGTACCTTCAGATTAACTTTCTTACCACATAAAGTCTCAGGTAACGGATCCCCTCTAATACCAACCAAACGCGGAACGAACACGAACACCGACTTACGACTATACCTCAGTCAGTCAGTAGTCAAAAACTTGAATCTGTCCTCGCTCCGCACAGGGCAAATATTGCCGCTATTAAGGAAATAAGAATAGTAGCGGGACTATAAAAAAGAAAAACCTGCTTAATTTATAACAACTGTTATCTTTAAATACGAATATGTTGCAATGAAAGTGTGCGAAAGCATCAACTAAGTATGGATGGATGAAAGTATGTTCAATGACCGGAATATCAGCTTAAAATATCCGAACTACAAGGAATTCCACCCTAGTCTTGCGAAATGTGTAATAAATATATTTTTTGTTCTCAAAAACTTTGTTTTATCTAAACATAAAAACGTGTGTTATATTTTTTGATTTTAAGAAAATGTTGTTTACTAATGTTTTATTGGAATGATATGCACAATGTTTGACGTTTGTGTATTAGTAACATATACGGCAAACTCATTTTGTAATAAATTTTAAACATTTTTTTTAAAACTAAATGTGTTTTAGAATTAGCATTTCACGGAAGTTATAGGAAATGGTGCAGGAAAATAACTCTACGGGCAATAAATTTACTTCAAGAGGGAACTAGTTTCAGTTTATTTATATGAAGAAATTTCCCACTCAGGATGGACAATGATTTCTGTTAATGTCTTCTTATGCTGAACAAATGTATAATATTATATTTAGCCCACTGTACTTATTAACGCTTTTATGTAAGCCTCGCGTTGAAAACCACCAGCGAGTAACATAATAGGTAACAAAAAATCGCGATTGTATTTTTGTAAATAAGTTCACAATGCTTAAACAGTGGAATATTTATATAATATTTAAAGTTAGTTGACATACAAGGTGCATTTTATGTTCCAGGTCGATTTTATTTCGTAGCCATTTTTGTGAGAATGAAATTTTTCAGTTGGCATTTGACCTTTGACGGTCGTAGAAAGTGATCGTCATTATGAGCGACGAAGCTCATTTTAATTTGGAAGGCTTTGTTAATAAAAAGAATCACCGCACAATAAGAGCACTGAAAACCCTCGACACAAACAGCTCGTGGGACTAGGCGAATTTAAATATTTTTGCCGGTCGAATAATGACAAAAAGTGAAGAGTGGCCCCTGATTTGACGCCTCCTGATTTACTCTCTTCCTCTTATGGGATTACTTGAAATATATTTTAACAAACGAACCACAACTTCGATGCTTAAGGATAACAATAGCTGAAATTACACGAGAAGTCTGCGAAATTGTTGTGCACAATTATGTTTAAAAGAGCTCGCCTGTGCACCACAACCAGAGGCGCCCACTTGACCGACATCACAATTCATACATAATATAAAACACCATTATATATAATCAATCAATAAAATATAAATAGGTGGGTAATAATATAACAAAATTTGCGATGAAATTATTGCCTACTTTCAGTGAGAAAGAACATCACATAAAAAATAATGACTTCAGATTGGTTTATATTTTAGGGGTTGCTATTCTGACTATTCCGGACGTTCCTTAGTGGCTTTTTCAATCCGTTTTTTTTGTCTGAGGTTTTCTTTCGTTTTTTTTTGCCGATTTTTTTAGTCCGGTATACTCGTTTCAGTTTATTTTATCCGAATTTTTGTAAACGATTTATTCCGTTTAGTATTTTTTGTTTAATAAATTTTTAACCGTAAAAAACAGACTGAACCGCAGGGAATAAAGTGGATTAAACAAACCGAATAAAAAACAAACAAAAGTATAAACCTGGCGGAATAAACAGGATGGGAAACACGGATATGTTTAGACAATTCTTTTTATTCCAAAGAAAAAAAACAGACAGAATAATGAAAAAATATTCGAAATAAACCGCCCGTAGAAAAGAGAATTCGTACGCATAAAGAAACGTCGGGAAAAATCCATTCGATTTTGACATCGACTGTCGAGAATAATTACATATTATTAGTTATATTATATAATAAAGCCGTCATCTTCTTTGATCAGCGAAATACCATGCTAGGTTGCATGGTATTGCTCATAATGAATGACATCGAATTTGAACGAATGGTCTGTGAATTGAATTTGACTATTTTGCGGTTATTTCTTCTTTGAAACATCCCGAATACTTATTATAGCAATACGATTCACTCGGATCACTTCAATTGGCCAATTGAAGATTACAGATTTTAAGGATGAGGATTGCAGACAAAATAATTATTAAGAGCGATTACCAATGTTACGGCAGGATTCAGTCACAATTAAAACTGCACATTGTGACAATATGCCTAATTAGCAAGATTAAGTTAAGAAATCGTCTTCCACAAAACCTTCCACTTAATGATGTTTATGTTAGATGCAAGTGCAACAAAAAAAATGTCTCAAACTCCAAGTTGTGTGCAATTATACATAAGAAGGTCAGGTTTGAGATCAAGAGTTTCAGTTTTTTAAGTGGTTCGGTTGAATAGTAAGATAAATCGATTTGGGATAATTGGTGTTTTTAATTAAATTAATGAGGAGAATAATCTATATATATAAAAATGGATCTTGGTTTGTTCGGATGCTTAAAACTCGAAAACGATGGACCAAATTGGATACTTCCTTCTGCGGATTTGTTCGTAATTGCTCCGCGAAGGTTTAGGAAAAAAAAAATTGAAAAATTCTCAACAGGTGGCGCTGTAGGCGGTCATTCCATTTGATAATGGCAAAACAACGTTTGACGGGCCAGCTTGTAAAAATTAAAGATTAATTTATGCGTTCATCAGAGCAAATGTATATTTATTCAGTATTGCTCTAAACTAATATACCCCTATGGGATAGGGTATAAACATATTTTAATCGCTTTGATGCTGTTTCCTTTTTTTCTGATGACGCAGTCAATCTATAAAACCTCCAGAAATGAGGTTTGACCAGGTAAGGTTAGGTTAGGTTATAGTGGCTGCACGTGTGCACACTTAGACCAGGGAAGCTCCATTTTGGTACCAAGTGGATCTTTGGACTTTTCCAAATATTCGTTTTCCTATATGAACCATTCCGAGCTGACTATAAAGTTTTTAAATTTTTTTTTCTGACATTAATATTAACCAGCTCATCTAGATTGTTAACGAAGTTGGAGAGAGCTGCAGAGCTGCTTCTGCAAAAGTTATTGCTAAACAGGCCTAGAGGGCAGTATTTTGAGTTTTACCAAAAAATGCCCAAAAGTGGTCGCCATGGTGATCGCTTCGAAAGCAGGTTGAATGAAACCATACTCCTACCAAAAAACACTTTTAGATGAAATGCCTTCTTCATCTCTTATAAACAAAGAATGAAGACCAAGAAAAAGATTTGATGAATGTTGTGAAAAAAAAAACAAGAAAAAAAGGTACAAATTTTAATTCGTTTAGCGCGAAAGAAAATTCTTTTGCGTTAAAACCCTTTGTTGCCCGGTGGTTTTATCATGAAACCACCAACGTAGATCAACGGGAAAAATTTTCAAGTGCAACATGTTTTCATTTTGTGATAAGTGGGGGTCATTGTAAGTTATTAATAAACTGTGAGGTGCTTTAAGTGAGAAGTTTTAATTTTGTGTATTTGAAGTAAAAATTGTGTTAATTTTGATGATAATCGAGTTTATTAGAATAATATTTTGTAATGTTTTTTGGCTGTTATATGTTAAAATGTAATTGTTCTAGGGATACTCTAAGCAGCCACTGGGACGTAATAGATCCCTACTTTTTTTTTCTTAGCTGGAACGCGGACCAAAATTGACGAATGATGACATTGTCGGTATTTTTGAGGATATCCCATCCGTTTCGGTGTCTAATATTGGAAATCTCGATGATTAAGATAATCAGGATGATTAAAATGCTTCAAAATAATGTAGATTTTGTGGCAGTTCCTTCTGATGGTGTTCCATCTAATCAATCTGATTGTGAGTCTTCAGAGGTAGTTATTCAACATCAGAACAAGAGAAGATAAACCACTTCAAACCGAATATTTCATTGGAGAGGAGATATGTCCAGTGCACCCACATGCCAACGTACGCTATACTTCCAGACGATGTGCATATTGTAGCACAAAAAGTGAACCCCATCGTTCCAAATGGTGCTGCTCAGTCCACCAAGTAGCAATTTCCTTTTCAGCGGAGAAAAATTGTTTTTCGAAATACCACAGAAAATAAATATGTTAGTAATATGATTTGAACAATTTTTTTCTTTTTATTTTTTCAGAAAAATTTCAGTAAATGCGCAGTGGTTTATCAGAGAAACAACCAACAAAATGTTAATATGTAGTATGGTTAATACTTAATAAACAATGTTGCATGAATCTATTTTTATTGTTTGTTTTCAAATATAAAGAACAATAATTCGGGCAACAAAGGGTTAAGTAACTGTCAATACCCCGAAAAAGTTGTTTTATTTATTTTAGTCAATTTATTTTTTTTGTCATTTTTTAATTGTTAATAGGTTGAGTTAATAAGATGCGTTAGCAATGATAACAGATTCACAGCTATCTATTTATCATCAGTATTATGAAATAACACTCCAGAAAAAACTGTTCCCAATTTACTGCTTTCTTTACAGAAAATTAAAGAGGTTAAAATAAAGTGCTATCCCGCCATCCCGGCAACAAAAGTGTGAGCGAAAAACTTTGCGAGTCGACACAAATACAGACCTGAATAGATTATTGAAATAAAAAAATTAATTGAACATGAAGTTCTGCAACTGTTGGACATACAAAACGAGTGAAAAAAGCAAATTGGCGGCTTTTTAAAGTATTTTATTTTTTTTTCAAAATTTGTATAGGTATGTTATTATAATTTATAACATTCCTTTCGGTGAAGAATTTTCATAACAATGAGTGAAAACATTCATCTATGTTAATTTCCGATAGTTATTAATTTAATCCCGCTAGATGTGCAAAATGTCACACTGTGGTTGTGAGCAGCATTTATCCTAAATTGTCAGCAACAATTGGAGCAATCGTTTACATGCATGTTTGTTGTCAATGATATTTTTAGAAACTCAACTAGCAATGACAAGCATCAAGCAAATGGAAAAAGAAATTTTTAATTTTGAAATTTGAATTTTGCGTACTATGTTGCCAACGGAAAAAAGATAACAATATGACAGCTGACAGTTCGGAGTTAGTAAATACGAAATAACAACACATTTTTATCGTTGATCTACATGTTACTGCTGGTTTCGTGTTTTCGCGAAAGTATCTAACGGGTGTCCCATAATTCATGCAAAATTTTCATTATTGAGCAATATTTTAAAAATAATGGACCAATATCCTTCAAAAAAATGCGGCTGGTCAGACAGTAACAATTAATGGTATTCATTTTCGTGACATGATAACGCAGTTTTTAGTGCATAACAGGAAGATCTCACATGCCATACAGCCAGAGAAGCAATTCAATTACTGCATGAACCATTTACATTTCGCGTGATTATGGGACACCTTTTACAATACCAATATACATCTTCAAGCATCATATCGGTGCGATCTTTCAGCGTTATGGTTCGCCTAATCCAAGAGAATACGCATAGCATGATAGCTATCATTTTAAATGTTATCATTAGAACCTCTTGCTGTCAAAATTAACACATTTCATCATTATTAAGACATCCGAAAATCTAACTGTGCTTACAACAATATTCAGAACACAATATTCTATATCACTTAATTTCATCATCACGGACTTACAAGTGCTAATAGAATAATCAATCAGTGCCGACCGGTTGTATTTTATATCGCATCTAGTTCACGAGATACATTCTTGAACCAGATATATTTGGTCAACTTACAGTTCAAGTTCTACGGTACACACGCAACATTATCATCTCGTCTTCGTCGGAATCAATTCTTATACGTGTATTGTGCAACATTAAAAATAATAAGTAATATCTGTGATTGAGTTGATACTCGTATTTAGTATACAATTTTATAAGCTAGTTTTTTTTTTAATTAAATTTATAATGGTGTTTAAAAGTGTAAAGACTTGCCTCCTTCTGGCCCTTTTTTGTTTATTAAACTATACTCATTCTTATTTAATTTTCCCGAAAACATCTGTCCTTCAGGTGATTGCTGTAATTTAATGTTTGTATAGGACCGTTTGAACATTTTATGTTTTCCCTAGGTCACAATGTCCGTTTCAACGCCAGTCAATGCACCAAATCACAAAATGTATTTCGATTGGGGATTCCAGATGAATTACGATCTACCATCAAACCTGACCTATTTTTACGTGATACCACAATGGGGCGGGATTTATAATAAACGGGAAGCTAAGGATATTGATCATTCGAAATATCAAGTCAATGATGGTGTGCATCCAAGTGACTTTACTGCTGGTGAACTGTATACCGGCCTGGAGGATCTCATTGTGAGGTAGATAAATACAATGAAGAGCTATTAAAAAAATAAGAGTTGAAGGGATTATTTTTGCTATGTGTATTCACAGTTATGGGTTTCATGAAACGTGCCTCTTAAAGAGTGTTTGCGAACTGGCAAAACATCCATTTCACGAAGATGAGGAAAACCTAATTACGGAAATAGTAACGTTTATTCTTAGGTAAGTTGATGAAATACATAATGTATTAACTATAACCTGTTAAATAAATAAAATGAGCTCCTACCCATACCTAAACAATAAGTAGTAGAATGCATTTGAAAGCGTTGATAATAATAAACACTTAAAGCGCACTCTAGTATCATCCTCAAAATAAATACGGAAGGGCGGTATCTCACCCTGTTTAGAAGGGATGGACAATCTAAAAACCATTAAATAATCAACCTTTATAAAGTACTTTATCTGTTTTGAAGGCCAGACAAATGTCCATACATTTCATTTTCATTTATTTTTGTCTGCAAGAGTTTTTTTTTTAAAAAAAAAAAGGTTTTTTTCCAAATTGTGAAAATAAATACTCAATTGGCTCTCGTTATTCACCGCCTCCGTTAATGCGAACACTAAAGGGCCAAACCCACCGAGCAACCGAAACCGAAACTTCGTTTTATTTTTTCATTTTTCTGTTCAATTATGACATTTCATTCCCACCGAAAATAGGACAGAAACAGAAAAAAAATCACTTTGACATCAAAAACGTGAGGCAAGTGACATCTACAAACTTCGGCAAACAGAAATTACAACGATGAAAAAAAAAGTTGCAAGTTTCGGTACGATGAATTGCAAAACTGCAAAATGAAAAAGTAAAATTTCGGTACGGAAAAAAAATAAAATCGTTTTATATCAAAATAAAAAGACTTTAAGAAATAAAAATAGATGAGATTAGTGTGGTTTATTAATATCTTTTATTTAAGAAGTATTTTTAACTGAAAAGCACATCAAATTTTAAGTAATTAGCAGTTTAAAAAAAATGAAAAACAAAGTTTCGGTTTCGGTTGCTCGGTGGGTTTGGCCCTTAAATACCAAATGATTTACGTTTTTTTTTTGTTTTTGAGGAAAACTGTTTTTTTTTCGTTCAATTTTATTGCAATATTTACGTGGTCTCATTTTAAGGATTGGCGTCTATTAGACACCTATGTCGATTTTGTTGATCAACTGTAACAGTACCTTAATGACCACTTTCGCGGGTTTGCTTAGAGTATGTCCTATCATCTTGCAGGCACCTATGTCAATAGTTTTGTTCATCAACAGTATATTGGTTTAATCATTTCAGATCCCTCTTTGTATTCTAGACTGAATGTAGACTCATGTAACTTTGTAGCCCCGTTTAGGATATGTACGTACGTCGTATGTCAGACGCTTATGTTAACAGTTTTGTTGATCAACGGTACCTGAGGGACCCACTTTGAAAGTTCAAAGAATTCTTCGTAGTTAGTCTCTGTTGCTCCATTTATGGTGTGTCAGTTCTTCTGTAGGCGCAAATGTCAACAGCCTTGTACCACAATGGTCACGCAACTTCGGAATCAAAAGATTGCTTATATTCCTTGTCTATGTTTTGGATTTCTTTTATTTAGATATTTGGTTTAACTTCAACTCTGATAAGATTATCGTTAAAAAATTAATAACTTAGATTATGGCAGAGATTTCTCAGATATTTGTAAATAAAAACATCTTCTAGGAAGAGTGTATTTTTGTAACCAGGAAGCCAATAGATGCTACATCTGTTGTGAGCTAAGATGCAGCATCTACTGGCTCTTCAATGATAGAATATTCAAATATACTACTGTATAGTATGGAATTACTGCAACACAAACACAAAATCTAGTAGCAGTGTCATTGCTACTCCGAAAATGCCAAACCCCCATTCAAAAACGACATGTCGAAAACAACCAAACAATATGTCATTCGAGAATAAAAATGTTTATTGTTGCTTTCTAGGCTTGAAATTATGTTTAAGATTGTTTTTAGACATAATTTAAACGATTTCATTATAATGATAGCATAAAATGAAGAATACTTGCTTTCGTATTGTAATCAGTAATCACACTTCGGCAGATCCTGGAAAAAACCCAAGATTTCAAAGCGCATACGACAGCATTTATAGAGACGAACAATATGGAGCCATGTCTAGTTTTGGTATACCGGCCAAACTCGTCCGTCCGTGCAGGATGACGATGGAGAATTCACGCTGCTCCATCAGGGTCTGAAACGACCTCACCGACACCTTTGATACCAAAAAGGATTCAGATTGCAAAAGTCGATGCGCCTTCTGCAATCTGATTATTGAGAGGATTGTGCAAAACTCCCGAGCCAACAGCAGAGACCCAATTTTCCAAAATTCGATGGAACTAATAGCATACGCCGACGATATTGACATCATTGGTAGGACTCAATGTGATGTCATAGGCAAGTTTGCTAGTATAGAGAAGGAAGCGGCAAAAATGGGTTTAGCAGTAAATGATGAAAGACTATGTATATGCTGTTAATACGAAAGGACACACAACATCGACGAATTGGACAGAACGTCACAATTGACAGATATAACATTGAGGTAGTACGGGACTTTGTCTACTTTTGCTCCCCTATTAACTCTGACAACAACATCTCGTCAGAAATTAAACGAAGAATTACTCTTGCCAACCGCTGTTTCTTCGGGCTATGAAGGCCATTCAATAGTTAAGCCCTTGCTCGAACTACAAAGGAGATCCTATATAAGACCCTGATCATCCGGTCGATTGGTCAAAAAATCTTTTTGGAAAAATCTTCGGTCACTTTTGCGTTGACGGCTATGGGGACGAAGATTCAACACGAACTATACGAGCTGTACAGCGACATACCCCTAGTCAAAAAACTTCGCATTGGACATTAAAGATGGCTAGCACATGTAGAACGAATGGACACCAGTACTCCGGCTCGCAGATTCTTCGACTCCCAGCCAGAAGTCAGAGGCAGTAGAGCAAGACCTCGCCTTAAGTGACGCGTACAAGTAAATACCGACTTCAACCAACTTGGAGTGTGCAACTAGAGGCAGTTAGGACCGGGTTAATTGGAGAGACATGTTGGTTATGGTCCAGGTTCATTCCGGACTGTAGCGCCACTTATGTAATTAAGTAAGTAAGTAGTGACAAAAATATTGGACTGTCATATTTTCATCATTTGATAATGCCATTATGTCATTTAATCACAACAAAATGTTTTGGTTTCTGTGCAGACTTTTCCCGAACTTCATAAGTCTTAGATATATTTATTTACCAAGTTTGTTAGGTTAACTCTGTGTTGCCTTAGGATTACAATTGTTCCTCGAGTGAATTTTAATAGAAACCTTAACATCATTGTGTTCTTGAACTGAAAACCTTGAACTTTAACATGATAAGAAATAATTTATACGATTGTTTTCACAAAATGAAACATACCCTAGTCATGTCTACCACCATTACTGAGCCCTTATTCGGTAGCCCTTTAGAAATAGTTAGTTGCTAACGCCAGTTGAGCTTAAATATAGTACGCCTTAATAACTAGTGGATATTTTACTTATAAAAATAAACCAAATACTCATTTTAAACAATAAAAACATACCTTCACTGCAATTTATTATTTTTAAGAACTACTCTTTTGTATTACAGCCCCTCAATGCACGAAGCATTTGGAAACAATGAAATCGTTTACAAAGAAGCATATGTGGATGCAGAAAATCAAGGATTCTTAGGAGGAAACTGCGATAAATTGTATCCCCAATGTGATAATAATTTCTTGAGTATATTTTCCAAAATAATGACAAAGGAAATAAGCGACTAAACAATTTTGTTTTTTTTTTATTATTTATATTTATTTGTTTATTTATGGGAACAGTGATACCCAATTGCTGTATTTCCATCAAAAACATCCTTATGGTGCAGTGGTTGATAAAATATTCATATAATAATATTGTCGAGTGGGTGGGCAAATACTGATTCTTCCTGCAGTTGTTGCAAAGAATTTTGTATACTGTTTTAATTGTCATGATTGTTTTTTTAACTCTGAAATACGTAGATATGATAGAAACCTTTTTAATTCAAATGCTTTTGAACCACTTTCAAAACAGAAACTAAATATATAGGGTGCGCCAGCTTTAATGTCGGTATGTGAATAGATTTAAAAAAAAAATAGACAACTATTGCAACTATCACCTATGAAGTAAATTAATCTACTATGGATACTATAAATATATAAATACAAGCTGGCCCGTCAAACGTTGTTTTGCCATTATCAAATGGAATGACCGCCTACAGCGCCACCTGTTGAGAATTTTTCAATTTTTCTTTTTTCCTAAACCTTCGCGGAGCAATTACGAACAAATCCGCAGAAGGAAGTATCCAATTTGGTCCAGTCGTTTTCGAGTTTTAAGCATCCGAACAAACCAAGATCCATTTTTATATATATAGATTCTCTATCACTGGCGTTTAAATACCAACCATGCGAGAATTGGACGAATTTTATAACTTGGCCAAAATAAACAATATCATTCATTTTCGTTCTTGATGTTAAAAATATATAAAAAATTGAAAATGTCATTATTAGAACTTTAAATCATAATGATTTTCCGTTATGGGTCGAAACTTAATATATAATAGGTTAGCAATTATGTTCAACTACTGTATTTATAGTATATGTTGTTTTAATCAGAATCGTTAAAGTTGTTTTTGAGAAAATTTAAGCTATTTGTAATTTTCATATTGAAGGTACCGTTTATAAAATGGGTAAAGTGAAACAAAATAGCCGGGAATTATGACCAAATAAATGTACATACGAAGTTTAAAAAAATCGTTTAGTCTGAAGACATCATTAAGGACAGTCGGAATTTCAAAAACTCCCATTTTTGGGTTCGCCTAGCATCGAAATGTTAGTAAATAATTTAGTAATTTCGACTTTACAAAAAGTTTTTGTAAACCTTAGTTTGGAGTAAGGCTTTCCAACATCTTCCTATCTCTTTCATTCTTCTTTCCTTCATTCATTAGCTTTTTACATTATAAATTGCAATACATAACGCCCAAAAAAGTTGGCGTGGTATTGGTACCTTAAATTGGAGAAATGTATTCTCTGAATATCTTGTTAAGACCATTTTCCCTTATGGGTTGACCAAAATTATGTTTTTCTATAAATGGGCTAATGTTATAATGTGCGTGAATTACTAAGCGTGGGGTTTGATTGGGATTACTTCAGACTCGCTGCCGTATTCCAGACCGCGAACAAGTAAACTCAGGTGGAGGAGTTCGACCAAGGGCGGTCTTGACCAATGGAAAAATGTTCAATCTATCGCACTATCCGTATGGTAGCTATTAGCATACCACCAGACGGAGAAGTATCGAACGCCAACAAGCGATGCACTCTGAAGATACAAAAGCACATTGCTATCTAGACTTCAACGGACAGAAAGTGTACTGATAGAAATGACCCGGAGATTTTGAATTTGAAATCGCTGATCGAAAATCTTCAACGGTTAATCCCGGAGAATTATAAAAAAATCTGCAAAGAAGATTTCGTAGACCTAACATGTTCTCATAAATAAAATATATATTTAGGTGATAGAATCAAAATGACATCCCATGTGTTCGAATTCCCTAGACGAAAGAAAACGGACATGCACTCTCGGTTGCTGATATCAATCCACAAAGTGTTGAGGAATGAAGATCCTCACCAAATTGCGAACTCGATTAGGGCTTTTCGAGACCATGTGTACGATGAACAATCCTGTTTGCCCTAATCCGAAAAATCCTTTTCGAATAACTTTTATCTACCCACTGATCTGAGAACCACTACTCAAATGGCAATTTCGCCAATAGTTTCGGCCAAAAATATGAACTACTGGACAGCTTTGCATCAATAAAAACAGTCGACGGGAGACGATGTCAACAGTTGATATTTTCACCACCCTGTTTAAAAATGCAATGAATAATTCTGGACCAGCACATTGGAAAATTTTGATGGTACATCCTTTAAAACGACAAGGATAAGAAACCCAATAAGCCTTCTGCGGAATATAAGTCAGGTATTCGAAAAGATAATCAAAATAACTCTGTTTAAGTAGGTTAAAGAGAATAAATTTGTTATTATTATTCCAGAAAATCAGTTGATTGTTCTAGCGAAGGATGATCCTATTAATACGATTTCCAAACATTATCAATGAAATAAGTCAAAAAAATTCACTGGGTCCTTTAAATGGATTGAAAAGAAACCGTAACAATTGTATTAGGAACCCTATTGCGTATAAGACAAAAATGAGAAAACAACGCTGAGAAAAAATGAATGTTCTGCTTCACAAGTTCGCATATTTTAACAAAAGTGTAGATGTTTGGCAGTCAACTTGATTCAAGTAAAGGAACTTATTAGGCCAACCATCACATATGGCTGCACAGTTTAATTTACTATAGCGCTATCCTTCATGGAAAAGATAGGTCTTCAATCATACTCCGGAATAATTACAAGATGTCGACACAAATTCCAACCATATTTGTAAGTATTGACCACAGCGGGGTTATATCAGTAACTAATTAATACTACGGATTACGACACTAACCGGTTGGCACTTCAACACCTGTAGTTCGCACCGCACAGCAATAAACAACTATATTTAGGGACATTTCAATTTAACTTAGATCCTAGAGAATATCGTAATAATCGATTTCGCAAGAGTGTCTCGTCGCATTAATTCGCTAGGGGTTTGTATACCAAAGAACTGTTTCTTGAAATGTGCAAAGTGTTAGATAAGATACCAACAGCTTATAAATGCACCTCAGAAAAGTTTTAAGTGAATTACCTGATATGTAAAGAACAGACAGCTCGTATCCCAGTTTTCTTATAAACAAGTTAAAGGGGGAAAACACCGGCTGCTCAGAAAGAAGAAAAAATAACAAGAAATACACTTAAACTAATCGTAAAATTTGGCAAATTTTAAAACATAAAAGCCAAACAGAATCCTGCCGGGATCAGCAGGATAAAATCCAAGGATTGGAAGGAACCACTTCTGCGGACCATTAAACTGTGATAGCAAACAATCTCCCTGAATGATAGAACGTCTGATAGAAAAAACAATTAAAATTGATGAGGACAGTTAATAACTTTCATCCATCCGACCTGAAAAATGTTAGAGTTTACATATGCAAAATCTAAAAAAAACATTTAAGAAGGCTGCAATCCGTTGTACGGATCGTTGAATACCCTATTCCATCCCATCCTTAAAATTAATATCCTCAAAATGTGGGCTTTATGGCGATGAAATACAGAAAATGACATTATAAGAATATATATAGCTCAGACAGTTTATCAAAACCTTTAGTGATTCGACAAAAAACAACGCATTTGAATATGTGACCATAATTCATGCTTGTTTTTGGCCTTAAAGTCTCCGATCTTGCGCTTAAGAACGCCCCATAGGTGTTCTATTGGGTTGAGATCGGGGGACTGTGATGGCCACTCCATAACATTTATTTTATTTTTGTGAAACCATTCTTTTGCCAACTTTGAGGTGTGCTTAGGGTCATTGTCCTGCATAAACTCCCATTTTATCGGCATGTTATCTTCAGCAAATGGAAGCATAACTGAGTTTATGATTTGGACATAGTCTACGGCACACATTTTGTCCTTAATCCAAAATATTGGCCCAACCCAAAACGTCGAAAAGCACCCCCAAGGCAGTAAACTGCCTCCATCATGTTTAATTGTCTTTTTGGTATATTTTTGATCAAACGCTGAGTTCATTGGGGGTCTCACATACATTTTCCCATCGGAACCAAACATGTTGACCTTAGTTTCATCCGACCATAGGACGTTGTTCCAATTTCATTGGGCTGAGTTCATTGGGCGTCTCACATACATTTTCCCTTCGGAACCAAACATGTTGACCTTAGTTTCATCCGACCATAGGACGTTGTTCCAATTTGCACGGTGGAGGTGTTTGGTGGCGAAAATTAGTCTCTGTTTTATATTTTTTTGGCTCAAATACGGGACTTTTCTGGGACTCCTTCCAGGAAGCCCAGCTTCTCTAAGTCTGTTCCTTATTGTGCGACATGTTACTTGAGCGTTTAATTCATTTTTTAGTTCCGTTGAAGAAGAAAACGGATTTCTCTTGCATAGTCGTACTAACAGTTGGTCAAAACGCGGTATTGTTTTCCGTTTTCTGCCTCTGGTTTCTTTTTTAATACATGAATGGAGAGCTGTAAATACCTTTTTTTGGAACAATTCATGACCTCTGCTATTTCATCCATTGTTTTGCCACATTTTCTTAATTATTTCATTAACTCGCGATCAGAATTGGTGGAATGAACTCCGTGGCCCATTTTTATAAAACTAACACTTCACTGATTTCAATATTTGGCTCTTGACAAAACTGAAACACAAGAGAAACTATTATACGACTTTATATGACAAAAAAAGACCTGTATTTACTTTAGAATCACTTGTGAAATCCTTTGTTTCTATTATTTTTCCCAGATAACATTTATATTACGCTTGCACTTGGTACCACAAAGCCTAATAAAACGTGTGACATGGGCAAACCGCTGTACTTTTTCAAAGTACTGTTAGGTCACATTCTAGTACAAAGGAGTATAAAGCAATCTCTCTATATATATATATATATATATATATATATATATATATATATATATATATATATATATATATAAATATGGTTTCGCAGAATGACGTTAGTCTATGCATTGACTGACCATTTGTTAACCATTGTTTCTATTATTTTTTCCACCACCATATATATATAGTATAGAAATTTTTTCAAAATTCTTAACCTTTTAACCAAAAATAACGTTTTTCCAAAAAATGGACGTGGCAGTCGGCGGATTTTGAAAATTTTTACACTTGATTTGTAGCCTCGGACAATGACCTTATATACCGAATTTCATTATCCTAGCTCAAAATTCAAGGCCTAAAAATCGGTGACATACAGACAGACGGACGGACAGATATGGCTTACTCGGCATAGCTAGTGATTCTGACTCGATCCATATACTTTGAGTTATATGTAGCTAAATTATTTCTCTATGTTACAAACTATGTATCAAAACTAATATACCCCTATGGGATAGAGTATAAAAATAATAAGACTGCTGGAAATTACCTTCCCTGCTATATATACATATTAATACTAGCTGCCCGGCCCGGCTTCGCCCGGGTACTGTTTCGTTTTAGGGTCCGTAATAGTATTTTAGTGTTAGTAGTATTTATTTTCTCAAAGCTGACCTGAGAGATTTTCTCAATATTTTTTTCCGTAAGAACCTTGTACAGAGTATTAGAAAACAACAAAAAAAAATCAGCCAAATCGGTCAAGCCGTTTTCATGTTATGTCGTGACAACGGAAAACGGGTTTCATTTTTATATATATAGATATTGACCTTTTAGCAAAATGAAATATGTATGCTGAAAAAATGGAACTTCTGATTACTAAACAGAAAAATTGAGAGCCTCTGAACTGTTCCAATAACAAACTCATTACAAGAGATATTTTCTTTCATAATACATGAACACCTGTAACCGTTCACTAACAGCTTAATATACCGCTATTTGTGCAGTTGTAGTCCTTTTTACTCGAATGACAATGTTGCTAATAACGGGTGATCCAAGTAGAGATACTTTTTTCAATAGCCTTTTTTGACAGATCACGTGTGAGTCGTGTCATGCTGTCATGTTATTTTTGTTTAGTATTGTTTGGCATTTCATAATGGAAAGACTTACGCGTGAACAACGTTTACAAATTGTTCAACTTTATTATGAAATTTCACGTTCAGTGAGGAATGTGTTTCGTGCACTTAGCTCAACTTATGGTCAACATAATCGGCCTACTGAGCGTACTATTCGCAACACCATCACTCATTTTGAGACCCAGCATTCATTCGACCGAATAGACCACGTCCAGCACGCTGTGAAGAAAATATAGCGGCCGTAGCTGAGAGTGCCGGTGCGAACGTAACCGTCAATGGCGACCGTTATCGTGCCATGATAACCGACTATTTGATGCCTGAAATTGAAGCTCGTGATCTCGGCGACATTGGGTTTCAGCAAGACGGCGCCACTTCCCACACAACGCATCAATCAATGGACTTATTGAGAGAACATTTCGGTGAGCACATAATTTCACGTTTTGGGCCGGTCGATTGGCCACCAAGATCGTGTGATATCCCACCGTTAGACTTTTTCCTGTGGGGATATGTAAAGTCAAAAGCTTATGCCGACAAACCCGCTTCGATTCAGGCCTTGGAGGAAAACATCACGCGTGTCATTCGCCAGTTACCAGTCGAAATGCACGAACGAGTGATCGAAAATTGGACTCAACGGATGGACCATCTGCGACGTAGCAACGGCCAACATTTGATAGACATAATCTTCAAAAAATAAATGCCAACGAATGTTCTTTCAAATGATAATAAACATTCTCCATTAAATTTGAATTTTCTGTGTTTTTTTCTTTACAAAAAGTAGGGAACCTCGAAATGGATCACCCTTTAGTTTGATACTGTTCGGGCAAAAGAACTCCTGGGCAGCTTTGTATCACAAATAAAAAAGCAACTAGCTGTTGGAGATATAAAATAAATTTTCGACCTTTCGTCAATAATATGCACCTTGAATCATATGGACTTTGGGAAATTTACTACACTCTGAACCAACGTGTAAAGAGTCTTCTCTATAATGTTAATGTCAACGTTTGGAAAGTTGAAAGATATACTAACTATTATGAAACACATCTGTGCACTCTTTATTGTAAATTGTGCGATAACTTAATATACTCATTTTTGTAACAAATACTATTATAATATCGACAAGTGAAAGGCAAAAACAGTATTAGTAAGTAACTCATATTAATGATACCATACTGACAAGTCAGGATGTGGCCTTAGATTTCTGATTTTACATTTTACAGCTGTAAATGCTAAAATGTAGTTCAGAGTCCACATTTAAATGAAATTTCCGTTAACAATGTTCAAATTTAAAAATTCATAAAAATAATCCCATGCAACAACCACCTACTAGCATTAGTTGCGACATCTATTGTATTCAGAGGGAATAGATTTGCCAAAAGCTTTATTGCCCACAAGCTGTTATTTCAAGTTCGTTTTATTTCTCGAAAACTTCTCCTTTCACTTTTAGAGATACAATAATGTTAGTTGGGTAAAAAGGCAAAGCTTTCTGCAAGGCACGCATACATGGAAAGCCCAGCTCTCCATAAATTCTCATCTCATTATCGTTAACAAAAAGCTAAAAGAGGGAAACAAGAAACAACCGCTCTCATACAAGTGCAAAACTACACCCACAAAAACTACAAAATCAGAGCACATTTTGACAGATGGATTTGGCTTGCATGTGAATTAAGCTGGAGTGACTATGAATAATTTTCCAACAATACGCCTGCTTGTCACGGAAAGCCGCAATCGATTTAAAACCTACATCCCCCAGTAGGACGCGCCCCAAAACCACGCTCTATGATATGCCGCACAATAACCGTTGTTCTGGTTGTATTGGTTTGATAAAGCACGTGTTCGTCACTCCTAGCTGGATAGGACGTAGGATCTAAATGGCAGGACAAAATCGAGTAAATATTTTGTAGCATTTCATTTGAGGAGCAGGTTCATGTGTACAAGGCGCTCGGTGAAAAACAAGTCAAGAGGGCCACCTGCAGAATTGTAAACTTGTTCTTAAGGTCAAATCAGCCATCTAGTTTTTTGTTTTTTTTTTCAGGTAATAATGTGATGATGCGAAAGGACAATGGAAGTGTGCTTGAAATGATGATAGATTATGAAATGCAAATTTTAAATATTTAGTGAACTTAGATGCTTCTTCAGAGCTTTGTTCGTTTATATAAATTCCTTGCTTCCTTGGCTTTGATACATATAATACAAATAATTATATATATATATGGATCGACTTAGAATCAATAGCTGAGTCGATAAAGCCATGTCTGTCTGTCCGTCCGTTGGTCCGCCTGTAGGTCACATATGGTATATATGGTCCTTGTACGTGCTGTTCGAACAAGTGTAAACATTTTCAAAATCCGCCCACTGCCACGCCCACTTTTTAGAAAAACCTTATTTTAGTCAAACGGTTAAGAATTTTGAAAAAGTGTACCTGGTAGTTCATCGCAATCACCACTGCTTTACTGAGCTCTTAATGCGTTATAAAGGGTGGTTAAATTTTAAGGGCCGATGTTGATTTTGAATAAAACAAAAATTATTTAAGAAATTACTGTCCATTTCTTTTTATTATGTAATATTGGTATGGTTCAATTATGTATTGAACAAAATATGGGCCCAAAGGGCACACCTCCATCGGTCCAACTTTTCGATGAAGCTATATCGCACATATCGTCCACATCCATATCTTCCAATTCGGGCCATGAAAGTTTTGTTATCATCTCACGATAGCGAACACCACTGCCTGACCTCACTTCGGAAAAAAAAACGCCCGATGATGCCCCCAGCCCATAAACCTCACGAAACAGTCACTCTTTGTGGGTGCATTGGTTTTTCGACAATCACTCTTCGATTCACCCAAATGTGGCAATTCTGCTTATTGACGAATCTACTGAGGTGAAAATGTGCCTCATCACTGAAGATGATTTTCTTCGAAAATTGATCATTCACTGTTGCCATTTCTTGCCACCATTCTGACCATTGACGACGCTTGAAATGGACAAGAGGATTTAGTTCTTAAGTCAATTACACCTTGTAAACGTGTGAATGCAATTGTTGGGCACAACGACGAGTTGAGGTGTACGGCTCTTTAGCCACACTATCGCGAACAGCAGCAATGTTTTCTGCAGTACGAGCTGTACGAGCATGCACTGGTGTGAAATCATCTCCTACAGAACCGGTTTGCTCAAATTTTTTCACGATTTTTCTGATTGTACGCACATTTGGACGATTAAATTGACCAAAAAAATCACGAAGTGCACGATGATATGCATTTTGATTTGAACGCCCATTTTTATAATAAGCCTGGAAAACTTAAACGCGTTGCTTGATTGTGTATCTTTCCATGGTTCAAATTGAATTAGTTTGAAATTGAGAAATGTCAAATGAAATGCAGAAAAAAAAACTTGACGTTTAGGTGTGGTTCACATTTAACATCGGCCCTTAAAATTTAACCAACCGTTATATATCGTCCATATAAATTTTTTGCCGCCCACTTTTTGTGGGCGTTTTTAGTAAAAAAAAGTTTTTTGGTCAAATTTTCAAATATTCGAAAAAATACTTTTGATGCACAAACGTAAATAAAATTAATATGAACATTTCGTGCTTAGACCATTTTAACCACGCCCACTTTTTGGATGCGTTTTTCTACAAAAACAAATTGTATAAAAATACGTTATTTTTTGTCGAACCACAAACGATTTTGATAAACTGTCTAAAAGGTAGGTTGTAACAATGCCTTTTCTAATTTCCATCGCCATAAGGCCCACCTTTGGGGATATTAATTTTAAGGATGGGATGGGATAGGGTATCGATCCACACAGCAGGTTGTAGCCTTCTCATATGTTTTTTATGAAAATCATAGATCATTGTAGGAGAAGGGAAAGTGAAAAATTATAATTGGTGTTACTGCAGCTGGGAGCCCAGAATTTGTACCCGTAGTTCATCGCAAACCACTGCTTTTCTAAGCTCTTAATGCATTATACATAAAATAAAACTTGTATGTGCACTTCCTTTCCTCAATTTTGTTTTTCTAATCAAATGGGTTATGATCTGGTTAGAATAATGATCACTTTTTGACTTTACATTTTCGCCTAGGATTATTCGGTATATGAAGTCTTTGTTACTCGATATGGCAAGGCCAACATTTAGAAAATATTTTTTTTATCACACAGTAGGTAAGCATATAGATAGTTTTGAACACCGTTAACTTTTGAGAGCACTTTCTTAAGAATATGACTTTTGACTAAACATTTCCTGCATAAATAGTTTCGAGAGTGCGTTTATCGCAAGCTATTGTCATAATTTCATTTAAAAAAAAAGTGAGCAATTTCAATGGAGTTTTTGTAAATGTCAAATGTGTCTCAAGGAATATAACATTTTAAATTGGCCAGATGTGATGTTTCTTTTAAATAGACTTAAACGACAAACGCTATTTAATATTGTTAGCCAGTCCCTGCACGGGATTCACATTTGATTTACACTAACGACGAGTAGAAATTATTAAAATTTACTACCGAAATTCGGAGTCAGTGGCCTCAACGTTAATAGCGCTACGTCCAATTTATGGTCGTCATAATCGTCTTGAGCGTCTAGTGGAAAAATTTGAATCCGCAGGCACAGGACAAAATGTTCCCGTGCCAGTGAGATAAAGAAGTGCCCATAGTGTCGAGGATATTGCTGCCGGCTTCGCTGAATGGCTTCGTCAATAAACAAAATATGCGGTATTGGTCAGGCAGCAATCCACATGTACTCCATGACTCATCATTGCATCCCGTCCAGTCGCTTGGCCGCCTCGGTCGTGCGATTTGACGCCGTTAGACTATTTAGTGTGGGGCTACGTCAAGTCTTTGGTCTATGCCAACAAGCCAGCGACGATTGATGAACTTCGTACGAATATCGAACGTGAAATTGCAGCAGTACCTATCGGCCGATTTATGCTTGAAAACCGTCGAAAATTGGGTTCAGCGTCTGGACTTCTGCAAGCGTGCCCGTTGTGGCCATGCAAAAGAAATCGAGTTCCATACATAATGGCATCAAACGTACTTTCACAGGAATAAAGAATTTCATTGATATCCAAAACCGTTTTTGTTTTATTTAAAAAAAACTTTTGTAGCGCTCTTATTGAAAAACCTGATATAAGGACTAAATAGCAGTTTTCTTTTAAATTTATACGTTGATGGTAGTATTAAGTTTATTCAAAATCTTTAGTACGTTTTTTGGGAACTGATGTTACCATGTTACCATTGTTCTTTAGTTTTGGACCTTAAAACTGTCCAGTTATTAGCATCAAGCTACGTGCACTGACTGACAGTCGCGCAGAGTTTCCAAAGTAGCAGCAAGGATTTCATAAGATACCCAATGAAGACCAGGAAGCACAAATTCATCTCTTGCGAACCCATTTTCAATGCTGAAATTCACACTCTGATGAAGATCTATGCATGCAGATTAGCTGTGCATTTAACATCTCAATACAGATCCGCAAGTAGACTTGAATGGCTTCGTCAATAAACAAAATATGCGGTATTGGTCAGGCAGCAATCCACATGTACTCCATGACTCATCATTGCATCCCGTCCAGTCGCTTGGCCGCCTCGGTCGTGCGATTTGACGCCGTTAGACTATTTAGTGTGGGGCTACGTCAAGTCTTTGGTCTATGCCAACAAGCCAGCGACGATTGATGAACTTCGTACGAATATCGAACGTGAAATTGCAGCAGTACCTATCGGCCGATTTATGCTTGAAAACCGTCGAAAATTGGGTTCAGCGTCTGGACTTCTGCAAGCGTGCCCGTTGTGGCCATGCAAAAGAAATCGAGTTCCATACATAATGGCATCAAACGTACTTTCACAGGAATAAAGAATTTCATTGATATCCAAAACCGTTTTTGTTTTATTTAAAAAAAACTTTTGTAGCGCTCTTATTGAAAAACCTGATATAAGGACTAAATAGCAGTTTTCTTTTAAATTTATACGTTGATGGTAGTATTAAGTTTATTCAAAATCTTTAGTACGTTTTTTGGGAACTGATGTTACCATGTTACCATTGTTCTTTAGTTTTGGACCTTAAAACTGTCCAGTTATTAGCATCAAGCTACGTGCACTGACTGACAGTCGCGCAGAGTTTCCAAAGTAGCAGCAAGGATTTCATAAGATACCCAATGAAGACCAGGAAGCACAAATTCATCTCTTGCGAACCCATTTTCAATGCTGAAATTCACACTCTGATGAAGATCTATGCATGCAGATTAGCTGTGCATTTAACATCTCAATACAGATCCGGAAGTAGACATTCAAATCTGTGGGTTCTTACAACTGAAGATTACTGTTTTTATGGAACAAATACCACCATAAATACAATAAAAGAATAATTTAAAATGAATATACAAATAAATGGTACCAAACAGACCAGAAAAAATGCGGTGAAGTTTCATAGCTTTCATCCTTTCAAAGAGATATAGTCCAGCCAGTGAGGACAATAAGAGGAAGTAAATAAATATTCTCGCAGTTCACATTCGAAAATAATAAAATAAAGTTTCTCTAAATATGTAATTTAATTTAAAAGTTCATACACGCAAAACGAAAAGGACATCTTTTTACTTGCTGCATACAGCATACTTGATGAGTCTTTTGTATATACATTCATGTAGCTGCGGTTGCACAGAATGTAATTACAGTTTCGGCGTATCTGCTGCAAAATGGAATGGGTAAAGGAAACACACTTATGTTCACATTCTCACTAGTTAAGTTCAACCTTCACTTACACATTGAAGTGAATGTTAACATAAGACATTACATTTTTCATTCTTCAAAGGGCAACCCGTTTTGGTTATTATTAAATCGCGTTTGTGCTTCACTTTCATGTTGGCTTTAACTGACATTCTGGCATGGATCTGTAGGAGTTTGTAGTTTATTCATAAAAGTAAACCTTGCGGCAATACTATGTCATGAGCATTTATTAAGCAGAGTCCTTTAAATTAAAATATGATTAAATAATGTAGGATAATTGGAAGACCTACTTGTTTTAATATAAACAATGTCAGATATGTAATTAACTATCTTCAAGGTGTTCGTTAGTTGTCATTGAAGAAGGAAGAGACTATATGGGATAACATGGATTTGAATAATTGCAAAATTCTTTCTAATGGGTGTAAGTAAAAACATTTGCTCAATTTCCCCCAAAAAATGTATTTTATGTCTCGTAAAACGCATCCAGATGGTTTAATATTGTAGAACGAGGGTAAACTCTGATTGGATTTAATTGTCAATGTTAACAAAATGCCCAGAGGTTTTAACTCTGACTACACATCAATTGTGCTTATTTTTACCTCCAAGTGGTAACCATTGGTCTCATTCAACAAGATTTAACTTGCTAAATTACATAACTATAAACATCCTGTTCAGGCTGGTACGGAATACCCAGCCTGCGGTCCCAGACGAACCTAGATGAGCTACTTCGACATATTTGGACAACAGGTTGTATAGAAATCTCAATGGTAAGTCAGGCCTCTTGAAGAGAGATGGTGGCGTATGAACAGAAAGGCCAACGTCAGCGCTCAACCCGTAGTGGGTACTGATGGTCCTGTGTCCTAGGGGTATTTAATAAATTGGTACTGGCTCTCCAGGTTGGGGGTTGTGCGTTTGGTTACCTATCCACTCATAGAAAAACCAATTGTTAAGAAGCAACCAATAGACTCGGAAAAAAATGATTTTATTGTTGACGACCCTTCTAAAGAAAAAAAGGACAACGACATTCGTATCTGCACCTTAAACATGAGAGGTGCAAGCGAACAACTAGCGTGCACCTCTCCAGCACGCCACAACAAACCAGAAATACTGTGAACAAATTTAATGTCGAAAGACTGCAAGCGCAGGAGACCGCAAAGGCCTTAGTGCAACGCGTATCTCTTAACCTCCACCACTAGCAACGAATGTCGAAGAACAGTGGAAACGATGCCAAAAAGCCTTTAGATCAGCAGCAACTGATGTGCTAGGTTTCTCGCGCCCACCAGCAAGCAACCCCTGGTGTTATGAGAAATGCCGACAGATGCTAGCAGGCAAGAATGAAAGAAGAAAACATATGAAAAAATAAAATACGCTGCGTGGGTCAAAATGTGGGCTTTATGGCGATAAAATATTGAAAATGACGTTGTCACAACATATTGTTCAGACAGTTTATCAAAATCTTTTGTGGTTCGACAAAAAACAACGCTTTTCTTGGGGTAGAGAATATATAGAAAAACGCCCCAAAAAGTGGGAGTGGGTTAAAATGATCTCAGAACGAAATGTTCATATAATCATAATTAATGATATTACATAGAAATTTTTTTCAAATATTTTAAAAGTTTATCAACAGTTTATCAAAATCTTTTGTGGTTCGACAAAAAACAACGTTTTTCTTGGGGTAGAGAATATATAGAAAAACGCCCCAAAAAGTGGGAGTGGGTTAAAATGATCTCAGAACGAAATGTTCATATTATCATAATTAATGATCTTGCATAGAAATTTTTTTCAAATATTTTAAAAATGTACCAAAAATTTTTTTTTTATAGAAAGGCCCCCACAAAATGGTTGTGGCAAAAAACTTTGTATAGGCAAAATAAAGATATTGAGATTCTCAAAATTCACTTTTTTAAGAATCCTTACAGTTTGGCCAAAAACTACGTTTTTCTAAAAAGTGGGCGTGGCAGTGGGCGGATTTCCATGATGTTTACACGTGTCCTCCTTCGTCGGCAAGAGAAAATTTAAGGTCCACAAATCTGTGACACACAGACGGACGGACGGACGGCCAGACAGACATTCCTAGATCGACTCAGCTAGCGATTTTGAATCGATCAATATACTTTGAGATATATCTATCGAAATTATTTCTCTATGTTACAAACTTAATGTTGAAACTAATATACCCCTATGGGATAGGGTATTAAAAGAGCAAGAAAAGCGCTCGATCGAGGATATAGAGAGGTGCTACTTCAGGAACGATGTTCACAAGAGTTACCAATGTTTAAAACGTCAAAGCCAATGATACAAGGCTCGAGCAGAATCTTGTTGAGATGAACAATGAACAAAGGCGATGCTGAGGATATGGAAGAACCACTGTCAGGCAGGAGGAACCATTCAAAATTAGCAACGACAGCGAAAACTGCCAACCACCCGACCTAAGTGAAGTGAGGATAGCAATATCTAAACTCAAGCTAAATAAACAGGACCGCCGGAAATGACGGCCTTCCCGCCGAGCATTATAAAGCCAGCGGTGATGAGACAAATCTGGTCAGATAAATATATCCCTGAAGAATAGAACCTGAGCATCGTTTGCCCGATCTACAAAAATGGAGACCCTTTGAACTGCGCCAACTACAGGTGCATAAGTCTCCTCAACATCGCCTACGAGATTCTATTGGCGTAATACGTGAACTCCTAAAACCGTTTACCAACAACCTGATCGGCCCTTATCAGTGTGGTTTTAGGTCAGGAAAGTCCACAACCGTGTAGGATGACGATGGAGAATTCTCGCTGTTCCATCAGGGTCGGAAAAGACCTCACCGACACATTCAATACCAAAAATGGATTTAGGCAAGACGATGCGCAGTCATGGATTTTTCAATTGGATTCTTCAATTGGATTTTTGAGAGGATTGTGCAAAACTCCCGAGCAAACAACAGAGGCACAGTCTTCCGAAAATCGGTGCAACTACTAGCAAACGGCGATGATATTGACATCATTGGTAGTGCTCAACATTATGTGATAGCCACGTTTGCTAGTATAGAGAAGGAAGCAGCAGAATTTGGTTTAGCGGTAAATGAGGGTAAGATGAAACACACAACATCGACGAATTGGACAGAACGTCACCATTGACAGATATAATTTTGAAGTAGTACGGGACTAACTCGGCTCCGCTATTAACTCTGACAAAAACATCCTGTCAGAAATAAAACGAAGAAATAAATCGACATAATTTTTGCAAGGCACAAGAAAGGGAAGCCAGTTCATCAAAATGTGATTCATTCCGATGCATTAGGTAGACTTTATACAATTCATCCGAAACATGACGAGTGTTTTTATTTACGTCTTCGTAAACATTCGTGGACCAACATTCTTTGCAAATTTGAAAACAGTCGATGGATTAGAGTTCCCAACTTATCGTGAGGTATGCCGTCGCTTACATTTGCTCGAGGCCGATGCATTCTATGGATCTTTGTCATCCATTCTATGGATATATGTGAAAACACTGACATTGACCGAAAAATGATCCATCTGCCAATGAATTTTCAAAACATTTATTAAAAATTGTAGATGGAAAAATTCCGATAGACAATGAAACTGACTTACCTAATACCGTTGCTATCCAATTTTTGCAATGTAGTTCACTCAAAAGAAGAATTGACATGACATGACAAAAAAAGACACATGTTTGGCTGAGTGAAAGAGTTATATATTGGCGGCAAAAAACAAAGACGCTACAGGAATTAATGAGGCCCTTTTAAAAGACATACCAGGAGAAGTGTTCACATTCAAGTAAGTCGATACCATTATGAATAAAGATAATGTGGTCAATTAGTCTACAGAAGTTTAACAGCACATAATGCAATTAAAAGTTAGAGCACCAATAATCAAGCTTCGTAATATCACCTGACCAAAATTGTGCATTGGCCCTTTCCTGAACAAACGGTTCCAAAATGATCTGTCCGAACAGCAGTTTTGTAAATGCTTATCCAAGAACTACTAGGTACAATTGTCGTTGACTCGATTATGGTCGCCTTCCTTGCTATTAGAGTTAATTACCTTATTTTGTCAAAATCTATTACTTTAAAAGCAACCAAACGAATTGATAGATTTTATTTTTTGCGGACCATGCTTAAATAAAACAATAAAATTACACCTCCATCTGAAAAGTGAGAACACTTAACAGAAATGGTGCAGCAGAAATATTAGCTGATACCCTTAACTAGTACAAATCAGGATTTAAAATGAGATGGGTTGGGTAGAAGAAGAATGACGGTCCATGTTTTAGTGAGCAGAATCAGCGACTCATCAGATGAGTTTCTTTTATAAGTGACAGAATTATGCAAGATGTCTTATAGTTCGAAGAGATCAGTTGACGCATTCTAACAATGATCATAAGCCCAATTGCAAGGACATTAGCCTGATATGCATTCATGCTCTGAAGGAGGAAAAATATGACAAATACGACGCTGTATCTTCGGGCATTGAAACTACTAAGGTCACTCAAACTACTACGTCATGCTCTAAGGCTCTCAGCCATGGACCGTATTAAAACTAATCCAAAGATGTTTCAATCGAGAAATCCTAAAAAATATCATCGGTTCTACAAGACGAAGATTTAATTACGGCACTTTTCGACATAGGCCGCATTTCGCATTGAATGGAGACCGACACTCCGGCTCGCAGTCCTACATCCCCAACAATGCTATGTGGAGTAATTGGCCCTAGAAGTACAAATCGACATTAACCATCATGGAGTAGCGCCTCGTAAATAAGTAAGTGATGGCCTATAAATTTCGTGAATTAAAAATATATGCCACTTTTTAGGGATGCTCACCGAATTGAAGTCTTTTAAAGTTTTCTAATTTATAACTTAAATTATGTATTTTGGATGTATATTTCTGCCACAAAGAATGGGACATGCAGTTTACCTCCAATTTCGAAGGATACATTTTAGAAGTTTTTAGTTATAGTTTGTTAGACTTTCTCAAGAGGTAATGCAGTAGTCATCAGCTAAGGTTTTGTACTTTCGGGATATAAAAAAGAACATTTGAAACAACATTTTTAGAAGTACAAAGTGCAAAATTTTGACTAACTCCCCGTTTGCAAAGACAATACACTACATAAGTACCAGATAATGTTGTTGACCTGTAAATTAAATTTTGTCTTGGAAAACAATAACCATCAATAGAAACCCAAAATGAACTTGTGTGAAAGATGTCACGAGCCATCTGTTATTAATATTCAATTTTCAAGTCACACAATTCGAGGTGACATCATGTCAAAGCTAGGAATCGATTGTCATTGCATGCAGACCACAACGTTCGTCTACTCATACACGCATTTAGTATCAATCTTTATGTCGCCAGTAAGAAAGTCAACATCTGAAAAGAACTTTATTTGCCATGTGCATAGAATGGAAAAAATACCAACATAAAGGATACGTGCTTGAATCAGCATAAGTTCATTGCAATACTTTTTCATTTTATTCTCTTAAAACTCAACTCAAATATAAAATTGGAATCCATAAAGTTTTGACATGTTATATTGTAAATATGTTCAATATCTAGAAATGGTTTGTACCATAAAGGAATTTTATCCGAAATTGAATATACGAAGACAAGCATATTACACAGTCAGCAGTATTTGAAACTGTAGTCTTAGGCAGACTGAATGATGCATTTTAATTTTACTACGATAGCAAATTATAATACCCTTATGAATTTAATTAGTATTAGGCAAAAATTATTCCATAATATCGGCACAAATATGGGAGGCATAATAAGTGTCATCAAACTAAAGGCTGCACTCTCAATGGCCATTTGTTATTCTTCAATACGTTACATCTGCCCTTTAAAATATTCGACAGGAAGATAATGCTCTAATGGGATTTTGTTAAAGATTATTATCGGGAATAGGATTTAGCTAACTTTGCCATTTCTGTGTTAATCCTAGGTTAGGTTAGGTTAGGTTGGTGGGTTGATGAGGCAGACGGTGTGTGTCCTCCCTCATCGCACTCAGGTCAATATAGACCCATTGTGATGCCCGTTGGGGGTCCACTTATGTGGTTGGTTCATTCATTGTCCCGTTACTGTCCATTGTTGTTAGTCTCTTTCTAGCCATTCAGATGTTGATGCAAACCTGAAAAGATTAGGGAGAGGGATTTCGGATAGATCCGTGAGGTCATGGAAAAAGTATTTTCCTAAGGTTCTCATTCTTAATTGGCTGAGGCCTGGGCAGTGGCACAGAAAGTGGAGGGTGTCCTCGTGTATTTCTTCATCACCGCAGCTTCTACAGAGGTCATCATCTATGAGATGCATTTTCAGTTTGTGGCTTTTTAGTAAGTTGTGTCCAGTAAGAATCCCAACTAAAGTAGAGACAGATTTCCTGTTTCTACGAAGCAGTTTATGGGTTCTGGCTTTGTCATACTCAGGCCACATCCTTTTGGAAGTTTCACAGGTGGGAAGGGAGTTCCACCTGTTTTTGGCAGCGATCAGTGTTTTCTGTCCCACCTGAGATTTGAGGTCGCATAGTGGTGGTTTGACAGACTGGTCTGCTTGGTCAGTGCTGGAGGCAGATCCTTTCCTTGCCAGTTCGTCAGCAATTTCATTGCCCTGTATGCCTCTGTGTCTGGGTACCCAGCAGAGCTTTACATTATGTTGGACGCTAAGAACCTTTAGCTCTTGACGACAACGTTTCACAAGCCGAGATTTTATTTCGACAGCAGAGATAGCTTTTATTGCAGCCTGACTGTCAATAAAGATGGTGATATCATCTGGTGGTATCGCCAGCATTGAGGTCGCTTTGGCTGCATCTGCTACTGCCAATATTTCTGCTTGGAAGACACTGCTGTGCTCAGGGAGACGAAAGGTGCTGTTTAGCTTAAGTGTCTCTGAAAACACCCCAGCTCCAACGCCTACATCCATTTTTGAACCATCAGTGTAGATGGATATGGTTTCGGGGCCCAATTCGTTCCTCTCCCACTCCCCTCTGCTTGGGAGGATGCAGGAGAATGGTCTTTGAAAGTCATGGTGAGGCAGCATGTAGTCAGAGGATACAATCCTAAGAATGTATCGAGATTGTAGAACCACGGTTCATGTTGTCCTTATGTATTTTATTTTGCCTTTTTAACATTAATGCTTTTATTGGCTATAACCATTTTTTGTCTTTGAAAAGTTGGGTCGTGCGCATCTAATAGATTAAAACTAAGATAGAAACAATCCTGGGAAAACGCTTTTCTTAAGACCTGATATAAACAAATAGACTTAATTATTAGAAGCGCATTTTTTCCCATAAAATGGTAGAAATAAAAAAGCATCAAACAATTTTGTTTTAAAATGTAGGCTAGATTACTTAATGTTATTTTAAACATCATATATAAAGAGCAATTTGCTTTATAGTTAAAACCAACAATTTTACCGGGTGGACCGAAATATATCACACTATCGGAAGATGATAAAACGTTTGCAACTTTGGAAACTGTCCATTTTGTTTTTATATTTTTGAAGTAATCAGATGCAATAATTATGGCACTTATTATTAATCAATACCATATTCAAAAAATTATGGAATAAACATAAAGATCGAAAAATAAAACATGAGAAAGCTATTGTAAAGTCACTTCTTTTCAAATTTCTTTATAGTTCGACCAAGAACGACTTTTTTCCTTAAAGTGGGCGTGTCAGTAAACGAATTTTGGAACTTTGTTTACTTGTACTGGAGGCGAAAAAAAATATATTATTTACCAAATTTCATAATCCTAGCTCAAAATTTAAGAATGGGATATGTATTCCTGTTGGTTTAAAGTCTAGGGTTCAAAAACACCTTCTTAGGGAACTGAGCATTGTTCAAAATGATTTATTGGCGACATGAAAATTTAAATATTTTGGTTACAACTTTAATCAAATTTCATTTAACTTTTACAAATCATCTTTTTTGCTAAAGGCAATTTTTCAAAATTCACCAAAAAAAACGTTTATTCGAAGTTTGTCTAACAGAATGTTAATTTATTATCATCCTAGCTCAAAACCGCAAACACCTCTTCAAGTGTCCTATTTAATAGGAATAATATTCTAGTGATAGCAGTGAAACCAAGCAATTATTAAGAATTTACGCCTTTTTTAAGAAAATGTCCGAATCATATCTAAATTTTTCAACAAGAAAGGTGATTAGCTACTAATTTTGAATTACATACCTGACTTCATTTTATAAACTGATTCCATCATGTTTCGTTTTCGTATTATAGCTACACATTATTATAGTTTTGTTTCCGGCTCTCTTTCTCATTTTTGTTAACGATTTCCGATCTGCATCTTATGAACCAAATTATTCCTTTGCTGACGACAGTATCTACTATCGATCTTGACAGCATTATCAAATGGGCTAAATCCAATAGAGTAGAATTCAATGCTTTTAAAACACAATGCTGTCTTCTGTCGTTAAAGCGAAACCAAAATCTACAGCCATTATCCATGAATGGCACCACATATTCCAAGTCACTAAAAACGCAACGAAATGTCTAGGCATTCTTATTTGATGTAAGAAATATTTCACTGCTTCTGATCTGGCCACAGGTTCACCAAAATCAACATTGCACCTCCTAGATAGGATTCAAAAGTGTGCGAAAAATCTTATAGGAGACATAGGAGTAGCGAACTCTTTAGTTTCGATCGAACATCTCGAAATATCTCAGAAATTACATTGTTTTATCGCTATTTTAACAACCAACGAAATTAAATAGCCAATTGCATTCCTCCCATTCAATAATTCAGCCGCAATACTCATTACACTATGAATGCAAATCAGTTTACCCTGAAGCCTATCTTTGTACGAAGTGGCAATTGCAATGTTAAACTGTCATCACTGTCAAATTTAAAAATTTATTCGTGCTGCTACAATAAAAGTATTTATTTATGTAGCTGATCTTATTCCTTTGAATATTTGAAATATTTTTATTTTATTTACTAAGTCCAATTTAACTATATAAATTTAAATATTTATATTTATCTCACAATAGGTTCAGACTATGTATTCTAAAATTGACATCATCAAATATAATCCTAAACCACTCAAACAAACTGAAACATATGCTTCAAATGATGGTATCTGCAATATTTTTTGACTACGTAGATGTACTGAAAAAATATAAATCTATAGTCTGCTGTATGAAATGCCATGGTAAACAGAACCCCAAACCAAGAACAAGGGACATAAATGAAAGAACTACTATGAAAAGCTGCTGGTATAAAAGCAAGCATCTATTTATTTATATCTTATCGACAGAATGGTCCTTTTTGCAAAAATCAATAAGAAAGAGCAGTGCGAGCAATATATTTTCAAGAGATATGTATGCAGTTGTCATTTACGAGGATGGTATCTATCTTGGTTAGATAATGGAATTCAGTAGGGATCATGCAGATGAGAAATCGGTTACAATAATTTATGATACCACTTTCAGATGTACATGTATAATTTTGAAATGATTTGGTGAATGATTTATTTCATCAAAATGTGATTTAGAGATAAATATCCTTAATAAAAGTTGGTTGTAGTAGAGTTTGCTCGTATTTAGAAATTAAATAAAAGTAACAGTGTTAGGTAGTAGGCTAGGACAAAGTAGATTATTAAGATATAAAGGATTAACGAGAATAAGTAAACAAAGACAAAGCTTTGCAACTCCGACGCATATGTGCACCGCCCCTACCAATGAGGCTAAAGAACCTATCAGGAAGCCTACGCGGAATACGATTTAAAAATCGGATTTAGGTTGTGAATCTCTCAACACATTAAGCATTGTCCAAACTACCTTTTTGATAATCTAGCTCAGTGAAAAACAAAACACTTTAAGGTATCACTGCAATTTCAAAAGATGTTCGGGTATTGTGAAATAAACGAAACACTTCTTACTACTCAGAAGCTGTTACTTAGACTATCAGAAACATACCAGAACTGAACATGAATATATGGCACGGAATACGATAACTATGCTGTCCTAGCGTTAAAACATGGATCTGACCTTCCAGGTGACAGGCTGCGCTTTCTGTTAATCTCATGTTATCTTAACATAATCACGAAAAACAATATTATTACGAAAATGCCAAAAACCTCAGCATGAACTGATTTTTTTAGAAAGACTATGGTTGCAGTCCAGAATAATACCTTCAAGAAACGATGCAGGCAAAGGCGATAGCAGCAGAACGAGTTCAAGTTATGCTTTATAGGCACAGAAAGGGAAGAACTCTGGATTTTCAGGAAAAAGTTTTAATTGAAATGTTAAACATAGAAGCCAAAGATACAAGGACCATTTCCTGATCAACAAAAAAGGAAAACCGCTAAACTGTGCCATGGGGCATAGTTGACTGAAAGTAGGAATACCTACGTTTTTCCACTCCCAACTCATGTGAAAACGAGAGAGGGGGGAGGGGTGTCCTCTCACTAAGGCACTCACTCTCAGACGGCAGCGGAGGAATTCCCTAGATGGAGTCAACGGTGGCGCCTAAAGCTCCAGTTTGATCGAACTGGTAGTGAAATCCCTAAATGAGATGCTTCGACATATTTGAACACCAGGTCTATAGGGATTTCCAATACTGAGTCATGGTATTGGAAAAGAGTTGGTGGCGGAGGAGCCCTCAATGGGTCAACGGTAGCGCTCATATCCCTGATGGGCTACTGACATCGGTATTTTTCCGGCCCGCTGTTCTAGGGTCAAAACAAGGGCCTGGCACTCTAGGTTGGGGGTTGTGCTTTGGGTTGACTACCCATCAATACAAAAAAGCCTAAGTTACGAAGGAACCAATAGCCTTGGAAAGGACTGATATTATTGTTGACGACCATGCTAAACGAAAAAGGCCAACGACGTTCGTAACTGCACCTGGAATGTGAGAACATTAATTAAAGGAAATATGATGGGATGGGCCGGGCAAAGAGAGGATGAAAAACTGTGACATCTACTATGGACTGTGTTAACGTGAGCAGAAAGAGCGACTATTCGGATGCGGATTTGTTATAAGTGCAAGACTTAGGCAAGAAGTCTTATGTTTCCAAGACATAAGCGAACGCATAGTAACAATCCGCATCAAGGCCAAATTCGCCAACATAAGCCTTATATGCGCTCACGCTCTGACGGAAGAAAAAGATGATATAGCTAAGGACTGCTTCTACGAGCTCCTCGACAAAACCTATGAGCGACTGCCGAAGTACAATGTTAAAATCGTGCTGGGAGATTTTAACGCAAAGGTAGGAAGAGAAGACATCTTTAGAAGTATTGTCGGAAAACAAAGCCTACACGACAACTCGTCTGGTAACGGACTTAGGCTAATTGATTTCGCTACGGAACGAAACGCCACTATAGCCAGCACACGGTTTCCTCACCTCGATATCCATAAGGGGACATGGCGGTCTCCAGATCAACGAACGGTCAACCAAATTGATCACATTGCGATAGACAAGAGGCACGCATCCAGTATTTTGGATGTCCACAACGCCACAACAAACCAGAAATACTGTGAAAAAATTTAATGTCGAAAGACTGCAATCGCCAGCGACCGCTAAGACCTTCGCGCAACGCTATCCCTTAACCTCTCGATTCACACCACACCACCAGCATCTAATGTCGAAGAACAATGGCAACGATGCCAATAAGCCATTAGATCAGCAGCAACTGATGTGCTAGGTTTCTCGCGGCCACCAGCAAGAAACCCCTGGTTTGATGAGGAATGCCGACAGATGCTCGCAGCCAAGAACGAGGCCTACAAGGCTAAGCTGCAGGTGAAGACGAGAGCTGCCATTGAGCTCTATAGGCAAAGAAGAAGGGAAGAACATCGGCTTTTCCGAAAGAAGAAAAAAGAGCAAGAAAAGCGCGCGATCGAGGATATAGAGAGGTGCCACTCCAGGAACGATGTTCGCAAGTTTTACCAAAGTGTAAAACGTCAAAGCCAAGGATACAAGGCTCGAACAGAATCCTGTCGAGATGAAGAAGGAAATATCGTAGTTGAGACACAGTCGATGCTGAGGATATGGAAGAACCACTCCTGCAGACTTTTAAACGGCGATGACGAACAACATTCCGCTGTCAGGCAGAACAAACTATTTAATATTGGCAACGACAGCGAAAACTGTCAACAACCCGACCTAAGTGAAGTGAAGATAGCAATATCAAAACTCAAGCTTAATAAGGCCGCCGGAAATGACGGCCTTCCCGCTGAGCTTTATAAAGCTTGCGGAGATGACTTGGTAAGTAACATCCACCAACATAAGCCAAATTAGGTCGGATGAAAGCATGCCTGAAGAATTGAACCTCAGTATCGTTTCCCCTATCCACAAAAAGGAGACCCTCTGAACTGCGCAAACTACAGATGCATAAGTCTGCTCAACATCGCCTACAAGATCATATCTGACGTAATATGTGAACGCCTGAAACCGTTTACCAACAACCTGATCGGCCCTTATCAGTGTGGTTTTAGGCCAGGAATGTCCACAATCGATCAAATTTTCACACTTCGGCAGATCCTGGAAAAAAAACCAAGAAGTCCAAATCGATACCCACCACCTATTTATCGATTTCAAAGCCGCATACGACAGCATATAGATACGAACTATACAGAGCTATGTCTAGTTTTAGTATATCGCCCAAACCTTTCCGTTTGTGTAATATGACGATGGAGAATTCTCGCTGCTAGATCAGGGTCGGAAACAATCTCAGCGACACATTCGATACCAAAAAAGGATTTAGGCAGGCGATGCGCTATCATATGACTTCTTTAATTTGATTCTTGAGAGGATTGTGCAAAACTTCCGAGCCAACACCAGAGGCACAATTTTCCAAAAATTGGTGCAACTACTAGCATACGCCGACGATATTGACATCATTGGTAGGACTCAACGTGATGTCATAGCCACGTTTGCTAGTAAAGAGAAAGAAGCGGTAAAAATGGGTTTAGCAGTAAATGAGGGTAAGACTAAGTATATGCTGCCAACACGAAAGGACACACAACATCGACGAATTGGACAGAACGTCACCATTGACATATATAACTTTGAGGTAGGACTGGACTTTATCTACCTCGGCTCCGCTATTAACTCTGACAACAACATCTCGTCAGAAATCAAACGAAGAATTACTCTTGCCAATCGCTGTTTCTTGAACGAACTCAACAAAGTGAATGGATGGACGATGGACTGGCGGATCGCACTCAACGAAACTAAATCTGTTCACGTGTATTTTACCCATAAGAGACAATTTTTCAAAACTTGGTCGGAATACTATTTGCAAGCGAAATCACATAACTGGGAGTGACACTTGAGAAATGTACTGGCTACTCGGACAACGTAAAAGCAGCTTATACAACCAAGTGCTATAACTTATACAACCAAGACCTACGGTATACAACTTTGGGTTTGTACCAAGAAAATGCCAATGCCAATATTTTACAAATATCACAAATAATATTTCATTCTATAAAGAATGAAATCTATGGGCTTGGCGAGATAATGGATAAACGCGCCTAATCATGGAGAATCTTTAAATGGATAGTAGCCGGCCAAAAGTTTTAAATTAAAATTAAATGAAAAATTGCTAAATAAGATTATTTTACTAACAGTATATAACAAAGGGTGTTTCTTTTTTGAAAGTAAGAATCTGACACTACTATGACCCTACGCTCATGAAATATTTTCTAATAATCATTTAATTAATTTAAGATAATTTTAGTTAAAATAGGTCGTGGCAAATCACTGACAGAGGACGAGAAAGCTAAAATCAAGGCTTACAGTGAGTGTGGCCTGTCTATTCACCAAATAGCCAAAAAAACTCAACGAAGCCGCAAAGTGATATTCACATTTTTACGGAACGAGTCCAACAATGGCAAAAACATGAAAGGACGAACAGTTAGTGCCGTTACCCCAGCTGGAAAAAGAGCAATTCTGCGGCTCGCGTCAAATTCGCACGACTCTGCAGCCAAAATAAGAGAAAAAAGTGGTGTTAAAGCAAGCGTGTCCACAGTAAAGCGGATTATTTCGAAGGCTAAGCACTTAAAGCGATTGAAATTAAAGAAAAAACCACCGCTTAACCCATATCGCAAAGAGCAACGCCTTAGTTTCTGCCGTGCTAACATGACATGGAGCAAGGAATGGTACCGTGTTGTTTTCTCCGACGAAAAAAATTTAATTTAGAGGGTCCTGAAGGTTTTAATTATTACTTTCATGATTTGCGGAAGGAGGAACATCAATTGGATCGTTCGCACAGTCGAGTTGGCGGTGTTATGATTTGGGGAGCCATAACGTACTATGGCACTTTGGAGTTGCAGTTCCTAACTCCTCGTATGAACGCTCAGTCCTACATTGGAGTACTAGAGAACGTTATCCCTTCCATTAATGGATTATTTGGTGACTTGCCGTGGAAATTGCAGCAGGATAACGCACCAATTCACAATGCCAGAGTGGTAAAACAATTTCTTGGGCGTCAAAACATTTTATTGTTGGATTGGCCACCATACTCGCCAGACCTAAATATCATCGAAAATGTTTGGGGATGGCTTGCTCGGAAGGTGTACGAATCAGGGAGGCAATACTCCAATAAGGAGGAGCTAATAGCAGCAATTAGAAGTAGCTGGGCCTCCATTTTGCTGGATTACATCAAGAAATTGTATGATTCCCTACCTAACAGGATGTATGAGGTTATTTATAACAAAGGCGGAAGCACCCGTTACTAATTTTTTTTTTTAATTCAAATTCAATTCAAAATTTAATTCTTAATTGTGTTCCTAATAAATTTTTAAGTCCAACAGTGTGAAAACATTTTTAAATAATTTTTTTATGAGGGGGTGCTATTCAAGTGAGCCAAAATGTGATGTGTATATTTTGAGTCATATCGCTTCAAAATCTATAAAAAAATTACCACTGTAAATATGAATTCCATTCCTTCTGTTTTATTTACAGAATTTAATAAACTTTCATTAGAAAAAAAAAACAAGTCATTACCATAATTATTTTTGAAGATATTAAGCTTAAAACTCACAGCAAAGGGGGGTGCTATTCAAGTGAGCGGCACTGTATTTACGCTTGGAAAAGGGAAGTTATGTTGCCGGATCATGAATACTACATGATTTAAATTACTTATTTACATTAAGAGTATTCATGCAACGTCGTAATTTTACTACGTGAGAAAGATTATAATTTTACGACGACTTTTCATGAACGACCCTAATACTGCACCAATAAATAATGCAGTAACCCAATGAATTCAATCTCATTTAAGTAATTTATTTATTGATAGAATTTTGTTCCTATTTGTTTTTTGTTCTCTTTCCGTTCTTGATAATTTTTTTCAGTTTAGCGTATACGTTTGATGTGTGAAAGTGACTGATTAAATGTCAAAAGAGCATTTCAAAAGTTTACAACGTTTACCATCTCAGTTTACGCACCCAATTCCTGTGAGAAAATTCCGATATTGTTGGAAAAGATTTCCCATACAAATTTTGACAGTTCATTTATCACGTCGTAATTTTATCACGTTTACAACGTTTACGACGACTTTCCGACGTTGCATGAATGCATTATGTTTATATATGTTTACCATTTATTGGATATGTATTCTTTAATATGAATGTTAGTACTAATTTCATTTGGAAATACATAGATACTATAGGATATCATGTCAAAAATGAAGCATCAAAACAAATTTGTTATGGATTTGTTTCACGAACTTTATAAACTTTATAATAATTAATAATATACTAGTCAAAAAAATTCTCAATAGACAAATATTGATTCCCATGTTCCTGCCTGCATAATATCTGATTCATAGCTAGCCCTTAACTGATTTTTTTTTTGTTTTTTTTTTTTAATTCATTTTTATTTTTTACTTCAACTTAGAACTAACTTACATGCTAGACAAAAATTAATGAAAAACTAGCCTACTTATCTACTAACTTAACTAACTTACTTGTCCTCTGCGGATACCCTAAATTAAATAATAACAACTTAAAAACTAATGCCTTTCGGCCTAAAATCTAATTAAATTATTTATTATGAATTTATCTTTTTGTTTACCAAGAAACATTTATAAAAACTTGGTTTCATATTTTTTTTATTTTTATTTAAACTTACTTACTAATTAGAACTACTTATGAACTAACTAAAACTACTTAGAACTAATTAAAACTACTTAAAAATAACTTAAAACTAGAACAGCCACAGCAAGCATTTTTGTATTTTTTTTTTGTATTGTTTTGTTTTTTTTTTGTATTTTTTGTATTTTTTTTTGTTTTTTTGTGCCCCCCGACTGTTTTACCTAACTTGCCCTTAAAACCTTAGAATTACGTAAGTCGGCCATTTTTCACTTTAAAAGTCAACTATCTATAACTAGTCTTGCAGCCACCACAACAGGCTTTCCTGTTGCCATCTACTCCGACGGTCCCAATCGGACACACTCCTGCTGAACCGCAGGCGCTCTCCTCCGCCCTGAGCGACTACGTCTCGGTCGTACAGGAGCCGCCTATACACAGTTCGTCGGAAGACGTGGTAGATTAGCGGAACCGTCGATCTGTCCTGTATCAGCCCTCGATTATCCAAAAATAGGAAAGCTTCAGGCTGAATAAAGCCGCTTAAACGCGCACTTTCAAAATATTCATCATTGGGGTAGAAGGCCCCAAAGATGAGACTATTGCTCGAGGTCATCGCTCTTGCCGCGTGAAACCGAATGAGTTTCACCAAAAAATTGTCTATCCTGTTTATGTTGGCCCCGTTGTATAGGACCTGGTTGGAATAATATTTTGTGTAGTCAGATACTGGTGTTCTGTGAAGTCCAAGGCAGCTTCTCAGACACTGCCTCTCAAACACCCGCATTTGAGATGGGGCAACGTTGAACCACACCGGGCACCCATAGGCAATCATCGGTCTGATAAGAGACATGTAGCAAATCACCTTCACCCTGCTGTCAAGACGACTGCTATAAAACAATCGTCTTGTCAGGGCAAATGCTCCCCTAGCTCTCGCCAGAGCAGCATCTACATGTCTTCCGAAATATAGATACTGATCCAGCCAGATGCCAAGGTACTTTACTACACTTTTACTCGCCAGTGGATGTCCGTTTGGTCCAACGATCACCAGCTTGCGCCAGTTCTTTCTTGTATCCCTAGAGGCCTTAGACAACGGCGTCCTAAACAGGATAGTTTCCGATTTCTGAAAGTTGATTTTCAACTTCCAGTCATCACAATATCTCTGGATCTTATCGAAGTCCAGCTGCAAAAGAGTTCGGATGACCTCGACAGTAGGTGCTGTTCTGTACGCGATAAGATCGTCCGCATACGCAATTGCCTGAGTAAGACATCCTATCATATCGCTGGTGTAAATGCTGAAGAGAATCGGCGAGTTCACCGCTCCCTGTTGCAGACCATTTTTAATGAAAAATTCGGTGTTAGAAGTTACATTGCCACTTTAGACAACAAACGTTCTACCAGTCAACATGTCATGAAGCATATATAGTAGTGGTTTACTTATGCCAAGTCTGGTCAGCTTTAGATAGAGGCCCTCTAACCATACGATGTCGAAAACCTTCTCCAAATCAACCAGTTGTTGAACAGCGTGGCGTAAATGTCCACAGCTTCAGGGGGTAAGTGTCGCAGTACAATGTTGGATATACCATCGACTCCCGCTGACTTCTTTTTCTTTATGGAATCGAAGATGGTCTGGACTTCCACCTTCGAAATTGACAGGGGACTAGACCCACTTCGCTCGGCGACTATGGCGTTTGCCAAGTTTTCGTCATCGAACCGCGTGAAACCGCGGTTCTCAGATCGCCATTGCGTTATGTCATTTCTGAGGTAGTGAAGTGATGGAGCAGGGCATTGTTTTCCAGGACGTGGTTCGGGCGAATGCTATCATTCACCTAATACACTTCCTGAAAGACAGCCCCCACTGCATCCACTTTCTCCTGAGGATCTTCAATAACATAGAAATCGTTGTTGAGGACGGCTTCCCCTGGATCAGCCCTTAACTGATGTCGTGCAAAAAGTGAACGCTTCAGTCGTGGGGTCCATTAGAGCCAAAAGTTTTGATATATGAAAAAAATAAAAGTATTATTTGTTTTAATGTTTTTTTTTATTAAACATTAAAATTAACAACACAAATGTTATTTAAAAAAATTAGCATTAGTAATATTCATTTTTAATTCTAATTTGCACTTTTTTATAATAAATATAACTATCGTAAAAACATTTCATTTAAAAAATATATATATAAAATACAAAGCAAAAGAAACTTAATCAAAAAAAAAACAAACATTTTTCTTCAATTTAAAAACTTACTCATTAAAACTATGTTAACAAAAACTAAAAATATTCTCTTTGAAAAATTTTAACATTGGTCAAATTGAGCTGCTTTATAAGCATGAGAGGCAAACTTGTTTTGAACAAGTCAAGCAAATAGACAGCTTTCACAGTCTTGGCTTTTTTGTAAGATGGGCACAGATAACACCTTTTTCCTTTATCCCTTTCCAATTTTAGAGCTTCTTCATCTTCTGGAGCTGCATCTGCTTCAATTCTGAGGATATTACGAAAGCCAGTCTTCAATTGCACAGGAAGTCTTTGGGTATAAAATCTCTCCTTCATGTGGGGTTCACACAAAATCTTTACAAGCCCTTTCATAAAAAAAAATCTTGTCATCTTCGATGCTGATTCATGGCTCTGCTGGATGATATAATCATTTAGTGCACTCATGTCCAATAGCTTATATAAAACAGCCATCGGCCAACGACGAGTTCTGCGACTGCTGGAATGGACTGAACACATTTGGTCTACAGAACCAACACCAACTTTTGTGCTATTATAATGAAGAATAATTTCTTTTTTTTTTTGTAGACTCATCTACAAAGTTATCATGGTGCATGGACGACATGAGGATGACAGATTTGTTTTTTTTTTCTGGACGTAACTCACAATTGTTGTATCCTTTGTAAATCCGAACAGCGATGATCCGACTTGTCTATCTTTGTGAGGCAAAAACGCTTTTGGAATTTCCTTCTTATTTTTCTTCAAGGTACCAACTACAGTTAGATCTCTTGATTTCATCACATTTATAAGTTCCATCGAAGTGTACCAGTTGTCTGTCGTGATGTTGCGATTGGATTTCAAAATTAGCTTGCATAATCGCAGACACGCTGTTATTGGGTACTTTTGTTATTGGGTACTTTTTCTCTTCCTCTGTCAATGTCAGGCCATCTGTATTTTTGCCGCAGTAGAGATACGTATTTAATGCGTAGTGCGTCTTTGAATCCGCAAGGCATTGCATTTTTAGCCCGTGTTTCTTAGGTTTACTAGGAATGTACATTTTAAATTTGCAAAGGCCACGAAAAGCGACCATAATTTCATCTATAGTAGCATTGGCACCGATTGAGTCATTTTCTTGCGCGTTTTTATTGAAAATGTTTATAATTTCTGTCACAATGCAACCTGGATCTATTTTTTTTCGTTCATTTTTATCATCTGGATTATCAAAACGAAGACATAACAGGATTGTATAGAATCGCAATGAGGACATGCATACAAATAAATCACGTATCTATAGTCGTGGGTCCAGGGTACCCATGATGGTTTCTATACCACCTTAAGAGAAACGAGTGAATTGCGCTCTTCTCACTGTGCACTCTTCGACTTACTGTTGCAAGATACTGGAAAGCAGAAACAGCTGCGGCGACCGTTGCGCTTTTTACACACGTTTAAAATTTGAACATGGGTCCACTGGACCCACAACATCAGTTAAGGGCTAGATATAAGACGTAGACATAAACCTAGAAACCACAACCAACTTGGAGTGGGCAACTAGAAGCTATTAACTTAGGACTAATTGGAGATAGGAGTTGGAGAGATATTAGGTGAAATCCAGTTATATCCCCTGACTTTACCGTCACTTAAGTAATTCGTTTCAAACCAATTTTTGTACATTTTCAAAAAGTTATAGGTACATAAATAAAATCTCAGTGAAAACTTTTTCCACGGTATTTATACACAGCTTCTTACCTGTTCTTGTTTTCTTTTTATAACTGTATTTACTTTATGCTCGAACACTCTTTGTATTTCACTAACTACATCGCCCATTTGCGACACTTGGTATCGTCACACAATACTTGTTCACAGGACTTCCTGCTGTTGTTACTCGGAACAGTGTACACGATTTAATGCACACTCAGAACCCGTTAGGCTCCATGCAATTAATGTATAATTAACCACTCACCTGGAAAGAAAAAATGGGAAAAATATATAATTAAAGACATTAAGTACTCACAAGAAGGAATTTTTATGATATTCAAAATAAAATATGCGTTACCCTTCGATAGGGTTAATGAGTACATGTTTTACTATAAATTGTATCAACTCACGTCCGCTTTATATGGATCCTAAACTAAGAAACCCACGCCCAGTTGAGAAATAGTAGGCACTTAAAAACATCAAAACTTGAAACAGGTAAGACATAAAGATGAAATATGTGCGTCTATTTATTATCACGTACAAGGAGTATACTTCGCTTTAAAAGAGCCCACGAGTTCATAAATATAAACGATAACAATAATAAATACCCATGTGGGCAACTATAACCTATCGTCCATTTCATAATGCTAAGAATGGTGTTGTCGACCTAATGAAACTACCAAAGGGAAACGGGTTGAAAATTGTTGAAAAGCCAGTGTTATGGTCCTTCTGCATGCCATATGGTAGATTATTGGCCATTTCGAATAAAACCACTGCATGCAACGGAAATAACCACTTCAAGATATATGCGCGCCATAGATCCTTGTCTATGCACAGCACATGCAACCTGTAGTGGGCTTCAAATGCACTCTTCGTTTGCTTTAGGCGCTGTATACATTTTTGTGCTTCCGGCGATGAGCAAATAGCCACTTCCTGCTTTAATCTGAAGGGGAGAAATAAAATCAACACGACTTAGGGTACACTCCAGCCTATTAAAGTGAAATTGTGGCATAGATGTTGGCGATTGCTCCGACAAGTGTGGATAGGAGGTGTTGCTTGCTGGAAAATTAATTCGGGACTGCAATAATTGAAACAATTGATTTAGTGGATAATAATAGATAATACATTTTTAGAACTTCTTCGTTAAGCTGTTCATTAGAGAGCGGGTAAAAAAATGTGTAGAACAAACATTTTAAACAATAAAATTGTATCCTTTCCTTGAAAAATATGAGGCATGGTTTTACGAGCGCCTCAACAAAACTTATGAGCTACTCCCAGAGCACAAAATTAAAAACGTGATAGGTAAATTAAAAGGGGTAGAGGGTATATTTTAACAGGGTTTTGAGAAAAGACCACCATAAAACAAATCCTTGTTAACAAACGTGAGCATACGTAATAACACGAGTGACATGAGGACAATTATAATGACTAGAAGACATTTTGTATCGATACATTCATTTAAACGACGTTCAAAAGTGACCAATTCAAAATGTCGTAACTGTAAGGAATTTATTTATAATATGATAACAACGCTAAGCAAATATGCATTTATAATAATCATAGAATTTGAAAGTAACAAAAACTGAGTTTATTGAAATTCTATTTTTTTTTTCACACAATCCGGAATGCAATGATCTACATAAGCAAGAAAACTCCATTTAATTCGAGCAGATCCGCTTAAAATACGAACCGAACATTGTTAATGAATGTGTTTCCGAAGCAGAGTATGCAGTGGACTGGGGGGTGTTGTATGGTCCTTTTGTTAATCTATTGCCGAATTATGACATGTCTTGTCATCGCCAACATCTGCAACTAAGTTGGACACAAAAATGAGGCTCTTCGATAAAGAGACATATGATATCTCATTTCTAGATGCTGAAAGCCATTCGAGACTTCAAGTTAACCACACATCAAAATAATCACACCTGAATATCTGAATATATACAGAAAAATTTAACGATATATTATTAAAGGGTAATCAATCAAAAGGTATTTTTTTTAAATGCGAATTAACATAAAAATTTTAAATATATCGTAAAATCTTTAATATTACTCGAAATACCCATACTTGACATTCACTTTTTAAAGATAATGCGGACGTTCCAATTTTCGACGTGTTCGAGCATATTCTTTGGTATCTCGCGAATAACACGGGTAATGTTGGCCTCCAATGCTTCAGTCGTAGCTTGCTTATCCAAGAACACCTTAGACTTTACGTAACCTCAAAGGAAAAAGTCTAACGGTGTGATATCGCATGATCTTGCTGGCCAATTCACCGATCCGAAGCCTGAAGCTAATTGTTCACCGAAGCGATCTCTCAATATGTCCAAGTGCATTGTTTAACAAAAACTGAGTTTATTGAAATTCTATTTTTTTTTTTCACACAATCCGGAATGCAATGATCTACATTAGCAACAAAACTCCCTTTAATTCGAGCAGATGCGCTTAAAATACGAACCGAACATTGTTAATGAATGTGTTTCCGAAGCAGAGTATGCAGTGGACTAGTGGGTGTTGTGTGGACCTTTTTTTAATCTATTGCCGAATTGTGACATGTATTTTCATCGCCAACATCTGCAACTAAGTTGGACACAAAAATGTGGCTCTTCGATAAAGAGACATATGGTATCTCATTTCTAGATGCTGAAAGCCATTCGAGACTTCAAGTTAACTACACATCAAAATAATCACACCTGAATATCTGAATATATACAGAAAAAGTTAACCATCTTTTATTAAAGGGTATTCAATCAAGAGGTATTTTTTTTAATGCGAATCAACATAAAAATTTTAAATATATCGTTAAATATTTAATATTACTCGAAATACCCATACATGACATTCACTTTTTAAAGATAATGCGGACGTTCCAATTTTCGACGTGTTCGAGCATATTCTTTGGTATCTCGCGAATAACACGGGTAATGTTGGCCTCCAATGCTTCAGTCGTAGCTTGCTTATCCAAGAACACCTTAGACTTTACGTAACCTCAAAGGAAAAAGTCTAATGGTGTGATATCGCATGATCTTGCTGGCCAATTCACCGATCCGAAGCCTGAAGCTAATTGTTCACCTAAGCGATCTCTCAATATGTCCAAGTGCATTGTTTCACGGGCTGTGTGGCAAGTAGCGCCGTCTTGTTGGAACCAAATGGTTATCGAGATCTCGGACATTGATTTTAGGCAGAAAATAGTCCGTTATCATGACGCGAAAACGAGCCCCATTTAGACTAACGTTGGCACCAGCCTCATTTTTGAAGAAATACTGAGCGATGATTCCACCGGCCCATAAACCACACCCTACGGTTGTTTTGAGTGGATGCAACTGCAACTCTTGAACCTCTTCCGGAAGTTCTTCTGCTTATATACGGCAATTTTGATTATTGACTTATCCATTGATACAGAAATGGCCCTGATCGCTGGAAAAATGTTGGTTCGACGCATTATCGAAAATTGGAACGTCCGCATGGACGAGCAACGGCGGCGCACATAAAAGCAGATTGTCTGCTGACTCATTTAAAGCGGCATTAAAGTTCTTCACCAACAACCTGATCGTTCCATAGGGGTTAAGGCCAGAAAAGTCTACAATTAATCAAGTTTTTAGCAGTTCTTTTTCAACTCTCTTTGGTAGTCAAAAGGCGTCTACTTAGACAGTTTTCTTGATCAACTGAACCTGGAAAGCAGAATAAATGGATGTCAACTTTCTCCCCGTAGTCAGTCCCGCTTGTGCAAATTTGTTGGTAGGCAGAAGTTTTAGCAAAAATGCTTTCTTCGAATAATCTTTGCTTCTGTTTTCATTGAAGTACTTTTGGCACGATTAGCTGGCTATGATAAGTAAGTGACTTACTTACTTACTTACTTAAGTGGCGCTACAGTCCGGGATGAACCTGGGCCTCAACCAACATGCCTCTCCAATTAGCCCGATCCTTAGCTAACTCCAAGTTGGTTGTGGTCGGTTACTACTTGTGCGCGCCACTTAAGGCGAGGTCTTCCTCTACTGCGTCCGACGTCTGGCTGGTAATCGAAGTAAGTGACTACATTATGAATATTCAGTCGACTGGGAAATGCCTGTTTTAGAGTCTCGGCTGTGAGTTGTGCAATACTGTTAATTCATCCAATTGACAAATGAAATATTTGTTGCTCATAAAGCGCCACCAAATGCATGTTGCGCCAGTCACGTTTTTTTGTGGCGATTCAAGATTAAAACGCTCCATATCTGATTTACTTAAATTGTAAGTCTGTTTGCTTTACAAATGTCAAACCCGAATTTATATTCAATGCCATTTGTAAATTGTATTGTACTTTCTGATAGGATCACATGTAAATATATCAATACCACGGTATTATACAAGTGATGCCTTTTATTTATTTATTACAATTGATGTTAAATCTAAAAATATTATCGAAATGTTTTGTTGTAAAATATTTAAATAAATGAAATTAAATGTTGCAAATACGATAGCAATTAGTTGACCTTAATACACCAAAGGTTTGTCCAACCATGATGTTATCTAATTCTATTTGATACTTAAATAGGATATGACAGTAATGGTCTTCTGCCCTTCTTGCATTAAAGTTCAGAGACCATAAAGTTGTATTTTCACAACATCCTTAACCTTTAAACTAAAAAAATATATAGCTCGCCACCCCAACATTTTTGAAGAGCGCTTTAACAGCGCTTTAAACCATAATCGCAGGCTCTCAAGTGAGACTATTTATGAGAAAACCTACCCTTAACATTGCAGCACTAAAGAAACCACTTAAGGAATGAACGCTTTAAGTAATTTTACATGAAGCACTTAAAGGACATAGATGATGAAATTTCACGCACCGAACTCATGACGACAATTAGTAAAAACAGCGGAGTTTTATACCGCATTTGTTTATTAAGGAAAATAAGGAACGGAGATTTTTGTAGCAATTTATTTATTTTTAAATTTGAAAGTGTCCTGCTTGTAAAATTTATTAGTTTTTGTTGCAAGTGATGAATGTCCTTTATTTACATGTTTAGAATAAGGTGCGCGTCTCAAACATGTTTTTTGTTATATTTACTCACGCGACTTTTATTTTTAGATGTAAAAAGAATTTACTAAATTAAGGAGCAGCGAAGAAAAATACTTTCACTCATGATTTATTATTTATGGAAATATTTCTTCACAAAAGTGTGAACGTTGATTAATTCTTTGAAAACCCAAATGAAACGATGTGGAAACTAAAATTGTTTTATATAATTTATATTAAAAATTTAGAAAGCAGCAAATATGATACGTTTGCTATCGTTTTTTTTTTAAAGAAGTAAAGCAACTTTTTACGGGGTGAGTCAAAAGTAATCACATTCAGCCGTATTTATAAAAGCATTTTAGTGGTTGTGTTGGAGCAGAAACCTAACTCCATATATGTATATAGAAATTGTTATCTAATGTTAACAAACAATTGTAATTATGAAGTAAAATTGTCACGCATAGTTTCTCGTAACGTTAATGTTAAAAATTGAAAGCTGTAAAAATAACGACAATTGTTCGCTAACAAAAATCAGTTAATTTGAATTCCCATATATACTCATGTAAAATAAATAGAATTACAATTCGCATTCAAACCATCAGTGGTAACATATCGCTTTTAATTTCGTCGTCCGCTTTGTGTTGCAGTTCGTCTTCGTTGCAGTGGCAATTTCGCCCACAAACATTGCAAGTGCATCGCGGTCATCAACCTCTTGCAGTTAACAATTCAAATTGTTAACAGTCGCTACCGTTTGACAATCGGTCAACGATCTCAACTTGGGTCCCTCTAACCAAAAGTTCATTTGGGAAAATTACGGATCCCAGTTGACGTTCGGGTCTCCAACCCGTCTGTACATTTTGGCGCCCAACTCGGTCTACCACAAATTCCAACTCGGTCTACCACAAATTCTAACGTCTACCACCAATTATAAATCGGTGTAATACAAATAATATATTTGAATTACAAAAGAAAAAGTGAAATCAGTGCCTGCACTATAGTAAAGTGATTTAAACAAACATCAAACATTTAAGTGAATAAAACAATTTTATCACATAGTGCCAGTGCAAAGAACAATCGGTTTCGGTTTCGGTCGATCTCGCGAGTGCAAATAAATAGGGAGACAAGCAGTGAAAGCACATCCAGCCATCCAGAAATCATCACATCAAGCAAAATCGAAGAAAACTCCCCACAGGAACATTAGTGAGAGGAGCAACCAGGGAAGCTTTCAAAGTGAATTTGGGTAGATAAGTATATCACCCACCAAGGTACGATCGTTGTCGAATTATTCGAATGTGCGTTAAATAGTCAAATTTGGAATTTAAAGTGATATAATATAACCAAAAGTCACTAGAAATTATCATCATCAAAAAAAAAAAAAAACGCACCTTCAAAATAATTGCGGCATTATACTAGTAAAATTATATTAGGTATAATTTCACAATATTATTCATTACTCGAACAACATATACCTACATCGCAACAAAAGTAAATTTAAAAAAGAATGCGCTCATTAGTGCAGTCCGGTCGCTATTAGAAAGGCAATAGAATCCACATAGATTCCAATTGTAATTACACAAACAAAATCATTTTCGCTCCACCATTTACCAAAAGCTCAAATTCGTACCACTGCCAATACCCCTCACACCAGTGCATTGGTACCATTGTCTTTCCATTGCACTGCAACTGCACTTTCGTAATTTTTCGCCGTTTCGTTTCTCGCCACGTTGGTTCTCAATAACACAAATTGGAAAGCTCAAAAAGCTGTTCTTTCATTGTAAAGATCCACATTTCGCCTATATAGTGGACTTTTCTATCGTTGTCGTCGTCGCCGGAGTGGATGCTGCATGGATCTATGCTCTGAAAGAAAGCTTTCTATATATTTTCGTCGTATTGTGTGTCTACAATTTAAATTCACACAGTTTTGTCTATTTTATGAGAAAAAACGAAATCTTTAATCGTTATTAACTCATAGCTAATAGCCGTCATCGATAATAAATTTGTCATCATAGGATAGAGGATTTTGAAACCTATTCGTCAATTCATCTTCACAAACCATTGGATAGCGTTGAAGAAAGAGAATTTTATTTAAAATTCTTTTCTGGAATCGAGGATTATTCTCATTGAATTGTCGGTTATTTTGTCTGCTGCAGATATAATTGGCTAGTTCCACATTGTGCTGTAGTTTAACATTGGCAGATTTGTGTTTGTTTAGCTCGTGACATTCCTCTAATCGATCATCGTTGTTTGCTGCTAAGGTCTGGGACGTTAGTCGGTTTCATTTTTTGAATAAGCAGAATGGCAGAAGAACTTACCATCGAGGAATTGCGGCAAATGCGCTCAACTACCAAAGGGAGCATAACGCGCATAAAAACATACATTGATGCGAATGCTAATTCGCTTTCTCCAACGGAACTCGAATGTCGACTGGGCATTTTGGAGTCGTATTTCAAGCAGGTATTAACATACCAAACCAAAATTGAACGTTTGTCACCATTGGATACTGGTCGGACAGAACTGGAGGACCAGTACATTTTACTGAAGACCAAAATTATTTCACTTTTGGGAAACCATAGACGCTCTAGTATAGGAGACACTACGATGGCAATTCCACATACAGTAAGTCATTTACCAAAGCAGCGTCTTCCAAAATTTAGTGGAAGATACTCGGAGTACAAGAGTTTTATGAATGCCTACAATAATCTCGTACACAACGATTCGAGTCTTACGAATATCGAAAAATTCAGATATTTATTGGCGTGTTTGGAAGATCAAGCCCTAGGTACAGTCAAGGCCTTTCAAGTGACCGAGGAAAATTATCCTAAGGCACTACTGAGGCTTAAAGAGCGGTATGATAACGACTGTCTCATCTTTTTAGAATTCATAGCTGAATTGAATGATTTACCAAAGGTCGCAAAGGCGTGCGCGTCACAGTTAAGAAGTTTGATTGATAATGTATCGGCGTTACTCAGTTCCTTGCTATCAATTGGGTCGCATGAAAATATATGTAATGCGATAATTATATCTATTGCTCTCTCAAAGGTGGATGCGGAAACTCAGTCTAAGTGGGACGAACAGTTGGACTACACTAAATTACCAACGTGGGATGAGTGTTCAAAAGTTCTCAGCAAACGATGTCAGTATCTTGAAGCACGAGATAGTAAGCAGCTGCGATCGGATATAGGACAGAAAGCATTTAGCAAGTCAAAGCCATCATCATCATCGTACTCTCGTCAACAATCTTCACTCACAGCAACTCAGCGATCATGCGGTTTTTGTCGGGACAGTAGCCATTCGATTTCAACTTGTTCCGGGTTTAGTGGGTTGTCTGTTATGGATCGGTATTCAAAGGCGAAGCAAATAGGGCTTTGTTTAAATTGTCTGAAAAAAGGTCACGGGGTTTCAAAATGTCCATCCACTTATAGATGCAAAGCTTGCAAACAATCCCATCATAGTCTACTTCATCGGTCACAGGCTCAAGTAAATTCTTCTACCAATAGGAACCAAGATGAACCGTCAACATCAGCATCTGCTAATTCTGCTTTGGAGAAGGAGCACAAGTTAACGGCTAAAGTTATTTTGGCAACAGCCATAGTTTTGGTCAAGGATTCGACAGGAAGCTTCCAGATGGGTAGAGTCTTACTTGATTCCGGATCTCAAGTTAATTTTATTAACGAACAGTTCGCAAAATCTCTTCGTCTGTGTAGACATAAGAAGAAAGTCGAAATCTTGGGAATAGGAACTTCGGAAACACAAATTAACTTTCAAACTCAAACAACCCTTCGCTCTAGATATAGCAGTTTCGAGGTGTCGCTAGAATTTTTGATAGCACCAGCCATTACAGGGTACCAGCCAGAATCAGCGCTCAATATCAGCAGTTGGAACCTTCCATCAACGTTGGAGCTAGCTGATGAGTTTTTCAATCAACCATCGAGGATCGATTTGTTGCTAGGTGCAGAAGCCTTCTTCGACTTGTTGAAAGATGGTCAGATCAAACTTGGCCAAGGTCTTCCATCGTTGCAAAATACAGCATTGGGATGGATAGTCTCTGGGAGTTACAAGACAAAATCACAAATGCAAAAATGTTCTTCCTTTGTCAATTCTAATGATGACTCTCTTAATAAATATGTAGAAAGATTTTGGGAACTAGAGGAGGTACATGGCCATCAATCCAAATGGACAGAAGAGCAGAAGGAGTGCGAAATACATTTCACTCAACACATAGAGGTTTTAGCTAGTGGTCGCCTTATGGTACAACTGCCTTTCAAAAGAGATCCGCAATGTCTAGGAGCATCGTACGAAATAGCGTTTAGACGCTTTTTATCGCTTGAGCGTAGGTTAGCAAAGAACCCATCGCTAAAAAATCAGTACGCATCATTCTTGAATGAGTATAAGACATTGGGTCATATGTCTATAGTTAAATGTCCAAATCTTGAGGAACCACACTATTATTTGCCGCATCAGTGTGTACTGCGACCTGATAGCGCATCAACAAAATTAAGAGTGGTATTTGACGCATCGTGCTGTACATCCTCGCAAATTTCCTTAAATGGAATTTTAATGGTCGGTCCTACAATACAGGACGAATTGTTACTGATTTTGCTTCGTTTTCGTCTTTATCGATATGCGCTCACTGCGGACATCGTAAAAATGTACCGTCAAGTGTTAGTACACCCATCGCACAGGCAGATGCAATACATTCTGTGGAGAGACAGTGAACAAACTCCGATACAAACGTATCAACTCAATACAATCACTTATGGCACGTCATCGGCCCCTTTTTTGGCAATACGTTGTCTGAAATATCTGGCAGACAAAAACCAGGAAAAATTGAGTTTAGGAGCTAGTGTGCTAAAAACAAATTTTTACGTGGATGACATGCTAACAGGAGCAAATGACTTGGAATCGTTGGCAAGAAAACAAGCAGAAGTCACAGAAATTTTAAGGTCAGCTGGATTCGAGTTATCCAAATGGAACAGTAATCATCATGATTTTGTTCAAAAAGCTGAATCGCAAGAAATTAAATTGACAGAACCAAATTTATCCAGTACGCTAGGTATAGCTTGGAATGCGCGAAGCGATAAATTCATTTTTTCATACAAGCCAAGTCGTATCTACTTGAAATATACAAAAAGATCAGTTTTATCTTTGTCGTCGTCCCTTTTTGATCCAATGGGCTTGCTAAGCCCCATAATAATAAATGCCAAAATCATCTTGCAACAGTTATGGATAGAAAAGGTAGATTGGGATTCATCGATTCCACAAACAATTGAATCTGAATGGGGTCAGTTTATGGTCGATATGCATTCGTTGCAAAATATATCTATCCCTCGATTTGCCTTGATGGCAGACACGAAAAGCTTTCAAATTCATGGATTTGCCGATGCATCTATGAAAGCTTATGGTTGCTGCATCTACTTAAGAAGCATAAATGATCAAGGGGCAATAGAGACGAAGCTTTTAGTAGCGAAGTCAAGGGTAGCGCCTGTAAAAAGGAAACAACTTCCTCGATTGGAACTATGTGCAGCGCACCTGTTATCTAAACTATGGACGAAGATCCAACCAATTTTTAATAATCGGCAGGCGGAAATCTTTTTCTGGACAGATTCAGCAATTGTCCTGCACTGGATCAAAACTCATTCTTCAAAGTTGAGTACGTTCGTCGGAAATAGAGTGGCTGAAATCCAGGAAATTACAAAGGACATTTCTTGGAAACACGTTCCAACACACGACAATCCGGCAGATATAGTCTCCCGAGGTTGTACGGTGGAGGAACTCAAGTCGTCGTGTTGGTTTAGGGGACCAGCATTCTTATCACAAGAAGAGGAGCTGTGGCCGTCTATAGTTGAAATAAAACTTTCAACCGAGGAGTCCACATTAGAACGGAGGAAAACTGCGCTGTTAGGCAGTAAAACAGAACCAAACTTTTTGCTGAGTGTAGTAGAGCGAAATAGCTCTTACCTTAAAATTCTAAGAATTTTTGCATATGTTCGTAGGTTTGTTCTTCGATTCGTAAAGAAAAAGGGTCAGACTGATGTGATGGAACAATATCTGTCAGTAGAAGAGCTAGAACGCGCTCTAATCACGGTTGTTCATCTCACACAAATGAGCAGATTTGCGTCGGAAATCGAAGCGGTGCGAACCAATAAGCCGATAAAAGGAGCTATGAAATGGTTAAATCCATTTATAGAGGAAATTGATGGAATGTCCATACTTAGGGTAGGCGGAAGGTTAAAAAACGCAAATATCCCGGAGGAGAGTAAACATCCACTACTTCTGCCCAAGGATGCCAGCTTTACACAGACAGTCGTTAGGTACATGCATCTCTCAAACTACCATGCCGGTCCAAAGGCTCTCGTGGCGCTTGTAAGGAGAACATTTTGGATTGTGAACGTTCGAGAAATTGCACGGCAGATAGTTCGACGGTGTCCACATTGTGTCAGGTATCGACCGAAGTTGTTGCAGCAGGTGATGGGCGATCTACCCCCGGAAAGGCTTACTCCCTCGCGTCCATTCCAGTATTGTGGTGTCGATTTCTGCGGTCCTATCAGCACACATTTCAAAATTCGGGGAAAGGTTCCATATAAATCCTATGTTGCCGTGTTCGTTTGTTTTTCGTCGAAGGCTGTTCATTTAGAAGCCGTATCTGATTTGTCGGCTGACGCTTTTATAGCATCCATGAAAAGGATGATAGGTCGTCGAGGTCTTCCTTCCGAAATCCATTGTGATAACGCTACCAATTTCGTTGGAGCACAATCAAAACTTTTAGAACTGCGAAATATGTTGTTTAAGAAATCAAACGTAGAAAACATCACAAACTTTTGTACTAATAACAGCATCAAATTTCGTTTTATACCCCCCAGGGCACCCCACTTCGGTGGGATTTGGGAAGCAGCAGTTAAAGTAGCTAAAGGACATCTGTACCGCAGCTTGGCAGGAGCCAAGCTTACTTTCGAAGAGCTATCGACAGCGCTTGTAGAAATCGAGGCCGTGATGAACTCGAGGCCAATCACTCCGATGTCCTCGGATCCAAATGATGTCGAAGCCCTAACTCCAGCACATCTTCTGATCGGGTCTTCGCTAAAGGCAGTTCCTGAGCCAGCAGTTGACGTTGGAGACATAAGCTTTATCGAGCGGTGGCGTCGAATCAACGCCGTCAAAACCCACTTTTGGAGAAGGTGGTCTGAGGAATACATCCACGAACTGCAAGGACGAGCAAAGTGGACTACCCCCAGTCCAAACATAGCGGTCGGCTCACTTGTCATTATTCATGAGGACAACATACCACCCCAAAAATGGCTTTTGGGAAGAATAGTAAACGTCATCAAGGGTCCTGACGGCAAAGTCAGAGTCGCTGACGTAAAGACAGCACGAGGAGAATTCCGAAGACCCATCCGCAAACTAGCAGCAATTCCGTCTTGAAAGAGAGTCCTTTCAAAGGGGGCGGAATGTTGGAGCAGAAACCTAACTCCATATATGTATATAGAAATTGTTATCTAATGTTAACAAACAATTGTAATTATGAAGTAAAATTGTCACGCATAGTTTCTCGTAACGTTAATGTTAAAAATTGAAAGCTGTAAAAATAACGACAATTGTTCGCTAACAAAAATCAGTTAATTTGAATTCCCATATATACTCATGTAAAATAAATAGAATTACAATTCGCATTCAAACCATCAGTGGTAACATATCGCTTTTAATTTCGTCGTCCGCTTTGTGTTGCAGTTCGTCTTCGTTGCAGTGGCAATTTCGCCCACAAACATTGCAAGTGCATCGCGGTCATCAACCTCTTGCAGTTAACAATTCAAATTGTTAACAGTCGCTACCGTTTGACAATCGGTCAACGATCTCAACTTGGGTCCCTCTAACCAAAAGTTCATTTGGGAAAATTACGGATCCCAGTTGACGTTCGGGTCTCCAACCCGTCTGTACAGGTTGCCTAACGTTAGGCAACCTCTAAGTACTGCTTAAGTGCAAAATCGGTATCTATAATCGATTTTCACATTTAAGCAACGTTGCCTAAAGGTCGCCTAACTTAAGCGCGAACGATCCCTGCCTAGTGGTTGCCTAGAGGCTGCCTAAGGAATTTTCATTTCATTTTCATTTTGACATTTGCGAGAATTTCCATCTGGAAATTTGTTTTGAGTTTTTGTGTGGTGATTTTCAATAAAGTGAAACTACCTTAATAAAAATGGACTCAAGCTACATTTCGTTTGTGAATGATTTAAGTGTAAAGAAAATTAAAAATTCATACATGCCAACAAGTATGAGACCAAAAATGTCAAAACAAGATTTAATCAAATGGAACTTGAAGATAAATATGTTATGCAAAAGTATAGATTTTCTAAACCCAATATGGCGAAGGTAATCAATCATGTGTGATCCGATCTTGAAGGATCAAATAGAAGTGGTCACATTTTTGCTGATCTCCAAGTAATGGCTGCTTTAATATATAGACGATGTTCTTCCTTTTGGATGTTTGTTTACAAATAACATGCTGTCAAACGCGAAAAAACATCTGATGTAAAAAAAAGTACAAGAATTTCAATTTACTATACTAGATTTGTAAATTCTACTACGTCTTTTGACATAACCTTCGCCTAATTAGGCAGCAAAGGAAAATTATAGATAAGAAATTTAGGCAACTAGCAACAAGGCAACCTCTGAGACACCGCCTAAGGAAATCTAATAAATACGGCTGATAATGTCAATGTGACATACATTATTCAAACATCGTATACCTTATTTATGTTTTGACATTATTATGTTGCAGACAGATTGATACTTTAGTCCAGCGTTTCCCAGGATATCCTGGTGCTCCGCGGCAAAATAAAAAAAAAACGAAATAGCAAAATTCCATTACACTAGTGACTATTTCATTTTGTGCTTCTGAACTTGTCATTTTAATCGAAGCAATCGAATTTGAAATGCTCATTTAAAAGAAATCAATACATACAAACAAACTAAAAAATAATTCGTGTAAAAAGATGTGGAAATCCCCGACAAATGAAAATTATTAAAGAGACGTACCAGAGACGACCATATACGCTGACGCTAACTGAAATTTGTACTGGGACGACGTTTCTCTGGTTTTAAACGCGCCCAATAGACGGTCGGTATCTATTTATATAGGTTAAAACGAATCGTAGTGCGGTGTATTTAATCTATATTTTGCTTTTAGTGCGTGAATTTTACTTTTTATTTGTTTTTTTTATGTACATTGATGTGACTCTGTGGATCTATCGACGTGAAAAGATCAAAAGATCGTGAGAGATCAAAAATAATAGGTACTATGGATCGCTGGCTAAAGTCTGGGTCGTTAAAAATAACCGCTGAAATCTCCTTAACAGCACCCCCAATAGTTACTAAAGAGTCAGCAACTGGCAGGTACATAATACAAAACCATATTTGTTTATTTCATAATGGGAAGTTTCCTATCGCTAGAACCGCATTTGTATTAGATGCGTTTTGATGGATTTATAATATTTTTTTTCTGTTGTTATCCTCAATTCAGATTTGTGAATTTGCTCGTTTTCCATTTATTGTTCTATTCTAGAGCCAAGGAAAATGACGCAATAGAGACAGCGGCGTCAGAAATTTCTGAAGAATTTGAGGCAGACAATGTGGCTAGTACTAGTTCTATGGTGATCAGTACTGCAGAAAAAAAACAGTAAAAAGGAAGTACCACGATTCATATTTAAATCTTGGATTTGCTGAGACAAGTGACAACAAACCCCAATGCGTAATTTGCGGCAAAGTGTTGCCGAATAGTGCGATGTTTCCAGCAAAAATGAAACGTCATTTTGAGGGGATTCATCCAGATTGCAAAAGCAAACCGACTGATTTTTTTAAAAGGAAGTATGGTGAACTTACAAAATCTCAAAAAATTATTACTAACCACTCAAAGACAGTGAACGAAAATGCGTTGATGGCGTCCTACTTAGTGAGTTTTCGAGTTGCGCAAACTGGCGAAGCCCATACAATCGCTGAAAACTTAATCAAGCCATGCGTTAAGGACATTGTTGAGTGTATGTTGGGTGAAAAGGCCAAAAAATTAGTTGACACCGTTCCTTTGACAAATAACACAATATCACGAAGAATCGAAGACTTAGCAGAGAATGTCAATACTACTTTACTTTCGCGAATAAAAGTCACAAAATTTTCGCTGCAAATGTATGAATCAACAGATGTTGCAGGGTTGGCTATTTTAATAATAATTGTGCGCTACCAATACCAACAGTCCTTTCAAGTAGATCTGCTTTTCTGCAAGCCGTTGGAAACTACAACAACTGGTGCTGAAAATTTTAAATTAATAGACAATTTCTTTATTGTAAATGATATCCCATGGGTTAACTGCGTGGATGTGCGCACAGACGGTGCCAAGGCCATGACTGGAAAAACGTCCGGTGCCGTCTCAAGAATAAAACAAAATGCCAAGGAATGCAGCAGTAGTCATGCGTTCTACACCGCCATGCCCTTGCAATGAAAAAAATGCCACTCTTCTTAAAAGAGGTCTTAGACGAAAGCGTGAAAATAATTACCTTTATTAAATCTCAACCTAAGAATTCAAGGCTATTCAAAGTACTGTGCGATGAAATGGGTAGTCTACATACGTCTTTACTTCTTCACGCAGAAGTAAGGTGACTTTCTCGCGGCAAAACACTGACGCAGCTTTTCGAAATGAGGGCTGAAGTCAGAACCTTCCTTATGAACGACAACTTTGATTTGGGCCACAGATTGTGTAATGAGCGTTAGCTCTTGAAATTATAGTATCTAGCCGATATTTTTAAAAATAAAATGATTTGAGTGTATAACTTCAAGGAAAGACAATAACTGTTTTCGATGCCAGTGATAAGGTCGAAGCATTTAAAAAGAAAATCAAAAAATCGAAACCTAGACAGCTTCCTAATGGTCAGCGAATGTAAAGAGGAAATAGATTTGGGTATTCCTGACGACATTTTAAATGAGTTTCATTTACATCTGCTTAGTTTGCTCGAAAACTCCCAAAGCTACTTTCCGGAAGAATACCATTCAAGCATTAAAGAAAATGTGTGGGTTGCAGACCCGTACTCCGCCGCGTTGGAAAGGCCAGCATCTCTGACATCGTTGCAGTTTGAGTGCTTAATTGATTTGACATCAGATTCTTCTTTAAAGGCAAATTTTGAAACTAAGAAGTCTTTATCAGAATTCTGGTGTATGTTGAAGGACGAATTCAAAATTTTGTCAGACAGAGCCAAAATAATTCTTCTGCCGTTTGCAACAACATACATGTGCGAATCAGGATTCTCTGCCAACGTTGGAACCAAAACAAAATATAGATCCCGTCTCGATGCAGAGCCAGATATTCGGTTGCAGTTGTCCCAAGTTCAACCAGATATACAAGCATTATGCAAAACCAAACAGGCACATTATTCTCACTAGATATTTAATTCCTCATGTTCTTTAATTAACATTGTTCTTGTTTTTTTCGTTGATGTTACTTGTTTTACTTGAATTTAATAAAATATAAAAAAAATTTGAGTACATTCCGCGAGGAATGTTTGACCTAAAAAGTGCTCCTCGACCAAAAAAGATTGGGAGCCGCTGCTTTAGTCAATAGATCGATGATCTTCTGAAGGACTAGAAATTATTGCTACTCATTACTTAAGCAACTTCCGTTCTGTTGCTTAAAGAGTTATTCCTTTTGGACATTTTTAAATATCGTCGGTTCAAAGGTAAAAGTCATTAAGTACAAAATTGAAACAAATTAGTTTTTTTAAGGAAATAATTATAATTTTCCACATTTTTAGCTGGAAATAATTACGGAGCCATAATAGTAATTTTCATAGGAGTTAGGAAATTATAAAAATCATTAGGTGCGAGCTTTTAATTTCTCTTCAGAGGAAAAGGTCACTATTTCACTTAGTTTTGTTCTTCAATGCAACATAGTGGCATAGTGATAACAGTAAAAAATTTTGCTTTCCTCATTTTTAATAGAAATAAATACCCGAAAAAATAATTTTGTGTTCCCATTAAATGCAATAATGTTCGAAATCCCATCCAGGTAAAAATCATTAACTACATTTTTCTTAATATCATGTAAATTAACTGTGACTCACTGGTACACTGGTACGTGGCTATAAATGTTTCAGAAGTTCACACAGTTCATTAAATAGGATCTTAGGTGCGACATTCAACAGGGATATGTCTTGGTAGATGGTGCAAGATAAGGTATCGCTTTTCTTGTAGATGGGACAAGACCGTTGAGGTTCTCCGCTTGAGACAAGGCTTTTTTCATCTTCTTCCAAGGTGGGCAAGTTTTTTCCAGCCATTCAGTACAAGCGCGCTGGAAGTTCTATCTTGTTTGATTTTTATAACTTTAAAGCTGGAATTCGGTGGAGCATTAAGTTTAATTCGCTTGGAGTAGTCGACATGTTTTTAGCTATTGCACGATAATAATATCTTGGTACAGCTAGTATTTTGGACAAATATCTTCTCTCCATACGCCTTCCTTGCATACAGACCTAACAATGCCGAGAAAAACGTTAAGTTAAGTTTTAGTGGCTGCACGTGATGCGCGTGCACTTAGACCATAAAGGTCCGTTATGGTACCACATGGATCTGTCGACTTTCACCATATTCGTTCGCCTAATTGGACCATTCAGAGCTGACTATATAGCGTAGGAGGTTTCTGACATTGATATTAGCCAACTCACCTTGATTATCAAAGAAGAAGTTTCCCAGATGGAGTTTTCTTAAGTCGGAGATAGCTGGTCAAGAGCAGAGAGTGTGAGGAATACTTTCCTCTTCTTTTTCGCAGTTCCGTAGAATGCCTCTGTAGCCCGGCACCCAGAAGAGGTGAATGGTGAAAAACTCGTATGATATATATGAATGAAAATACATTTCTTTTTTTGCAAAACTATACTTAACTTCCCTGCAAAAGAGAAAGTTATGCACGAACCAGTCATGAGCTTGATTTGTTTATTTGCTTCCTTAAAAATTACGTCCCTTAAACCATCAAGCTACTTGAAAATGCACGTATTTCCTACCACTAGTATCTAACTTTACTCTTTATGTGTACGCACAAATATTTTAAATACAATTACGTTTTCATTTCATTCTATTCCGTCTGCAAGTATCTATAACACAAAATAAAAGAATTCCCTTAGGAATACATTCGAAAACCTTGTATCTAGATAAAAGCCATTTGGTATATGTCTTTAGGGTTTTTACTACACCACAGGATTGAAAATGCTAACTATGGTAAACGTGCGTGTCCTTCAGTATTTTACTTTGTAAGTATCTTTATCTAATACGTGACTGTGTTTACATAAGCGATTACCAACAAATGTGAGACAGTCGTTAATTTCTAGAAAACAAATGCTCCTTCTAGATCCACAAAACTATTTTAATATGGGAAAAAACATAATCCTCTCTCAAATGTGAAAGGATAAACAAATAATAACCAAATAAAATATCTAAGTTTGGAGATGTGTTGAACGAAGTTTTGAAGTGAACCATCTAGTGTATCTGGATTAACCCTCTTCAACACCATTGTAAGACGATACTTACATAGAAGAATTATCCGACACGGTTTACGACTTTCAAGTACAAGAATAACCCTCAAGAAATACTTTACGATAGTATGTTTGTGTCCTTTGTATTTTATCCCAATAAGAGAATTTCGAGAAGAATATCTTCGAATGAAGTTAAAGTCAATAAACTCAAATGGAAAGAACGAATATGCTGAGCCATATAATTTATAAACGCACGTCACGTTTGCCTTTTATATATTGCAGACTAAAAAAAAATCCTTGGAATGTCCTTAAGATTAGATCTGAATATATTAAAGACATAAAGCTTTTGTGTTTATATACAAGAAAATTGTGCAAAAATCCCGAGCCAACACCAAAGGCACAATCTTCAATAAATCAGTGCAACTTTTAGCATACGCCGATGATATTGACATAATTGGTGGGACTTAATGTGATGTCATAGCCATGTTTGGTAGTATAAAGAAGGTAGAGGCAAAAATGGGTTTAGCACAATGACACCAATGACAAATATTTGCCCAATTTTTATATTTTACAATTTTTTTCGGGATTTTTTATTTTATTTTGAATGTAAAATATATTTTCCTCATATTTGGTCAATTTAAAACCATGGTGTACAAAGTCTACTGCGGACACAGAATTGTGTGGCATCAGGACAGTTCTCGCAGGACATTCACACATTGGTGTTTTTTCACTGATTGGTCTTTTAGGTGAAGGGCAAATTCGGGTGAAAAAATGTTTATTTAAAAAAACTTGCTGTGAAAATACAAAAACTTTACGTGAATCAAGAAAAAAACGGGAATTGCATTCAATATGAACTTTGTATTAGTTATTCTTTTGTCATATATCGTTTTTTTTTTCCGTTAATAATATTGGAACTGTTATTGTTGTTTTATTAATTTGAAGTTTATTATTTTGTTTAATATTTCAAATAAATTTACAAGATTTTGTTTTTTACAATACAATTTTCGGGATTTGAACCTCTCGGTATTCTGGGTTTTCGGGATTTTGGATTTTCGGGATTCTGTATTTGTATTTTCGGGACTCTGTCCGACCTCCGACTGGATGGCCGTCATTTCCGATAGTCTTATTAAGCTAAAGTTGTCATATTTCTAAACACACTTCAGTAAGGTCATAAGGTAGTAAAGTCGGGTGGAACGGCAACAACCGATGCACGCCAAAGACACAAAAGCCACCCACAAATAAATAAAAAAATTTCAGAAGAAACAATTATAATGACATTCCATGTGTCCGAATACCCAAACGACAGAGAGCATACAGACACTCTTGGCTGTTGGCATAAGTCCAGAGAGACATGACATTATTTCAGCCGCATCAAAACTAGTGTTCAACATTTAATGGAATAACTTTAAAAACAATGCACAGGGGCCTGTCTGGTCGACTTTGAGAAGGCCTGCTACACCTTGAAGGGGCTTTTCTACAAGTTAATCAGACTGGGCATGCGTAAACCCATGCTATTTTTATTTGGTTTATAAAACGCTTATGGGAAAGAAGTTCGTTGTCAAATCTGACAATGTAACTTCGACTAAAGTCTTTAAAATCAAAAACGGTTTGAAGAGGATTAACATTTGTACAAGTGATCTTGTAGGTTCCCTCAGACACGCTATAACGTACGAAGTTGATAAAGTGACGTTAAAATCAGGTCAGAAAATAGAAAATAAATAAATCAGCTCAGAAAATAGAGGTTATCAACATACTTTTACAGCGTAATTTCGGGATATTGCGTTTCTTGGAAATTGAAAATCAATTTCCAAAAAAAAAAACAATTCTGCTTAGTAACGAATTGCCTAGGTTTTCTAGCGATACCAGAAAAAATGTAAAAATGTGTGAATCATTGGACAGCATGGACAGCCGTTGTCGGTAAGAAGTGAAGTTAAATATCTTAGCATCTGGCTTGACTGGTTTCTAATACCCCAATAGCATATACATTAAGAGCACGCTTAAGTCCGGCTTTATTCCATATCGACTTATAAGGATTAGTTGAAGAAAGGAACGGTATCCCGGTGTATACCATCGCCACCGTGGCGAGCGGGATCCGCGATGGGTACGTCGACAATGCTCTGGAATTCATCCGCTTTAGCACCGTGACATCAGGTCGCTATAAAACTAGTGCACCGAATTTTAGTGGCTAAGTTGTTAACCATATTGGCTGTGTTCCATGCACTATGTACGGTCACAAAGACTCAATTAGGATGCCGACCACGCGGGACATAAGGCAACGATTGCTTGACACCCCGATTATATTTAAGTTAGGTTCAAGTGATTTTTATATGAAAACATATTAGAAGGCTACAATCCGCTGTGCTGATCGTTTAATATCATATCCCTTCCCATCCTTTCATCCGGTTTATCAAAATATTTTATGGTTCAACAAAAAACAACGTTTCCCGGTTGCATATGCCTTGGGGTAGGGTATACAAATTATAAGTAAACGCCCACATAAAGTGGGGACGAAATTTAATTGAGTTTATTAATTTCATTAAAGTTTTTGCATCGAAAGTGTGAAAAAGTGTTTGAACGAGATTTTTAGACAATATCATTTCGTCCATATAAAGTTTTTTCACACGCCAACTTTTTGGAAGAGTTTCTTGTAAAAAAATCTTTTTCGGCCAAATTTTCAAATATTTGAAAAATGTTTTGATGCAAAATCAAAATTAGAATACGTTACAATTTAAGAAATATTAATAAAGTCGAATTAATACAAAAATTGTGGGAAACCTCGAATTCCCTTTAGCTATTCAAAATTTAATTATTTTTTTCCAAAAATATCCAAAAATGGTTAAAATCCTGCGAGCTACGGGATTTTAAAATTCTGAGATATGCTGAGCCTATTGGTGTGAGTGGGACATTTTCGGCTGGCTTGCGTGATAGGAGGTTTTGCGATGGTTGCTCGATCTGTTTGAACAAGTACGTAATGCGAATCGGATGTGAGTGGTGAGAGCTAAGCCGGATAGAACAGTTTTTATCGCGTGTATCAGTTTAGGGTAAGTAAAAAAAGTCTTATTAGTAAAGTGCCTTGCAGTCAAAGAAAAAGTAATATACAACAAAAAAAATTCTGCTCGAAAGACAACGAAAAAGTGCCAATCGTTACTTACATGCTCTCCAAACCGCGCCACGACCGTATGAGTATATCCGAGCTTCGGTTTTCTTCGATATAAGAAAACAATCGTCGGCTCCAAGTCACGCTCGGGAGTCGAAAAAAAATATACATAAAATAAATAAATAAATAATATAATAAATAATAATAAATAAAATAAATAAATAGACATACCCCCACAAAAAATAATCTAATGGTGTCAAACCGCACGATCTAGGCGGCCAATTGACCGGCCCGAAACGTGAAATTAACTGTTCACCAAACTCGCCTCGCAATTGCGCCATTGTTTCGCGTGCTGTGTGGCATGTGGCACCGTCTTGTTGAAACCACATATCATGCAAGTCAAGAACTTCCATTTCGGGCAAAAAAAAGTTTGTTATCATCGCTCGGTAGCGTTCACCATTGACAGTAACGCTGCGATTCGCATCATCTTTGAAGAAATATGGCCCAATAATGCCGCCGGCCCATAAACCGCACCAAACAGTGGCTTTTTCGGGATGCATTGGTAGCTGTTGCAATGCTTCTGGCTGATCTTCACTCCAAATGCGGCAATTTTGCTTATTTACGTACCCATTCAACCAAAAATGAGCCTCATCGCTGAACACAATTTTTCGATAAAAAAGCGGATCCTCGGCCAGCTTTCCAAGAGCCCATTCACCAAAAATTCGGCGTTGTGGTAGGTCGGCTGGCTTTAGTTCTTGCACCAGCTGTATCTTAAAAGGCTTTACGCCCAAATCCTTCCGCAAAATTTTCCACGTAGTGCTGTTACAAAGGCCTAACTGCTGGGAACGGCGCCGAATCGACATTTCGCGGTCTTCTGTCACACTAGCTGATACGGCCGCAATATTTTCTTCACTACGCACAGTACGTAAACTTGTTGGTGGTTTAATGTCCAACAAAGTAAATTTGGTGCGAAATTTGGTCACAATCTTCCGAATAGACTGCTCAGAAGGTCGAGAATGCCGATCATAAAATGGAAGCAGCGCATGATGAACATTTCGAACCGAGCACGAATTTTGATAGTAAAATTCAATAATTTGCAAGCGTTGTTCATTTGTAAGACACAAGGTACTAAACACACGTCAGCTGTCAAAACCAGTGTTGCCAAAACCAAACCAGCTAAAAAATCACCCGTTATAACCTAACAAGCAGGTAAAAGTGCGCCCCTTTTCTGAGTGTGGGACAGCAAGTCCTTAGTGCCAGAAGAAAAAAAAATTAAAACGTATAAGAAAATTTAATTTTTGCTTGACATCTCTAAAACTTGATCAAGTCATGAACACTCTAAAATGTGAACGACAATTTTGGCTTCAGGTACAGTCTATTTGAGCAAGCTGTATTTTAACTTGAAATTCCTTATGGCTGAAACACAATCACGCTTTGGTGCGTTGCGTTGGCTGACGCACCTAGTTCAACCATATGAAATCAATGTTACCTATCCCAATTTAGCTTTGCCTGGCGTTGAGTTTCCACCTCAAAATGAAAAACGTAAAATCTTAACGTAACGTTGCTGTAAAGCGCCATGGGCAAAGCAAAGGTTGGAAAAAGTTTGAATTGTCAAAATATTTGTTGTTGTTTTCTGGATTATTTTCTGGGAAGGTTGTGGAATACGATATTTTTAGCAAAGATTTTAATCATTTCCCCCATTTTTGTAGCAGAAGCTGAAACTGCTGAGAAAATAAATATGTCAAAGCGTGCGCAAAGCAGTTGGGCGTAACGTTGGTAAATTTATTATTATTATTATTATCATTATTCTATACATAGTTCGCCTTGTACAGTTTCCGGTTTGTAGCACGTCAGTTCGTTTCAAAAAATTTGTTTTTGATTTTTTTGTCTGCTTAATTTTTGCGGTTTTATTTCTTTTTTATACCCTATCCCATAGGGGGGTATATTAGTTTTGATACTTAGTTTGTAACATAGAGAAATAATTTTGCTACATATACCTCAAAGTATATGGATCGACTCAGAATCGCTAGCTGAGTCGAATTAGCCATGTCTGTCTGTCCGTCCGTCCGTCCGTCTGTCTGTTCGTCACCGATTTTTGGGCCTTAAATTTTGAGCTAGGATAATGAAATTTGGTATATAGGATCCTCGTCCGTGCCACCAGAACAAGTGTAAAAATTTTTGAAATCCGCCCACTGTCACGCCCCCTTTTTAGGAAAACTTGTTTTTTGGCCAAACCGTAAGGATATTCAATAAAGTGTCTGAGCAGCATATTTAGACAATCCTAATATCTATATTTCGTTCATACAAAGTTTTTTGCCACGCCCACTTTTTGGGGGCGTTTTTAGTAAAAAACGCTTTTTGTCCAAATTTTAAAACTTTCGAAAAATTTTTTGATGCAAGTACTTCCGCAATGGTAATATAAACATTTTGTCCATAGATCATTTTAACCTACGCCCACATTTTGGGGGCGTTTTCTTACAAAAACCATTTGTATACCCCATCCCAAGGCATTAGCAATAGAAATACGTTGTTTTTTGTCGAACCACAAAAGATTTTGAGAAACTGTCTGGGCAATATATTGTGACAATGTCATTTTCTGTATTTCATCGCCATAAGGCCTATATTTTGAGGATATTAATTTAAAGGATGGGATGGGATAGGGTATTCAAAGATCCGCATAGCGGATTGTAGCCTCTCATATGTTTTTAACAAGGCTTTGGAATGGGCTGAAAGTGAGTCCAGGAAAATGCAGTGAAAATGCTTTTCGAGAAGAGGAATATGCAAAAACAAATGACTGATTTTTTTCATTAAATTTCGTATCGGAATGACCATGCTCAGTCAATATTTGATGTTAGATTTTATGTCATAACCTTTTATCTTTTGTTCCCATGCAATAATTTTTATTTAAAATTAAATAAATGCATTAAACATACTGTAAGTAATAGTTAATTATTTTATATTTGTTAAAGATATGGCGTTTTATAATGAAAATCTATAGTGCCCTATTTTTATACCCTATCCCATAGGGGGGTATATTAGTTTTGATACTTAGTTTGTAACATAGAGAAATAATTTTGCTACATATACCTCAAAGTATATGGATCGACTCAGAATCGCTAGCTGAGTCGAATTAGCCATGTCTGTCTGTCCGTCCGTCCGTCCGTCCGTCCGTCCGTCTGTCTGTTCGTCAGCGGTTTTTGGGCCTTAAATTTTGAGCTAGGATAATGAAATTTGGTATATAGGATCCTCGTCCGTGCCACCAGAACAAGTGTAAAAATTTTTGAAATCCGCCCACTGCCACGCCCCCTTTTTAGGAAAACTTATTTTTTGGCCAAACCGTAAGGAATTTCAAAAAAGTGTCTGAGTAGCATATTTAGACAATCCTAATATCTATATTTCGTTCATACAAAGTTTTTTGCCACGCCCACTTTTTGGGGGCGTTTTTAGTAAAAAACGCTTTTTGTCCAAATTTTAAAACTTTCGAAAAAAATTTTGATGCAAATACTTCCGAAATGGTAATATAAACATTTTGTCCATAGATCATTTTCACCTACGCCCACATTTTGGGGGCGTTTTCTTACAAAAACCATTTGTATACCCCATCCCAAGGCATTAGCAATAGAAATACGTTGTTTTTTGTCGAACCACACAAGATTTTGAGAAACTGTCTGAGCAATATATTGTGAGAATGTCATTTTCTGTATTTCATCGCCATAAGGCCTATATTTTGAGGATATTAATTTAAAGGATGGGATGGGATAGGGTATTCAACGATCCGCATAGCGGATTGTAGCCTCTCATATGTTTTTTATTATAATTTGACCTTAGCAAACGTGAACTCTCCCGTTAACGTGAACTCACTCCTTTGTTTTTTTTTCGAGTGTCTACTGTATTTCAATTTAAGTTACAATTAATTTTTTAACTTTCTCTTACAAAGAGAAAGATATTGTTTTCGTGAAAATTTTCGACCTCGAGATTTTGATTGATTCTAACATTACGATGATAGCGGAGCCCAAAAAAGTAGTTTTTGGAATTCCGTCCGTCGGTCCGTCTGTCCGTAATGGTCTTTTCAGCCTAAACGGCTTGACCGATTTTCTTCAAACTTCGTATCCAAGCTTGTTTTGGTCATAATTCTAGGCCATTTTTTTTTGTTTGCTTTTAGCCATGTTAATAAAGGTACCTGCCATATAAAAATTACACATAACCTCAATTTTCTCAAAAACGGCTCTAACGATTTTGATTAAACTTTATATATACTATAAGCATATTAGTTCCAACAAAACTGCATACCCAGTTTTTTCGAGAAAATCCATATAACGGATTTTGTCATTCAGGCCATATAAAGAAAACTGTTAATTTCTCGCAAACTACTATGCCAAATTGAATGAAATTTAATATATATACTACTATTATAGTTCTAAACAATTCCACATAATTAGTTTTAGCCCAACTATCACTAAACGGAATTTTCAGTTTTGGCCAATAACGAAAATTAATTATTTTTCACATAGACACCGATTCCTTCAAATTTCGTAGTAAACGTTCGTATAATCAAATTTCAACATTTCATATAATTTTTAGCATTAATAATCAAAATGCGCACTATTTGATCTAACGCCGAACTCGCTGTGAAAGAGAAAGTTGCGTACGACCCAGTCGTGCACCCATCACTCGTTTTTAATCATAAACAAAGTTCCTATGTTTTGTGCTTTTGCTAAAGGTACAAGAACCAGGTGTAAACAATTGTTTTGAATGCTTTAAATGCATTTGCTTAGTTTTATCAAACAGTAATTCCTTTGTATTTAGCGATTAGATTTGTTTAACGGTTATAACAATGTGTTGTATGAAGTTTTTTTAGTTTTCTTTATGAAAAAAATCACGGTTTCGTTTATAACAATTATGAAAGTTATTTGGTTTTATTAATTTTGGAATAAGTTGAAAAAGAAGTATGCCGGTATTTGGTTTGAAGTTGGTCGTGTATTTCATTTCTTTCGTGCCCATTCATGTAAGACGTATGGCATTCCTGTAAGACGCATTTTATAGGATGAATTGGGTATCGGACGACAGGCAAACGTGGATAAAACCAAAGATTATGAATTCTATACGTATACGTAGACGAAACTCGGGCCTCGCATTTATTTTATTTTATTGGTTTGGATCGAGAAGTTCGTGATTTTACAGGCATGTAAAAATATATGTAACCTCAGTCCAGGTCTTGTGGTAAGATCCCACGCCGCCGATTAGCTAGCGAGCGGAGGAGCGTACCTGTACCACAAGATGGCTTGACACCGTTCCTATTAATCTGACGGATTGGCCTAAGGTTCCTGTCACCATGGGTCATAAGGGTGGAGGAAGTTAATAGGAGGGTTAAACCCGAATGCGAGTCACGCGAGTTGGGAAGATAACCACATGGAGTCGAAGACTTTCCACTTTCGTTCTTCATTCTTTCTTTTACATCTGAAGAGCAGATACCACTCTCGCAGCTGGACGAGCGTCCGGGTTTCGTTAAAAACTGTTAGAGATAAGTGTAAAGGGCTTGATTAGGGACAAGTAAGTTAGATTCAACAAACCTTTTAATGATAAATTAGATTTTTAACTTTCTCTTACAAAGAGAAAGATATTGTTTTCGTGAAAATTTTCGACCTCGAGATTTTGATTGATTCTAACATTACGATGATAGCGGAGCCTAAAAAAGTGGTTTTTGGAATTCCGTCCGTCGGTCCGTCGGTCCGTCTGTCCGTAATGATCTCCCCAGCCTAAACGGCTTGACCGATTTTCTTCAAACTTCGTATCCAAGCTTGTTTTTGTCATAATTCTAGGCCATTTTTATACCCTATCCCATAGGGGGGTATATTAGTTTTGACATTAAGTTTGTAACATAGAGAAATAATTTCGATACATATACCTCGAAGTATATGGATCGATTCAGAATCGCTAGCTGAGTCGATTAAGCCATGTCTGTCTGTCCGTCCGTCCGTCCGTCCGTCCGTCCGTCCGTCTGTGTGTCACCGATTTTTGGGCCTTAAATTTTGAGCTAGAGTGTTCAAATTTGGTATATAGACTCTCTGGCCGACGAAGCAGAACAAGTGTAAAAATTTTTAAAATCCGCCCACTGCCACGCCCCCTTTTAGAAAAACGTAGTTTGAAGCCAAGCCGTAAGGAATTTCAAAAAAATGCCTGAGCAGCATATTTAGACAATCCTAATATCTATATTTCGTCAATACAAAGTTTTTTGCCACGCCCACTTTTTAGGGGCGTTTTTAGTAAAATACGTTTTTGTCCAAATTTTAAAACTTTTGATGCAAATACTTCCGCAATGGTAATATAAACATTTTGTCCATAGATCATTTTCACCTACGCCCACATTTTGGGGGCGTTTTCTTACAAAAACCATTTGTATACCCCATCCCAAGGCATTAGCAATAGAAATACGTTGTTTTTTGTCGAACCACACAAGATTTTGAGAAACTGTCTGGGCAATATATTGTGACAATGTCATTTTCTGTATTTCATCGCCATAAGGCCTTTATTTTGAGGATATTAATTTTAAGGATTGCACAGCGGATTGTAGCCTCTCATATGTTTTTTGTTTGCTTTTAGCCATGTTAATAACGGTACCTGCCATATAAAAATTACACATAACCTCAATTTTCTCGAAAACGGCTCTAACAATTTTGATTAAACTTTATATATACTATAACCATATTAGTTCCAACAAAACTGCATACCCAGTTTTTTCGAGAAAATCCATATAACGGATTTTGTCATTTAGGCCATATAAAGAAAATTGTTAATTTCTCGCAAGCTAATATGTCAAATTGAATGAAATTTAATATACATACTACAATTACAGTTTGAAGCAATTCCACATAATTATTTTTAGCCCAACTATCACTAAACGGAATTTTCAGTTTTGGCCAATAACGAAAATTAATTATTTTTCACATAGACACCGATTCCTTCAAATTTCGTAGTAAACGTTCGTATAATCAAATTTCAACATTTCATATAATTTTTAGCATTAATAATCAAAATGCGCACTATTTGATCTAACGCCGAACTCGCTGTGAAAGAGAAAGTTGCGTACGACCCAGTCGTGCACCCATCACTCGTTTTTAATCATAAACAAAGTTCCTATGTTTTGTGCTTTTGCTAAAGGTACAAGAACCAGGTGTAAACAATTGTTTTGAATGCTTTAAATGCATTTGCTTAGTTTTATCAAACAGTAATTCCTTTGTATTTAGCGATTAGATTTGTTTAACGGTTATAACAATGTGTTGTATGAAGTTTTTTTAGTTTTCTTTATGAAAAAAATCACGGTTTCGTTTATAACAATTATGAAAGTTATTTGGTTTTATTAATTTTGGAATAAGTTGAAAAAGAAGTATGCCGGTATTTGGTTTGAAGTTGGTCGTGTATTTCATTTCTTTCGTGCCCATTCATGTAAGACGTATGGCATTCCTGTAAGACGCATTTTATAGGATGAATTGGGTATCGGACGACAGGCAAACGTGGATAAAACCAAAGATTATGAATTCTATACGTATACGTAGACGAAACTCGGGCCTCGCATTTTTTTTAATTTATTGGTTTGGATCGAGAAGTTCGTGATTTTACAGGCATGTAAAAATATATATGTAACCTCAGTCCAGGTCTTGTGGTAATATCCCACGCCGCCGAATAGCTAGCGAGCGGAGGAGCGTATCTGTACCACAAGATGGCTTGACACCGTTCCTATTAATCTGACGGATTGGCCTAAGGTTCCTGTCACCTTGGGTCATAAGAGTGGAGGAAGTTAATAGGAGGGTTAAACCCGATTGTGAGTCACGCGAGTTGGGAAGATAACCACATGGAGTCGAAGACTTTCCACTTTCGTTCTTCATTCTTTCTTTTACATCTGAAGAGCAGATACCACTCTCGCAGTTGGACGAGCGTTCGGGTTTCGTTAAAAACTGTTAGAGATAAGTGTAAAGGACTTGATTGGGGGCAAGTAAGTTAGATTCACCAAACCTTTTAATGATAAATTAGATTTTTTTTTTAATATTTTAAGAGAATATTAAAATTTAAAAGTAAAATGGAAATGTATGTCTGCCGTCTGGAGTCTGCGATCGGTGATATTTGATCGGAGATCGGTTTAAGACATTTCACTTATACATATATATTACATATTAAAGCTAAACAAAAATTGTTATAGAGATAAGTAAAAATTATTTTAATTATTTTTTTTATAAACAATACGAAAATATTTTATTTGGAAATTTTTATATTGAATGTAGAATTTGATAAAGTTCGTATAAAAATACGTCACCTGATAGTAAGAGATATAGTGCAAAGGTATCGGAAGGATCAACACAGCAACACTTTTAGCTTTAATAATGTAATGAACATCAACATTTTACAAACAAGAGAAAAGTGTTGGAAAATAACTTTGAAACAGCATCAACAATATAGTTTAATGTCTTAAACTCATGTCACTTCCAGTCTAAGGTGATTTATGACCTAGGTAATAGCCATTCAACTAGGATAACCCAACAAGGATGATACAAAAAGTGGGTGTTAATATAGAAGAAAACATCCAGACAAGAGTGTAATAGAAACAAAATGTTTTTGTCTGCCTTGATTACATAAAAACAAAGAACGACTACATCACATCCTTACTCATATGCTTTGAACTATGATCTAGTTCATTGGATCGCCGGGTTGGACTTTTAAATTAGGATAAATGAAGCTTTCCCACAAAATATCCGACATTACAATTCATTTATATAAACTTAATCAAGGAGAGATAAGCATTGCAATGAAATCAATTTAAAATGAAACATTTGAGGTCGTTTTCAATATTCCAGCAATATAATTTGAAATTTTAAACACCAACATCAATAAAGCAGAAATATTCAATTTATGTATGTTACTAATTGAATCAGGAAAATGAGACACAAAAAAACTCAAACTCGAGATTTTAATCAAACCTAACATAACGGACGTGTTCAGTGGAGCGATGAACTGCCGAGCAGAAGGTCTGGGTTTTATTCCCAGCAGCAGCAATACCTAAATGATTTCTCACTAGACCTCCTCTCGTGTTGATCTGAAAAACGTCCGAGTTTTATCAATTGTCAAGAAAAGCTTATCTCAACTTCACCATTCGGATTCGGCATAAAAAGGAGGTTCCACCATCGTGAAAAGAAGTACACACGCACACAAGAGTGGTTGTGAGAATGCTAGGCCCGAGGTTAACGAGCTGTTGCGCCAAAAATTTGTTTTTGTTGTAACATAATGATAATGGAGAAAAAAGGGGCTTGGAATCCAGAGCATCTATCGGTTTGTCGGTCTGTGGACGCGGCTAGATGCTAAATGGATTTACTTTAAACTTAACATACGAGGTTCTCGAAATAATACCGTGAATAGTTAATTGGCATTATAGGTTGAAACAGACTTTACCTGTCATAAGGATTTCAGTAAAATCGAAATTTCTTAAAAAGTAATCTAACCATGTGTAAACATCGTTCTCAACCGATGTAATTCATGGGCATATTTCTCCAATCAACTTGCGATATTTGTGAAATTATACAAAATAATACAATTGCATAATACAAAGATATCAATAAGGTATATAACGGGTGATCCAAGTAGAGATACTTTTTTCAATAGCCTTTTTTGACAGATCACGTGTGAGTAGTGTCATGCTGTCATGTTATTTTTGTTTAGTATTGTTTGGCATTTCATAATGGAAAGACTTACGCGTGAACAACGTTTACAAATTGTTCAACTTTATTATGAAAATTTTACGTTCTGTGAGGAATGTGTTTCGTGCACTTCGCTCAACATATGGTCAACATAATCGGCCTACTGAGCGTACTATTCGCAATACCATCACCCATTTTGAGACCCAGCATTCATTATTGGATAATATTCGACCGAATAGACCACGTCCAGCACGCTGTGAAGAAAATATAGCGGCCGTAGCTGAGAGTGTACACGAAGACCGTGGAGAGTCGATTCGGCGCCGTTCGCAGCAACTCGGACCATGATAACCGACTATTTGATGCCTGAAATTGAAGCTCGTGATCTCGGCGACATTTGGTTTCAGCAAGACGGCACCACTTCCCACACATCGCATCAATCAATGGACTTATTGAGAGAACATTTCGGTGAGCACATAATTTCACGTTTTGGGCCGGTCGATTGGCCACCAAGATCGTGTGATATCACACCGTTAGACTTTTTCCTGTGGGGATATGTAAAGTCAAAAGCTTATGCCGACAAACCCGCTTCGATTAAGGCCTTGGAGGAAAACATCACGCGTGTCATTCGCCAGTTACCAGTCGAAATGCTCGAACGAGTGATCCAAAATTGGACTCAACGGATGGACCATCTGCGACGTAGCAACGGCCAACATTTGATAGACATAATCTTCAAAAAATAAATGCCAAAGAATGTTCTTTCAAATGATAATAATTCTCCATTAAATTTGAATTTTCTGTGTTTTTTTCTTTGAAAAAGTATACTAATTAAAATACAAACAATAAGTAAGGTAGCTACATTTCTAAACAGAATCAACAGTGGCATCTACAGTACCCTCTAGACGGGACTAAGTCAAAATACATGAGCTGCTCTGACGTATTCGAACAACAGGACATATTTGAGAGATGGTAGCGGTTGAGCCGAAAGGTCTATGGGTACGGACGGTCCTGCCTTAGGAGTATTTTATAAATTCATAATGGACTTTCAAGTAATACGTTGTGCTTCATGATTTAATTATCCAATCATACATAAAAATCGTTCTTACGCAGCAACTAAAAGCCAAGATTTTTTGCTGATGATCATGTTAAATGAAAAAAGGACGTTGATATTCGTATCAGCACCTGGACTTTAAGAATACTTAACAGAAAATATGCAACCGAACTTATGCAACTTAACTATAGAAAGCGTTAAGCTACTAAAAACTGAATTACTGTCATCTAAAAATTACGATGGAATGGGCCACGCAAACGAGTATGAAAAACTGTGACATTTACTACGGACCGTAGTATCACGTATCCCTTAACCTCTCGTTGTGAGGGGAAACGGAATCTATTCGTATGAGGGACTGTTGAATACATCATCACAACATAAGCTACATATGCGCTCCCGATACCATACCACCAGCATCTTATTTCAAATAACAATGGCGACGATGACAACAATCGGCCCCAACTGACGTGTTAGGTTTCTCCCGAAACCCCTAGTTTGATGAAGAACGCCAACAGATGCTCGCAGTCAGAAATAAGGCCTACAAGTTATACATGCAAGTTTTAAAAATTAAAAGTATTTATGTACTTGCTACACTTTTTGACAAAAAAAAGATTCAACAAAAATAGTTTTACGCATTTTGCCCATACTATAGCAAGCTGCAATTGCATATAAAGATTATTATATAACAGTCAAGGGACAAGTACGTACGTCCTAGTCGTGCAGCCAGGACTCGGTTTTTATTACATTGACCGATGTTACAAATATCTATTAAAGGGATTTGTAACCTTCATCCTCATTTTTGTTATTCTAAAATTTTCAAAGTTAATAATTCTTTTCATACCCTATCCCATGGGGCTATATTAGTTTTGATACATATTTTTTAACATAGAGAAATAATTTAGCTACATATACCTCAAAGTATATGGATCGACTCAGAATCACTAGCTGAGTCGATTTAGCCTTGTCTGTCCATCAGTCCGTCCGTCCGTCTGTAAGTCACCGATTTGTAGGCCTTAAATTTTGAGCTAGGATAATTAAATTTTGTTTATAGGATCCTCGTCCGCGCCTACAGAACAAGTGTAAACACTTTTAAAATCCGCCCACTGCCACGCATCCTTTTAAGAAAACTTAGGTTTTGGACAACCCGTAAGGAATTTTGAAAATGTTTCTGAACAGCATATTTAACAACAAAAAAAAACTAAAGTTTTTGTCACGCCCACTTTTTGGGGGCGTTTTCAGTAAAAAAAACTTTTTCCGGTCAAATTTTAAATTTTTCGAAAAAAATGTCGTTGCTTAATCATTGGTAATATTAATATGAACATTTCGTCTATAGACCATTTTAACCCACGCCCACTTTTTGGGGGCGTTTTTATATAAAAACAATTTTTATACACTACCCCAAAACCTTGTCTTTTGTAGAACCGTAAAAGTGTTTTATAAACAGCCTGAACAATTTGTTGTCACAATTCCATTTTCCATATATAACCCACATCGTGTTTAAAGCCATGTCCACTTTTTGGGGATTTAAGTTTTACAGATAGGATGGGAAAGGGGATTCAATTATATTCGGATTAAATTCAGTCATTATCTGAGTAGAAAACAATTAAATTGTTATAGTTATTTGATTTGTAGCAATTTGTATAGTAATTTACTTTAAACTTAATGTAATACACATACACAGAATTTCGTAAACTATTTTGAAAGTTTTATTATGCTTGGTTCTCATGCCAACAATTTGGTTGTGTTATCTATTCCATCATTGCGCTGAAATGAGGTAAAAATGGGGCTGCCTTAAAATGTTATTGATAAACCAGAGCAATTTGGCAAAAGAAAGCAATATGCCAAAAGGGGTTAGACACCTTATTTGAACTTGTTGATTGATTTTTTTTCAAAAATGCATTCGCCGCTTTATAAGTTGTAGCCAAATGTGTTTTCTCACATATGTTTTATGTTTTTTTTTTGATTATTTGTATCTTTTAAAATGTGATATCTATGATTTAATAATGACTGAAGTGTTTTAAGCTTGTAGGTTGGTACGTACGAAAATCCGCCAAAATTCATATAAATAAAAAGCTGCATCTCCGATCAACCGAAAGATTGCGTCTCAATAGTGACAGCTTGAATTTACATTGTTGTCATTTCTGACAGTTAGTTAAAAAGAAGAAACCTCCAAGAATGCTCTCGTATCGCGAACTTCTAAATGTTTAATTTTGTTAGTTTATTCGAATGTTTTCTAAGTATTAGAGTATCGGCACAAATATATGTATATTGTACCAAAATCCAATTGTTTTATATAGCATACCCTTAAAAGCTTTTAAAAGGTGTGCTCAATTGATGTAAGAGCATCACAATACATGCTTAATGTAGGTCAGTTAGGAATCTCAAGGATATGGTGGCGTATGAACCAAAAGCTCGACGCCAACGCTCAATCCCGTAGTGGATACTGACGGCACCGTGTCTTCGGCGTATCTTATAAATTGGAACTGGCCCTCCAGGTTGGAGGTTGCGTTTAAAAAACGAGTGGTGGGTGCACGACTGGGTAGTACCATTGTATATGATTTCATATACAATGGTAGTACTCAACTTTCTCTTTTACAGCGAGTTGGGCGTTCAATCAAATCCCAAGCATGAGAGAATTTGATGATTTTTATAATTTGCCAAAAATGACATAATGTCGAAATGTGATTATAAGAACGTTTGTTCCGGAATTTGAAGGAATCGGTGTCTATGTGATTTTCTCTTATTGGAAAAAAACTGAAAATTCTATTTACTATTTATTTATTTACATCAATTCGAGATCTTTTATATCTACATTTAGACTACAGGAAGTTAAAAATTCAAACAAAAACAAAAATAAAAATAAACATATGAGAGGCTACAATCCGCTATGCGGATCGTTGAATACCCTATCCCATCCCATCCTTTAAATTAATATCCTCAAAATATAGGCCTTATGGCGATGAAATACAGAAAATGACATTCTCACAATATATTGCTCAGACAGTTTCTCAAAATCTTGTGTGGTTCGACAAAAAACAACGTATTTCTATTGCTAATGCCTTGGGATGGGGTATACAAATGGTTTTTGTAAGAAAACGCCCCCAAAATGTGGGCGTAGGTGAAAATGATCTATAGACAAAATGTTTATATTACCATTTCGGAAGTATTTGCATCAAAATTTTTTTCGAAAGTTTTAAAATTTGGACAAAAAGCGTTTTTTACTAAAAACGCCCCCAAAAAGTGGGCGTGGCAAAAAACTTTGTCTGAACGAAATATAGTTATTAGGATTGTCTAAATATGCTACTCAGACACTTTTTTGATATTCCTTACGGTTTTGCCAAAAAATAAGTTTTCCTAAAAAGGGGGCGTGGCAGTGGGCGGATTTCAAAAATTTTTACACTTGTTCTGGTGGCACGGACGAGGATCCTATATACCAAATTTCATTATCCTAGCTCAAAATTTAAGGCCCAAAAACCGCTGACGAACAGACAGACGGACGGACGGACGGACGGACGGACAGACAGACATGGCTAATTCGACTCAGCTAGCGATTCTGAGTCGATCCATATACTTTGAGGTATATGTAGCAAAATTATTTCTCTATGTTACAAACTAAGTATCAAAACTAATATACCCCCCTATGGGATAGGGTATAAAAACCATTGCTACGAAGCAACCAATAACCTCGGAAAGGACAGATTTTATTGTTGACGACCCTGCTAAACGAAAAAAGACAACGAAGTTCGTATCTTCACCTGGAATGTGAGAGCATTGAACAGGAAAGGTGTGGGCGAACAACCAGCGGAAGTTCTAAACTACTACTGCATCCAGGAAATACAATCGGACGGGCCGGGCAAAAAGAAGATAAAAAACTGTGATATCTACTACGGATCGTTTTATAGTGAGCATAAACAGCGACGATTATGACAGAACAGAACGTCACCTCGGCTCCTCTATTAACTCTGACAACAACATCTCGTCAGAAATTAAACGAAGAATTACTCTTGCCAACCGCTGTTTCTTCGGTCCAATAAGGCAATTCAGTAGTAAAGCCCTTACTCGAACTAGTAGGGTGATCCTATATAAGACCCTTATCATCAAAGTCTTGCTGTACGGCGCTGAAGCATGGACCGTATCCAAAGTCGATGAACAAATCCTTGGTTGGTTTGAGAGAAAAATTCTTCGAAAAATCTACGGTCCCGTTTTCGTTGACGGCCTGTGGAGACGAAGTTTCAACCAGGAACTATACAAGCTTTACAGCGACATGCCACTACTCAAAACACTACGCATTCGACTTTAGGACATGTAGAACGAACGGACACCAATACTCCAGCTCACAGAATCTTCGATTCCCAGGTACAAGTTGGACGCAGTAGAGGAAGACCTCGCTTAAGTGGCGCACACACTGGAGGCAGTTAACTTAGGGTCTGGCTAATTGGATATGCATATTGGTTGAGGAACAGGTTCATTCCGGACTATAGCGCTACTTAAGTAAGTAAGTATGTAAGTAAGTTACAAAAAAAGGACATCGACGTTCGTATCTGCACCTGGAATTTGAGAACATTACACATTACACAGAACAAATAGCGGAAGCCATAAACTACTACAAAGCAGACATTACTGCCATCCAGGAAATACGATGGGATGGACCGGGCAAAAAGAGGATGAAAAACTGTGATATCTACTATGGACCGTGTTATAGTGAGCAGAAACAGCGACTATTCGGATGCGGATTTGTTATAAGCGCCAGACTTAGGCAAGAAGTCTAATGTTTCCAAGGCATAAGCGAACGTATTGTAACAATCAGCATCAAGGCCGAATTCGCCAACATAAGCCTTATATGCGCTCATGCTCCGACGGAGGAAAAATATGATATAGCTCATTGACAAAACCTATGAGCGACTAACAAAGCTCGATGTTAAAATCGTGGTGGGCGATTTTAACGCAAAGGAAGGAAGAGAAAACAACTTTAGCAGTATTATCGGAAAATATAGCCTACACGACAAAACGACTGGTAACGGACTTAGGCTAATTGACTTTGCTACGAAACGAAATGCCACTATAGCCAGCATACGGTTTCCTCACCTCGATAGCCATAAGGGGACATGGTGGTTTCCAGATCAATGAACAGTCAACCAAATTGATCACATTGCGAAAGACAAGAGGCAAGCATCCAGTATTTTGGATGTCCGAACATTCCGAGGGGCTAACATCGACGGACCACTACCTTCATGCAGCCAAGGTATGGATGTGGATGTCCACCACGCCACAACAAACCAGAAATACTGTAAAAAAATTTAATGTCGAAAGACTGCAAATACAAGATAACGCCAAGGCCTTCGCACAACGCCTATCCCTCAACCTCTCGATACCATCAGCATCGCATTTCGAAGAACAACAGCAACGATGCCAATAATCCATAAGATCAGCACTGATGTGCTAGGTTTCTCGCGCTCACCAGTAAGAAAAACATGATTCGATCTAGAATGACGAAAGATGCTAGTAGCCAAGACCTACAGGGATAAGCTACAGGTGAAGACGAGAGCTGCCATTGAGCTCTATAGGCAAAGAAGAAGGGAAGAACACCGGACTTTCAGAAAGAAGAAAAAACTCAAGAAAAGCTCGCAATCGAGAATCGAGCCACTCCAGGAACGATGTTCACAAGATTTACTTAAGTGTAAAGTGTCAATATCAAGGATACAAGCCTCGAACGAAATCCTGTCGAGATAAACAAGAAGAATTTGGAGTTGAGACACAGTCGATGCTGAAGAATGAGAATATGGAAGAACCACTTCTGCAGACTGTTAAACGGCGATGACGAAAAACATTCCGCTGTCAGCCAAAACGAGCCATTCAATATTGGCGACGATATTTTAAACTACAAACCACCCGACCAAGTGAAGTGAGGATAGAAATATCTAAACTTAAGCTTAATAAGACTGCCGGAAATGAAGGCCTTCCCGCCAAACTTTATAAAGCCGGCAGAGATGACTTGGAAAGTAACATCCATCAACTCATAAACCAAATCAGGTCGGGTAATGTATTCCTGAAGAATGGAACTCAGCATCGTTTGTCCGATCCACAAAAAAGGAGAAAAAGCTGCATAAGACAGCATTGATAGAGACGAACTATATAGAGCCATGTCTAGTTTTGGTATACTGTCCAAACTCGTCTGATTATGGAAGATGACAACGGAGAATTCTCGCTGATCCATCAGGTTCGGAAAAGACCTCACCAACACATTCGATACGAAAAAAGGATTTAGGCAAGGCGATCTCTTCAATCCCATTCTCGAGAGGATTATGCAAAACTACCGAGCCAACACCAGAGCCAAAATCTCCATAAATCGTTTCAACTATTATTATACGCCGATGATATTGACATCATTGGTCGGACTCAACGATATGTCATAGCCACGATTAGTAGATAAGGAAAAGCATATACAACATCGACGAATTGAACAGAACAGAACGTCACCTCGACTCCTCTATTAACTCTGACAACTACATCTCGTCAGAAATTAAACGAAGAATTACTCTTGCCAACCACTGTTTCTTCGGTGCAATAAGGCAATTCAGTACTAAAGCCCTTACTCGAACTACTAAGGTGAACCTATATAAGACCCTTATCATCCCAGTCTTGCTGTACGGCGCTGAAGCATGGACGGTACCCAAAGTAAATGAACAAATCCTTGGTTTGTTTGAGAGAAAAATTCGTCGAAAAATGTTGGGTCCCGTTTTAGTTGACGGCCTATGGAGACGAAGATTCAACCAAGAACTAAACAAGCTGTATAGCGACATGCCACTACTCAAAACACTCCGCATTAGACTTTAGGACATGTAGAACGAACGGACACCAATACACCGGCTCGCAGAGTCTTCGATTCCCAGGCAGAAGTTGGGCGCAGTAGAGGAAGACCTCGCTTAAGTGGCGCACACAAGTAGAAACCGATCTAAACCAACTTGGAGTGGGCCACTGGAGGCATTTAACTTAGGATCTGGCTAATTGGAGAGGCATATTGGTTGAGGCACAGGTTCATTCCGGGCTATAGCGTTACTTAAGTAAGTAAGTAAGTAAATAAGTTACAAATAACGTCAATTTACGGAAGTATTTATTTTCATTTTGCTTGTTTGTATTCTTTAAGCAATACTTTAAGAAATGCATAAAATAAAGCAGAAACAAAAAACACACTCATTGCACATTCTAATTTCTAATAAAGATCAAATTGATGATTTTTACAATTCCAATTAAAGTGCATTTTGCAAACTCTTCCTACTAAAGTTTACTTGAATATCTTTGAAACACATTTTTGGAATTCACCAAATTCAATTGTCAGTTAACATGCCATTTAGTTCAACACTACACCCACATTCAGCTCTGCATATATATGACGACATATATAAAAGTCCCCAGTCCTTAAGCAAACAATTATTTTTCTCTTGACCTAATTCAAGGTTTTTGGAACAATCCCAACAGAAAAAAATTCGTTGTACCATTGTTTATGTTTGTGCTTGTTGTTGCTCTTGTAGTCATTGTTGATGCCGCACCACGTCGGTTCACTCTGAATCAGTACTGAGTTTGGGGAGCATCTCCATGAAATGGTGCTTTAAACGAAGCAGAACTTATTTATCTTCCTTGTGATTTTTCCCATAAATGAATACACTTCTGCAGAAACGCCGGCAACTATTGCACCATGTTCCTCTGAAACTGGAGCACTTAGTGTGAGAGTGAAATTGGATGTTCATTCGAATAAAAAAGTATTCTCATTCATACCCATTGAAATGATTAAAGTTTTGATTTTATATATTTTCTTTAAATGTATTCCTACCGTTCATCCAAACGCATGCTACTACGGCTGATATCGCTCCATGCGGACATAGACCGCGGACGCTGGAAGAATCTCGATCCTCGTCTTGATGATGTGTTGATTGGATATTCCGGCTGGAAATTGACATTTCGGCCCGCCCGACTTAGGGACGGTGCCGTTGATGATGTATCGTCAGACATACCAAGCGCACTGTAGCTAACTTGAAACTTGTTACTCATCTCGTAGATTTGAGTGCAGATGCATTACCACGGCTTGAACCGGATTGTTTTCGGATAGAATGCAATACGAAATCACCAGGTCACAATGTCTCGTATGACATATTTTGAATAGAAATTAAAACTACGACATATTCGAACTCGAACCATCAACCAACCGAATTTATTCACAAAACGATGATTCAGCACAAGGCACACACAAATATGCAGCCGCACACTACAAAATCTCCATTAAAGGTTGAGAAACAATTTTCAATATCCTGTCACAGGTGCTCCAGATATGCAGCGATTCGCATGACTGCAGACAAATGCAGCAATGAATTAGACCCCTAGATGCATGAAAATGGAAAAGAGAAATAAATAATATATCAGATACAGTAATCAAATGTGTAAATTTGTGTCATAACACACAAGTGACATGTTGTTCAACACAAGCGCAGTACTTTTTCGAAGTGATGGAATGGTCGTTCACGTGATGATTTGATTTTTTAGTTTTTGATTATTGATAGCAAAACGTACGGTGACGACTAATCAGTGGCGTAGATGGGGATTGTTGCTGTTGAGTTAACATTTTATGAAGGAGTTATTGTTTTTATGAAGTCAATTGATTTTAATTTTAGTTCCAGTTTTATCCAAATGCACATGTAAGATTAGAATTAGATTAGAACCTTGATTTTATATTTTTAAGTGACAAATGATAGCTTAATAAAAAAGTTTATGTAAACCAAATAATTTCATGGGTCAGTATATATATTTGAAATTAATTTATATATTGATTCGTATATGACTTCTTTTTATCCATTATCTATCACTCTCTTTATTCCCCTTCTTTAACACTCGTACTGTGGTAAAACATTTAGAGGGTATTCATAACCTCTTGAGTGCGCGCAAATTATAAAAAAAATGAGATTAAAGAAACACGATCATTTTATTCAGTACTAGTTTATCCGCGCTTGCGTTGCTTACTTTGTCAAGCAAGATATTTCATTATCAACGAACTTTCCAATGATAGTTGCAGTAATTCATTGAAGAGGAATAACTATTTATGTTTATTTGCATCACACCATTTAATAGGAATTCCAGTCAGCAAGAACGATCATTAAAATTTGTATAAGCAAAAATATAAATTTCATTATAACAAAATAGGAAGGGTCCATTTCATGCAAATGTCGTAGAAATACATCAAAGTATTATTTTTTGACAGTCATGGAGTCATGGCTCGCCCATCTTACATGTTAAACATATATACAATGTTCATTATAATTGTATAGAAGTATTCTTAATATGATCATATTATTAGTATTCATAAATTTTTCAAAGCTTTCAACCAAATTCATATGGATCCACGAATAGCTCAATTTTTTAATATGATTTCAATCGTTTGAAGTGGCGATAAACATGAAACGAATTTAGATCTGAAGCATAATCCATCTACATTGGGGATTTCTTATGGTAATTAGCTTGTTAAGCCAATCACAATCCAACTACAAATCATCAATTTGAAACGGTTTTGTGTCACTTGGGATCTAAAAATTATTATAACAAAGTCTAAAAATATCTCGCTCTGATGGTACTGCTCAGTGATGGAATTTGTAGGGTGCCAATATTGAAGTTGTAACTGAACACAAATGCTTTGGCTTCCTGATAGCGCATAATTTAAAAAAAAAAAACAAAAAAAAAAAAACAAATTTGTGAATTAAACTTGAAAGTTTAATGTTTTCATAGCTGTAGTTATTTTTCCTATTCAAAGTATCTATCTAAAGATATTTCTTCAAACTAATTTTAAAATTAACATCGAACACTCCCAACTATATGAAGTTCATCTAGAATCAGGGCTTTCATATAAAGCGTGTTTTTTATAGAGGTATAGAACTTTGAAATGGAATAAAACAAAGATGATTTTTTTTAAATTGACATGAAATTAACTTTATTCGAAAGATTATCTTCTTTTGATAGTGTCCCCTTAGGTATCCTCATATGGCCTCTACTCTTCATCGTTTTCATTAATGAGATCCCTTAGGTTAGGTTAGGTTAGATGGGCTGTTGACGCTCAGGTGAGTCGTCAAGCTCACATAGGCCTACGTGGGCCCATAGTGATACCCAAAGATCCCTTAGTTATGCTTATGTACATTTTTTGCGTTTCAACAATATTTATAATTGTGGAAGTCTTCAAAATGATTAAAACACAAAATTTAATTGGTGTGAGCATAACCTTTTTACGTTAAATCTTTGACACGAAACTTGCTATTACCCTTCACGTAGACAATGTTGTTGCCAAGCATTGACCTTGCATGATTTTCTGAAACGAACGCTGAAGTACCAAACCCATGTGCTCTTAAATCTGTTTAAATATCTATAGTACGAACTTTCCTATATTGTCCTACAGTCTGGAGTTTAATCAATGTGAATTTATCAAATGCGACTAGAAAGGGTCCAAAACTCGTTTACAAGATTTGTTGTAAGACAAATTAAATGGAACCTTGACAGAACAGCATCTTATTCAACAGTGCTTTAATAGGATTAGAAAAAAAAACCAAATGTTCAATGTATAGTGTTGATTTATGATGTATTTTAATTTGTCCCCGTATACATCAAGATTTTTAGTAAAATGTCTAAGAAATAATTCTCTAAACCAAACATTTATTGTTAGGTCCTAGACATATCTACAGGGTGTTTTTTTGAGGTATAAAATTTTGAAATGAATCAAAACAAAAATGATTTTTTTTTAATTGACATGAAATTAACTTTATTCGAAAGATAATCTTCTGGCATTATAATTTAAATATGATTTCTGGCATATGACCACCACGGCTGGCTCAGACCAAAGATTATGAATTCTATACAGATGACGCATTGAGAACAAAAAAAACAGAAACTTTTGCTCAGTAGCTTCTAGGTACGGGCGGGCGGTGTGCATGAAAACACATGAAAAACAAGAACAAAAACAATTGGCGGGCTGTGACATATGTGCGTCATCTGTATAGAATTCATAATCTTTGCTCAGACGTAGTTCTATCTGGAGGTACAATTTTCGATGACTTTTAATGGTTTGCCATCCTTGAATACCAAGGTTTGCTCAATGCACCATGAGTATTCTTCATCAGTTTCCCCCTTCCATGCGTACACTGGTACACCAGTAGCAGCGATGGCAGCGGCGGCATTGTCTTGTGTGCTGAAAATGTTGCAACTGGACCATTGTACCTCAGCTCCTAATTCTGTGAGGGTTTCAATGAGGACTGCGGTCTGCACGGTCATGTGAAGACATCCGGCAATGCGAGCACCCTTCAAGATCTTTGCTGGTCCGTACTTCTTGCGACATGCCATTAGACCGGGCATTTCATTCTCGGCAATGATGATGGCCTTGCGGCCCCATTCAGCCAAGCTGATATCAGCAACTTTGTATTGTGGTTTCGACATGTTGTTGAATATAAAATATGTTAACAGTAATTAAATTTAAATTTACAACAATTGCAGATATTTAACAAATTCGAACCAACAGCCTAATGAAAACAAAAGACCGACCGCATGCGGGGTAACTGGAATATAAATCCAACATTTGTGGCCGTATATCGGCAATAACGCGGCGACTGTTGTCCTTTAAGTGGTCAATCGTTTCGGGCTTATCGGGGTAGACTACCGACTTCATATATCCCACAGAAAATAGTCAAGCGGCGTTAAATCGCATGATCTTGGAGGCTAATATACCAAAACGCGAAATTATGCGCTCACTGAACGTTTCCTTCAACAAATCAATTGTGGCACGAGCTGTGTCACATGTTACGCCGTTTTATTGAAACCACAGCTTCTGATGATATGCAGAAGCTGTGGGTTCAATAAATTAACGAAAAAGTCAGTAATCATTCCTCTATAGCAGTCACCATTGACTGCAACGTTCTGGCTAGCATGGTTTTTAAAGAAGTACGGACCAATTATTCCACCAACCCATAAAGCACACCAAACAATCAGTTTTTGTGGATGGAAGGGTGTCTCAACATGCACTTGAGAAATATCATCACTCCAAATATGGCAGTTTTGTGTATTGACGTATCCATTCAATGAAAAGTGAGCTTCATCGCTAAACAAAATTCACTTATGAAAATTGGGATCAACGGCAATCTTGCTTTTGGCTCATTCACCATATCTACGCCTTGCTAATTGATCCTGTGGCTTCAATTCTTCCATAAAGTGGATAGACACATATCCAAGTCCTGTGCACGATGGCGGATAGACTGATTCGGGTCTTACTCTAGGCTACGTTCTACAGCAGCAATGACTTCTTCTGTACCCACTGTATGACGTCTCTGGGAATGCGTATTATCATTTAGAGTTAACGTGGTGCGAAAACGTTCCATACTTAATCGAATTAATTGTTCTGAAGGACGATTATGTTTCGAACAGAACCATGATTTTCAAAATAAATTTGCACAATTTGGAAGCGTTGTTCAGATGTCAGTCTGTTCATGATAAAATACCAAACCAAACGAAAAATAAATCACTTGACGGCTGACAAAAGTTTCAATCTAAAGTTATAAAAAACACCCTATAAATTTATTAAAAATTTTAAGTCCGGAGCCATCATTCATAGAAAAATATTTCTAACATCTCCTAGATGCTGAAATGAACTAGCCACATTGGTTCTGAACCTTAGTTCTAACAATACCAAGCATTAGAATACCACACTTAGAGTGTCCGTAGACTATATTTCAAAAAAAGTTTTGTTTACATACGAAGAATGTGCCAAAGTTCTGTACAGAGATTTTGGCTGGAGAACACTTACGTTTTTTATTTCATGCTAAAATCTGCAGAAATACATATTCCAATCTATTTTAAATCAACTTTTTCCTGCAAGTGTAATTTAATATGTTGAAAGAATCAATGGCTTTAATATCTTTTTTAAATACAAACATTTTGTAAATATGTATTGTTTGCCCAATTAAAACGAGTGGTGGGTGCACGACTGGGTCGTACGAAACTTTCTCTTTCACAGCGAGTTGGGTGTTAGATCAAATAAAACGCATTTTGATTATTAATGCTTAAAATGATATGAATAATGTCGAAATGTGATTATACGAACGTTTACTAAGAAATTTGAAGGAATCGGTGTCTATGGGAATAATAATGATTTTTCGTTATTGGCCAAAACTGAAAATTTCGTTTAGTGATAGTTGGGCTAAAACTAATTATGTGGAATTGCTTCAAGCTGTAATAGTAGTATATATATTAAATTTCATTCAATTTGAAATAATAGTTTGCGAGAAATTATCAATTTTCCTTATATGGCCTAAATGACAAAATCCGTTATATGGATTTTCTCGAAAAAACTGGGTATGCAGTTTTGTTGGAGCTAATATGGTTATAGTAGGTATATATAAAGTTTTATCAAAATCGTTAGAGCCGTTTTCGAGAAAATTGAGGTTATGTGTAATTTTTATATGGCAGGTACCCTTATTAACATGGCTAAAAGCAAACAAAAAAAATGGCCTAGAATTATGACTAAAATAAGCTTGGATACGAAGTTTGAAGAAAATCGGTCTAGCCGTTTAGGCTGGGGAGACCATTACGGACAGACGGACCGACGGACCGACGGACGGAATTCCAAAAACCACTTTTTTAGGCTCCGCTATCATCGTAATGTTAGAATCAATCAAAATCTCGAGGTCGAAAATTTTCACGAAAACAATATCTTTCTCTTTGTAAGAGAAAGTTAAAAATATGATAGTTTTTACTTTGATAAGTTATAGCCAAGCATTTTTTTTAAGAAAAAAGGTTTTAGAATTGATTCGATATTTTGTTTAAGACGCCATAAACTGTTTTCCTGTAAAAATTCAAATTCTCTTTTTTTCGATTGAATTGTCGAATCTGATCTAGTGTTAAGATGCACACGAAACATACTATTCCCATACTATGTATCCCTGATGCAGCACTTGGCTCCACTGGAAATGGGACCATTGAACATTTCTGGAGATGATCTAACAGATTAATTTGATATTCTATAATGGACCAGTGGCCTCGTCTTGAATATCGTAGACCTTGTGATTTAATGGCGATAGAGATTAGACAAATAGTTATTGGAGGCTCAATTTGTATAGTATTCTAAAAATGTTTCGAATTAATAGTTACGCAAAAAAATATTTATCATTATAAACAAAAATTTTAAATTTGGCCATATTTCGCTTTGAAAATAGAAAGAAAGATTTAAGGAAACTTTACCTACACCGAAAATATATATGTTTTTGAAAATTAATTAACACCATTATGGCGTTAGTTCATATAGCCATTTTTAACAAACATTGCTAGTTTTTGAATTTCCAAAACAAAAAAAAACCAAATTGGCCTTATTTCGTTTTCTAAAACGAAGAAAAGTCAAATGGGATATTTGGCATTATTTCCAGATTTAAAGCGATATAAGCCTTTTTCTATTTTTGGCTTTATTTCTTTTGGCCTTATTTCACGTCAGCAAATATGAAGACAAAGAAATTAAGCATGCATACATAAATATATATGTATTTGAAAATTAATTTACACCATTATGGCGTTAGTTAGTTCATACATATAGCCATTTTTAACAAACATTGCTAGTTTTTGAATTTCCAAAACAAAATAAAACCAAATTGGCCTTAGTTCGTTTTCTAAAACGAAGAAAAGTCAAATGGGATATTTGGCATTACATATTTCCAGATTTAAAGCGAAATAAGCCTTATTCTAATTTTGGCTTTATTTCTTTTAAAATTAAGAAATTAAGCATGCAGCCAATCCAAACCACAACCACCGCTTGGACTCACTGTTAGATTTGGGTTGCGTACGACGTTGGGTTGTTTTAACAGCCTCGCAGGGGTTATTTCCTTTTTTTATCGACTGTACTAATCAATGACAACCTTAAGAATAATTTGGCGTTATTATCATTATTTTGTTGGCAAGATTTCGGTTTGCATAGCGCAAATAAAACCTATTTGTCTTTGTTTGGTTTTGAAAATTGAAAAAAAAATTTAGATTTTGGTATTATTTCGTTATTAATTTATTATTAAAATTATTAAAATATTGGAAACATATCGCATTAAATGATTCCCATTAAATTTCAAAATTTAAAAAGTATTAATAAATTCAACAAAATATGTTTCATAACTCGAAGTTGTTTAGAAGGACTTAAGCGCCAGTACTCATAAAAATATGCACTTCACTAATAATGATAATAAAAACGATAAAAACGATAACCAAATTCCCTACAGAAAATAAATTTCTTTAAAATTTATATCAAACAAAAACTATTCTAAACTCGTGAGGAAGTATGTCTGGGTTGTGTCGGGCCTTTTATATATTTAATTTGATACACAAACTAAAATCCTTTGAAAATGTTCTATTCACCGCCGCCAATGACATCCGTTGGTATCAGCAAGTCGCCTATCTTCCCCTATACATTGATCCAGAAATGCACAACGCAAACTGCAAAGTCACATCGTTTACGCTGGCTGTCTCTGGTATGTATTCTTCGTGACCATCGTGATATTTAACCTCAATAGAAATGCAATGACCTTTAATGGACAAAAAAAATGAACTAAATTCTGTTGATGTGTTCACTCGATATCTGTTGGCAATAATGGATGCACTTGCTTTTTTCACAGAACATAGTATGTGTAAAGACTTCGCTAATTAAGCCCCACAGTCCATCCACAATCATCGAACAAAAAGAATAAAAGCAATCAATAGCTTAACGCACAATATTGCGATTGTGAGTAATAATTAAAACATTCAGTACCGTTAATAAGGGAAGTTATATATTGATTATCTCTTGATTACAAAGGAAATACACTATTGTTCTTTCCTTTGTAATTAGGTGAAAGCTATTACCACATTCAGTTTATACAGGAAAATAATAATATATATGTATCTCAATATACAAAAGGACGATGTTATAACGATATAATATAAAGCATTATTAGAAAATAAATGAGGTTCAGATGACTTTATGGAGGTTAATTGAACATTAGTTGTCCGTTTTTACATAGCAACTTTTGTCCAATTCGGTCCATTTTTTTAAACATTCCATAACAGACGAAATTACGGTTACAGATAATATTTGAACAAAAATTGTAATACAACCAGAGGAATTGATTAATTTAATTTTCGAATAATGTTTTGAACACAGTTTATTATACCACATAATAAAACGAGTGGTGGGTGCACGACTGGGTAGTACTCAACTTTCTCTTTCACAGCGAGTTGGGCGTTCAATCAAATCTCAATCATGAGAGAATTTGATGATTTTTATAATTTGCCAAAAATGACATAATGTCGAAATGTGATTATAAGAACGTTTGTTCCGGAATTTGAAGGAATCGGTGTCTATGTGATTTTCTCTTATTGGAAAAAAACTGAAAATTCTATTTACTATTTATTTATTTACATCAATTCGAGATCTTTTATATCTACATTTTTAGACTACAGAAAGTTAACAATTCAAACAAAAATAAAAATAAATAGATAGTTCTTAATATATAATCCTATGTATGTACATGTATGTATAATTGAATATAATTTACTAAATTAATAAGTGCAATAACAAGTTGTTTTTTAAAGTAAGTCTACTTGTGTGGAAGTTAAAATCTATAGTGTCGGATATTAAATTGATTTCTCTAACACAGCGAGTTATAGGTTCATTTCGTGCATAGTTAACCCTATGTTCATTTCTGCGGAGCAGACAACGTTCTCTTAGCTGTAGAGATCGATCAAAGATAATAGAAAAGGGCATTTAATATGGTATGATAAAATATCACTTACAAACATAATTGAGTAAATTTTTCGTCTATTTTCAAGCGACTGAATGTCGAGAAGTTGACATCTAGTAGAGTAGGAAGGAGTTTCGATGTTCCAACCTAGTTTCCATATAGCAAATCTACTGAATTTTTTTTGCATATTTTCAATTCATTTCGAATGAACGTTGTAATAGGGATTCCAAATCACACAGCAGTATTCTAAAATTGATCTAACATATGAGCTAAATAGAGATTTTATAGTCAATGGATCCTTAAAGTCTTTGGAATTGCGTTTAATGAAACCTAACATTGAGTTTGCTTTGGTTACAATATACTCCACGTGTTTCACAAAGTTCAATTTTTGGTCAAAGACTACACCGAGGTCTTTTTTCTCTGATACTCTTTCAAGAACATTGTTTTCAATTTTGTATTCAAAGAAAACTGGTGACATGTTACGAAAAAACGAAAAACATTGACATTTAGAGACATTCAAGAATAATTGGTTAACACAACACCATTCTGTTAGCCTTTGAAGGTCATCCTGTAGAAGGAGACAATCATCAATCGATTTTATACATCTAAGAAATTTTAAATCATCTGCAAACAGAAGTCGAACTGAATTTTTAAAGATTTCAGGCATGTCATTAATAAAAATAAGAAAAAGAAGTGGACTTCCTTGGGGAACATCTGATGACACGAAAACGGGATTTGACAGTATTTGGTCAATAGATACAAATTGTATACGATCTTTCAGGTAGGATATTAACCATTTCAACATACTTGAATGCAAACCCAATCTTTCCAATTTTTCGATTAAAATAAGGTGGCGAACTCTATAAAGGCCTTTGCAAAGTCGGTGTAAATTACATCGATTTGGTAACCTTCCTCGAGTTTATTAAGAATAAAATTTGAAAAAATTGCAAGATTGGTTGCTGTAGATTTTCCTGCGACAAAGCCATGTTGAAACGGTGAAATATATTCCCTGAGTAAAAAAGCCAACTTAGTGCATACAATTTTTTCAAAAAGTTTTGGTATAGACGATAGTTTGCTAATTGGACGATAGTTAGATATTTCCTGCTTCGGACCAGTTTTGTGAATTGGAATAATAAAGGATTTTTTCCACTCTGAAAGAAAATCTCCACTCACAAGAGAGCTATTAAAAATGTAAAATAGGGGCTCAGAGAGAGCAGTTGCACATTTCTTAAGAACAATTGGAGGAATTCCTTCCGGACCAGGATTGTTATCACAGTTCAAATTCAAAAGACCATCTTCGTTTTCAGAAATGTTGATTTCTAATTGACCAATTTAAACCATACACTCATTACTAAAATATTCAGCTATTCTTGGATGATCTCTACTTAAACTTGTGTAATTGGATTGAAAATAATCAGCAAATAAATTACAAATAGTTGAAAGATCAGAATATGTAGAACCTAAGTATTGCATACTACTAGGTATTCCATTTGATTTTTTTTTTACTTTTGATGAAGGACCAAAAACATTTACTATTTTTTTTAAGGTTTGATTCAATTGTCAACATGTAATTTTTGAATAAAAACTTGTTCTCGCTCCAACCGGAAAATTCTGTCAAGGAATAATTGGGCCAAAACTAATTACGTTTAATTGTTACAAATAGTAATAGTAGTATTTAAATTAAACTTCCATGTCCAGTTTAAATATCGGATTTAATCGAATTATATACATATCAAAATTATTAAATATCGAATATCGAAAGTAACAACTACGTTTTTATACTTCCCCAGCTCTTACGAAAGTCTATCAAACATTGAAGAGTAATACTGTCATGAGCTTCTCTAAAAATGTAAGGTCTAAAAATCGACGACAGGCAGTCTTAACGGCACAAAGCTAGATCATCTCAGCTAGCGATTGTAAGTCGATTCATACATTTTAAGATACTTCTATCAAAATTGTTTTTCTGTGCTAAGAACTATGTTTGTGAAACCACCATACAACTATTAAATAGGAAAAAAACTCGGTTAAACGGAATTTCTTAAAAAAGATTGGTATATGCAGTTTTGTCGTAAATAAGGGCCGGGGTCATAATCCCGAAAACCAAAATGCCGATATTTGTGCAAGTGAATTAATATTAATTTTTGGGATTTTAGATTTTCACGATTCTGGGTTTTCGGGATTTTCGGGATTCCGTCCGACTACCAGTGAATAATGATGTCATGGTACGACTGATGTCATTGAGCACCGACAAACCGACATTGTATATACAAGGTGGCGCAAAAATAAACTTCCGATGTTTTTTAGCTGTAATTTAAAAAAAAATGAAAAACTTTGATTCTTCTTGTGGATTATTTTTATTTGGTCTTGTAGCGTAACATTGTTTATTAACGTGTATTTCGCATGTGTTTACTACACAAATGTCAAAACAGAACTGACATTACGGGCAATCGCAATATTTATAGCATTTTCTGATAGGAGGATTACTTTTGCGCCACCTTGTATTTCTCAAAACACCTCGTATATCAATTTAGAGTTAATCCATTAAATCCCGCTGCGCAAACAGACCTACAATTTGATAATACCCTATCGGCCTATTCCATTCCATTGTTAAAATAAACATCCAGAAAGGATTGAAGTGCTTCAAAATGTTGAATAGACAAATGTACATAAAAATATTTGGTTTAACATTTTTTTTGAGTTTATTCAAACAACGCCTTCAAACAATAAGGCTAATAAATAACTTCATATCAAGGTTTTTCTGAAAAATGAGCAATTTTTTTTCTGCTAGAAGCTACAAAGAGTTTGTAAAATTACAATATCGTAGCTCAAATCGTAACCCCAAAAACATGTGGCAAATGGACGAATAGTTCGAGTTAGTTTTCAATTCTGATTTCATGCATAATTATACTAATAATTAGGGCTCAGTGGCGCGATGGTTAGTGCGATGAACTGCCGCGCAGAAGGTCTGGGTTCGATTCCCAGCCGTAGCAACACCTAAATGATTTTTCACTGGCCCTCCTCTCGTGATGAACTGACAAATCATCCGAGTAGTATCAATTGTCAAGAATAGCTTATCTCAAGTTAGCCGTTCGGAGTCGGCATAAAACAGGAGGTCCCGCCATCGTGCAAGAAGTACACACGCACACATGAATGGTTGTGAGAAAGCTAGGCCCTGGGTACTAACGAGCCTGTTGCGCCAAAAATTTGTTTTATTTGTTAATTAGTAAATTATTTCTCATCTTACCAAATATGTGTGATAAATTGTATGTATTTTATAGGGCTCAAATGGCTAACCCGCATTATGTTTCAAAAACTGCATGATGTATCATGCTTCATGACATTGGGTGCGTTCCGGATACCAAGTTAACTTTGCCGGTGCACTGCTCGAAACGACCATTTTAATAACGTGACATTTGAGGGGAAATGATTGGCGAAACAAGTTGAGAATTTACGCATGGTCACCCAGATATGAGTGAAACAGCTGATTTTTCGTCGAACTGTCATGAAGATGTTTTTGATTTCAGTAGCATTACCCTATATTATGGGTTTATTTAGGTTATTTCTTATTTTTTTTGTTGAAGAATAATTATTCTGAATACACAAAAGTAAATAATAATCTTTAAATGTGGAAAAACGAAATTGCAAACCAAGGGTTGGTATAGTTTGACATTTACCTTGCCATTCATTAAGATCTTGCGTTTCACATCGCCTCACCTCATTTTGCACCTAAAATCCAAAATCCGGAACACGGCCATTGTTATAATAATTCTACGGTTGCGGCAGTTTAAAGGTGAAGTATTTTATTTGTAGCAAAAACCGGGAAATATTACCTACGCAATAATAAAATGCAGTCGAACATTAATCCTGTCCAGTCGTCCTATTAAAAACTAATAAGTGCCATACACTACGCAGACCTTAAGTCTGTGCAAACATGCTTTTACCACACACTGTGCCACACATGCGTAGTGTATTGCACCTATCTATAAGTCATACCAATAATTCCCAAGTAAACTAGTTTTCACAAACTCAAGTCTCTGTTTGGCTCAAAGGAGTTCTGACGTCACTGAATCAGATTTGTTTTAAAACAAAACGAATATACGAATGCTTTGCAAAACGAAACACAAATTTGAATGAGTTAAAGATATTACTGAGCAACCCTACATTCTTAATATCAATAATTATTTTAAATTATTTTAAACATAATAAAAAACATATGAGAAGGCTACAATCCGCTTATGTGATAATAATTTCAAGTATCGAATATTTAATACCGGATAACTAATTTTTGCACATCACTACCCATAACTACTTTAGTTTATTTTGTTCTTTTCATGAGGAAGGACTTCTGTCGTCGATGCGTGATGTTTCACTTAAACCTCATAGCACTTCTACGGTCTCATTTTTTTACACTTGTTCTGTAGGCACGGCCGACGATCCTATATACCAAATTTCACTATCCTAGCTCAAAATTTAAGGCCCAAAAAATGGGGGACGTACAGACGGACGGACAGACAGACATGGCTTAATCGACTCAGTTAGCGATTCTGAGTTCATCCATATACTTTGGGTTATATGTAGATAAATTATTTCTCTATGTTACAAATTATGTATCAAAACTAATATACCCCTATGGGATAGAATATAAATAATTTTTTTAAAGCAAGTATTTGACGAATTTTATAGTTTGACCTATTTAAAAAAAAATTATATTTCGGAATTTTAAGGAAATTGGTGTCCATGTGACTTATTTGTAATGATTTTCAAGATTTTCAAAATGCAAAAATTCAGTTTTATAATATTTGGCCCAAAATTAATCATATGGAATTATTACAAACAGTAATAGTAATTGTAATATGTATATCTAATAAATTGTAAGTGTGGGAGGAACCTTAATAAAAGAGTAAGGTAAGAGTAAATTTTATTTCTCCAGTCTAAACTGTTGGAAGGCATTACGGACAGATGGACCGAAGGACAAAAGGACGTAATCTATATAAAGGCAAATCAAATGTAGTTCGTTGGAACTGCATCAATTGAGAACGGCTGCACCGATTTGGCAATTTTTTTTAAATCTTCGTCATTACCTTAAATCGGAGAACATCTTGACTGATTTTGAAAATTATTTTTTATATATTCGGTATAACCCGACTTAGAGTTTTAAGGAAAGAAAAAAACGTCCATTTCTTTTTAATATCTAAAATCGATGAACTCCTTGACCGATTTGGCTAATTTTTTTTTAAATCTTTGTAGTCCACAAGAAACGACGAATTATTCTATTTTCTTTAGCTATTAGTCAACGTTCGTGGACCAACATCATTCTAAGATTGCGAACTATAAATAAGTTGTGTGGCACGTATAGAGAAGCGTGCCACCGTTTGCAATTGTTAGAGAATGACACTATTGGGATTACAACCTCGGAGATGCTGTGCTTTCGTGAAATTCTTATTAAATACGAACATTGTTTTCGATAATTATGGTTCCAACCCAAACCGACTGTTTTGTGGAGCAAATACAAAGAAATGATATTTTGCATCAGGCGCAAAACAATCTTACATCCAAAACAATTTACAACTAAGCAAGGAAATTCAAAACGAGGCTTTGATATTAATTTAGGACTTAGGCATGACAACTCCCAATCGTCCGATGCAAAACACATTTAATCAAGATTTGCGTTGCAAAAGAATATGATTGCGTCGCTTTGAGGGAATCATTTCGAACGAGCGTTCTATTCTTGAATCGACAAGAAAAATATGCGTACTACACTATTATGAACGTTGTGAGTGAGGGAACTGGAGGGATGTTTTTTTTGACGCTCCCGGTGGAACTGGACCAACTTTTTTAATCGAATTGATTTTGGCTACGATACGCTCACAGAATGATATTTCATTTAGGAATTGCATCAACATTGTTGGAAGGCGGTCGAACTGCGCATTTAGCACTCAAGTTGCCGTTGAATATGCATAACAAAGAAAACCCAGCGTTCAATATTTCCAATAAACAGTGCGATGTTCTTTTGCAGCAAAGCAAACTGATTATTTGGGATGAGAGTACAATGACACATAAAAAAGTCTTGGAGGAATTAGACAAAACGATGCAAGAATTAAGAAACAACCATAGAAGGTTTGGTGGTGCGATGATTCTGTTGGCAGGTGTTTTTCAGCAAACATTGTCAGTGATTCTATTTTAAAAGCCAGCCGAAGAATTCAATGCATGTTTGGAGTCGCCAATTTTGTGAAAACACTTTAAGAAACTCAAACTGTCTACGAACATACTTGCCGATCTGCGGAACGACCAATCTGGAGAAGTATTTTCAAAGCAATTACTGGACAAAAAATCCCTGGTGACATTTCGAACGGCTGTATTTAATTTTTCGTTGCTTTCTGTCAGCTTACCGAATTAAAATCCGAACTCATCCAAAAGGTGCTTCCAAACACTGTATAAAATTAGAAAAATCATGATTGGTTGGGCGAACGTGCAATATTGTCAGCGAAGGACATTGATGTCGTTGAATTGAATTTTAAGATTTAAAGTGAAATTGCTCGCGAATTGGTGACGTACAAATCGGTGGATTTCGTTACTTCCCAAGATTATACTGTCAACTATCCAACCGAGTTTTTAAACTCGCTGAAAATAGCTTTTTGTTTTTCAATGATCAAGATTGTTTTTTTTTTTTTCTGAAATAATGATTCTTATTACAGCCAAATGAAACAGAATTTTCCAATGATTCATATAACAAGCTACCTAAGAACAATTTCAATTCTATCATGTTTTATGTTTCAATTAAGTTATTCAATGATAGCTAAAACTGGACCCTTAATCTGAAAATCCATGGTTCTCGCATGGTCAGTTGTATGTCGCCAGTGTGGGAACACCATCATCATTATTTGTTTACGCGCCAGACAACAAAACAAAAAATGTGTATTGCAAGAAACGAAATTATATCACAGCAAAGCAATCGAAAAAACCGTTCATTTGGATTAATTTTTACTTATATACATCGTTACCTGAATAACGATTTATCAATCAAAATGTAAATATAACAATCTCGGTTAACTGAACGAAATCTACCAGAAAATGACAGAATTACCCACCCGTTATGTAGTTGAATTAATTCATTTGAGCAATAAGTGACCGTTGTGTTGGCTAATGTAGAAAAATGTGCCTATAATCAATATTAATACCTTAATTTGGACAAAATACGAACAAAAAATCACAAGTTATAACCTAGCTTTGGTGTATCTTAAAAAAAACACAATCTAAAATTTTACTTTGGTAATTCTATTGCATACAATGCGTGTTCTTATAATTAAAATACATAAAAAATTATATAAAGAATTATGAATAAAAAAACATATGAGAAGGCTACAATCCGCTGTGTGTAATATCCCCAAAATGTGGGCTTTATGGTAATGAAATATAGAAAATGACGTTGTCACAAGATATTGCTCAGACAGTTTATCAAAATCTTTTATGGTTCGACAAATAACAACATTTTCTATTGCATCCACAATGGGGTAAGTTATACAAATGGTTTTTGTAAGAAAACGCCCCCAAAAAGTGGGCATAGGTTAAAATGTTGGATAAACGAAATGTTTATATTATCATAGCCAATGATCTTGCATCGAAAGTTTTTTCAAATATTTTAAAAATGTGCCAAAAAAACGTTTTTTTTATGGCATAAAACTTTGTATGAACAAAATATATGTATTAAGATTCTCTAAATTATTATGTTTCCTTAGATAATTTTAGATTAAAATCATAGACGTTCTGTAAGCTTACAATTTAAACAGGAAGTGCTTTATTTCGTGAAGTAACATAATAGGAAGTTACATTTTGTTATATGTCAAATTGGTATATTATTAAACCTAGCTTACATCAAGTAATTTAATTTAGTACTAGATTTCTAATACATAACATCTTCCCACTTTTGTTTCAAGTTAATTTACTCATAACAACTTATTTAATAACTTAACATATATTTCATTATATATAAATACTGTTTGTCTATCTGTTTTTGAGTAGGTTTTATAAACTATTATTTATTTATAAGCTAATCTATTAGGCTGGCTTCTTATTCGTGCAGTTCTTCTAAGAACCAACTGTTTGCTTTTTACATGAAAAGGATTTTCTAATTCAGTTGTATTATTGAATTCTTTTTGAATTAAAACTTCAGGGTTTGAAGTTTTTAAATTACTCCATCCATCAGATTTACAAACCGGATGAATTTGGTCATTAAGTTTTGAAAATCTTATTTGGTTATGATGTACATATTTAATACTATTATTTACATTTATTAAATAGGTTAAAGGACTTATAATCTTATAAACTACTGCTGGAATCCATTTTACAATTTCTTTAAAATGATTTCTATAAAATATTTTATCACCTTCTTTGAACTTATTAAATTTACTTTTATTTCCATTTACACTTTTCTTACTTTTTTCCCCAGAAAACTGTTTTTTACTTTCGTCAAGACAAAAAGATACTTTTTTCTTTAAGGAATGTAGTTTTGTTTGGGGACTATAAGAAAAAATTAATGATGCAGGTGTTCTCTTAGTTGTTGTAGAAGGTGTATTATTGTAACCCATAATGATTGCATCGAGCTTAGCTTGTATATCCAAATGTTTTAGTTTAGAATCGCAAAAATATTTTTTTAAACTACGCTTTATTGTTTGAACACCTCTCTCCGCTAGACCATTACTTTGTGGATGATAGACCGGTGCTTTTGTTAATTTAATACCATTTTGTGTACAAAATTCATTTAATATTTTGGAATTGAAAGGAGGACCATTATCACTAACGATTTCACTCGGAAATCCAAATGTTCTAAACAATAATCTTAATCCTTTACATAACTGAATTGCATCCGTATTTAAGTATCTTTGCACATCTATATATTTGCTATATGAATCGACTAAAATTAAAAAAGTTTTTCCATCAAAATGAAAAAAATCTAAATGGATTCTTTGGAAAGGGTACAGACTCGATGGCCATTTAGTACTTACTATTTCCTTTGAAAAGTGTGAAGTCATTTGACAACTTGGACACTTTTGTACATATTCTTCAATACTTTTGTCAAAATTTGGCCACCATACAAAGCTTCGAGCTATCATTTTCATTCGAACGATACCGTCATGGTTCGAATGAATTATTTGCAAAATTTGATTTTGCAATGACACAGGAATAACTATTCTGTCTCTATAGTAAAGACACCCATCATCTATTGAAAGATCTCCCTTGATTCTATGAAATGGCTTGAGACTTGGTGTAATAGCCTTAGGCCAAGCCTTACCGCTTATATATTTCAAAACATTTTGTAAGACTTCATCTCCTTCGTTATGTAATTTTACTTTTCCTATGTCGACAGGATTATCAATACCCGTGGACAACATACCAATGTACTCAATGCCTGTATTATCTGGTAATGGCAAACGTGACATTGCATCTGCGGGACAGTTCTGTTTCGAAGGACGATATTGAAGGTCATAGTCATATATTGATAGCTCTACGGCCCACCGCTGCAACCTAGATACCGAAATCTTAGATGTTCCTTTTTTTGGACTGAAGATTTCTTTTAACGCTTGACTATCTGTACACAATTTAAATTTATGACCATAAATATATTTGTGATATTTTCTTACTCCGAACAAAATGGCGAGTGCTTCGCGATGTAATTGGGAATAGTTTTGTTCGGTTTGAGAAAGTGTACAAGAGGCAAATAAAACAGGTTTTTCGAAACCATTTACTACATGCGATAATACAGCGCCCACACCATATGGACTTGCATCACATGTAAGCACTATTGGCTTATTTTGGTCGTATAACTCTAAAACACTACTTTCAGCTAATAGTTTCTTTGAATTTTCAAAACATGAGTTAACTTTCTTATTCCAAACAAATTTAGTTTCTTTTCTAAGAAGCTGGTATAAATCGTGCAATTCAGTTGCAGCATTTTTAATAAATTTTCCATAATAGTTTAACATTCCCAGGTAAGACTGTAGTTCTTGAAGATTTTTTGGAACAGGGGCTTCCTTTATGGCCCTAAGTTATTTGGATTTGGAAAGATTCCCTTTTGACTTATGCAATGACCTAAATAAATAATGCTTTTTTCAAAAAATCGGCATTTATCTAAGTTAATTTTTATATTAAAAAGGTTTAATTTTGTTAAAACTTCTAAAAGCCCTTTTTTACAACTTTGATAATCCTGACCTCCAATAAGGATATCATCAAGATAACAAGACACATTTCGTATATTTAATAAGACTTGGTCCATCACTGACTGAAAAATTGATGGCGCACTAGATATACCAAAAGGCAATCTCGTATATTGAAACAATCCCTTGTGTGTATTAATTGTGACATATTCCCTAGACTTTTCGGATAATTTCAGTTGTTGGTAAGCACCAGACAAATCAATCACACAAAAAAACTTACAATTTGCTAAACTAGCGAAAATGTCTTCCGTTTTGGGAAGTGGATAATGTTCAGTTTTGATATAAGGGTTTATGGTCACTTTTGCATCAATGCAAATCCGAATGCCTTTATTTGGCTTTGACACAATAACAATCGGCGAAGCGAAATTACTAATCCGTACTGGCTTCAAAATATTCATCTCACACAACCGTTTTAGCTCGTCTTCCACTTTATCACGCAATTTATAAGGCACTGCATAAGCACTATGGAAAATTGGCTGACAATCTGACTTGAGCACAATTTCTGCTGTGAATTCATTTATGGTGTTTTCTAAGGAATGGTCTAGCGAAGGGAATATGTTAGGAAATTCTTTTTTTATCTTTTCAATAAATTCATTGTTTTTTTCATTTTTTAAATTTTTTAAACAATTTTCCTGAAATTCCGCATTAAAAGAAAATAACTTACGCCAATTTGGATAAACGACATCAAGCCAGTCCCGACCAAGCAAAGGATTAACCTTCTTTTCACTGTGAATGACTATTAGTTCCAAATTATGTAATCTTGAGACATTTGGTAAACACACTGCAACCTTAATTTTCCCTGCACACTTAATAACTTTACCTGTGACTGACAACAATGTTTGATTAGTTTTTATAAGTTTAACTTTATCAAATTTAGACCGATACTCATCTTCAGAAATTACAGAGGAACAAGCTCCAGAATCAACTTCCATTATAACAGGAACACCTTCAATGACGACTTCAACAGTAGCTGCATGGCTGATTTTACTTATTGTGTTTGTAGTAATAGTATTTACATAATCGGTGGCTTCTGATAATTCGGCAACAACCTTGCGATGACCTCCTTGCTGATAGTTTCTTTGACGGCATTTATTTGATACATGACCATATTTGTGACACTTAAAACATTCCCACTGACGTGCTGGACAATTGTGTGGATTATGCATTCTGCCGCATCGATAACACTCTGGATACGACTTTGGTGATGCTGATGACAACTGATCTTGACTGCAGCTGCTACGAAGAGAATTACGACGACTTTGACTCTGACTGTGACTTTGACCTTGGCTTTGATTTCTTTTGAAACCGGTTTTACTAAAATTTGACTGAGCTGCTCTTGGTGCATGTCTTCCTGAATGGATTGCAAAAGTGTTTATGATCTCACTTCTCGATTCTATCATGTGATTTTGATTTTCTGCCATCTCCCAATTTATAGCAATTTCACATGCGGATTTGAAAGACAGTTTTGACTCTTTGAGAAATTTTGAGCGCAGATTATTATCACGAATTCCACAAACAAATTTATCACGTAACGCTCTCTGTAGGTAATCTCCAAAATTACACTTTTGTGCCAATGCTTTTAATTTGACTATGTACTCGACGATTTGCATGCTATCTTGGTTAACTTTGTAGAACTTATAGGATTCTGATATTTCGTTCACAGCTGGTTCGAAATAACTAGTTAGAATTCCAACTAATTGATCGTATGTCTTTTCGGATGGCTCATCGGGAACACACATTTTTCTTAGTACAGAAAATGCATCCGATCCAATATATGTTAAGAAAAATGGTACTTTCTTCGCTTCAGGTAAATCATTTGCGATAAAAAATTGTTTCAATCGCATTTCATACTCGACGAAATCATTGCCCATTACATAAGGGTCTATGTGGCCAATTATTGTAGACATTTTTATTTCTGTATTTTTTTTATATGTTAACTTATCAAACTTCTTCTCTTCAATTAGAGGTTCTGAATTTGACATTTGTTAGTAAAAAAAAAAACTTTTATTTGCATGCACTTTTAAAAATTCACTTTGTCCAATTCTTTTTATATTTGCTAAGACTTATCACAATTTATTTTTTATTATGTACCCAATTTTTCTCGTCGCCAAAAATATTATGTTTCCTTAGATAATTTTAGATTAAAATCATAGACGTTCTGTAAGCTTACAATTTAAACAGGAAGTGCTTTATTTCGTGAAGTAACATAATAGGAAGTTACATTTTGTTATATGTCAAATTGGTATATTATTAAACCTAGCTTACATCAAGTAATTTAATTTAGTACTAGATTTCTAATACATAACATAAATATGTTGTTCTGATTCTGAGTCGATCCGTATACATTGAGGTATATCTATCGAAATTATTTCTCTATGTTCCAAACTTAATGTCAAAACTAATATGGCCCTATGGGATATGGTATAAAAACGAGTGTTTATATACACACTACTCTGAATGGAACGTTTGTTTTTTCTTAGGCAGAGCCTTCAATCGAGTATAAACGACTTCATAGAAATTACTTAGATTACAAATTATGCGACGCAGAAATTGTTAATATAAGTATCATAACAGTAAATTTCAGTATTCACTCAATCGAAAACCCCCAAAGATATTTATTCACATCACGCAGCAATAAACCGTAATCCACTGGCAAAACTTTGCTTCAAAGTAAACGAAAGTGATACTCTGAATCGACAAACGCCACATGCTGATAATAACTCAAAAATGTAAATTTCCCGGGACAACCCAATTACGCAAATCTTTATAATATCCTTAGCCTTACACACCCCCAGGACGAATTTCGTTTTGAATCTGCCCATGTTCCCACGTCTTTATGTACCAATCCCCCAATAAATTGTATTCCACTAAGTCCCATATACGGAAATTAGACAACAAATTCCCCAAAGCCCTTGGCCCTCAACATCAGTAATTTGGTATCATGTGACACTGACGGCACATGCAAAACCATCATCAGGGAAAACAAAAACAAAATTGAAAGCGTTGTTAGAGGAAATACGCGCAAGCTACCTGTATCCTTTTATTTGGTTGTGTTTATCACCACCACCATTGGATGTTTGCCTTTCGTACTGCAGCCAAGTGAAGTTACAAACTCTCCGACCCTTCCCTACTTGAATTGCGACTGTAAGTACTACACAAACAACAAAGAGATAAATGGGTTTTCTTAGCTTAGTTCGTATAGAAAGGGACTCAGTCAAATGGCTTGAAACGAACATTAACAGACAAAGTCTTGGCATAATATTTTAGGAATGTAAGAGGTGGTGAAAGGAAGTTCTACCATGTCAACATGGGCAATATTTTCCGGAGTCATCCGACTGTTACTGGGATCCCCAATTGACGCAACGTGTGAAATAACTTAGTGCGCGTTTATAGCTATCTTCAGGGTGTAGGCATTGAGCTGAAAAAGTTGGGTGAAAGACGAATATTTTTTGTTTGAGTTCGGAAATTTTTCAATTTATTTTTTTTTTCTTTGGGAAAACTTTCAATTGAATTTACCAAAAAAATTGCGATGTCATGTTTTTTTTACGCCAAAGGAATGTTGTTTACAATTGAAAGAAAGAAGTATTTAAAATATTATCAGGGTTGAAAATGGTTTAAAGATGATGGTGTTGTTAAGTTTTTTTTGCAAACCTGGGGTGGTCTTTTGAATTTTTTTGAGCGGTTATAGTTCTAATGAAATTGCGAGAATGAGAGAGCTTATTCCTATGTCCAGTCCATCCATTTGGGGTGGGATGATAACGCTCCCGAAAGTTTTAAATAAAGCATCTTATGAATCTTAAAAAGTCTGAAAACAAATTTGAATAACTGGGATGGATACCAAAGTTTGAATTATATGCTTATTTAAGAAACATTTTCCAGTTAACGCCATTAAGCGATGCGACTTGCTTGCATATAATAGTTTAACGTATTTCATCCAATCACCGACAGACTAAAAATACAGGGAAACTATGAAAAGACTAGTTTGCCCTGCTCAACCTAGCCCTCCTAGCAGTACCCAGGAGCTTGACAAACTTGTTGAACTTGTTGCTTAGACAGAAGTGTAGAAAACTTTCCAATAAAGCTAAAAGCTTGAATGAATCTTAGAACTGAATCTCATTCAAAGAGACCCCATCAGTATACAAAAAAGAACTGAGGAAGTCCAAGTGCAAATCCTGGAGACTCTTTTGTGATAAAATAGAAGAAACTTTCGAGGCGTCTAGACTCCGTAAAATCCTATCCCTAGTGGTATCCCAACTGTTACAACGACAACGACGACATCAATAGAACCAATCTATTGACCGGCAACTTGCAAGATCTTATCATAAAAGATAAATTACTTTGGGTAATACACAGATTCAAACCCGCGGGACCTGGCGGCATTGTGCCAGCCGAGCTACAGAGCACTTTGGATCTCATTCTACCATGTCTGAAAGCTATTTTTGGATCTGCATTGAACTGATCAACTTTTCCAAGGTTTGGAGAGAAGTGAAAGAAGTACTCATACCCAAATATGGTAATAGTTCTAACGTCAATCCAAAAGACCTGAGACCGATTAGCTTATCATCATTCTTTCTTAAAACCCTGGAAAGATTGGAAGATTGAAAAGATTGCTGTCTCTGGGAAGCACCTGAATATACTCAAGGAGCTTCTCCAAAACGCACTAGGTAAACTTACCAATTGAGCAGTCAGCTGTGGACTAGGTTTCCACCCCCACAAGACTGATCTGGTCCTATTCACTGGGAAATATAAAATGCCTCACATTGACCCCCCGTCACTAAACGGAATCGAACTAGTCTTTTCAGACAAAGCAAAACACCTGGGACTTATTTTGGACAGGAAGCTTAACAGCTTCCAGTTCCAAACATGACAGAAAGAATAGAGAAAGCGACAGTCGCACTTTATTCCTGCAAGAAAGCCATAGGCTTATAATGGGAAATGAAACCTCGTATCACGCATTGGCTCTATATCTCGGTTATAAGACCGATATTTCTTTTTGGAGTAGAAATATGTTAGACAGCGCTGAAGAAAGCTTTAAACAGCAAAAAATATAGCCAAGGTGAAAAGAATTGCGTGTCTGTGCATAGGTGGTGCACTCCGTACAACACCCTCAGCAGCACTAGACATTCTTTTTCACAAGCAAATGGCAGCTAACTCAGCCATACGTCTTAAAGCCATCCAATAGGGATCAAAAATTTTAAATCTCAGCTTACTTTCTGATCATTGCACCGTGTTCCAAGCGAAACTCATGGCGATCACAGAAGCTTTATCCTGGCTGAAAGAGAATGTAATATCTGCCAAGGATATCAGCATTTTCTCAGACAGCCGCAAGCGGCCATCAAATCCCTGGAATCAGTCTCAACATATTCAAAGACAACCCTAGCTTTCCGATCATCTCTGCAGGAGATGTCTAAGTATTTTAACATTCGACTATGCTGAGTACATGGGAATAGTAACATTCCAGAGGCTAACCTAACCTATCCAAACACTTTTCACACGTTCCCAGATGAGACATATTTTCTGACATCAATACATTAGAAAGGAGAAAAACATATGTGCTATTATTTTGCTTCTCCATACTGAAACATCTAGCGCAGACCATAATTGCTGCATTTAGATTAAGGTATGTGAAAAGCATGTGGGAAGTTGCAAGGTTAATAATGATTCCAAAACCTTGTAAACCACCTAGAGAAGTAACCTCATATCGGCTAATATCGATTGACACAAGCACAATAAAATAAAATATATACCAATATTGTCAAAGTTATTCGAAAGTATTCTGGTGAAACGCCTGCAAAATATAATTGAAGCAAAATCGCTAGCCTTTTTCTGAAAAGTGGGCAATGGGCCGATTTTGTTAAGTTTACTCTTGTTGCCCAAATAACAAAAGTAAACTTTTATAGGACAATGATCCTATATACCAAATTTCATTATTCTATCTCAAAACTTAAGGCCGAAGCGATTTTAATTTTTTTCATAATAAAAATACAACCCAATAGTAAATGCGCCGAAAATAATAAGTCTGGTCCATCAGATCAACACCGACAACTGGCAATTTATACCACTTTTAACAGCTTTAGTTGGGTTATTAAATTTTGAAGCCTAGTAAACAGCGCGATTATCTACCCATTTGACTATGGATATGCTATCGGATGTAAAATAGCTAATAGCACGCATCAAATTTCCTCGAATTGTTCCGCATCCCATGATGTCATTTTTCTGTAGAAATCCCAACAAGTTAACGCCAGTAAAAAAGTTGTCGCTTGTTCTTTATGGCGTAGTGTCCCTTGAACTTCACCATATGTTCGAAAATTTATAGCTTTTTTGAATAAGTGTATGTGCCTGGCATAGCTTTATTCATATGGTTTATGATTTTGTATCCTTGGTCGCAAAAGTCCAGATTCGAAGTTAATTCTTCAACTCGAAGCCACCCCATTATATCTGCGATTTGAGCTTGATGAAATTTCGGATCTGTAGACCAATACATCCGAATGCTGGGTAGTTTTACTAAGCTCATATATATGATTAGACCCTTATAAGCCATATAACGCGGGACTTTTTTAACTACAGGGGATTCTACGGGCTTAGAGCCTTTCATAACAGCTTCTTCTGGCTTATCCTCTTGGATTTCCAAACCGTCATTTTCTAGAAAAACGATGTCCTCTTCATCCATATATTATGTAGCAGCTTCTTCTTCATTGTCAAGCACAAGTTGTTCAATTTCGCCCGGACAAAGAAACAAAAAACGATCAGAGACTGATCCACTCATTTTTTTTTATTTATAATAAGTGAATACGAATTAAAAACTCGTGAGTACAACTGATTGTAAGACACTGATTTTATTATTCTTAAGTGCAACTATTTATACAAAAATACTTATATACATTTACAGGCTAAAAGGATTTTTGGATCTGCTACGCTCGTAAGAGAGTAGAGATTTATTATATGCCAACAGATATGCGTCATAAAAAAAACTTATCCTCACACAAGAACATATATTCTCAATCAGTGATAAGAATCACATCTGTTCTTGCTTGCAACTTAAAACAATAAAATACAAAATGCGTTTTGCTCAATTCAATTTCATCAATAACAGTTAAAACCAAACATGCAACAAAAAATAAAGGAAAACAATGTACACACACGTACATAGGATGATGAAAATCAAATAATATTTCGATTTCTTTTAGGTGTGTTTATACCCTATCCCATAGGGGTATATTAGTTTTGATACTTAGTTTGTAACATAGAGAAATAATTTAGCTACATATACCACAAAGTATATGGATCGAATCAGAAACGCTAGCTGAGTCCGTCCATCTGTATGTCACAGGTTTTTAGGCTAACATTTTTTAGCTAGGTTGACGAAATTTGGTATATGTGATCGTTGTTCTTGCTGTTCGAAAAAGTGTAAAAATTTGCAAAATACGTCCCCTGCCACGCCCACTTTTTAGAAAAATCTTTTTTTAGTCAAACGGTTAAGAATTTTGAAAAAGTATTTTCAGAGCATATTAAGACAATCTCAATACATATATTTCGTCCATATAGTTTTTTGCCACGCCCACTTTTTGGGGGCGTTTTTAGTAAAAAAAAAACTTTTTTGTCGAATTCTCAAATATTCGAAAAAAAAAACTTTTGATGCAAAAACGTTAATAATATTAATATGAACATTAAGTCAATAGACCATTTTAACCCACGCCCACTTTTTGGGGGCGTTTTCCTACAAAAACCATTTGTATACCCTACCCCAAGGCATATGCAATAGAAAAACGTTGTTATTTGTCGAACCTTAAAATATATTGATAAACTGTCTGAATAACATGTTGTAACAATGCATTTTCTATATTTCATCGCCATAAGGCCCACATTTTGGGGATACAAATTTTAAGGATGGGATCGTTTCAATCCACAGGCAAATATACTTGCCATATATGTATGGGGTAGTTGTGTAAAGGTTTAAAGTTAAACAAAATTCCACGATATATTTTTTGAAAGGTAAAGGGTGCCCCTAAAATATACCGGAGATTTAGGCAGGCATGCCTTAAGCTATCCCTACATCAGCCCCTGAAATAAGGCCAAATTTTGACCAATTTTTAAGTCCCCTACCAGGCAAATTGGAACTTACCACCTTTTTCGCCTTACCACATTTATGTTGCCAACCCTCCGCTACATATCAATTTTTGACATATTTACTCTTTCTCTTACATGGGCCAAAAACCCCTGGACAAGCAAGTTTGCCTATGGCCGTCAAAGGGTTAAAATCTAAAAGAGGAGGGCCAGTAAAAAAATCATTTAGGTGTTGCAATGACTGAGAATCGAACCCAGATCTTCTGCGCGGCAGTTCATCTCACTAACCATCGCGCCACTGAGCCCTCTTCAAGCACCGTAACAGAAAATTAACCTAATCATATCAGTGATCGTGGCAATCGTTTTGAGAATTTTTGAGTGAACATAAGATGTTTTTGTGAGTACTCATTCAAATAATGGGTTAAGATATTAGCAGCTATGAAATTATTATTATTTTAAATAAAATATTTTTCACCCTTGTTTGGATGTATAGCGAAGCGCAACGGGATATAACTGTATTATATAAAAATATAAAATTTAAAAGAAAAACAACCATTGGTCGAATTCCTATACGTTTGGTTTGAAAATGTTTTTGTATACCTATCCCATAGGGATATATTAGTTTTGATACATAGTAGGTAACATAGAGAAATAATTTACAACATTGATGTATAACTCAATGTATATTGATCGACACAGTCGACTGAGTCGAATTGCTTCTTTTTGATATGCAGCTTGGTCCTGTTTATGTCTAGGTCATGTTCAAGAAAATCGTTTCAGTGGTTTAGCCACCGATAGACTTCAAAGAAAAAGACAAACATACACTTCATTTTTATATATAAAAGGTAAGTATAGTTTGCTGAAATTAGTCTAACGACTACATGCGATTCCTTAAAGACATACAAAAGTCAGTCTGCGGGACGTTTTTCAAGATCATGTTAAAGTCACTCACTATGTATTCGGTACTTTTTCACTATTATATCATTACTTTCATTACGTTCGTACGTTCGATACAAATCATATCATTTACGTTTTCAAGTATGTACTCAAGGTACGTCAGCATACCACAGAGCCACTCAAACTTTCGCAACGGTTTAATCCCTCAACAGAAAAATCTATCGTTCGGCGTACACACTGACATAGTGGAATAGTGCGAGTATCGAAATCAAAACATACGAATATAAGCTGATAATAGTAACGAAATCTGTGAAAGTAACAAATATCCGTTACTCAGTAACGGTTTGCTACAGCTCTAGTTAATACCTCTGCAATATATTTCGAAGATTTTTTCTTTCTATCAAACCTTCACAAATAAATGTTATATTTGACATAGCGCAGCTACACAAAACCTTTGGTCAAAAACCTATCTCTTTTCGAGAAATAATCAATTTAATGAATTGCATTTTCAGGAAAAAAACTAAATGATTTACAATTTTAATAAATTTCGTTAGAATCGTTTTTGAGAAACATAAAAATTAAAATAAAAGACTTAACAAAATGCACCGTAATAATGATTGTTTTTCAAAAAATGATTATATTATGTAAATGTTATGCAAATAATGCGAGCACCCACCAAACTTTTCACTTCACCAATGTACATGGTGGAATGTTTTGTGTGAAAATTTAAAGTTTGATTTTGATTATTATTTTTAACTTTCAGATGAATAGCTTCCAAAAGAGTACTTTTTAAAAAATCTATGTCTTCCGTCTGGAGTCTTTATTGATAAACATTTCCGGTATGTGTTTTGGTGGTCCAGAGCCACAGAGCAGTTTTTGGAATTAGTGTACTAGCTCTAAAATTAACGATAGTTTCTATTTAAACACATTTTAAAAAAGAAAATATCTCAGTTTTTAATAAAAATCGGTAACTGAGATTAAACCAAATGCATACAGAGTTTTTCGCTAAACAAAGTAATGGTACGCTGGAAAATGACGGATTTGTCGATAACGGCTACAACGCTTTAAATTAAAATTCATATGTAGTGTGAAGACTGATGAGATTATACATACAACCATACACATCCGTAGAGTAGGTCACATTTCCTACACATCTTAATCCATAATCCACGTTGGACGAGCGGTAGTTGTTTTATAAATGGATCAACATGAATCACCACCACATTCCGATAACCGGACGTGACAATTTACCCTATTGCAGCATAGAAAAGCATTCCCATAGGCTGTACCTACACACCCACCTTCGCTCGTCTGCCTGTCACAATATTATTAGTTTCGTGCTGTGATCCAATTTGTCCAAAGAATTCAAAAGTTACCATTTTATTATTCTATTATCTGCGTGAGAGTGCAAAGACAGAAAGGTATGATGTTTATAGTTCGCCCACGAAAAATCGAGAGTGGTGCTAGGAGTGATTGCTTTTTAACATACAAAGGTTCTGATTGGACAAGAAGCGCCCAAGGCACGTATTTAGTCGCCCAACTAACGTATTATGTATAAATGGGTTTGTTTTTCTTTTGTTTTGGAGTTAGTTATGGATCCCTGTTGGGCATCGTAATACATATTTCAATCGATAAGTTTTGTTAGGTTATGCGACTGTTGAAGGAAACGATTGGACCTTTTTGTGTAGCAATTGCTGTATTAGCCTGTATTTATTTTTCATGTTATTACCTGACTAATATTTCTTGATACGTGTTTATACGATTGGATCAATTTGGAAAATGGCTTTCAATAGAAAAAGGACAACCCAGGTTTCCTTAAATTGTTTTTTTTTTAACAATTTAGCTTGTATAATAAGTTTTCTTTACAAATCAAAGCAACACTCCTAGCCTATTTATAATATAAACATTTACTAACGCTTCAATTAAGAATTTGAAAATGTTTTCATTATTGAATAGAAATGTAAAGGTTCATATAATATTAAGGCCTCCTTAAGGCCCCCAAAGTTATATAAAGAAGAAACATTCATAGGGCTTGTGAACAGAAGCATTTTATACAAAATGGACCAAAGTAATGTCATAATGTGAAAGTCCCAACATTTTTGCAAAGAGCGTCTGGTACAATATTAGAAGACGAATATAAATAAAGGGTCCGCCACATAACTTTTTTTTTTAAAAATACTATAAAAAAAAACTACTGAATATTTTCTCAAATTCCTTTTTTTATCATTCAAATGGCTGCCTCGGCCGGCCATGCAGTAGCCTACACGATTGGTCCAATTTTTAAGCACATTATCGATTGTGTGCAGCTGTATTTCACCAATGTATTGTCCTTTAAAGTGTCAATTGTCTCTGGCTTGTCGGCGTAACACTTATCTTTTACGGCACCCCACAAATAATAGTCCAACGGTGTTAAATCGCAGCTCCGAGGTGGCCAAACGACATCAGCTCTGCAGCTGATAATGCGATCTTCAAAAACAGGGCGCAAAACATCGAGTGTAGCTTCGGCTGTGTGGCACGTAGCGCCGTCCTGTTGAAACCAAATGTTGCCAATATCCTCCTCTTCAATTTTTGTGAACAAAAATTCGTTCAACATGGCCCGATAACGATCGCCATTGACTGTAATGGCCACTCCTTGCTCATTTTCGAAGAAAATGGCCCAATTATGCCTTTGGACCAAAATCCGCACCAAACAGTGATTCGTTTTGGGTGTACCGGCTTTTCAATGTATGCGTGGGGGTTTTCTGTGCCCCAAATGCGACAATTTTGCTTGTTTACATACCCGCCAAGATCAAAATGAGCTTCATCTGAATAGATGATTTTTTTGGCAAAATCGGTATCTTCTCTAAGTCGATCGCAGGCCCACTTAGCGAAGCGAAAACGCATTGGATGGTCAGTTGGCTTCAACTCTTGAACCAATTGGACTTTGTATGGCGTCATACCAAGGTCTATATGCAAAATTCGTCTCAATGATGTCTCCGAAATGTTCAATTGTTGAGAACGACGGTGAATTGATGTTGATGGCGCTTCACGCACACTTTCTGCCACAGCAGCAATATTCTCGGGTGTACGCACTGTTTTTGGCTTTTCACGCTTTGGTTTATCGATGAGGATGCCAGTTTCTTTCACTTTTCTCACAAGATAACGAACATACGGAGCAATTTTCGCACACATTCTGCAACATTACCATGATTTTCAAAGTAATGTTTACCAAAATAAACCAACAACCTTACTAGTATTGAAAACTACCTTCAAAGAAGAAATAACTTATTTGGAGCCAGACATTTTGCGAGAAATAAGAAATAGAAATGCCGGAAAACTAATTCGTCAAGATAACTGCTTTAAAAGTACTGTTCCAGAAAACAAAGTCTTATTTTATTCATTTCTTACAAAATGACACCCAATTCACAATATGACATAACAATACTTTTGGCCCATCTCATTAATGCGTAACACCAACATTCGAAAAATGTTTCCGAAATTAAGCGAACACAAAAAAAACAGCGATTTCCCAAAAGGTTAGTTCGGACAAGACCTATAAAGTAAGTTTCCGGTTGACATTATCTCTCAAAACAACAAAATCAATTGGCCATCAAAAATGTGATGTGATATTCTTCCTTTGACGTTATTTAAAGCGTAAGGTCTTTTCCAATAAGCCAACAATAACTCAGGAGCTGAAGGACGATATATTGGTAAGATGTCATGAAAAACCTTGGAGGTTTTCTATAGAAATTTGGTCGATATGATGATAACATATAAACAACATTTTGTTATTTATTGTTATCATCGAAAATCCGTTAAATTTTGTTTGAAAATATTTTTCTTTTTACAAACACTAAAATTACAAAAGATTTGATGTGAACAACAAATTCGCGGACCTACTTTTTGTGGACTAAGGTTTGATCAATAATATATCGGGTTAGATTTTTTCACAAAACTAATATATGCTATTATAAGCAAGTATAAATTCTGAAAGAAAAATTATATCGCAGGTGTAATGTGCAGCCACATTAATGGTTACCCACTTGTGTGGCCTCCCCCTTAGCCACAATGCAAATGATAATTGTGATCGTACCTAAATCTTATTTAGATGTCGTTTAAATGTCGTTGGTAACTTCCCACAATCACCTCCTGATTTCTGTCTTTTCGATACAGACATTGATCTAGGAAGGCACTGCCAGAAAAGATGGAGTGGATACACTCTGCGCATTTTAAGGCTCAATTTTTATATAAAAACATATTAGAAAGCTACAATCCGCTGTGTGAATCGTTGAATACCCTATCCCATAATATCCTTAAAATTAAAGCTTAATGGGTCTGATACGTAGAAAAACATATCAGAAGGATACAATTCACTGTGCGGATCGTTTAATACCCTATTTCATCCCATCCTTAAAATTAGTAGATATCCCCAAATTGTGTGTCATGAAATATCGAAAATGACGTTGTCACAAGATTATTGCTCGGAAATTTTATGAAAATCTTGTATGGCTCGACAAAAAACAACGTTTTCTATTGCATACACTATGGGGTTGAGTATACAAATAATTTTTGTTAGAAAACGCCCCAAAAAGTGGGCGTGGGTCAAAATGATGTATAGACGAAATGTTCATATTGTCATAGCTAATAAACTTGCATCAAAAGTTTTTTTCAAATATTTTAAAAATGTACCAAAAAATTCCCCCAAAAAGTGGAGGTGGCAAAAAACTTTTTATGGACGAAATATAAATATATACGGTTTGGCGGATTTCAAAAAATTTTACACTTGTTCTGCTGGGAGCAACAAAGAGCACGTGTACCAAATTTCATAACTCTAGCTCAAAATTTAAGGCCGAAAAACTGGTGACGTACGGACGGACAGACATGGCTAAATCGACTCAGTTAGCGATTCTGAGTCGATCCATATACTTTGAGGTATATCTAGCTAAATTATTTCTCTATGTTACAAACTATGTAGCAAAACTAATATACCCCTATGCGATATGGTATAAAGACGTGGAAACACTCACTTTAACTACAAATTTTAGAGAAGATACAAAATGACCTATCGGCTAACGAATTTTACTGTCGATAGGAAATGGACAGATTCCTATTGATGCTACTACTGGACTAATCACTTTGCCAGATAATTTTTGTAATGTCGCACAAACAAAACAACAATTGGTTTCAAGTGTTTTTTTTTAAAGTGGGCGTGGCCGTGGGTGAATTAATATATGTATTCTTCTAGAGAATCCGTGAACAACGAGCTAATATACCAAATTTCATTATCCTAGCTAAACAAGACTTACCAATACACCCCTATGGCCTATAAGTTAAGCTATCCATATCCTTTTTATAAGAAAACGCCCCTAAAAAGTTGGAGTGGGATAAAATGTTCTAAAGACGAATTGTATCAATATTATTGAAGTGTTTTCATTAAAAGTTTTATAACTTTTTTTATATTTTGACGAAATCAGTTTATTACTAAAAACGCCAAAGAAAGTGGGCGTTACAAAAATGTTATATTAACGAATTATAGATATTAAGATTGTCTAAGTATTTTGTTCCGACACTTTTTAAAAATTCCTTTCGGTTTACCCAAAAAACACGTTTTTTGAAAAGTGGGCATCGGATTTTGAAAATGTTTACACATGTTTTGTAGGCTTGGGCAAGGAGCGTATATATCAAATTTTATTTTTCTAGCTTAAAATGTAAGAACTGAAAATCGGTGACATGCAGACAGACGGACGGAGATACAGACGTGGGTATCGCGAACATTTTTACTGAATACACCATGAACTGGGCGGTTCTTGATGACAGCATTGGTTTATTCATGTAAACAACAACTCACCTCCGTTCTTGGGTCATCCAATTTTCTGGACCATCATGATTGGGGTTTTCACTTTCTTGATGATTGGACGCTTAGTTAGCTTTTAAATGCCATTGTGCTCGGGACTTGTATACCTGATTTTGGAGTACCGCATTTCTCCATCACTCAAGTGGGCGTTTAATTAGTGGTCATTAGCATATATCTCCAAAGCATGGTTTCGTTAACGGTAGTTCAATAACCACAAATTCTTACACATTTGAAAGCGGTTCACAAGCTGATGTTTTATATAAATGTTTCACAAAACATTTTGGCAAAATTACCCATGGTATTCCAAAACGATAATTGAAAAAAAAAAAGAAGATTCGCATCCCAAAATTGGGTTTACTCGGCTTTTATCGATATAATAAAAATATTTTACTCGATTGCTGAACGAAGATTTTTCAGAAATGACAAGTATTCAAATGACTATTTCATTTCATTTTTTAAATTCTTGTTCAAGTAAGACTTTGCCTTTTTTTGTACTTTGACAGTAGGCAAAGTAAATAAAATTCGACTTACGCTATACTTAATGGTTCATAAATGTTTTTTAACAGATTTTTTTTTTAGTTTTGACCAATAACGAAAATGCACTCAATTTTTTTTCAAACTCAGTAGTAAAGGTTCTTTTAATAATAATCGTACAACATTTGTTCCATTTGATTTGTATACCTAATATTACAGATATGAAACTTCGAAGATATAACATTAGCACCTTTTATATATTAAGGGCCAGTTAAAGCAAATCAGGAAAACACATCCGAAAAAAAAAATAAATCCATTAAATAAACATTTGCAAATAAACAATTTTAAACTGTTTATTAGTTAAAAAAATTGTTAATTTTTTCCGTACAAAAAATAGTTTATTTTTCAGTAAATTCAGTTCTCCAATGTCTGTCCCTAACAGACATATTCCTCACATAAATTAAGGGTTTTTGAAGCTCAAATTTATGCTAAAAAGCGTTTATTTACTTGAATGATGCTTTGTCCTATTTCACAAGAAATAATACAATCGGATACCGGAGTAACACAGTTTGTAGTTGATGACTTAGAAATCTTGTTTCAGGAATTGTTTGATCGGCACTTAATAACATTGATACAAAAAATAATCTAAACAACAAAGTTTAAATTAACGATCCAACATAAAAAAAAACTCTGAATATCTTTTAACAAAACATACTGACATTCCACCCATATATTTCTCGTGTTCCCTTTAACTTATTAACCTAAAACCCTCCTATTGACGGTGTGGATTCCATTGTTGTACGGGGTACAAATAGATACAAGAAAATGCCAACAATGAATCAGATAAAAGAGTTTCCTTAACAAACCGTCATAGATATATACAACCACGGCCCTACACCTGTCCGACGATGTTCCCGAAAAATCGTTTGACAAATCAAGCGCATCCATTTTGCTTTTACGGATACCGCCATGTTAGTGCGGTTGGTTCCAGTCGGTTAGATATGTTTCAAAGATAATCGTGTTTTAGGGAACCGTTATATTGGAGGTACAGTGTGTTTTGGAGCCAGAACGGAAATACAAAAGGATCTGTAAGATCCCAAAATGACACATGGGTACAAAGTTTCAAATAAATCCGTATAGGTATTTTAAGCCGAATCATAGAGTATAGATATGATCTCAACAGATAATTGCCAAAGACCGAAATAGAGTTTCATAACGGGTCCGCCATATAACGTTTTTTTTTTTTTCAACTAGTGCTTACTTCTTGAATGGTAACACTTAGCTCATGTCTGATTTGACAGATAATTAGTTTTATCCTTCCGCTGAACGAATATGGTTGTGTATACGCTTGAACTACGCTGGGAAATATTGCGACATTACTTTGAAAATCATGATAATGTTGCAGAATGTGTGCGAAAATTGCGTACGGATTTTGGAAGAAGAGAAGCACCGTCAGCTCCGTATGTTCGTTATCTTGTGAAAAAAGTGAAAGAAACTGGCATCCTGATTGATAAACCAAAGCGTGAAAAGCCAAAAACAGTGCGTACACCCGAGAATATTGCTGCTGTGGCAGAAAGTGTGCGTGAAGTGCCATCAACATCAATTCACCGTCGTTCTCAACAATTGAATATTTCGGAGACATCATTGAGACGAATTTTGCATAAAGACCTTGGTATGACGCCATACAAAGTCCAATTGGTTCAGGAGTTGAAGCCAACTGACCATCCAATGCGTTTTCGCTTCGCTAAGTGGGCCTGCGATCGACTTAGAGAAGATGCCGATTTTGCCAAAGCAATCATCTTTTCAGATGAAGCTCATTTTGATCTTGGCGGGTATGTAAACAAGCAAAATTGTCGCATTTGGGGCACAGAAAACCCGCACGCATATATTGAAAAGCCGATACACCCAAAACGAGTCAATGTTTGGTGCGGATTTTGGCCCAGAGGCATAATTGGCCCATTTTTTTCGGAAATGAGCAAGGAGTGGCCGTTACAGTCAATGTCGATCGTTATCGGGCCATGTTGAACGAATTTTTGTTCACAAAAATTGAAGAGGAGGATATTGGCAACATTTGGTTTCAACAGGACGGCGCTACGTGCCACACAGCCGAAGCTACAATCGATGTTTTGCGCCCTGTTTTTGAAGATCGCATTATCAGCCGCAGAGCTGATGTCGTTTGGCCACCTCGGAGCTGCGACTATTATTTGTGGGGTGCCGTAAAAGATAAGTGTTACGCCGACAAGCCAGAGACAATTGACGCTTTAAAGGACAATATTCGTGAAGCCATTGGTGAAATACAGCTGCACACAATCGATAATGTGGTTAAAAATTGGACCGATCGTGTAGGCTACTGCATGGCCAGCCGAGGCAGCCATTTGAATGAAATTATTTTCCATTATTAACCGGAAGGATTGTACTTTAAAATAAAAAAAGAAATTTGAGAAAATAGCATTTTCAAAAGTTATTTGGCGGACTCTTTATATACTGTTAATATAGGGTGTTCAATTTGGACGGATGGACGCTGAGATAGTCAAAACGGGTAAAGTAAGACAGCAGGGTCTGAATGATTCGATGGGTGAGGGGGGTCGATTACTCGTTGACCCCAACATGATGGTGATGGTAAGCAGAAACCGATGCCTGAAACATACACCCCAACGAAGCGTTTGCGCCATCGTATTATGGACGCGAACACAAAAGGTTCGATGGCAGCAGTAGACGTTCTCCTTATTCAACCAGCGAGGCAAAGGAGGAGCAGCAGAGGCGTGGTTCGGACGGCCTTAAATTTAAGAGCTAAACCGAGTTGTTTAGGCGGACGGCCATATATAAACCCTCTCGTCAAAACAAAAACACAAACGTGGGTACCAAACACACGGAACATAACAAAAGCATGACTGTACTAGAAAGGACTCAAGATAATGTTCCCGCAAAAAGTACGACTGTGCATAAACAACTGCCAATGTGTCCAGAGACAGCCGTCAAATGGTCAAAAAGCTGCCAATCCGGTTAACAGGAGTCAAAAGGACAGCCCAGCATCAGAGGTAGCAACAACAAATCCCCGAGCCAAACTTGAAAATTCCTTTAAAGGCTGTCACCCGAATGGAAATCACTTACCCCAAAATTTGCATGCGAAACCACCGTTATATTTCGCGGAAAATTGTTTTTGACATGTCATATTTTCCTTCGTCCTCAAAGAAATGACACCGGGGTTTTACTAAAATAGGTGCATATATGTGGCTATGGCAAAACGTAATCGTTTTAACAATGAAAATCCACTTCTTGTATATCGATCATAGCAGATTGACGTTTTTGTAACGTTTAAAATTTGAGGATTTTTTTGTGAAAGGGGAAAAAATAAACAGAAGAGAAATTTAAAGAAGGAGAATGTAATATTGAGAAGGAAAGGAGGACAAAGGACGAAAAGAAAAAAAAAAGATAAGTAAAGTTTTAAGTACTGAGTCGATAAGTGAAAGTTTAAAGCAACAATCCCTAGAAAAGATGGGAAGTTTTAAGTGCTGAGTCGATAAGTGAAAGTTTAAAGCAACAATCCCTAGAAAAGATGGGAAGTTTAAATTACTGAGTAGATAAGTGAAAGTTTAAAGCAACAATCCCTAGAAAAGATGGGAAGCCTTTTTGGCACCCTTTTAAAATTCTTTTAAAATTTGGTGCCAAAAGATTTTTTTAGCTGTCAAAATAAAAATTCTTTTGGGAGCACCTCCCCAAAGTTTTCATTTTTTCTTTCGGATATCAATGTTTTCTTTTCTTTTTCAATTTATTTCAGTTTTTATATTTGTCCCAGTTTTGTAATTTATCCAAATAAAAATCAGGTGGTATCCAAAAATGTTCGTTCACTTGGATATAACATGGTGACGAAGTGACGAAGCCCAGCCCCTCGTAGCCTATCTACGAGAAGTTGAAAATCTTCAAATGAGTAATCTGTGTTTGACAGTTCGGTCACTAGGAATTTTTTTGTAACTCGTCGAACGTTACTCAAAATTTCCCATACACGATACATACATATACTTCGTTTACTGGGGAAGTAAAAAGCAAAAACGGTACACATATTGATAGAACCACCGTACTTTTCCTTATTGTTAACATCTATGTTCTATCTGGCTGTTAGGATCAGTGCTCTGTCAACAACAACAACGGTAGCAGTAAAAACAACAACAAAAATAATTGCGTATACGCCCTGACTTTTCCGTTAGGCTATTAACTTCCTCCTGAAAATGTCTGGGTATTTTTAGGCAAACATTACCACAAAAGATATACAAACCAACTCCGTCATACATTTTGTTGTGTGGGCCATATAAATTGATGGGCCATTTACAAAGTCCAGTCACGAAATGAAGAAATAAATGCGATAGCAGCAGGTTGTGACCTTAGCTGCCGCTATGATATATGAAAAACAAGTCACACGAGACATCCAAATCAGTGCAAGTTGCAAATCCGAGAAGACTACGAATTATTTAAACAAATAACAAACAACAAGATTAAGGATTAATGTGATTAGGGCAAACAAAGATTGCAATCTTAATTTGTTTTCCAATGTTCGACGGAAGAAACGCTCCTCGGAATATCATGAACACCGATATATGCCGATATATATGAAAATCTATTCCACTTAGTTTTTTTGTATCATAAAAGGACGTCGTCGATAAATTTATATATATAACTGTTTATCAATATTGAAAAGATTTGGCCACACATGTTCAACACCATAGGGCGTTTCCTTCAGAAGTCAATTTGGACATCATTATTAGCTGGTTTAGGTTCAGTTTACGAAATTAATATTCTAAACTGGTATGAGGAATTAAGGATTTATACACAAGTATAAGTTTCCACAGTAGAAAGAAGTTGTTTTCTCTGTGTGGAGCTTCGTTATGTATTAGTTTTATGTAATGCTGGTAATTTACGAGTTCAAGTACATTTACCTATAGAGAAAATAGTTTTTTTTTAAAGTGTCAAATTATACAATGGTTGTTCACTAGGACACATTTGAATATTTGTCCAGTTGCTTATAGTTATAAAATTCTAAACAATCTTAAGGTTATTATTGAGTCTGTGACGATCCAACCCTTTGAGTTTGTAAGCATCAAAGCGCTTTGAATATGCATAAATCATAATTGCACTGTATTTTGCACAGACCTAATGCTGCACTCCTATAACATTCAACTGGGGCAAAAACTAAAACCCCAGGATACAAGTAAGAGGCTTAACTTCGTAATCCCGGAAACTGATTTTCATTTTCATTTCAATGGAGACATGAATATGCAGAACTGCCTCTGGAGTGCAACAAATCCGAAACGCAATCATCAGAAACTCTATCATTTGACTAAAGGACCGTAGCGATATCGGCACGAAGAGCTATTGGTCCTTTCTTTTTTGAAAATGAAAAGGGGTGTAAAGTTACAGTGAATTCAAATCGCTTTATGGACATATTAAGCGATTCCTTGGTGCCAGAATTGCAAAACTTTCCTGGCTATAATCAATGAAGATACTTTCAGCTGAACGGAACTACGTCACACTATTCCAATATGTCCCTACCATGAGTTCATGATTTTTTTCTTGGCAAATTGATCTCCAGGAGAGGTGACACAAATTGACCTCCACACAGCCATGATTAATCGACTATGGACTTATATCAAATCTATAGTTTACGTTAATAAACCGACTTCCCTAGCGCATCCAGAGTATACCTTCCGAGGGTCATACAAAATGTTACTGTTCGAATAATTGAGCGCCGCGAACGTGAGGGATGATAATATTTTACAGAAAGATGTCTTGATTACACCTTGTATTTCAATAATTGGCTAATCTGTAGAAAATGTATATGACCTATGCTTCAAAATAGATCTTAATTCATTTGTATCACAGCACAGACATTTATCAATGTTGAAGAATCTAGCGGTTTCTAGGTTATTTTGACATAGGTTATTTTTCGCTCTCAAAATCTTGACAGAATCTTGAAAACATATTTCCAAAGTGAGTGCTGTGTAGACCAAGTGCGTTATTTGAAAAGAAGTTTTGGCCGAAATGAAGCACCCACCACCCCTGCTGTTTGTGAGACTGGTATCCTAGTGGACAACACTCATGGTCGCTATCGTCGTACCGTGCCCACAGAGAAGAATGTGGCTGTTGTAGTCTACAGTGTGAGACTCAAATTCATGAACATCAACTAGCCATCGATCTCAACAGCTCAACATTTCCTGAGGAGAAATCCGCACAAGGGAAGATCCTATCTGCCGTAATATGTGAACGACTGAAACCGTTTACCAACAACCTGATCGGCTCTTATCAGTGTGGTAAAACAGGAAAGTCCACCATCGATCAAATTTTCATACTTTAGCATATCCTGAAAAAACCCAAGAAGTCCAAATCGATACCCACCATCTAGTTATCGATTTCAAAGCCGGATACGACAGCATTTATAGAGACGAACTATACAGAGCCATGTCTAGTTTTGGTATACCGCCCAAACTCGTCCGTTTGTGTAGGATGACGATGGAGAATTATCGCTGCTCCAACAGGGTCGGAAACGACCTCAAAGACACATTCGTTACCAAAAAAGGATTTCGGCAAGACGATGTCATGTGACTTCTTCAATTTGATTCTTGAGAGGATTGTACAAAATTCCCGAGCCAACACCAGAGGCACAATTTTCCAAAAATTGGTGCAACTACTAGCATACGCCGACGATATTGACATCATTGGTAGGACTCAACGTGATGTAATAGTCATGTTTGCTGGTATAGAGAAGGAAGCGGCAAAAATGGGTTTAGCAGTATATGAGGGTAAGACTAAGTATATGCTGTCAACACGTAATGACACACAACATCGTTCTGTCACCATTGACAGATATAACTTTGAGGTTGTACGGGACTTTAACTACCTCGGCTCCACTATTAACTCTGACAAAAACATCTCGTCAGAAATCAAACGAAGAATTACTCTTGCCAAACGCTGTTTGTTCGGGCTAAGAAGGCAATGTAGTATTAAAGCCCTCACTCGAACTACTAAGGAGGTCCTATTTAAGACCCGGATCATCCCAGTCCTGGTCTACGGCGGTTCAGGACCGTGTCAAATTGGATAGAGAAATCCTTGGTCGATTCGAGAGCAAAAATTCTTCGAAATATCTTCGGTCACGTTTGCGTTGACGGGCTATGGGGACGAAGATTCGACCAAGAACTAAAGGACAAGAACTAGGCAACTTGTGCGAAATTCGACAACAGTATTCTGCAAAAATAAAAGTCATAAATATTGTTTTTTGTTTTGCTGTATGGATTTTTGGTAATTTTGAAAATTTTGTATTTTTGACTAGTACAATATTTCAAATCGAAGTAATGCCAAATTGGCTTTTTTTCGTTTCCTAAAGTAAAATAGAGCCAAACTGAACATTTTAAAAGCAAAATGCGTTTAAAATAATATAATTTTTTAAATGTGTCTTTATTTTACTCGACCTTGAATCACGTTACCGATGCTTTCAAGATCACATGAGTAACGATATATCTTTAAATAAGAAGTTCACTGAAACGTTTACACTAAGAACGCATATCAAGGAAGATGGAATGCAACCGGCTCAGTTGTCCAAAGCAGAAATGTTCCTATAAACCCATATCAAATGTTTATTAGGTTTCAACTTTTCCAAGGTTTACTTTTTTAAGCAATGTTTAATCAAGCCCCGATTTAGAAAATAAATACTTACAAATTGAAAAGACCATTCAATATGAGTCCTCAGAAAAACTCAAATGATTCCATATATTTTCATGAAACTCTTCTTCTGAAAATTATACCAAAAATTGTTTATTTAACAACATCCTTCGGACTGGTATCTTTCCTCACGATTGGAAGAAAGCTATACTTAAGCCGATTCCCAAGAGCTCTCGTAACTACCACCAACTTGATGGATATCGCCCGATATCCCTTCTTCCTGTTCTCTCCAAAATTTTCGAAAAAATTATAGGACGTAGAATAGGCTGGCGGATGGAAAACTTAATTAGTAATAAACAGCATGCTTTTAGACTGAACAGAGGAGTTCAATCTCTTATTCACCTTATGGAACATAAACTGGCAGACAAGCTCTCATCTCGTAAGCACAGCGTAGTGATGTCATCCGACCTAGAGAAAGCTTTCGACCGCGTTACAACTTTTCCTGTAATTGAACAGTCACATAAGTGGGGAGTTCCAGAAAAAATCTTAAAAGTTATCGTGTCCTTTTTATCCGGAAGAACCTTTTGCGTTAATGTGGTTTTACCTCAAACAAATCAAATCTAGAAAACGGGGTACCACAAGGGTCGCCTTTATCAGTATACCTCTATAATGCATGCATAGACGCTCTTATAACGAAACTTGAAAAACCTAAACATTGTCTAGATTTCGCTGGTGTATATGTAGACAACATCTACATAGTAGCCTCTGGAGATCCTTCCACTGTGAACACCATTCTTAAGTCGGCAGACGAAGAAATCCATACGTGGACCCAAGAAACCGGTGCTATAGTTCCACCATCCAAAATAGAGGCACTCCACCTTCGTCGGAAAAAGAAATGCTTATACACAAATTACCCACTCATAATTCGCGGCTCCACAGTCAATCTGAGAAAAGATCTTGGAATACTCGGTGTTACTTTCAGTAGCAATATGAAATGGGACCTTCACATCAAAAACACCGTTAATCAACTGAAGAAGCGAAACAATGCTCTGAAAATGATATGTTCTCGCCGAAAAGGTCCACATCTGGAAACCGCCCTTAAAATAACCAAAACTCTGGTCGAAGGAACCCTCCAGCACGGAATTACTTTATTTATGTGGACTACAAAGAAAAACTTAGGGAGCATAGATATAGCCATAAATGAATGTTACCGTACATCCACAGGAGCATTAAGGACAACACCAATCGAAGCTCTAAGAATAGAAGCCGGTTTTAAACCAATCATTAAACTAGGACAAAAAAGGGCGATAAATTTAATGAGCAAAGCCCTTACTGATACTTGTCATCCTCTTTACACCACTTATAAAGAAACCTTGCCCAGGGAAAACCAAAACAAGAAAAACTCTTTATCTTCTATAAGCAAAATACTTGCCCTAATTTCATCTCACGGATGTACTCCTTTTAAAACTACAGAGAACTTCTGCACACCGATTCTTCCCCCTTGGAAAAGACATTTGCTTAACATTGACACCATCCTCTCCAGCCACAAAAAAGAAAATACTTCAAATTTACAATTCCGTATGTTTCATCGTGATTTAATTGAATCTATCAAGCCTTCGAGGACGCTATACACTGATGAATCCTGTAAGGACAACAACTCTACTTACGCAGTCATTGAACTGAATCCAAGCAACGAAGAAATTATTCTTTTCCAAGGTATTCTTCCAGACGCAGCTGGTACATACCTAGCAGAAGTAACAGCATTGTTAAAAGCTCTTTCATTGGCACAAACCTGGGCAGTTAAGACATTGATTTTTACTAATAGCTTAAGTATCCTTTCAGGAATCAAAAGTGCTACAAATAACTGCTCTACTCTCCGATGCATTCGAAATATCCTCCATAATAACTCACATATAACTTTAGCATGGATACCAGGCCATGTTGGCATTACAGGAAATGCCGATACTGCAGCAAAAGAAGCTACTCGTTATCCGTATTCAACTGAGCTTCCTAACATCTCTCAACTCATCCGAAAAGTTTTTATCTCCAACGAAAATATTGAACTCGAAAACTCCTGGCAAAGTGCACATAATTTCCTTCGGCAACATCACTCCACACATGTTCGTATTCCATACAACAAGCTCTCAAGGGAAGAATGCATAACAATCTTTCGGATCAGAGTAGGTAAAACCCTATTTTCTAGTCGGCACTATTTTACTAACGTCACCCCAGAAGAGTGCGAGCATTGCAGAGAGGTCCTATCAGTTTGGCAAATATTTGCCGATTGTCCTATTTCCCGGCAAACTACAGACACTAATTCTGTGGAAGATAAGCAAAAAAAATTAACCGAAGTACTTAATCCATCTGACGTTCGATCCTTTCAGCGCATTAAAGAAGCAACATCTTTGCACAACAAGTTTAAAGACATTTAAAATAATTATGTAAATATTAAAATTTATTCCTAAAAGTACAAAATTCTCATTTTAAGAAGAATATAAAATTACTTTTTTTTCTTTTTTATTTATGTTATCGTATCAATTTTCGTATTCAATATTCAATAATTTTAAAACGACATCTATGGTCTTGCTGCCCTGATGTCTTCAAATGTAAATAATTTCAAAATTTATTTTGTAAGTTATTTTTGATAAATAAATAAATAAATAAAATAAATTAATTTACTCTTGCAAATTAACAAAAACAACAGCACTGCCTAAGATACGATCAAAAAGTCTTGAAAAATAGCAAATATTTTGGAGCCTTGATGTTTTTCAAGCCGAGTGCAAATTTTCAATATACAACGCAAATTGCATTTGAAAAATTCATTCTGCTTGGGGATAGTTATCTTATTTTAAATTCCAAAAGGACAAATGTTAACAAAAACCGAAAAACGCGTTTTACTACCTACATGCCATTTATACCAACTATATCAGGTCCCCTAAAGGCTATGAAGCTTTTCATAATTATTTTCTGGTCTTAGCCGACTGTCAAAGGACACCAACTAACCAAATGTTGTGAATAGGTTTATTGTGGGCGAACAATTTCTAAAAAAAACGTATATCTCATCTAAAAAGGACGGTTGGTGCATAATATATACTCTGAATAGGTGTGATCTATTGTGAGATTTGTTTCCCAAAAGATATGAGGGTGCTCGTTAGAAATGTGGCCGTTAAGGATGAGGTAGAGATATGTTTTATGCGACTATAAAAGCATGCCTTTGATGGATGTTTCATTTCCCTATTTATAATCTACTCGACGGGAATTGACGTGGGTTGGAATCGTTTTATGCACGGTGCACCTAACTTAATATTTAATGAATGTCTCATGAGATGGCTGGAAAAATGATGGAAAAGTATGTGGCATTTTCACATTACGTGGTAAGCAATTTCAAAATACATTAGGTAAGGTGGTTGAACGTGTAACGAGTCTACGCTTAAAACACGTAGGTCCGTCGTGATAGTACATGGATCTATCATCCATTCTTTTATAATTCTAGCTACGAAGCCCAAGCTTCATCAAAAGCTGAAGTTTATTAATCCTTATGTTATCTTTAATTGTCTTGTAGGAGGACGCTGTACTACAACAGAAAGTTGAAGAATACACTCCTGCTATTTGTCCCTCATACAGATTCTATAATAAGACTATAGAACTCATCACCATGTTGATGAGTTCTATAGTCTTACTCATCAGTCATCACCCGGTTGATGAATTCTATATTCTTATTGCATGAAGGCCTACGATTGAATTGTATGTGAACTTTCAGTTAGAACAAACTAATAGAGTGGTTCTAATTAGGCGCTACAGTCCGGGGTCCAAGTGGTTCTGGACCAACATGCAGCTGCAATTATTCGGTATTTATATAGCTGTCTCCAGTTGCAGTTAGAGTTGATTGACGTCAGTTTCTACTTTTACAAACTTAAGATATGGTCTTTTCTTTAGCCAGAAGAAACTGTGCCTAGGTTTATGTCAGAAAATCCTTGTAGTTGTACAAATTTATGGATAATTGAGTCGAGAGTTTTCCTCTTAATAATTTCCCAGATTTTTGGTACGTGGAACTATTTATGCATCTACTGTTGCCTTTCTTGATCTCAATCATTCCAGTTGTACTCTGTCTTGCAAACTCATCAGCTTCACAGTTTAATCGGATATTCCTATGTCCAAAACATTATCAATGGCTCTTTGTAGAGAAAACCTTACATATCACCCAGCAGCTACAAGGCTTTTTTTTTTGTGGGAAACCCAAAAAACAAAAAAAAAAAAAAGGAAAAGGATGTGTAACGACTTATTTTCAAAGGATGTGTAACGACTTATTTTAAAATTTGCTATAAATCGTGGAATGTTATGGAAATTAGTTTCGTTTCAATGTCCGGATGCTTGACGCATTTAGACGGAATAGGTCGGCCATGCTTCTTAGATCTCATCGGGGGAAGAGAGACGACTAGCGATTATTCTGAAAAGCAAAATGGGTAGGCAATTGTCGTGGAGACGTAAGTTTCTTTTTTTCATCGTAGACAGCGGGAGTGAACGGACGTGCGTGGCAAGGTGAGAACCTAACAAGAAAAAAAAATCTAAGTGTTGGTGAGAATCAATGGGGTATATATAGTCCACGCGCGATAAAGAGTGTAGACGAGGAGGTACTTACGCTTACTTCGTAGGCTGAGCTCAAAACAAATTTGGTTTGAGGGTGCTCGCCGCGTTAAAAGGCGTTGACTGATCTCTGGTGTTCTCGTATCCGCTACTTCCACACCCACGGGAACGAACCCCTGGTCTCACACACGCTCCTCTCAATTGTAAGAAAAATGTCTACAGAGTGCTGTCACCACGCCGCGCCGTTCGTCCTCCGCTCAGACTCAATTCAGAAGAGTACGGTATAGACGGTGAGTCCCGGAAAACATCAACAGTGCCCACGTTAGGGGATTCCCCCCCAAAGAAATTTTTTTCTTGCTTGACCGCTAAATTTTGCCTCTACGATATTTGATAGAAAATCAAACGCTTCAATGAATCCGCTTTCGAGTAAGATAACCTACCACCAACATACCTAAAAGTGGCAACCCGGGGTCAAAGTTGCGTGCATGTGTTTTGGGGACTTCCTCGTTGAACATGTGCGCGGTGTGCATAGTGTGACGTTTGACTTGTGACGAAGTCCAAAGGTCAACGGGTGAATTGCCTTCTATCAGAACGGCTTCCCCGACGGCGAATTCGACAAGTCTCGTCGTCGACAGCCACCTACTCCGTCCGAAGGTTAAGATTACTCCGAAAAACATCGAAGGGGGAAGACGTGGGATTTCATTGTCGCCGACAAATTGCGCCTTCATCGTGAAATGACAGCTCCGAAGTGTCTTCGCTGAACTCCACATCGAAACGATAAACCGTCGCAGCCATCATTCTTTCCCGATTCGAAAGACAGTGAAATAGATCTCGTACTATTGGACCCTAAATATTGTAAACTTGGCTGTTCATTATATTTCATTTTTAAAACGTAGTAAAAGCAGCGTACCGGTATAGAAATATACACCAGAACCCGAGGACGGATAGCGGTGCACCTCAAGCCTTCACCTTGAAAGCGGGAAAAACAAAAAAAATATATATAAGAAGGTAACCCTTATATTGAAAGGGGTAAGTCATTATTTATACGAAATATAACTCGAACAAAAAAGTATTTAAAAGTAGTAACTGCCCCCGTGATTAATTAAATTAAATGAGTGTTGTGATCAATTTCCGGAAAAGATAGAAAAAAAAGAAAACAAAAAAAAAACCATGCACTTAATGCAAACAAAATGGTAACGATTCGGCCCAACTTAGTGTAATAAATTACCTAGCATAAACAGAATGAAAATATATTAAGCTAAAGTTAAAGAAATTAATCGTGCCACAAGAGCGTAAATTTATTAATATACCTTTAAGGGTTTTTTGTTTTGTAATTCCACGGTATGAATCGTTCGATATTGGAATTTAAGGCTAGTTTAGTATTTTAATTTAATAAACGTGAAGTATAAACGAATTTTTGTTTACTAGTTTCCAATGAATTTCGCTTCGTGTCATACGTATAGTTTTGGTTGTCAGGGATTGATTTTGAAGTCTACGCCTTGACTATAGTGTTGTTTATTTTGGGTTGTTTTTCTTGAATTCGCTAGACCCCTCGCGAGTATGATTGGTTTTTAAGAAGTTTATAGAGGATGTGTTAGACGGATGAAGGGTACAAAGAGAAGGATAAAGTTAGACAAGGGGGTGAAGCTTTAAAGTGACATCCTCGTTCAACTTAGGGGCCGATGTTAGTAGAGCGAAGCACCGGCCATGGTTGCTAAAATATAGATTTAGCTAAGGGTGGGTTAGTTCAATGAGAGGAACAACACCAAATCTCTCCTCCTTGCTTCACTATTGCTCTCACAATTTGGTGATTTGGAACTACACAAACTCGGGCATCGCAAATTTTAGTACGGTTTTTTTTGGTTACGGACGCGGTCCTTTCAACAACCTTTTTGGTCGTGTTCTCAGGCATTGGAAAGTTTCATGTAACACTTGCAGCAAGAACCCACGCACGCGAGAGAGCTAGTGAACGAGGGCATTGCCTGAACTGCAAGAGGTCTGAACACCCCTCCTACTAGTCTGCCCGGATTGGCTTAAAGGTCCTATGACCTTGAGTCATAAGGGTGGAGAGCGTTGGTGGGAGGGTTTAACCCTGATGCCTCCCGGAAGTGACAACTTCCAACGTCACCACCGATGGACTAGACCTTCACCAGTATGGGTGATAGTGTCGGGTCGGTTTAGTCCTTCTCCACATCTTCGGAGGGCATTCAGGGTTCGTTACATTTTAATTTTTACAATTTTCAACAATGATAAGATAGTAAGCTTAGGTTATTCTCAAACCTATCTTTGAGTCAATTTCCGATTCATCTACATAGATCTGAATTGAATTGGCGTTTTCAACCGCAAGTTACGCTCTTAATAAACTTAGGTAATAAATTGATCGGTATTGTGTGTTATGTTTATTATGACAAAGCTTTCAGTCTAAAGTGTATATTTCACAGCTTGTACAGTTGTACAATCCAACATAGATAGGGACACTAGATGTAGTGTATTATTTAAGATTACAATAGTCTTGTTCCTACAATTCCGTCGATACATATGCAAGGTAATCATTGAACTTTCTCTAGAAGGTTGCGTTTCTGACCAGTTCTTAGATCCGTTCACCTGACGATCATGGCATCAAGAGTATGAGTTTGATAAAGCAATTTCTTTTAATAAGCGAAGTGCTACAGGTTTAAATTAAACTTTATTTAGAATAAGGAAAGGAAAAATAGAAGGAAAGCAGAAGACGCCACAAAATATTCATAATTGTGCGAGATGATAAGCAGGATGTGTGGGTGGAAGCGACATCTCGTTCAAAAAAAAAACTGTGATGGACAAAATTTTTGAAACTTGTCGTGGAGAGAATCATGCGCTTCTCAGAGAGCGAAATCCGTTCAAATTCTTGAGATGAGCGTGGTGCTCAGTCTGGTTAGCTCATCCACTTTTTATTTCTCTCGGATATCTCTATGCTTCGGTACCCAAAAAGTGGACAATGCTAATGTGCTCTACAATCTTATGAATATGACCAGTTTAATCTTCTGAGTATCTGGCCCATTTCAAGAGCACTTTATTAATTGAAATCGGAGCAATTCAATGGATTTAAACGATATAATTCTGTGATCAGATCAGAATCGATAAAATATGACTCACATTGGGGCGACATCGTATTTAATCCTTAGAGTTCTTTAATGTGACGGATCAATAAGAAGTGTTCCCAGAATTTTCAGATTTTTTTTAGATAGATATTTAATTTTGTATATAATTTAACATTAGGTTTGATACCGCACATTTTACACAGAGATTTGATAACAAGTACTTTTCTTCTGAAACATTGTTTTTCAGATTTTATTTAAAATTATCCATGATTGCCTTTGATACTGTAGGTAGGTACACAAGAAAACTTCACGAAACGGCAAGAAACCATGTTTGGCTTGCAGTGTTGCGTACTTGTTGTCGAGTCCTTGCTGGCATGCTGGTTCTAGTAAAATAAATTTAAACACAGAAAAATGTCTAAAAGAGAACAAATGCCCATACAAACCACCTTTCTAAAAAAACAGCCAAAGCGAAACAATTATGTTCTTATTTAAATTTATAAATTACGATTCCATAACAGCCCATCATATCTACTTGAGATACTTGGAGGACAATATTCAACTCATAAGCTAAAAGTTGGGCAATTTCCTGTAATTCAGTAAAACAAAAAGTTTACTTCAGTTCCCTTAGGAGCTTTAACAGTCGCGAACAGAAATAACTGTTCCCCCCTCCATTCTTTCATATTTAAGTGACTATTCACTACGTTCTTTGCAATGTCACTCTGATTTGAAATTTAATGTAATCTCAGCACATTGTCAAGTGGATTCCATCAGTGACAACCCGAAAACCCCGAAACAAAATTATAGGTATTACTCGTACTTATGCGTGGTTTGGGTGAAGAGAAAATCCAAAGGACATCAAATGATAATGCCATCACCTCAATCTGTGATAATAATTTGTTTTGTAGCTTGATGATGTAGATATAACGAGAACGAATTTAAACATATAAGTGTACCTATAGCTTTAGGGATTTGGTATCAAGGTAGATTAAATGTTGGGGGATTTAAGAAAAGAAAGCAACTCCAAGGAAATATCTTAGAAATGGTTTGAAATATTTAAATGCATAAATCATTGTCTTCACAGTATTTAGATAGGAGCATGGACGAAAGCAAAAACCATTTTTTATACCCTATCCAATAGGGGTATGTTTGATAGTTAGCTTTTATATCCAATCCCATAGGGGTTTTTTCGATTTGATATATAGTTTGTAAATAATTTTGCTAGAAATACCTTAAAGTATATGGATCAGAATTACTAGCTGAGTCGATTTAGCCATGTCACCGGTTTTTAGGCTTTTTCAAAATCCGTCCGCTGCCACGCCAGATTTTTATTTTTTTTATATATAATTAACTGTTTAGCGTTTATGAAAACTCTTATAGTGTTTGGGTAGAGCGCGGGCATTAAGGAAATTGGGATGAAGAAAAGAGGAGATACCGATGTGCAATGGTTTTAAATTTTTGCAAATTGTAATGGGGAGGAAAGACTGAGTTTTGTAAAGCATTCCATATTCGTGTTGTTCGGTTTAGGAATGAATCTCTATATCTCATAGTACGTCCGAAGATAGGCTTGAGGGCGAATTGATTAGCATTCATGGCATGGCGAGTATTACGGTTAAATGTTTGAAGGGGCGGAATGCAGCTGGCTATTGTTAAAATAGCGGTTAAAAAGTGTTAAGCAGGAGATATCGTTCGTTAAAATAAGCTGAGTCTTATACTTGTTGACTATTGTTTCTTTAATTGGAATATGGTCAAGAAGTTGTTCTTCAGTTGTACAGTCGCATTATCTGAAATGTCGTTTATTGATTTGGTTTCTACATCACTATTTTCTTCTATGTTATGAACTTGTTCGTCATAAATGTGTTCTATATCCTCAGTAGTTTGTTCGAACTCCTCATTTGATATCTGTCCAATTGACATTGGTGTCGGATATTGTGTTCTATTTCTTGCTTGTCCTAACGGATTAAAATTCTGATAACCTAAATTTTGGTTCCTTATTCGGCCTGGTGGAATATTTTGATTACCTAAGTATTGATTTCTACTTTGACCTGATTGGTTAAACTGTTGATAACCTAGATTTGGGTTATTTCTATTATTATCATTTTGTTTGTACCCACCCCATTGTCCTGTTCTGTAACTGCTATGTTTTCTAATATGATCTGATCTTTGATTATCGTTTGCTTGGTTAAATTGTGAAGTGGTAGGGTTGTTAGTGTTTCTGTTAATTTTAGAGTTTATTTGTATATTTCCCTCGTCACATCCTATAAAGGTATACAATACTTCTTTAATTTTGTGAATGTCGTAAATATCTTTAATGTCTCTAGATAAGTTGCCTATCGCTAATTGTTTTATTCTGTTAATTATTAATACATAGAAGGTAAGTTTAGCTTCCTCTTGATTTTTTTCATAGGTTGCATATGTGTTTACATCTTGTATTAGTTGTTCTATCTTATTATTTAAATCTGATATCGAGCTTACCCTGAGATATGTTATTTTATATGATATTTATTTATAGTTGATTGTTGGTCTAAAGTGCTGCATCAGTAGTTTCTTCGCATCATCCCACGTCGCTGGTTTATTGTTGAGCAGCAGCTCCTTGGCTCTTCCTGCAATTTTTGTATTCAAATCGACTTCCACTTCTTGTTTCCCTGCTTCGTTGTTTACCGCTCCAATGTGGTTTCCGACTACGTTGATGAATTGCGTCAGTGTATCACTACTGCCTTCAAATTCTCTGATGTATGATATTTCTTTGAGAATTTGGACAGTACGACTTTGTCCTTGAGGTACTGCTAAGGCTTGAATAGCCTGCACCAGACGTTCTAGACTTTCCTGTTCCATGTTTGGAATATTCGGCCAGAATTTCAGGGTTTTGTATTTTTTTATATTGGCTATTTTGAGTTGAGAGATTGCAATTAAAAATAAAAAAAACTCTTGACGTCGTTCACTTCACTTTGTATGTCCCAAAAACTTAACTTTTTGGTGAAAGTCGAAAAATTTACTTCCCTATTTTAGTTTGTTGCGATTAACGATTCTTAAGTCTATTACAGTTTATAATAGAGAGTACCGACTGCGCCAGATAAATACACGTGTTTGTAAAATGACTTTTTAAAAAGATTATTTTATTTACTTGTGGTCTCTACCACACACACTATTCAACTGATTTTCCATACATTAATTTAATTCTAAATTACCTCTCTATTATAACCTAATTTATTTCTACAAATTAAAATGGATGGATGGCGATTTAAATAAGACAACCGGCTTTTTCTGCGTCTATAATAATTATGTCTGATTTATTTTCTGATCGTGACAGTTCGCTGCGTTTGACATTTACAAAGTACAGTACAGTAAGAAAAGTCTTTTCATTACGGGGTGTTCACACTATTTACAAACACTTGAATTTTCTTTATATATTTTAATATACTACAACTCGGCCATCCTGAAGTTTTCGATTGACCTCAATCGAATTACTTATGGATATAGCGTTACCAAAAATAACTCACGACCATGACTCGACCCCTACTGCACCAGCCATTTCCTCATGCGCGAAGCTTCAACCACGCCGTCATAAGGCAATTGGGTGATTTGACAATTATCTACATCACGGATGACATACCTGTCATTGGGCAAAACCTTGTGAACAACGTAAGGACCTCGGTACTTCGCATTTAATTTCTTATTTGTACCAACTGTTGTGTCAAAATGTCGAATCACTACATAGTCTCCTTTAAAATATATCCTTGCTGGCTTACTTCTTTCCAAAAAGTATTTTAAGTTGTTGTCTTGCGACTTTTGAATGGCAGTTGATGCATTCATTCGTATATTTTCCAAGTTTCGTAATGCTTCTGGTTGCTTCTCCTGCAAAAAGTCTGTCAGCCGGTCTATCATCTTACCCCGCTGATTTACTCCGAAGAGTAGCATGCTCGGTGTTTGTTTGGTACTGCAATGGGTTGTATTGTTCATGGCAAACTCTATGTCTGTTAACATCGTTGACCAATTTGCATGGTTAAGCGGTTCACTCATTTTGCTCAACATAGTTTTGAGGACCCTGTTCACTCTTTCCACCTGGCCATTCGCTTGAGCAGATGCAACTGCAATTCTAACATGATCGACATTTCTTTCCAACAGATACGAACTGAATTCCAACTAAGTGAAACATGACCCCCGGTCACTGATTATACGCCGCGGTCTACTGTAACTGATAAAATATTTATCTAGACATGCGATAACCTCTTTCGTGCTTGTTGACTTCACTGCAAACAGCTTAACGAATTTCGTAAAAGCATCGATTACTACTAATATGTGCTTCCTTTGTGAACTTAACGATGGCAGAGGTCCAAAGTGGTCTACGTGGATCGTGTCGAAAGGAATGGGCCTCTTTGGGATATTGTAAAGGTTATGTTCATTAATTCGAGCTGGAGGAGAGCACATAATACAGCGAAGACAATTCTTTACATATCTTTCGGTTTTATCTTTCATTCTCTTAAACCAGTAATTTTTCTTTAGCTCTTCGTATGTCTTATCAATACCCATATGGCAGATTTTCTCATGTACTAGGCGTATAACGTTGCACTCCATTTCGGATGGCACATACAACAGCAAAGTGTTGGCATTGTTTTTCCGAAAAACTAATCCATCACGTAATTCGTATCCAGCTTGCTCTTCTCTCTCTAATCGATCTCTTATCTGTACGATTTCTTCATCTCTATTCTGCGTGACTCTTATAAGAAAATCTGTCTCCTCCTTATTCATAACGCTAACGGTACTACATGGTATCCTATTTGGCAAAAAATCATCATCGGTGGGACTGTTTTTGTCAGTGAAACTATCATTGTCGGTTGGAATATTTTCCTCCTCGGAAACGGCGGCGACTAGTCTTCCTAAGACCTTGGCCTGTAAATCTTCAAGTTCGGGGATTTCTGGATTGACGTCATAAGATCGACTCAAAGCATCGACGTGACCCATTATTATACCACTTCGGTGTTGGATCTTGTAATCGTAATATTCTAACTTTAGAACCCATCTGGCTATCTTCGGACATATGTTTTTCTTGCTTAACGTAAGGGCGAGTGCATTACAGTCGGTGACTATTTTAAATACAATTCCTCTTAAGTAGATATCAAAGCGATCCAGTGCATGTATAATAGCTAGCGTTTCTAATTCGAAACTATGCATTCGCGATTCTTCAGGTGAAGTAGCCTTTGAGAAATATGATATCGGATGAAATTTACCGTCCTCCTGCCTTTGTAGTAACACTGCACCAAATCCTACTTTACTCGCGTCGGTGTGTAGTTCAGTCTCTTTGTCCGGGTCGTTAATAGCTAAAACAGGGGCTGACATGAGCTTGTCCTTCAGCTCGTTGAAGGCGTGTTTACAACTCTCGTCGATTTCAAACTTAACCCCGCTTCTCAGCAAACGCTGCAGAGGATGCGCTATTCTTGCAAAATTTGCAACAAACTTCCGAAAATATGAGAATAGTCCAAGGCACGACCTAACCTGCTTAAAATTCGTTGGCATTGGGTATCGCGACAGTGCCTGTATTTGAGATTCATTTGGTCGTATCCCATCTCGGTTCACAGAGTATCCTAAAAAATTAGCCGTTTCGTAAGCAAATTTACATTTTTTTAAATTTAACTCGAATCCAAGTTTAGCTAGTCGTCGTAGAACTTCGGTCAGCGTTTCAACATGCGACTCAAAGTCGCTCGTAGCTACGGAAATGTCGTCTAGGTAAACAATGATCTTTCTTGATTCAATTAAATCTCGCAGAGCACAATGTATGTAGCGCTGGAATACTGAAGGGGCGTTCCTCAACCCGAATGGCATACGGTTATATTCAAATTGCCCATCCGGCGTCACAAATGAGGTATATTTTTTTGAATCTTCAGCGACGCCCACATGGAAAAATCCATTTCGCAAATCTAATGTGGAGAAATAACTTTTCTTTCCTAAGTATTCTAAGCACGATTCTATAAGTGGTAAAGGAAAATTGTCTCGGATGGTATTTTTATTTAATACCCGGTAATCGACACATTTTCTATATTCACCAGTTTTCTTCAGGACCATTACGACAGGGGAAGCATAGGGTGACTCGCTTGGCCTTATTATTCCTTTCTCTAAAAGTTCGTTGACTATCTTCCGGAGGGCAATACGTTCACCTATAGACAGTCTTCGTGGTGGAAAATGGAAAGGGACATCGGAGTTCAATCGAATAGTCAACTCATAATCGTAGGGGGTAACTTCTATATTGGGTTCAAGATAGTTTTTCAAAACAACCTGTCTTAATCGTTGGACTTCTTCAATTCTAAGGGCTGGATTAATATCTATCTCATTAAAACTACAAGGAACGTCGATTGTCATAATTCTGGATATTCCTTCTAACATAATTTCTTCGTCATAGTCATTCTTACAACCACTTAGTTCCTTTATTAACGGCTTCGCATTTTCGGATTCTTCTACCAATGCAGACGGTGACGAGTCGATGGTCGCTAAAGCTAATTTTTCTGAAATGCCCGAAACTAATGAGCAGAAACACAACTCTTTATTTTTGCCCGAATTTATTAAATTTACTTTTCCGACTTCAAGTGGCAATATATTTATTGGTTTTTTTTTTTACTGAACATAAACGAATACTGAATTTCATTAAAAAACATCGCACCAATAGTAGGGGTACTGGAATAGTATCATCTGGTACAACAAGAACTGTCATCAGATGAGTTTGATTTCGAAAAGTTATTTTGCAAATTAGTTTACCATAGGTCCATATTCGATTTTTACCGAGTCCACAAAATTCGGTTTCGTTCTTTACTTCACGCACGGGAAACGGGACCATGGACTTCCGTATCAGATTAATCGGACTACCGGTATCAAAAAGAGACAAAAGAGTTGTTATTCCACTAAATTCCTCTCGAGCATTTCTAAAGGTAACGCTTACCAGATTAATACAGCTGATGGCGGCTATCTCCTGCTCTTCCACGTCGTCTTCCCAATTTCTCTCTCCGGAGACTGCGCCAACGGTAGACTTCAACTTCTGGACTCGCCTCGGTTTGTTGCATGATTTCCGAGTGTGCCCGGACTGCCAGCAGTTAAAGCACACTCCTTGTGGTCGCTCTTCGTAGGGGCATTCGGTTTTCATGTGGCCCATTCGGGAACAATTATAGCAACGAATACCATCTTCAGTTGTCTTCGTCATCGGCTGGGCCCTTGCATCACTTTTCGTTTTATTTTGACGAATTGCATCCTCTGTAAAGGGCCAAACCCACCGAGCAACCGAAACCGAAACTTTGTTTTTCTTATTATTAAAAACTGCTAATTACTTCCGATTTTCTTTGTGTTTCAGTTCAAAATACTTCTTAAATAAAAGATATCTATAAACTATACTTATCTCATTTATTTTTATTTCTTAAAATCTTTTTATTTTAATATAAAATGATTTTATTTGTTTTTCGTACCGAAATTTTACATTTTCATTTTTCAGTTTTGCATTTCTTCGTACCGAAACTGGCAACTTTTTTTTCTTTCGTTGTAATTTCTGTTTGCCGAAGTTTGTAGATGTCACTTGCCTCACGTTTTTGATGTCAAAGTGATTTTTTTTCTGTTTCTGTCCTATTTTCGGTGGGAATGAAATGTCAAAACTGAACGGAAATATGAAAAAATAAAACGAAGTTTCGGTTTCGGTTGCTCGGTGGGTTTGGCCCTTAACTCCTCTCATCGACAGTCGTTGCTCGAACATGTTGACAGCATCTTTAAGATCAGCGAGTTTCTTCGCACCGACGAACAATATGTAGTCAGAAATGCGGTTGTGTAGGCCCTCTTGTATGAAAGCTACTAATTCGTATTCGCTGACGTCACTACGTGAAGCGATTGACTCCATTTCCATAACATACCGACGAACACTTTCATCAGTCTTTTTTTTTCTGTGGCGTAGTGATTGGTACACCTCCTGACGACTAATTGATCGACCAAATTCATTCAAAAGGCTCGTCTTAAGTTCATTGTATGTTAATGCGCCACGACCAAGTAGCAGCCGTGCAGCGCCCGTTAACGAGTTTCGTAGGGTCAAGAATTTCAACAATTCATCGGCGTTCACTTGATGACATATCGCTTCTAGATGACGGAAGAAATCATTTACACTATATCCACGGTCCTCACCACTAAATTTTATTATGGCATGTTCGATGTCATGGAAATGAATACTGCGACTTTGTTGTACGACGGTTTCTTCTTGGCGGCTTGTATTTGCGCCTCGTTCCATAACCTCAATTTCCTGACGCAGTCGTAGAATTTCATGTCGTCGGCGTAGATTGGCAAGCTCGAGTTCTAGCACATCAGCCTCTGTTATCCCCTTACTGTCGTTACTCGAGTTGGGATTATTGGTGCTGATCGAATCATCGGTATTAGTTGGAGCAGCGGACAAAACAATCGGTGCGGCGGTGGTAATGATTTCGGCGGTATGAATCGGTGTTTTTATTGCAATCGGTGTTGCGGTATCGATCGGTATATTGCTAACGGGCACTTCGGCGGGGTCTGCAAGCGATACGAAGGATGTGTCTCGTGCCCACGAGGTCATCGGAGGTACATAGGTGGAAATTGTTACGGCGGTGGTGGTGTCAATGACAGAGGCAGTCGGTGATGTTCCCATACTGGCATTAATGGTATCAGCGCTTTTGTTAGCCATTAATGCGGCTTCGACTTTATTCCGATGTTCTGCAAACAATTTCCGAAGGTCAGCAGCTGTTGCGCCTCGTGGCACATCAATTTTGGCGAGCGCCAAGGCATCCACTAGTTCAGCTTTCAAAAGATTGTTCTCCATGATGTTACACTGGAAATAACACTTTGACCAAGTTTATGTGTTGGATTATCCCACTTCTGAAAGTTATAACCTAATTTATTTCTACAAATTAAAATGGATGGATGGCGATTTAAATAAGACAACCGGCTTTTTCTGCGTCTATAATAATTATGTCTGATTTATTTTCTGATCGTGACAGTTCGCTGCGTTTGACATTTACAAAGTACAGTACAGTAAGAAAAGTCTTTTCATTACGGGGTGTTCACACTATTTACAAACACTTGAATTTTCTTTATATATTTTAATATACTACACTATATTATTTTATATGCTCATTTGGCGATTTACAATCTGAGGTTTGAATTACAATATCTGCATGAGAATGTTTACTGTGCAATTATGAGGTGCGCGTGAATGACTCTACTTTATTTGTGTAATATGATATTATGCGCATGTTCATTTAAAGGAAATGAACTTGATTTCAATGGGAACTTAATTATTATGACTTTGCAAATATGGATGGTAAAGGATATGTAACCTATACGCTTTATATATTGAGGCCAGATCAGACGGGGGTAAAATATTTTTTGCATCGATTAAGGAAACCTAGACATTTCGCAGCGTTTTTAGCGATTTCGAATTGGTAATGTTAATGTGAATATTTCATCTTAAGATCATTTTAACCCACACCCACTTTATGGGGCCGTTTCCTTATAAAAATCATTTGTATACGCTACCCCATTGCATATGCAGAAGAAAATCGTTGTTTTTTACAGAACAATAAACGGATTTAATTAACTGTCTGAGCAATATATTGTGGCAATGCCACACCCTCTTTTTGGGGATTGGAATGGTATAGGGTATTCAACTATTCGCACAGCTGATTGTAGCCTTCTCATAAAATATATAGAAAAAGAATACCAATAGACGTATCGTGAAGTATATATATGGATTGAAAAAGAATCAACAGCTGAGTCGGTATAATCATATCTGAATGTCGCCCGTCCGTCTGTGTTTCCCTATATTTCGAGCTAGCATCATGACATTAGTTAAGTATATGAACTCGCTGTTAAAAAGTATAAAGAAAAATTCAAAACCCATCTACCAGACCCACTTTTAAATACAAACATCGTTTTAGGTCCACCCAATATTAATTTATAAAAAAGTATTTAAAAAGGATTATTAGAAAATCAATTGGTACATTTAAAGAAATTTGATAAATAATTTTGTATAAGTAGTTATACATATTTTTAGGCATTTAGCTATGGATAGTTTTGAATAACGTTTCTTTTTTGGTAGTATATCTTCCTAAAAATACACATATCTATTTGCCGAAATGCCGTCCCATTTATTTAAGGCGCATTCTAAAAAAAATGTTGAATTAATATCAAAGAAATTCTTTGAAATGTGTTAAAAACATAAAACGCATTTTATGTTCCAGGTCGATGGTTTTTTTAATAACTTTGAAATGTAATACAGTTTTATAATTTATATTGGTACATAAAAAGCTGAGCTCATTTAAGCACATTTTGCATACAAGTTTCGCAGGCTGGTGTAATTTCGTTTTTAATATTGTCCTTAAGCTTAAAGGTTGTGGTGGGTTTGTGATAAGATGTATATCCTTTAAGTATCACCATCACGACTTTTTAAACTTATTTGGACGGAAAAAAATTCTGGTAGCAGCACCTGTGTGGGACACCGTCAATTGAAACCACATGTTCTTTAGGCCTAATTGATCCTCTTCGGGCACAAAAAAGTTTCCCACCATGTCACGATAGCGGTCATCAGTAACTGTTACAGCATTGGCTATGACATTCAAAACGAAATATGACACAGCCGGCCCAAATGGTGCTCCATACACTTACTCTACAAGTCTCTAGTCGTCTTTGGTGTACAGACGAACAAATGAATGGTTGTAAGACAACTCTAGATATAAGGTACTACCGAACCTGCTGCTCCAAAAGTGTGTATCTTATGTGCCTCAACCAACATGTCCAATTAGGCCAGTAGTTACAGCTAACTGCCTCCAGTTGCGCACTTCAAGTTGGTTGAGTTCGGTTTCTACTTGTGGTGCCACTTAAGGCGAGGTCTTCCTCTACTGCCTCCGACGTCTGGTTGGGAATTGAAGGATCTACAGGACGGATTATAGGCGTCCATTCGCTCAACATGTCCTAGCCATATTAAAAGTCCAATGCGGAGTTTTTATTGACTAGGGGCATGTAGCTGTAGAGCTCGTATATTTATTGGTTTAATCTTGGTATCTATACATTTTTCGAAGAATTTTTCTCTCAAACCTACCAAGGATTTCTTCACCCACTTTTTATATGGACTGCGAAGATCAGTGTCTTATATAGGATCGCCTAGTTGTTCGAAGGAGGGATTTACTACCAAATTGCCTTCTTAGCCCAAAAAACAACGGTTGGAAAGAGTAATTCTTCGTTTAATTTCTGACGAGATGTTGTTTTCAGAGTTAAGTGGAGCCGAGGTAGACAAAGTACCGTACTACCTCAAAGTTATATCTTTCAATTGTGACGTTCGTCGATGTTGTGTGTTCTTTCGTGTTGACAGCATATTCTAAGTCTTACCCTCATTTGATACTAATCCCATTTTTTCCGCTTCCATTTCTATACTAGCGAACGTGGCTATGACATCACGTTGAGTCAGACTAAAAATGTCAATCGTCGGCGTATGATAGTTGTTTGTGAATGTACGAGAAAAAAATAACAAAGTAAAAAAATTTGAAACAACCGCGTTTAACGTTAACCTGCCACGATATTCCATCTTTGGATATCTGATCAGAAATCGAAAGACGAAAGCGTTACGCAGAATTTGGTAAACTCGATGTGAGACTAAAAGCCGTTATTAAGGCCAATAGATACACCGCAAAGTATAAATAAGAAATTAAAGGCCATGACACATTAGAAGTAAAACATGTTTATAAAGTGTGTACTAACGTTTGGGATATATTTTTCGACTACAGTTTAGTCAGTTTTTTGTTTCTTAATTTTTATTTAATTGTTCAGTTTTTTTGTTAATATTTGTTGCCAATTTATTTTTGAAGTATTTTTATTTAAAATAAATATAAAATTATTCAGTAAATAGATACTATGTACAAAGTTCTGAACTAAACAAAAAAATGTAAACAGGGCCTAAAACTTAGCTTCTCCCTTCATTTATGTATGCGAAGTTATTATTTATCAGTCGGCTTAAGTAGTTAAGTAGTCTTAAGTAGTTTAAATTAGTTTTAATCCAGATTTAGTTTTTTTATAAAAAAACCGTAAAATGTCACTGCTCAAGTTTTTTGAGTTTTTAATTTTTTTTTTTGAAAATTAAAACACATATTTAAAGAATAAAAACAAATGATAAATTAAAGCAAAAAAAAATTTAGGGATAAGCTTAGAGCATCCGCTAAGGACTGATAAGTTATATTAAGCAAACACGTTATTGATAATTTACATTTAAGCATTTTTGTCAAATATTAAGCTAAAAATAAAAAAGTAAAATAAAAGTATAAAGTAAAAAAAAAATGTTTAACGCAGACTCCAAACGGAAAATTTGAGAAGCTTCTCGTGACAGTGTTACTCCTGGATGTTTGTCCAGCTTTTTCTTGAAAAAACTATGATGTTGTCACTTTCAGGATTTTAACTAGAGACCCCGCTCTTAGTACTCCAACGAGCTTACTACTAGGCCACTGAAGATTTAAAGATTTTGTTTTACATGACCGAAAAAATTTAATAGGGCATGCCACTAAATTTAAGAAACAAAATAACTTGACTTATCATCGTCCTCTTCTCGTTATTAATGATTTCTCTCATGCCAACTTCTACAGTATCATAACTTTAAGATTTTTTTAATAGGTCATAAGTTATAACTCGTTAAGAACAAACATCCTCTTCTCTTAAATTGTAAATATATGTTGTGAATATAACGAAGATGAATACATCACTGAAACGAATTCTCATTTATAGGGTTATAAAATTGTGACACTCCAACCGACACCTATAAAAATGTAAAATTAATGCGAAAGCCCTTTATTTAAGTCTTGGGATATATTGATAGGTACTTAATCTACACATAACCTAAAAAGTAGCCTCCTTAATGAGTAACTATAAAATCTTGCCCAAATCACATTTCCTCAACGACACTGTTTACATTCATCACCGACGAATGGGGGTACGAGTATCTTGGCATGAATGTGGTCAAACCCCGAAATGCAGTTCCTATATACCTAGCTCACCCAATGCGAAGTAATTAACACAGCAGCTGAGACCTTGCAATTATAACCATTTCTAGCATCACTTCTAAGAAAATGGTAAAATGGAGCTAATTTGTGAATTAATTAAATTTTAATTATAACTTGCACATTTTCCACTATAAGGGAGAGGAATTAAATTAAATCCTTAAGAAGAGATGGTATGTTCCCTACATGCTCTTTAGTAAACGTCTAGGACATTCCTTTATATAGAAAAGTATGAAACACATTTAGACGAATTGGTTGCTTTTGGGAATCTCTCTATATGCCACAGATAACAGATAGCTTATGAGGCAGCTGCAAATCATGTAGAACTAATTAGTTTTAAGTTTTAAATATTACCAAAATTTGCAGATGAAGTCTTATTCATTTTATTTTGATAATTTGCTGTTTTGAAAAATATTTGTTCACTGAGCAATTTAAGGTCATGTTACGTTATGGAGCACATGTCTTTTCAATGGAATGCTTAGCCGATGGCAATCAATTATTTTAAATACTTTCGAAAGTTACTAGTGAGAGGAATGCTTCGAACAGGGTCTCCATAGAAGATAAATTAAATATGTAATGGGTGATCCATTTCGAGGTTCCCTACTTTTTTAAAGAAAAAACCACAGAAAATTCAAATTTAATGGAGAATGTTTATTATCATTTGAAAGAACATTCTTTGGCATTTATATCCCCACAGGAAAAAGTCTAACGGTGTGATATCACACGATCTTGGTGGCCAATCGACCGGCCCAAAACGTGAAATTATGTGCTCACCGAAATGTTCTCTCAATAAGTCCATTGATTGATGCGATGTGTGGGAAGTGGCACCGTCTTGCTGAAATCAAATTTCGCCGAGATCACGAGCTTCAATTTCAGGCATCAAATAGTCGGTTATCATGGCACGATAACGGTCGCCATTGACGGTTACGTTCGCACCGGCATAATTTTACACTCTCAGCTACGGCCGCTATATTTTCTTCACAGCGTGCTGGGTCTCAAAATGGGTGATGTTGTTGCGAATAGTACGCTCAGTAGGCCGATTATGTTGACCATAAGTTGAGCGAAGTGCACGAAACACATTCCTCACAGAACGTGAATTTTCATAATAAAGTTGAACAATTTGTAAACGTTGTTCACGCGTAAGTCTTTCCATTATGAAACGCCAAACAATACTAAACAAAAATAACATGACAGCATGACACGACTCACACGTGATCTGTCAAAAAAGGCTATTGAAAAATGTATCTCTACTTGGATCACCCTTTATATGTGTTACTTATTTATGGTTTAACTTACGTAGAATATGTAGGATGTTTTGAGGTACCATTTTGTCCAACAAATTATGTAGTTCTAAAAAGAATATGAATTTGATGGCAGCAAATGAGAGAGGGGGGAGGAGTATCATCTTACTATGGCACTCACTCTCAGGCGGCAGCGGAGGAATTCCCTATATGGTAACCCCTATATGAGCTGCTTCGACATATTAGAACACCAGGTCTATAGGGATTTCCAATACTCAGCCAGGGTGTTGGAAAAGAGTTGGTGGCGGAGGAGCCCTCAATGGGTCAACGGCAGCGCTCATATCCCAAAATGGGCTACTGACATCGGTATTTTTCGGGCCCACTGTCCTAGGGTCAAAACAAGGTTGTGCTTTGGGTTAACTACCCATCCACGGAAAAAAGCTTATGTTACGAAGCAACCAATAGCCTCGGAAAGGACTGATTTTATTGGTGACGACCATGCTAAACGAAAAAAGGAAAACGACGTTCGTATCAGCACCTGGAATGTGAGAACATAAAACAGGAGAGGTGCAGGCGAACGACACAGCGGAAGCCCTAAACTGCTACAAAGCAGACATCACTGCCATCAAGGAAATACGATGGGATGGGCCGGGCAAAAAGAGGATGAAAAACTATGACACCTACTATGGACCGTGTTATAGTGAGCAGAAACATCGACTATTCGGATGCGGATTTGTTTTAAGTGCCAGACTTAGCCAAAAAGTCTTTTGTTTCCAAGACATTAGCGAACTGATTGTAACAATCCGCATCAAGGCCAAATTCGCCAACATAAGCCTTATATGCACTCATGTTCCGACGGAGGAAAAAGATGATATAACTAAGGATTGCTTCTACGAGCTCCTACAAAAAAAAAAAAACAGAAATACTGTGAAAAATTTTATGTCGAAAGACTGCAATCTCCAGAGACCGCCAAGACCTTCGCGCAACGCGTATCCCTTAACCTCTCGACTCATAACACACCACCAGCATCTAATGTCGAAAAACAATGGCAACGATGCCAACAAGCCATTAGATCAGCCGCAACTGATGTGCTAGGTTTCTCGCGGCCACCAGCAAGAAACCCCTGGTTTGATGAGGAATGCCGACAGATACTCGCACTTCGCAGCCAAGAACGAGGCCTACAAGGCTAAGCTGCAGGTGAAGACGAGAGCTGCCATTGAGCTCTATAGGCAAAGAAGAAGGGAAGAACATCGGCTTTTCAGCAAGAAGAAAAAAGAGCAAGCGATCGAGGATATAGAGAGGTGCCACTCCAGGAACGATGTTCGCAAGTTTTACCAAAGTGTAAAACGTCAAAGCCAAGGATACAAGGCTCGAACAGAATACTGTCGATATGAACAAGGAAATATTGTAGTTGAGACACAGTCGATGCTGAGGATATGGAAGAACCACTTCTGCAGACTGTTAAACGGCGATGACGAACAACATTCCGCTGTCAGGCAGAACGAACCATTCAATATTGGCAACGACAGCGAAAACTGCCAACCACCCGACCTGAGTGAAGTGAGGATAGCAATATCTAAACTCAAGCTTAATAAGGCTGCCGGAAATGACGGCCTTCCCGCTGAGCTCTATAAGGCCGGCGGAGATGACTTGGTAAGTAACATCCACCAACTCATAAGCCAAATCTGGTCGGATGAAAATATGCCTGAAGAATGGAACCTCAGCATCGTTTGCCCGATCCACAAAAAAGGAGACCCTCTGAACTGCGCCAACTACATGGGCATAAGTCTGCTCAACATCGCCTACAAGATCATATCAGCCGTAATATGTGAACGCCTGAAACCGTTTACCAACAACCTGATCGGCTCTTATCAGTGTGGTTTTAGGCCAGGAAAGTCCACAGTTGATCAAATTTTCACACTTCGGTAGATCATGGAAAAAACCCAAGAAGTCCAAATCGATACCCACCACCTATTTATCGATTTCAAAGCCGCATACGACAGCATTTATAGAGACGAACTATACAGAGCCATGTCTAGTTATAGTATATCACCCAAACTTGTCCGTTTGTGTAGGATGACGATGGAGAATTCTCGCTGCACCATCAGGGTCGGAAACGACCTCACCGACACATTCGATGCGATGCGCTGTCATGTGACTTCTTTAATCTGATTCTTGAGAGGATTGTGCAAAACTCCAAAGCCAACACCAGAGGCACAATTTTCCAAAAGTCGTTGCAACTACTAGAATACGCTGACGATATTGACATCATTGGTGATGTCATAGCCATGTTTGCTAGTATAGAGAAGGAAGCGGCGAAAATGGGTTTAGCAGTAAATGAGGGTAAGACTAAATATGCTGTCATCACGAAAGGACTCACAACATCGACGAATTGGACAGAACGTCACCATTGACAGTTATAACTTTGAGGTACTACGGGACTTTGTCTACCTCGGCTCCGCTATTAACTCTGACAACAAAATCTCGTCAGAAATTAAACGAAGAATTACTCTTGCCAACCGCTGTTTCTTCGGGCTAAGAAGGCAATTTAGTAGTAAAGCCCTCACTCGAACTACTAAGGAGATCCTATATAAGACCCGGATCATCCCAGTCCTGCTCTACGGCGCTGAAGAATGGACCGTATCAAAAGCGGATGAAGAACTCCTTGGTCGATTCGAGAGAAAAATTCTTCGAAAAATCTTCGCTCCCTATGCGTTGACGGGCTATGGAGACGAAGATTCAACCAAGAATTATACGAGCTGTACAGCGACATGTCCCTGGTCAAAAAACTCCGCATTGGACGTTTAAGATGGCTAGGACATATAGAACGAATGGACACCAATACTCCGGCTCGCAGAGTCTTCGATTCACAGCTAATCGTCGGACGCAGTAGAGGAAGACCTCGCCTTAAGTGGCGCGCACAAGTAGAAACCGACCTCAACCTACTTGGAGTGCGCAACTGGAGGCAGTTAGCTAAGGACCGGGCTAATTGGAGAGGCATGTTGGTTGAGGCCCAGGTTCATCCCGGACTGTAGCGCCACTTAAGTAAGTAAGTAAGTAACCGAAATGTTTTAACGAAAAGACAGACACCAATATTTCATAATATTCCTCAGCAACAGCTCAATGCCGATACAAAGTTTATTTAAAATTCAGCGCATATCTTACAAGCAAATTAAATTAAAATTTCCTTTTAACCGTTTTCAAAATAAAGTACAACCAAACAAGTGACAGCTAGAATTTTCAATTATTAAAGAAAGTTTTCACATCTTTTAGCTATGAATGATATCCTTTGCGACAACAACGATGCCATGCTTTACGTAACAAATGAAACCGGTGGCAGCTGTGACACTTTTTGTATACCTTTGTTCGTCCATTGTCACTCCTAATTTTGTTTTGGAAAAAAACCACCACTGTACTAAAAATAAATGTCTAAGACATTCCCCCCCTTTGCACACATATTTGACCCAAATTGTGGAATTAAAGTGCGGAAACGCACGCAACCATGTAAGGATCATAAACTTGGCTTTCTACTCCATATACATAGGTATAACATACAGAAGGTTCTTCTATATTACATTCTAACACTATCATTAAAATAATATTATAGGAGACAATTTGCAAGGGTGACAATTCGTGTTTCTGCAAAAACATTCTTATGAAACTACTACTACCAACAACCATTAACATCGATCTTAATTATTGTGAATTGAGATACAGAAATGTGTCTATTATTAAAGAGCATAGTCTGGAAAAATGAAGTTGCTAACACGTTTTCTGAAAATTTAGTAGCGGAATTTCATTGATTACAATTGCAAGTAAAATGGTGGATTGTGTTCATGTAGTTAATATGGCTGATAAGAGACTACTTCTACAGAAAACTATCTGTTTGTTTTGTAAGAAGAATTTCAATCAACCATTGGGTCAACCTGTAGCGATGACACTTATGCTATACTGAGAACTATCCCATAATTAGTAACATGTGGTAAATATTTAAGGAGTGTTATTTTTTACTTATTCAGTATTCATGTAGTCCTGTTAACTTAACATGTTTTTTACTGTTTTTGATAATCAAAGAGTAAACTATTTTTTTTAAAAGAAACACACATTAATAATAAATGCAACAAACAATAATTAAATTTTGATTAAAAACTCTAAGGGCCACTTTTCAGTGCTGAGAGAAAATTAACCCTGGTTTAAATTTAATGTTTAAGAGTTAACATATGAAGAAGATTTTCAGTGCAGGATTAAATTTGGACCCATGAGTGGTGTTTGGCTCGAACTTCCAAGGAGCTAGACGTTGTCTATCGGAGATCGGCAAACATATGGACGGAGTTATGCATGATGCGGAAACAATGGAATACATGGCAACTGATGGAATTACCTGGCATTTTATCCCCCCTGGAAGTACTCACTTTGGCGGTATTTGGGAGGCTGGGGTGAAATTAGTCAAAACTCATCTTAAACGTGTAATAGGCACATCAATTCTTACATATGAGGAATTAAATACTTTATTAATTCAAATAGAATCTGTGTTAAAATCTCGTCCTTTATGTTATATACATGAAACCGATACTAATATCAATTTTCTTTCACCAGCGCATTTTTTGCTTGGGCGACCTTTTTCACCATTAGATGAGCCAGAAACTCCACACAAAAGCATGTCACTACAAAGAAACAGGGAACTCTTAACTAATTAACATCATGGGTTTTGGAAACATTGGTATCGTGACTATTTGACGACATTACAACAACGTGTTAAGTGGTTCACAACGCAGCCAAACTTGGAAGTTGGGCAGGTAGTGGTAATAAAGGACCCCAACATCCCACCCGCACGGTGGTTACTTGGTCGTATTGTTTGCTGCATCCCAGAATCAGATGGTGTTGTACGAGTTGTCAAAATCTAGACGACTAAGGGAATTGTAACTCGTCCGATTATCAAAATAGCTCCTCTGCCGTTATCTGAATCTGGTGCTTCAGCGGGGGGTGAATGTTAAGAATACCAACTTTTAATTGTATAAAATATTAACCTAATAGTATAACATATACCTAACTGGTTATTGTAATAGATTATTTGCTTGAACAGATTGTACATATATAAATTCATAGTTTTCTTCTTTTTTTGAGGGGCTCAGTGGCGCGATGGTTAGTGCGATGAACTGCCGCGCAGGAGGTCTGGGTTCGATTCCCAGCCGTAGCAACACCTAAATGATTTTTCACTGGCCCTCCTCTCGTGATGATCTGACAAATCATCCGAGTAGTATCAATTGTCAAGAATAGCTTATCTCAACTTAGCCGTTCGGAGTCGGCATAAAACAGGAGGTCCCGCCATCGTGCAAGAAGTACACACGCACACATGAATGGTTGTGAGAAAGCTAGGCCCTGGGTACTAACGAGCCTGTTGCGCCAAAAATTTGTATTTGTATAGTTTTCTTCTTTTTACGAATTTAAATTGTTCCTCACTTTTGCTGCAACATTCGACTTGATAAGTATTCCCATTTTTGTGTACATATTTGTAACTTATTTCATTATAATTAAATTCATATGAATGTAAAACATTAAACCTCCTATTTCCTTACAATCATAACAACTTGTTCCATCTTTGTTTATCAACACCACATTAAAAATGCATAAGGTAGTTAACAACATTATCATGTGGAGAATATTGTAATCAGAGTTAAACAGTTAGAAAAGAGTTTTTTTTTGTCTTTAAGTCGACTATAGTTAAGTAAATGATGTAAACAAGTGCGCGCGCACTTAACTATAGTCCACATTTTAAAATCGATATTTAAAAAAATCGACATTTTCGCAATCGATTTTTTGATCAGTCGACATTTTAACCAATCGTTATTTTTTTGGTCGAATTTTTCCAATCGATATTTTGAAAAGCGATCAATCGTACCCAACCCTGTTCACATACATTCGGCGCCGCATGTCGATCAACAAGCCACTCTCGAATAATTGTTAATATTTACGTTAACAGTATTACTTTAATCATATCAACCTGCAATTTTAGATAAAAGTCGACATTTTTACGGGAAACGTACAAATTGCTGACAAAAAAATGTCGACTACCATTCGGTAAAATCTCGACAGAATTTTCATTGATTTTTAAAACATCGAAAGTTTATAATCTCGACATATAAAATTTAGGCTATATTTTTCAAATGGCGGTTAAATTGTTGACACATTTGGATATGTGTACCATGTTGTTTATGGATTAAAAGGTCATGGGAATGAATCGAATGGCTTTTGCAAACAGTGTTCTAGCTGTTTGCAATAGTAGAGCTTACTCGATCTTTGCAAGACAATTTCTTTTTGTTTTTACATCACCACCGATGTACATGTACATATCACCTTGTTATACCCTATCCCATAGGGGTATATTAGTTTTGATACATATGTAGTTTGTAACATAGAGAAATAATATAGCCACATATACCTCAAAGTATATGGATCGACTCAGAATCGATAGCTGAGTCGATTTAGCCATGTCTGTCCGTCCGTGCGTACGTCACCAGTTTTTGGGCCTTAAATTTTAAGCTAGAAGGATGAAATTTGGTACACGTGCTCTTTGTTGCTCCCAGCAGAACAATTGTAAAAAATTTTGAAATCCGCCCACTGCCACGCCCCTTTTTTAGAAAAACGTATTTTTTGGCCAAAAAAGTTTAAAGTTTTCGAAAAAAATTTGATGCAGAATAATTAGCAATATTAATATAAACATTTCGTCCATAGATCATTTCAGCCCACGCCCACTTTTTGGGGACGTTTTCTTACAAAAACCGTTTGTATACCCTACCCCATAGCATATGCAGGAGGAAAACGATGTGTTTTGTCAAACAACAAAAGATTCTGATAAACTGTTTAAACAATATGTTGTGATAATGTCATTATCTATATTATAGGCTAATAAAGCCCACTTTTTGGAGATATTATATTTGAGGATGGGATGGGATAGGGTATTCAACGATCCGCACAGCGGATTGTAGCCTTCTCATATGTTTTTTTTTTAACATAGAGTTAAACACTTAGCAAGTTAAGTGCGCGCTCACTTGTAAACATCATTCACTTAACTAAAGTCGATATTTTAAAAAATCGACATATTCACAATCGTCTTTCTGATCAGTCGAAATTTTAAACAATCGATATTTTTTTGATCGATTTTTTGCAATCGGTATTTTTAAAAAGTTGTCAATTGTAATCAACCTGCGGCACCGCATGCATGTGAACATCATCATTCAATCATTCAAAGGACTTGCGAACACGAACACGAACCGGTTGAATTTTGTGTAATATAACAAGCTCTATTTGTGTGTGTACTGTCCATGTTTGTTTTCAGTTTTGTTTCTTTTTAATATCCACGAAAATATACAACACAAATAATTAAAATTGGGTGCTACCGGCTTAATTCGTATATTCGAATACATAATATTTTTTTTTCGTTGAAATTCTTGTTTGTTTATACCCTATCCCATAGGGGGGTATATTAGTTTTGATACTTAGTTTGTAACATAGAGAAATAATTTTGCTACATATACCTCAAAGTATATGGATCGACTCAGAATCGCTAGCTGAGTCGAATTAGCCATGTCTGTCTGTCCGTCCGTCCGTCGCGTCCGTCTGTCCGTTCGTCACCGATTTTTGGGCCTTAAATTTTGAGCTAGGATAATGAAATTTGGTTTATAGGATCCTCGTCCGTGCTACCAGAACAAGTGTAAAAATTTTTGAAATCCGCCCACTGCCACGCCCCCTTTTTAGAAAAACTTATTTTTTGGCCAAACCGTAAGGAATTTCAAAAAAGTGTCTGAGCAGCATATGAAGACAAACCTTATATCAATATTTCGTTCATACAAAGTTTTTTGCCACGCCCACTTTTTGGGGGCGTTTTTAGCAAAAACGCTTTTCGTCCAAATTTTAAAACTTTCGAAAAAAATGTTTGATGCAAATACTTCCGCAATGGTAATATAAACATTTTGTCCATAGATCATTTTCACCTACGCCCACATTTTGGGGGCGTTTTCTTACAAAAACCATTTGATTGCCCCATCCCAAGGCATTAGCAATAGAAATACGTTGTTTTTTGTCGAACCACAAAAGATTTTGATAAACTGTCTGAGCAATATATTGTGACAATGTCATTTTCTGTATTTCGTCGCCATGAGGCCTATATTTTGAGGATATTAATTTTAAGGTGGGATGGGATAGGGTATTCAACGAGCCGCACAGCGGATTGTAGCCTCTCATATGTTTTTATTTTCATTTACGTCGATTGACACAGAATTAACCGCCGTCTATTTTTTTGAAATATCACAACTGTCAGAAAACACATGCATGTGTTGGTAGATTGCATCTCTTCAACCACTTAATTATGGATGAAAAATTGGTCTCCAGTGGCTCTCAAACTGTGTACCCTCCTCACCCGTGACACCAACAAACATGTGGTTCAACCGGTCGAAGCATACTCGTGCACGAAGGTCCAAGGAGAGCATTCCTGTTTTAATTTAGATAAAAGTCGACATTTTTACCGACAACTTTTCAATTGATTTTTTAAAGTTCTGGATTTTAAACTGCCAACTTTTTTTGTTGATCAAACTTCAGTTGACATTTGAACATGAAAATTATATTTGTCCAGTTGACATTCTTTTTGTCGTTCGTACGCTTCCCTGCATGTCGTATGTCCTCCTTTTAGGAGCTGATGTCTTCTTCTAGTTTCTGCAATGAATTTTCGTCACAGATTACCAGGTTATTGATTGAGAAACATTCTTTTAGTCAATCTGTCAATCTGTAATCCGTAATCCTGCCGATTTCTTCCTTGTCTAAGAGATTGACAATTGTCATTCGATTGATCTTAAATTAGAAATCGAAACAATGCAAGTTAGCTCTATACAAGTCAAAAGCAGACAATCATTTCTGAAAATATCGTCTATCTACTGCCCACCACGATGCAAGGTTGAGAAATTTGACTTTGAAAACTTGCTTAATTCACTTGGACAACGTTTTCTCATCGGAGGAGACTTTAATGCAAAACATACATTCTGGGGATCTAGATGCATATCACAGAAAGGTAGGATGCTTTATGATGTAGGTAGAAAGTACAATACCGAATTTCATTCTACGGGAAAACCAACTTCTATCCAACTGATGTTAGAAAAATACCGGATTTGATCGATTTTTTCATTGTAAAAGGTCTGCCGTCCAATCGAATCAAAGTTGAAGAATGCTTTGATCTTTCCTCTGATCATTCTCCAGTCATTTTAACAACGAGCGAGTCACTGATTATAAATGAAAAACCACCCAGAATAACAAACGGGAAAACCAACTGGGAAGGCTTCAAAAACGATATTGAAAATAATATCCGACTGGGTGTATCGCTCAGAACCCCATTGCAACTCGAAGTCGCGGTTGACTCCTTTATCGATACCATCCAAAAAGCAGCATGGAATAATACTCCTCAACAGAACAAAATTGTGAGCTATAGTAAAATTAAGTACCCCCGAGAAATACAAGATTTAGTAGGACAAAAAAGAAAAGCTGGTAAAAGATGGCACCAAACTCGTGCCCCGCAAGATAAAACACATCTCAATCGGTTGAGTAATTTGCTATCAAATTCGATTAAAAATTTTAAAAACCATGCAGTAGAAACTTATCTGCAAAGCCTAACCGCTGGAAAGGAATCGAATTATTCGCTCTGGAAAGCAATTAGAGTCATAAAACGGCCAAAAATCGCTGTGCCGCCCATTAGGGTAACTCAAGACGTTTGGGCAAAGAGCGATAAGGAAAAAGCTGACGTTTTTGCCTCACATCTTGAGGAAACATTTAAGCTATTTGATGGTCCGGCGCAAAATGAAAACATTAATATATTCGAGAGTACAACCGATAATAACATAGTAAGATATGCAAGTATTGCCGAGCTTAAACGGGAAATACAGAAACTAAAGCCTAAAAAAGCTCCGGGTTATGACCTGATTACAGGAGAACTTCTTAAAATGTTGCCTCGGAAAGCATTAACTAAGCTTCTTTTTATTATAAATGCAGCAATCAGGTTAGAATACATACCAAGACAGTGGAAAGTCGCGGAAGTGATTATGGTTTTTTTTTTTAGAATACACTATCAGATCTGTGTCGTAGCGAGCTTAATACAAGCGCATCTACGAGCAGAGATTTGCCACAGCATATAAAATGCATCCACAGGCTCATCATTTAGTGCATTTGTTAGTGGGACATAACAAAACACTGAAGTTAGTTTGACGTCACTAACAAAATCAATAAACGATGAAATTATTATTAACAAAACAAGAAAAAAAAATAAACATACACTTATTACGACTCTAGAATACAATTACGCAAAGTGTTTTTTAAACTACTTTTACTAACATGCAGTTCAACTACATCGCTATTTTTATTGTAAACTCTACTCATGCGACTTATAGCCTCATGCATACCATAGTTGTATTTATGATTAGGAATATGTAAAATATTTAGTTTACGAAGGTTATAGGAACCTCCACGGGTATTAAAACCAATAGCACTTAATAGATCAGGAGCATCTATTTGTCCTGATAATATTTGGTGTAAGAAGACCATGTCATTGTTAAGTCTACGTTGAGACAAAGGCAACAACTGCAGCAGTTTAATTCGACACCTATACGGAGGCAAATTGTGTACATCATCCCATGGAAGTCCTCTCAAAGCAAATCTTATAAAATTGCGTTGGACTGCCTCAATTCTATTTGAGTGAACGACATAGAAGGGTGTCCACACCTGTGAGGCATACTCCAAGTGAGGGCGCACTAGACAATTATATAACGAAAGGGTGACATAAGGATCATTGAACTCTTTTGACCACCTTTTTATAAATCCCAACATAGAGTTGGATTTATTCACAATAACGTTTATGTGTTTATTAAACTCCAATTTAGGATCAAAATAAACACCAAGATCTTTAAAACTGTCAATACGACAGAGAGTGTGCCCCGACAGAGTATAACTGAAATTGGACGGAATACGTTTTCGTGAAAATGACATATGCTGGCACTTAGTGGGGTTCAGATTCAAACCGTTTTTAAAACGCCATGTTGTAAAGCTATTCAAATCAGTTTGAAGTGAAAGCGAATCGCTTGGATCTCCTACACATTTGAAAATTTTCATGTCATCAGCATATATCAGTATTTTGCTCTCTCGAATACAAGCTTTTGCATCGTTAATAGCAAGAATAAATAAGATAGGGCCTAAATGACTACCTTGGGGTACTCCAGATTGGGCAACAAAAGGGTTGGATTTAGAGCCTCTAAATTTTACCTGATAAGTTCTTAGTGAGAGATATGATTGAACCCAATTTATGAAACCTGGAGGGAAACCATAAACCTTAAGTTTATAAATTATGATGTTATGTGATGGTTCTAAAACCAGGAAAATCACCGAATGAAATAAAACTTACAGGCCTATTTCACTTCTTCCAATAATTTCAAAAGTTTTTGAACGGATATTACTCGGTCGCTTACACCCCATAATTGAACAGAAACGTCCTCTACCTGACCATCAATTTGGGTTTAGAAGTAAACATTCAACGGTGGACCAAGTATATCGAATTACAGATGTAATTGAGAAAGCTTTCGAAGAAAAGAAAATTTATTCAGCCGTATTTCTTGACGTACCTCCTGTACCTCCTATTCACTCGTGATATACCACAAACAAACGATACAATAGTTGCAACGTTTGCTGACGATACTGCTATACTAGCAGTTGGCACAACAATAGAGGAAACAAATATCAAATTACAAAACGCTCTTAACGAGGTTAAAGAATGGACTAAATCCTGGCGGATTGCACTTAATGAGAGCAAATCGATCCATGTAGATTTTTCATATAAACGGACAAACAATTTGCCTGTATTATTAAATACGGTTCGAGTCCCGTTTGCAAATGAAGCGAAATATCTCGGTATGACACTCGATGCAAAATTAAAATGGAAGTTGCATGTAAAAAAGAAATGCGAAGAACTTAAGAATAAATACAGAGAACTGTTCTGGTTGCTCGGAAACTATTCGAAGCTTAACCTTGATAACAAGCTGCTATTATACAAGCAAGTGCTAAAACCGGTTTGGACATATGGTATACAACTATGGGGTTGTACCAGTGAAACGAATCTAAACATTTTACAAACTTTTGAAAACAAAATGTTAAGATCATTCGGCAATGCGCCGTGGTACGTTAGGAACAAAGATCTACGCAGAGATCTATGTATTCCCGCAGTTAAAGATGAAACAAACAATTTTGCACGAAAACATAAAAAACGTTTATTAGGCCACGTTAACACAACAGTCCTTTAAATTCTTAACGAAAGAAATATATTGCGGCGTCTTCAAAGAACTAAACCCTTAGATTTGGCCCGATAATAACAAACCGCGCTATAAATTGCGGAAAAAGCAGGAACTCTCAAAGGAAAGTTACCTGCCAAACATATTATATACTCGTGATAAAAAAATTGCTAGATAAGTCGAATACTTAGTTGCAATAGAAATACAAAATGGGTGGTGGTTTTAGTGAGTAAAAATCTCACACTACTTTGGACACGTGCTCATCGTGTCTATGAAGATTTCCACCAGCCCACGGAAAAAAAAAAGAGATTGGCGTTTATTTGGTCACTTTTTGCCATCTGACAGGGGCGCACCATCTCATCGGTTTCGTCCTGGATTATAAGGATCTCGTTCAAGATGTCTTGTTCGTATCTTCCAATATTGGATGCTTGGACTTTTTTTAAAATTGGTCTATCCTCCAGTTGACTTTTTGGTGCATGACGTCAAAAAGCCGACTGTTGATTTAGTATTACTGGTTATTGTAAGTGATGATAATGACCTGTCATGCATCTGGGTTTCCTGCGATCCAATTCCAGGCTGATCCTATCCAATTGATGGATCCTTTACTTCGGCGATTTCTTCTTTTGAGACTAACCTTTCGTTGAATTGGATGACCTGACTGTTTTTATACACCGGCTCGTTAAAACTTTTAAAGTTGATTGAAACCTTGATTCTGTCCATCAGGCTTTCATATTGCGTCAGATCGATCACGTGCTCTAGCATGAAGTACCCGTCAAGAATACAGCCTTTGCCCTTTTTTATCGTGACGAATGGCTACTGATAATTGAAAATTTGATATCCATGAGCGGCTATTAGGAAATCATGTATTAATATGATTGGATTTTTTCTCATTGTATTTACTGGGAATTTTGTAGATATGAATGTTCTTCAGACCACACTGGGATTTCGTTCTTTAAAAGAGAAAACGAAAGGAATTAAGTTCCGTTTCAAAATCTATTTGGGCACAGATCTTTCTGAAGGATTGTGTTCTCCATTGTGGAGGTAAACGTTTAAAATTGTAAGCACCATACTAAGACAAGATTTACTTCACACGAATCATTATTAATGCTTTGTGATCTCCAATGGAAGGTCTTTAATAATCACTGTTTAAATAGTGTGTCCCCATGGGTACAGCGATTTGCGGCGGAACGTAGCCAATACAAGAGGATGAGGATGAGTAATCATGGAAAAAAAGGATGTCGTTTACGCAGCTGTCCGTGCTCGGGCGCCAGTCCAGGATGTCCTTGAAGAGGAATTCAAAAAAAAAAACACGAACGTCCGTCCTAACAGTTCGACTTCCTAAATAACACTTTTTGTTCGGAAAACGTTATACGAATCCGTACGCTTTGCCCTCTAATAATCGGTTATTAGCACATTCGAGTAATCCGATTCCAATGCACTTCTCCTCTGGGAACAGGCAGGTGCCGCGTTACCAGATTTAGGAGGATTTGATAATACAAATTACATGCAGCAGATTTTTAGCACTTTTTAAAATATCAGCAATTTTTAAAAAAAATAGGGTTTAAACAAAAACAACGTTTTTCTGGTCGGTGCATGAATATGTTGACTCATACATTTCTGTTCAAGAAAGAGACAATTTTTTAAAGTCCCGTTATTTGCCCTTCTCAGAAAAAATAGTATGCATTTATATATCTAAAGACCCCACTAAGCAATTCACAAAATTTGGTTGAAATTCTATGTTCTATTTTCAGGAAATCATTAAATTTATAAATTACCGTTATAAGCACCTTTAAGAAAAACTGAGTACGCAGCATTCTTATACACGTATACAACATTTAATTATTAAAATCTTATCAAAATCTTAAAAGCTATTTTCGAAAATATCAACATTTAAATAAAATTGCAACAAAATGTTAAATGCTTCTGAAGAATTTGAGCATCCATTCATATTCAGAATATATGTGCATATTATACTACATTCCAATTCTTGAGAAATCAGACATTTTCTAAAGTATCGTTTTGTGCATTTTTGGCGAAAAACTGCGTATATTATAGATATAAGCTAAGTTATTTATTTTTATCACCATCGTTAGAGCCGTTATTAAGATAAAACCGTTATATGACAAGTACCGTTAATTTTATTGCTAGAAGTCCAATTCGAAAAACTCCTCTGAAGAACTACTTGGGCATGTATGTTATTATTACATACCCAACATTTTAGTCAAATCGGCCGAATTGCTTGGGAGTTATTAATAAAAGACTCCAGATCACAGAACACAGATCACAGACTACAGACTCCCGACTCCGGATGGCAGACATACATTTTTTGAAAAAAATCTTTTCTGGATTTGAGGGAACTCAAAGCATAAGAATTTGTAAAAATCTTCGAATTTTTGTTGCCATCACAATACTTCCCAATACTACGTCTAATGGGGGAAGTATAAAATGGCCCAAAATTGTGTTAGACGAAAATTATTACTGGAGGAGCCATTAAGACAAACGGACCAATGGATTAATGGACCAATGGAATACACTTTTTGAGTTCCCACATCATCATAATGTCAGAATCTAAATCTCTAGGTTGAAAATATGCGAAAGCAAATGAGGGAACGTACATTCGGGATCTGTTCTATATGACATTAGTCTCGAGCTTACATTTATTTATTCCCTTTTTATATCTAAATTATATCCAATTCTTATATCTACACCCTTCCAAAAGTATTATTAGTTGCCTTCATAAAGATTTATTACTTCATCTTGAAAATCTCAAACAATTTCAATTTCTGCCAAACTGATAATTAAACTTAATTAATTCAATTTCGATTATTATTTTGCAGTCATTTTCTTTTCCAAAGGGCACAATTGTCGACAAGGTCCATCGGATAATAGCATTGCCTTAAAAAGTTGCTACGTCTCTCTTTAAGAAACCCTAAATCCAATTAAACTCTTGTGAAAATGACTTTTATTAATTTAGTCATCTTTTATCCATTTTCGCACAATACCGCTGTTAAGTTATTTCAGATTGAAATGAAGAGATTTGTGTTCTGATAAAGGAAAATTGAATTTCAAATGAATAAGCAGAACGGAGCAGAGCAGGCATTGAATGTAAGTGAAGCCATTGGAAGACCGTGATTTATCGTAGCTATGTGCATCAGCGGTGAGTATTTTTACGACCGTCTTTACTGCTTTGCAAGAACGCACTTTTACGAGTGCTTGTGAATTTTCATCATAAAATCTTAAAATTAAAACGAACGAATGTCTCCTTTTCGTTCGGTCGTAATGTAGCTTAAAATAGTTTTGAATGAGTGCATTTGTATGATTAAAATATTCGCTGACTCGTAAAGTGAGTCGAATGACATTTGGAAGTACTTTATTGATTTTGTTTTTCAGCATTGGCTATTGTGCATAATATATAGTGGAGTAGTCCATTCATCTGACAGCAGCGCTATGACTAAATTAAAAAGTGGGCAAACTACAATAAAGCCACATTCTGTGAACCTGAACATAGTACAAAGAGTTAAAATCATAAAATCGGAGAATAATAAAATCAATTGATACCCCATCCCATCTTTAAACTAGTATCTTAAAAAAGTGGGAGTAGCTTCAAACTTTATGAGGATAAATTACAGAAAATGGCATTGTGACAACAAATTGTTCAGACAGTTTATCAACATTTTGTTTGATTCGACAAAAAACAACGTATTCGTCTGTTATATGCTATGGGGTATAGGGTTTGCAAATTGTTTTATTGAAAAACGCCCTACATATGTTGACGTAGGTTAAACAGACCTGATGACCTAAAAGTTCATATTAAACAAATGTCTTTACCGAAATCCGTTTCTTACTAAAAATGTCCCCCAAAAGGGGATAAAATATAAATGATAAGATTGGAATGATGAAATTTCTTTTTTGCTCCCAGCAGAACAAGTGTGAAAACTTCCAACCGCCGACTTTTAATAAAAACATTGTTTTATGGTCAAACAGTACGGAGTTTTGAAAAAAGTATCTAAACAATATATTTAGACAATATTATTACAAAATAATATACAAATTTTTGGCGCAACAGGCTCGTTAGTACCCAGGGCCTAGCATTCTCACAACCAATCATTTGTGCTTGTGTACTTCTTCCACGATGGCAGGACCGCCTGTTTTATACCTTATCCGAACGGCTTAGTTGAGATAAGGTATTCATGACAATTGCTAATACTCGGATGATTTGTTAGATCACCACGTGAGGAGGGCCAGTGAAAAATCATGTTGGTGTCGCTACGGCTAGGAATCGAACACAGACCTTCTTGCCCGCAGTTCATCGCACTAACCATCGCGCCAATGAGCCCAATGGTCCAATAAGCAATTGTAGATATTTACTACTAAATTTCGTCAGACTCTTTGTTAGATGAACAAGTTTATAAAACAGTTTGTTCAATAAGCAATTGTAGCTAGATGGCGCATGAAGTTGGAAACTTTCTTGGTGTTGCTGCTTACCTGGTATGTAGTGACTTAGTTACTTATAAGATTCGGGACCCATAAAGAAGATCGTGCGGAGTTTGACCAGAGACTATAGTCTGGTACAAGGGAATCAGGAGCCCCTAAGACTTGTCTTAGGCTGATTGAGAGGTAGACCCCCTTGTAGGAAGTTTTAGAATAGAAGTGACGTAGATAGAGCTCGGTCCTTAGCTTAGCAAGGATGAAAACAACACTATTTTTGAAAATGCAACAATGCAACGTGTCCTGCGTTGAGGTGTTAACCAACAGTTTTCTATGGTAGTGATATGTGGGTAGGCCCACCGTGAAAAAAAGAGCTGTAATGGCTAGGTGTTCACGTTAAGCATACTTTACATTATCTGTAGCAAATACTATTTACCGTAACGTGACGCTCATTTTCATTGACAAAAACAGCCCAATGACGCCACCGACATGAAAACCGCACAAAACAGTGACTTTTGCGGATGAAGTGGTGTTTCATGAAGTACATGAGGTCACCTGTCCAGTAACGCATATTTTGCTTATTGATGAAGCCGTTCAACCAAAAACGCGCTTCATCGGTAAAGATGAAATTCTTCATTTTCTTCCATCATATCCAGAGCCCGATTCGAGAACGTACGTCGCTTCATATATGATCAAGTGGCTTTAGTTTATGAGTCAGCTTGATCTTGTAAGGATGTATGTTTGGGAGAGGCTTAATTCTTGAGAACGCCGTGAAATTGACTGATTTGGCTCGTTTGCGACGGACGCTTGTACGGCAGCAAAAAAAATTTATTAAAAACAAAAAGTTAATAACATACGTAATTTTAAATTTATAATTCTTGTCAAACAATCTTCTGCAGAAAAGCCTTCGGCTTTGCAGACACCTCTGTTAAAACTTGTAAAAATGTATATCTCTAATGAGAATTCAAATGTGATTTCTGAAATTAAATTATAATTGCGGCTTGAAATTGGCGTTAACGCTCTTAAATTTGCAAATACCGACTCGGAATTTCGGTAGTAAATTTTCATTATTTGTAAAAGTTGCTTCTTGATGTACTTTACCATGATGTTGATTTTATTAAATATTTTGACATTGACAGCTTAATTGGTAATTGGTTTAAGGGTGCGTTCATTCAGAAAGTTTGAAGTTGTCAAGTCACTATTGAAAGACCATTTATAAGAAACTGTAATTATATGATCTCTAAATGCTGAACTTGAAAAAAATCCGTTAAGAAATATTTAGGTCAAAACTACAATACATATTAAAAACTTTAATAGTAATTCATATATCGGATTTCGTTCAACTAGACAATAGTTTTTGCGATTTTACGATTTACGATTTTTGTAATATCGTCTTAATAGATATATCCGTTGTTCGCCCTCTCTCGAAAAAAACTGAGTATACAGTTTGGCTACAAACGGTAATGTTTAATGTTTGCGTAAAAATTATTAATAAAAAGAGACATTTAACAATAAATAGATCCAAAATAGACCATGAACAGGGACATCAAAGTGCCCATCTACCGCTCTACAATCGCAGATAACGAGGGAAAAACAATATCCAAAAGCAAATATCAAGTGAAAGCCAATAAAAGCCTGTGACATATTACACTCACTCGACAAAACCTCTTAATAAACCTCATAATAAAACTAAATCCCAAGGATGGTTACATCTGTAGAAGAACTGGTGATGGAGAAACAGACGTATACATACCTCACTTTCATAGTAGTCTTAGGAACAAAACACTTGAAAGCAACTAATTCTAAGATATTCAGGAACTTCCCAAAAGAAGGTAGGATATGAACTAATTCTAAATAATGAGTACCTGAATTATCTAAATGTGGTGGGGTAAATGATACCCTACTTCACTAACCGCTATCCTAGCCTAACCATTCCCTCCGCTCTATGAATCTCAACACACTCCTTCACAGAATCTATTCAACGTTTTATATGTTTCAATTATTAATTTTAATTGTTTCTAAACTGAGATAAATGGGTAAAATTGTCGAAATGCGTCTTACTAAATGGATCCACCACACAATATGTCAACCAGACCCATCCCGTACAATATCCCTAATTATTTTCATTATCCGGATGTTTCTCGTCCATCAACTGAGCACTACTTATGAAGGATTGCAAATACTTAATCAGAAGATTATGCAAAGGTCTATTCGTTATCTGACAAAAGGGGTCCAGGCCCGATGATTGCTCTTGAGTTTTGAAACTTTTAGGATACTGTTTCACATTTAGCTTTTCAATTCGACCACATGGATCATGTGTCGTATAGCCTCAGCAAAGGGCTAACGCAAACTTTTAAAACTTATGGGGTACAGTGATTAGCATGGACGATTGTTGGTTGACCATTTCTCCAACGAATTGGAAGTGGGAGAAGGAGGGCTTTCGGGGATAACACTTGCGGAAACAAGACACAAAGTTTTATGTCCAAAAGTAAAAGTCCAATTTTATTATATTTCTCTTACTAAGACAAAGGTATTGTTTTCGTAAACATTTTCGACCTCGAGATTATGATGATTTTAACATTACGGCGACAGGGGAACCCAAAAAGTTATTTTTGCAATCCCAGCCTGAATGGGTAGACCGAATTTCTAGGGCTTTTTTTCGTTTACTCTTAGCCATTGTATTAACGTTTCCAAACACACGAAAAGTCCACACAACATCAATTTCCTAGATAACGGATCCAACGATTTTGGTTAAACTTAAAACATACAATGGATAAAGTAGTTCTAATGAAACCGTATATCCAGTTTTTCCATACAACGAATTTTTGGATTTAGACCATGACAGGAAAATTATCAATTTTTCGCAGACTATTTGGTCACATTGCATAAAATTTAAGAAATATAATATTATTACTGTTTGCAACAATTGCACACAATTAGTTTTGGTCCAAACAGTTCTTAACGTATTTTCCAATTTTGGCCAATAACGGAAAATCATTTTAATTCACATGGACACTGATTCCTTAAAATTTCTTAATAAAAGATTTTGTAATCAGAGTTCCATATTATTTATTATTTTTTAACATTAATAATTAAAATGAATATTTTTGTGTATTTTGGTCAAACTATGAAAATCCTTAAATTCTCTCATGCCAATCTCGCAGTAAAAGAGAAAGTTGCGTACGACCCAGTTGTGCACCTATCATTCGGATATTATTTCAGCGGAACATGCAAACGTAAAACATGTAGCCACCGATAGAGGGAAGTATTCTAATCGAATACCTCGAAAACCTTTTTTTATAGTTAATCGATCGAAGTACATCGCGTATAACACCATTGCATGCGGTACCATAAAAAGCATTTGCCGTTGTCGGATGTTGGAATCTTGTTGTAATTTAAGATCATACAAACGACTTCGTCATCAAATGGTTTGCATTTCAGATTCAAGACGAATACCAATGTGTATGATACCGTATTCTTTACTCTTGTTTTTTTTTTTTAAAAAAACATGAAGGTTGTTGGGTTACTCAGGAAATTGTACACTGAGCGAATAAAACTTTTATGCATTCGAATATTATTTGCATGTGCTACAACCTACTAAGCGATTTTAAGTTACAGTTCGTAGGAATATGTAAAGATGTTAAAATGTTAATAAAAAACGGATTTTCGGATGAAAGTACCGTATTTCAAAGGTAATATAGTGATACTCAAGTTATATTATGTTCTAAAATTTTACTAAATGGAACGTGTACTGTATTTTGTATTACACATATACAAGGTTGCGCAAAAATAACCTTCCGATGTTTTTTGTCTGTAATTTAAAAAAAAATGAAAAACTTTGATTCTTCTTGTGGATTATTTTTATTTCGTCTTTTAATTTTTGTTACATCAAGTCGAGAATATGATGTCATGTAAATGGCCGCCGCCACAGTTGATTGTCATTTGAGCCCTTTTTATGGCATTTTCCATCACTTTGGCCAAAACTTCCGGCGATAGGTCCTCACATTCTTGACGGATATTGTCTTTAAGAGCTGCAAGAGTCTGAGGCTTGTTGACATAAACCCGCGACTTCAAAAAGCCCCACAAAAAGAAGTCTGGAGCGGTCAAATCAGGCGATCTTGCTGGCCAGTGCAAATCGATAAAACGGGAGATTAGGCGCCCGGGAAATGCATCCTTCAGCATATCGGTTGTGGCACGTGCAGTGTGTGCCGTTGCACCGTCCTGTTGGAACCACATGTTTTCCAATCCCAATTCATCAAGTTGCGGCAAAAAGAACTCGTTGATCATTGCTCTGTAGCGCTCACCATTCACAGTAATCGTTTGGCCCGCGCCGTCTTCGAAGAAAAAAGGTCCGATGACTCCTCCAGCGAAAACAGCACACCATACAGTGACTTTGAGCGGGTGTAATGGCTCTTCGTGGGTTACATGCGGATTTTCAGTGCCCCAGAATCGTAAATTTTGCTTATTTACGTACCCGCTAAGATGGAAATGGGCCTCATCACTCATGATTATTTTTGATGAAAAATCATATTCCTCTTGGTGGGGATTAAGGATGGCTTGAGCGTATGTAAGACGCGATTGTCGGTCAGCAGCTAACAGCTGATGCACCGTCTGGACTTTGTACGGAAACATCTCCAAATCTTGTACCAAAATTCGCTGTAAAGACCGTCGACTGATACCCATTTGCGTGGCACGTCGTCTGGTCGATGTCGACGGCGCTTCCATGACATCTTCGGCTACAGCAGCAATATTCTCTGCAGAACGGCTACTCCGCCTGGCAGCATCTCGTGTTGTGCCGATCTCTTCGAGGCGAGCGGCTAAACGTCGCAGTGTTTCACCAATAGCCGTTGGACGGCTAGGAAATCTGCGACGAAATTCACGTTGTGCCAAAGTCACCGACCGATTATTGCTCAAATAAATAGTCACCAATATTCCGCGTTCTGGAGCAGTGCAGCGTAACATTGTTTATTAACGTGTATTTCGCATGTGTTTACTACACAAATGTCAAAACAGAACTGACATTAGGGGCCAATCGCAAACTTTATAGCATTTTCTGATAGGAGGATTACTTTTGCGCCACCTTGTATATTTCAAGTAGATCTATATTCATACTACTACAGTTATGAACTTATGTAAATATTTACCTCTGTAAAACTTGGGAAGAAACCTTAAATAAAGACAGTTGATTGTAAGCTTTTAATCGGTTAGGTTCTTTTTATTACAAGTCTCTCTTACAGACCATTTTGGCGACGAGGAATTTAAATTTAGATCGCACGTGATTGCAGGGTATCGAAGTCGTGGGGTATTTTATTTCGTGGTAAATTGTAGTCAGAACCTTAATTGCCGAAATGTCGTTTATCGGGAATATTGAACCATTCGACCAATCGAAAAATTCGTTCGCGACGTATGTCGAGCGGTTTGAACAAATCTTAAAAGTAAATGAAGTCGCTGAAGAAAAGACATTGGCACTTTTTATTACTTTGGTTGGTGGTGAGACATACATGAACTCCTTAAGAATTTGTGTGTGCCTGTGGATCCCCTCGAGAAAAGGTATACCGAGTGGCGTGTTTAAAAAAACATTATAGCCCAGACCCATTAGTCGTGTTGGAACGGTTTAAATTCAATAAACGCGACCATAAACCGAGCGAGACAATTGCGGAGTACATAGTACAACTTCGGCAGCACGCTAGAACGTGTAAATTTGAAAGTTTTTTAGATGAAGCCTTGCGAGACCGGTTCATATGCGGTATATCAAACGAAAGCACCCAAAAAAAATTACTGTCAGAGGAGTCGCTATCGTTGTAAATTAGCATTGGGCATGGAGATGGGGAGATGGCTTCATCTGAAACTAAATTTTTACATGGTAATGCGTTAAAATCTGAAGATACAATAGGTGAAGTAAAATCATATACCAGGCAGCAGCCAAATGGACATTGGAAAGAATATGGGGGAAAGGGAAATGCAAAGAACATCAAATCAACTCTAGCATGTGTTCGTTCGGCAGAGGGCACAATCCAAGATCCAAGTAACTGTCCCGCTATGCATTGGAAATGCTTTAGTTGTAATCGTGTAGGACATATTTCACATACGTGCAAGAGTAAAAACCGTTATATGAATAATATGGAGAGTGAGGAAGAAGAACATAGTAATAATGAGGAAGATTTCTTAAGCATGAACATGGTATCGGAGTCGCTGTGGGGTGATGGTAGCCAGTCCGTTAAATCTGTTCGCAGTCAGTCGAGTCATAGTCGGTCCGTTAAATCAGTTGAAAGTCATGTTAATCCATGGAAATGAAAATAAACAATAAACTGGTAAAATTTGAAGTCGATACAGGTGCAACGACGAGTGTAATGTCAAAACGAGAATTCGACGAAAAATTCGGGAGGGCACAGTTATTGGATGCAAGCAATAAAAAACACAGAGGTGTTGATGGTCATGTGATTCCTGTTGTCGGTAAAATAGAGGCGACGGCGAGCTACAGGGGGATGTCCGGAGTGATTGAAATAATAGTCATAGAAAGAAGAGACAAATTTGTGTCACTGTTGGGACGTTCGGCATTGGCAGTGTTGTTTTCAAATTGGAAATCGATATTTAGTTGTGGTGTCGAATTGGCAGAAAGTCCTATAAACACCGTTTCTGATATCGTTGAGGCATTTAAACATGAGTTTCCGCGCGCTTTTAATTCAATGCCTTCTACAATAGTTGGACACAAGGCAGGGGTGACAATAAAAGCCGGTTGTAGTCCAATTTTTTGCAGTGCATATACTGTACCTTATGCATTAAAATCTAAAGTAGAACTTGAGTTGAAAAAGATGGAAAAATAAGGAACTTTGTTTCGTGTTCCAAGCATTGATTGGGCAAGTCCACTTGTGATAGTGCCTAAAAAAGACGGAGAAATACGATTATGCGTGGATTTCCGTGTGTCGCTAAATAGAGTCGTAGAAAATGACCAGTATCCAATACCAACAAAGGATGACATTTTCGCTACAATAGCGGGAAATTCGGTGTTCACTGTTTTGGACATGAGTGGTGCATACCAACAGATGGAGTTATTCGAAGAGTCAAAAGTATATTTTACAATAAATACACATATAGGCCTGATGAGATTCAATAGGCTGACGTATGGGCTAAAAACGGCGCCTGGGATTTTTCAAAAAACCATGGATCAAATCTTAAAGATGTCATAATTAGTGCGAAAGATGTAGTAAAGCGTCTAGATGATGCTTGTGTACGAATTAACATAAGCAAATGTCATTTTTTTGTGCCTCAAGTGGAATTCCTGGGTTTTTTGGTATCGGGCGAAGGTATACGTCCAGCACCTGGAAAAGTAGATGCAATCCGAGACGCGCCAACTCCTAGCAATGTAAGTGAATTGAAGTCATACCTTGGATTAATAAATTTTTATAGAGAATTTGTGCCTATGCAGTCGTCAAAATTATCCCCTCTATATGAGTTAACAAAAAAAAGTTGTGCATTTAAATGGTCATGTGAATGTCATACGGCTTTTCGTAATAGCAAAGCGGCGTTATCAAAAAAAAGTCTGTTATCTTTCTATGATTCATCGAAGCCAATATTACTGGCTTGTGATGCCAGTTCCAAGGGAGTGGGATCTGTTTTAAGTCACCTTAATACAACCAATATGGAAATTCCGATTGCTTTTGCGTCTATGACATTGTGACATGCTGAGAAAGGTTATTCTCAGGTGGAGAAAGAGGCACTAGCCATTATATTTGGTGTCAAACGTTTTTACAAGTATTTGTTTCGTAGACAATTTATCTTATTTACAGATAATCAACCACTTCGTGCGATATTTGAGCCAAGTAAGCGTATTCCAGTTTCTGGATCCTCCAGACTTCAGCGTATTTTGTATTACACATATATATTTGAAGTAGATCTATATTCATACTACTACAGTAATGAACTTATGTAATTATTTACCGCTGCACAACTTGTGAAGAAACCTGAAATAAAGACAGTTGATTGTAAGCTTTTAATCGGTTAGGTTCTTTGTATTACAAGTCTCTCTTACAGACCAGAACGCATATATAAAAAAAGTCCCTCGATAATGTGAATTACCGATAATGTGAATTTCTCCAAAATGTGAATCGGCAAAACTTTACATTGTCATCTCTATAATGTGAACTTCCGAAATTTTCAACCTCTAAAATGTGAATTTTGTTTGTAAACGTTTTTATATTTCTTTTGTTTCTCTTGCTCGTTTTGCGTGCGATATTAGGGACTAAATAACTGTTATTTGTCTCTAAATTGTAAACGCAGCTGCAGGGTATAAGGAGACAACAACTGCCATTTGTGTGGATATGGATATTTTATGATCAGTTGTGTTTATATTGGTTCAGTTAGTTGTGTCTTGTGTGATTCGTGTTTCTTATTTCGTTTTGTGTGTAAAATAAGTTCAGTTCGTATCTACATAATGGCACCTAAACAGAAATTGCATCGATTTTTATCGATTAAAGATAAGTGCAAAATTTTACGCGAACTAGATGCTGGACATCCTGGATTTGCATTTTTGCATTTTTGCATTTACGAAGTCACTCCAGCTGCTCCCAAAATAGCTAACTCGCAAGCAATCCAGTGTACAAATACGCTTCTTGAGTACGCCGATCAAAATGAATTGGACGCAGAAACGATTTCCAGTTTGCTGAAATTAAGGGCAAAAGCAATAGAAAGATCAACTCAAGCTATTTGTCAGTCCAAAATAACAAAATATTTTACCAAACATTAAGAATACCAATATCGGAATGTTTTTACTTTTGTTTTTTTTCTAAATGAATAAAATTTTTTATTTTAGTTTTTCTTCTAAAATAATAAATATTGAAACTGTAATTTTAAAAATCATTTTGTGTTGTTTTTAATGAATTTGAAAATCGTTTCAATCAGTTTAGTAAGCACTGAAAAAATGTTCCAGTAATGTGAATCCCTCTAAAATCCGAAAACGCATTGTTTTAATTAGTTCACATTATCGAGGGACTACTGTATATATATATATATATATATATAAATTTTTTCGGTCAATTTAATCGTCTAAATGTGCGTACAATCGGAAAAATCACAAACCGGGTCTTTAGGAGATGTGAAAACACCAGTGCTCGTACTGCAGAAAATATTGCTGCTGTTCGCGATAGTGTGGCTGAAGAGGCGTCCACCTCAACTCGGTTTCGTGCCCAAAAATTGCACTTCTCACGCTCGTCGTTGATGAACATTATGCATAAAGACTTGCATGTACACACTTACAAGGTGCAATTGACTCAAGAACTAAAGCCTCTTGACCAAGCGTCGTCAATGATCAGAATGGTGGCAAGAAATGGCAACAGTGGATGATCAATTTTCGAAGAAAATCATCATGGCTCTTTTGCGCGACAAATTCAATAGCCGTGTTATCTCACGTGGTGGCGATGTCAATTGGCCGCCAAGATCATGTGATTTGACACCTTTGGACTTCTTTCTTTTGGGGTTATTTGAAAGAAAAGGTGTATGTCGATAAGCCAGCAACAATTCAAGAGCTAAAGGATGAGATAATTCGGCACATTAACGGCATAGAACCTCAATTATACCTCAGCGTCATCGAAAATTTGGACCATCGGATGGAAGTGTGTGCCGAGGTCGCGGCGGCCATTTGGCCGATATTTTCTTACATACATAATTGAACCATACCAATATTATCATAATAAAAAGAAATGACAATAATTTCCTAAATAATTGGTGTTTTATTCAAAATCAACATCGGCCCTAAAAATTTAACCACCTTTTATTAATGCAGCTAGTAGCAAACAATTGCATCGCAAAATGGCTAAGATTAGATCATTATTATTCACTATCTAATGGCTTCCCGATAAACAAAAATGCATCTACTTAACCAGGCCACATATAAAAGAGATTAAAGTGCGGAATACATCCATCCATTTTGCAACGGATGGAAACATACACATATCTAGACAAATTCGCCATCGCGTGTTTGCGAAGAAGTTATTCTCATCCATTAGAGAGAGGAATTGCAATCCAAAAACATATGAGAAGGCTCTAATCCGCTGTGCGGATCGTTGAATGCCCTATCCCATCCCATCCCTAAAATCAATATCTCCAAAAAGTGGGCTTTATGGGCCTATAATATAGAAACTGACATTGTCACAACATATTGTTCAAACAGTTTATCAGAATCTTTTGTTGTTTGACAAAAAACATCGTTTTTCTCCTGCATATGCTATGGGGTAGGGTATACAAACGGTTTTTGTAAGAAAACTTTATATGAAAGAAATATAGATATTCATATTGTCTAAATATGTTGCTCAAAAACATTTTTAAAATTCCTTATGGTTTGGTCAAAAACTACGTTTTTCTAAAAAGGGGGCAATGCAGTGGGCGGATTTCAAATTTTATTACACTTGTTCTGCTGGGAGCAACGAAGAGCTCGTATACCAAATTTCATCATTCTAGCTCAAAATTTAAGGCCCAAAAACAGGTGACGTACGGACGGACGGACAGACATAGCTAAATCGACTAGCTATCGATTCTGAGTCGATCCATATACTTTAAGGTCTATCTAGCTAAATTATTTCTCTATGTTGCAAACTATGTATCAAAACTAATACCCCTATGGGATAGGGTATAAACACCATTTTATCTTGTGCTACTGGTCGATAGGGACCTTCGGTTTTTATTCTAGATATACCCCAAAGTATATGGAATCAGAATCGCTAGCTGAGTCGATTTAGCCATGTGTGTCCGTCCGTCCGTCCGTCCGTCCGTACGTCACCAGGTTTTGGGCCTTACATTTTGAGCTAGAAGGATGAAATTTGATATACGTGCTCTTTATTGCTCCCAGCAGAACAAGTGTAAACATTTTTAGAATCCGCCCACTGATACGCCCCGTGTTATGAAAAACGTAGTTTTTGGCTAAACCGTAAAGAATATGGACAAAGATTCTGAACAACATATTTAGACAATCGCAATATCTATATTTCGTCTATATAAAGTTTTTGCCACCCCCACTTTTTGGCGGTGTTTTCAATAAAAAAAACTTTTCCCGCCAAATTTTAAAATTTAAAAAAAAACATATGAGAAGGCTTCAATCCGCTGTGCGGATCGTATCCCCAAAATATGGTCCTTATGGTCATAAAATATTGAAAATGACGTTGTTACAACATATTGTTCCGAAGGATTATCAAATTCTTTTATGGTTCGACAAAAAACCACGTTTTTGTATTGCTTATGCCTTGGGGTAGGGCATACAAATGGTTTTTGTAGGAAAACGTCCCCAAAAAGTGGGCGTGGTTTAAAATGGTCTACTGACGAAATGTTCATATTAATACTACCAATGATTTTGCATCAAAATTTTTTTCGAAAATTTTCAAATTTGGCCAAAAAAGGTTTTCTATGGAAAACGCCCCCAAAAAACTTTGTATTGACGAAATATAGATATTACGAATCTCTAAATATGCTTCTCAGACACTTTTTAAAATTCCTTACGGTTTGGCCAAAAACTGAGTTTATCTTAAAAGGGGGCGTGGCAGTGGGCGGATTTCAAAAATGTTTACACTTGTTCTGTAGGCACGGGCGAGGATCCCATATACCAAATTTCACTATCCTAACTTAAAATTTAAGGCCTAAAAATCGGTGACGTACAGACGGACGGACGGACAGACAGACATGGCTAATTCGACTCAGCTAGCGATTCTGAGTCGATCCATATACTTTGAGGTATATGTAGCTAAATTATTTCTCTATTTTACAAACTAAGTATCAAAACTAATATACCCCCCTATGGGATATGGTATAAAAATCGATGCAGAATCGCTGGTTATATGTATATGAACTTTTCGTCTTTAGACCATTCTAACTTACACCCATTTTTTGGGGGCGTTTTTATATAAAAACCATTTTTATACGCTATCCCATAACATATGCAGGAGAAAAACCTTGTCTTTTGTAGAACCGTAAAAGAGTTCTATAAACTGTCTGAACAATTTGTTGTGACAATGTGATTTTCTTTATTTAATCCCTATCGTGTTTTAAGCCATGTCCACTTTTTGTGGACATTTATTTTACAGATGGGATGGGATAGGGTATTCAACGATCCGCACAGCGGATTGTAGCCCTCTCATATGTTCAATACTTTATGGCCATCAAGACCACATTTTGGGGATATTAATTTCAAGGATGGGATGGTATAGGGTATTCAACGATCCGCATAACGGATTGTAGCCTTCTCATATGGTTTTTTTTTTTTTAAATTACAATATTTGGCACTTTCGTTGAGCAATGTAATTTCAGAAAAAAAGACAAAAAAGAATAAAAGCGAGCGATCAAGGATTAAGAGGGGTCCCACTGCACGTATTATGTTCGGAAGTTTTATTAATATGTAAAATGTTAAATCCAGGCATAAAATGAAGATAATAAAGGAAAAATCGTATTTGAGCCACAGCCGATATAAAGAATATTGCAAATCCGCTTCTGTAGATTATTAAAAGGAGATGACGAATAATCTACCACCATCAGGCATAAATAACTATTCAATTTTGACGAGACCGTGAATACTACTATCCACCCGACCTAAATTAATGAGGTGAGGAAAGCAATATATATATAAAGATTACCAAGATTACTGCTTTCTTGTCCAGCCGAATAAAGACGGAGAGATGATATGGTAACTGGTAATTTTGTCAGCTGATCTCCGGCAACTTAAGAGACATATTTACTTACTAGGGCTCACGAACCGTTGAGGGTCTCTGTCTGATACAAGGCATGTTGCTTCCAGTCATGTTTCAGCATCCAGCGCCCAGGCATCCGGTGTTGCTGGTAGGATTTGAACTCGGTAGAGCAAGCTCTGGACTCTTACCGACACCGCTTTTTTTTTAGACTAAATGCATAATATTGTGCGCCACAAAACAAATATTCACGAAAGTCAGCTACGCTACACGTAAGTAATTCATTCATAACTTTGTCTTTATACCACATAATTTCCCAACAATATCATGTGACCTGCTAGCAACTTTACAATTGACTACATAATTATCTCAGTGTACTGGCGAAGTTTCTACATTAAAAAATCAGTCACACTTATAGTCCTAATAAGACGTTCCAGAAACTAAAAGAGGCAACATAGATATAACCTTCATCTCCCAACACGTGGCAAGATTCAATTGGCACGGCAAAAACAGAGATTCGTTCAGCCGCAGATGTTTTAGATAGTATCTAAACCAAAACTAACCCAAAAGTAACCAATTTAGGATGAGGTTAAGTCAAGTCCTTTTTTTAAATTTAATCAAGGACTAGGAATTCAAGTCAATTTAATCACATCAAAGACCGAGTCCCACAGCCGATGGCATGAATACAAACTTTTAATCAGCCTCAAAGATATAGAAAGATTTTAACTCTTCAATATCATAGATTCGATACACAATATATAGGCTGAGAGAAAAATACAGACAAAAGTAGCTTCTCCTTTGAAAGGTTCAATGTTAAAAGAACAAGATTTATTTGTCCTTGGAGAGTACAATATATGTGGGTCCGGGATTTCATTGAATTTCATAAATTATTTAGTCTCGATATCGAAAGGAAATTTCGTAAAAGAAAAAAACTCACACATTTACAGGCCAGGCGAGTGGAAAGTTGAATACATCGACGAATAATGAAGTGAAAAGAACATCAAGGATGGCTGAGGTTGTACCGTAGGGAAATGTTTACCAAATGAATCAGATTTTATTATTGGCACATTGCGATGCGGATAAATATATGGCCTTTACCAATAAACCAAAAGGAAAAAGGTCAATGAGGTTAAGAAGTCAATAAGTTAAAATTTGTTGTGGCATTACAAATTGGTAATCTTTCATTTTGTAAGTAAAAAAATCTACAAAAAACCCAATATTAACTGGAAAATAAATTCGTGGTCAATTGAAAATGTTAAAAATTAGCAAGAAATATTTTAAATTCAGACAAGATATTTCGTGTTTGGGGTTTTCAAATTTTAATTTTGTAACCGTAAGAAGTTATGGTCGTAACCGTTTACGAAGATAAATTTGTAGTCACCAGTTTTTAGTCCTTTTATGTCTGCTAAATGGGCAAAAACTTAAAAGGATGACATGGTCAGAAAATCACAAATTTTCAGTCAATAAAACGATAAGCATCCTTCTCTGTAAAGAACTTGTGAGTACAACTCTTAAAATTATGAAGAACAATAAGGCCACCGGTTATGATGGATTACCAAGGGAATTCATAAAATATATATGTGACGCCTAAGTCATGACTGAAAAAACAAATCTACAAAAAAAAAACGACCCATGTCTTACTCTTTCTTCCGAAAGAGTAGTAGAGAGCAAACAAGATACTATCCAATGTGTCTTAACGTCTTAAGGCTATCTTTAACATACTTATGATAACATAGCTGTGTGGCTTCCAGTACGACATATCGACCATAGGACACTTCTTTTAGACGGCGGCGTAAGCATCTAATGCAAAGTTAAACAACTATGCCGCGTAAAACAACAAACATACAAAATCGGTATCAATCATATGAACGTCTTTAATTTTAACTTTCAGAAATTACAGGGTTGCAAAAGTGGCACGCAGACGATATTGCCACTATTAGAGGGAACAAATTTCTGCCAATCTAATCAGTGGCGATGAGTGTATATAGAAAACATAGTTAATGTTGGCTTTAAAAAAGGATATTTGCAATATACCGTTCGGCCAAAATGTTATTAATAAAAGAGCTTATCAAGATCAACCGAGCAGTCTTTATGCAAGATTGTCTCAATATTGCAGAGTAAATCCGAGGATTTAATGAAAAGTTGCAAGAGTTGTACAGAGTATAAACGTGGTTAAAACTTTTGAAAGTATCATAATAGAGGGCTTGGACTGAAGGGTTGCCAACAGTAAGACAATATTACCTTTTCAATCTCTGCAATTATACTTAGTGGACATAACTATCTGGAAAGTAATAAATAGAAAATGCAACTTATAGATAATGACATTTTTAGAGGTTGCGCTGGTGAAGAAAGAAACAGACGAAGACACCTACTAATTCATCTTCCTCTGCCACTTGTCCATTATTAAGAAGACATTTAGAAAAATACTTTTTCCATAACCTAAGGATCTATCCGCTGATGGTTGGGTGTTGTAGAACGAGGGTAGACTCTGATTGGCTTTAACTTGGCAATGCCCAGTGGTTGTAACTCTACACTACACATCAAATGCGCTTCTTTTGAACTCCAAGTAGTAACCATCGGATACTCGTCTCATCCAACCGGATTTGACTTGTTAAACGATAAGTGCGAGTCTTGATAACAAGACGTAAAACAGTAAAACTAAAATAACCCTGGTCAGAATGGCGCGGAATGAATACCCGGCCTGCTGTCCCAGGCGAACCTAGATGAGCTGCTTCGACTTATTCGGACAACAGGTTATCTAAGAATTTCAAGGGTAAGCCAGGACCCTTGAACATAGACGGTGGTGGATGAACCAAAAGGCCCCCGACAGCTCTCAATCCCGTAGTAGATACTGATGGCCCGGTGTCCTAGGGGTATCTATAAATTGGAACTGGCCCCCAGATTGGGGGTTGAGCTTTGGGTTAACTACCCCCCCATGGAAAAAAATACTGTATGTTACGAAGCAACCAATAGCCTGGGAAAGGACTGATCTTATTGTTGACGAGCCTGCTAAACGAAAACAGGACAACGACTATCGTATCTGCACCTGGAATGTGAGAACATTAAACAGGAAAGTTGCAGGCGAAAAATTAGCAGAAGCCCTAAACTGCTATAAAGCAGACATTACTGCCATCCAGGAAATACGATGGGATGGGCCGGGTAAAAAGAGGATGAAAAACTGTGCCATATGCTATGGATCGAGTTCTAGTGAGCAGAAACAGCGACTATTCGGATGCGGATTTGTTATAAGTGCCAGACTTAGGCAAGAAGTCTTAAGTTTCCAAGCAATTAGCGAACGCATTGTAACAATCCGCATCAAGACCAAATTCCCCAACATAAGCCTTGTATGCACTCACGCTCCGACGGAGGAAAAAGATGGTAAAACATTTCGAAAAACATTGCCTACACGACAAACGGCTAGTTACGGACTAAGGATAATTGACTTCGCAACGGAACCAAATGCCACTTTAGCCAGCACACGGTTTCCACACCTCGATATCCATAAGGCGACATGGCGGTCTCCAGATTAACGAACAGTCAACCAAATTTATCACATTGCGATAGACAAGAGACACGCATCCAGTATTTTGGGTGTCCGAATATTCCAATATACCTTGTTGCAGCGTGGTGGATATACACCAAGCCACAACAAGCCAGAAATACTGTGAAAAATTTAATGTCAAAAGACTGTAATCGCAAGGTACCATCAAGGCCTTTGCGCAACGCGTATCCCTTAACCTCTCGATACACACCATACCAGCATCGAATGTCGAAGAACAATGGCAACGATACCAACAAGCCGTTAGATCAGCCGCAACTGATGTGCTAGGTTTCTAGCGCCCACAAGCAAGAAAGCCCTGGTTTGAAGAGTAATGTCGACACATACTCGCAGCCAAGAACGAGGCCTACAAGGCTAAACTGCAGGTGAAGACGTCAGCTGCCATGGAGCTATAAAGGTAGAGAAGAAGGGAAGAACACCGGCTTTTCAAAAAGAAGAAAAAAGAGCAAGGCGCATGATCGAAGATATAGAGAGGTGTCACTCTAGGAACTATGTTCGCATGTTTTAACAAATTGAAAACCTCAAAGCCAAGGATACAATGCTCGAACAGAATCCTGCCGAAGTGAACAAGGAAATATCGTAGTTAAGACACAGTTGATGCTAAGGATATGGAAGAACAACTTCTGCAGACTGTTAAACGCCAGGCAGAACGAAACATTCAATATTGGCGACGACAGCGAAAACTACCAACCACCTGACCTAAGTGAAGTAAGGATAGCAATATCTAAACTCAAGCTTGTAAATTCTCTTCTTAGTCTCAAAAACAGGGTTGGTTGGCAAGAGATGATCAAATGGTAAGCATTAGATCAGTAGCGTTTTCACTCAGCTGAATCCTACAAACTCCGACTCGTAACTTTTAATTGGCGACCTAGATTCGGGATAGACCCCTTTATAAAGCTTTGGCGCTAACAGATGAGAGCGGAGTGTATGGTCATGTCCTTGTAAATCTTGGAATCCAAAATTTCGATGAAAAATGTTCGAATATACAAAATCCTCGAAAGTCCTTGCGACCTGAAATAAAAAGTGTTGAAGATTTTTTCTTGGAAATTATAAGGATAAAAAATGAGGAAATACTAATTATCCTTTCAATCCAGTTGGCTGGAGAATTTTTAAAATATTTTAAATGAAATTCCTTTAAAAAAATGCCAGACATTATGCTGTAAGGCCCATATTATGACTACTAATTGCGTGAACAATTTGTTTAATGTGACTATTTGGTATTACAATTTGCGACTGGCCTAAAAACATTCGCCTCATATGTCAAAAAGTTTGGTAAATCGAAATCTCGTTCTACTACATTAAGCGAATGTTCGCCTTTTTCTCTCAAAATCAGTCGACTGTAATTCTTGGTGACTTTGAGCGAAATCGTTGTTTGTATGAAAATTCAAAGTTGGTTTTGTGTTTTTTCCTCAAAAGAAATTATTGAAATAAAATGAGGCAAAAAAATAAGATATGATAGTAAATTATTAAAAATTAACAAAATAAAATATGAGTTTTATCTTTCAAGACTACAAAGAACAAACACTTATCACCATCGCATTCAAACTATAAAACCTTTTTCTATTCAAGTAATAAAGTTAAAACTGAATGGGAGCGATGATTCCAATTTGGGTTCCATACACATATTCTACAATTCCTGGCAATCTGAATTTTTCGAAAATATTCCTTGCCTCGTCTGAAGTGGATTGGAAATGTATTTTAAACTGCTCCTCAGTCTGGACACAATAGTTTTTTCTTCTCTTCCATTTGTATCCTCATCTTTAAAAATAATTCAACACAGATTATTATCTTTTCTTATCATTTTTTTGTAATGTTTAATTTGTTAACATTTCTTTTAAATTCAATTTACAAACAACTTGACGTTTCACACATTTTATTTTGAATGCCGTAGTTCGCTTCACGCAATACCACGAGACACGACTAGAGATATTCGCTAAAATGTTCGCCTGAAGTCGAACATTCGACTCGTCCTTTTCCCCTAAACAATGAAAAAAGGAATTTATCCAAATTGGAAAATTTAAATTGAGTATATCACATTTGTCAAGTTATCACCACCTCCAGGTGAGTATCAATGTGCATCCTTTCCAGCATCATTTCTACACGGAACATTCACGTACAGCTGCAGTTGAATTACCTTGTCGCCACCTCTTTGTAATGAAGAGGAAACTCTTGAATTTCCATTCGAATATGTGCATACAAGGAAAAAATGAAATCCTTTCAAGATTAAATTGAAAAAGTCTCTTTTTTGTATAATGCAGGCGCTTTGTCGACCTTGTTTGCATGCATTACATGCTTCCATTAACTAGGTCATTTCGTTATAGTAAGGGCATGGTTATTTGAAATTGTTCAACTTGAAGGATGCAATATCTGCAGGGTATTGTGTACTTCTATACCAAAGGGATTATTGGGGATGTATCATCGTGGAGATTTGTAATTTTCAGTTTAATGGTGGCGTAATATTTTCGGGTTCGTATGGTATGTATGCTCGTAAATTTTATAACGATGCACCAATACACACGAAATTCCAAACAAACTTGTTTAAACAATTTTATCACTCAAATTTGAGTAGAGATGGATAAACCTGAAAGTGAATATCAGTGTAAAATATTAAATATCAGCATACACTACGTGGGTAGTCATTTTTGGGAATAAACCACATTGAACAAAATACCGCACTCTAATCAGAATATTAGAATTTGCGATGGTTAAGTGAATTTCGATGATTAGTTGATAAATTGCTCTCGAAAATATTTAAACAAAATTGGAAATATATATTGGAAATATGTATTAGTTCGGCATATATGAGGGTGAGCCCAAGTACATATATCCTGTAAACAGACATGGGAGTAATGCATTACTACACTAATGAAATTAGAAACAGCATTAGCATTGAGTGAAAGTAATGCCAATGAAAAAAAAATCATTAGCATTGAGAAACGCAATGCTAATGACATTTTTTTTTCATTACCATTGAAAATTTTCAATGCAATCAATTTTCATTACCATTTTGCAATGCTAATGAAGAGTATGAAAAAAATAAAGTACCTACACATTTTTTTTTTAAATTTTTTTAAGATATTGGGATGATATACCATAAACATATGTAAGGCCAACAGAGTACTGTGACCCAAAAACATCGTTTGTGCTGTCCTCTATTTATTTGTTATTTTCGAGTTTGTCCCCAACCCTGCATAGACCTCTGTTTGGAAAATATTTTTTTTCCTAGTTCTACGGAGTGTTTGCAGTTGGAAGCAACGATTTCAGTTTCTGCTCCATGCACATTCCATTCTTTTCCACTAGGCTCACACAGTTAATTAATAACTCAACAAACATTGTGTTTCTTCTATAGCTGCATGCGGTTTTTAAAAAAAATAAATTAATAAAAAATGCCTTATTCCTCAATGAAAATAGGTTTCATTCACATTTACTACTTTTCATTGGCATTACAAGAGTCAATGCCAATGCAATTTTTTCCATTAGCATTATTATCAAATTTGTTTTCATTAGCATTGATTTTATCAATGCCAATAAAAACTCAATGCCAATGCTTTACTCCCATGTCTGCCTGTAAACAAGAAAGGGCATACAACATCGAAGAATTGGACAAAACGTTTGACCATTGCATTGGCAGATATAACTTTGAGGTAGTAAATGACTGTGTCTACCTCGACGCTTGCCAAAAGCTGTTTCTTCAGACTAAGAAAGCGATTTAGTAGAAAGACCTCACTCGACCTTCTAAGGAGATGCTATATGAGACCCTGATCATTCTAGTCCAGCTCTACGACGCCGAATCATGTACCGTATTAAAAGCGGATTAATAAATCTTTGGTCATAATGAGCGTAAAATTTTGCAGAAATGCTCGGTTCCGTTTGTGAAAACGATGAATAAATAAAAACTTTATATACTAAAAAGTGCGCATTTGGCGTTTATGATGGCTAGGACATGTAGAGCGAATGGACTCCAAAACTCTTGCTTGCAGAATTCAAAGGCAGCATAGGAAGATCCCACCTTAAGTAGCGCTCATAAATAAAAACCGACATCAATCAACTTGTAGTGAGCAACTTTAGGCATGTGAGACCTGGGTGAGGCCAAGATTCATTCCGGGCTTTAGCTCCACCTAAGTAAGTATTGGCATATTGAGGTTAATATTTAATTTAATGTCTGCCTATATGTTAGTCTGTGTATTTATCATACAAATTGCATTCCACGGACATCTCTTATACATTATAATAAAGAAATCCCTGTCCAATGTTTTGTTTTCGCGCTGGCCGGACAGTTTTACTATGTTAAGTGCGTCACCAGGTGCACCTGAAAAAGTTTCAGTCTGAAATGAACAGGGTACAAACAATTTCAATTTAAGCTTATGGTTTATGTTTCACGAATGCCATCTTCAACCAGACTCTGTAAAAGTGATAAACGAAATAGACAACGAGAAGGCGACTAGTGAATAACTGGAAATTAAAGCTCCGTGGGGGTTCCTCATAACAGCAATTGAATACAAGATCAATGGCAGACATTCTGGCGATACACTCATTCTCCGAAAATGTTAAATAACGAAAATAACCTCACAGCATAGATAACAAGATAATGACAAATGCTCCTCGAGGTTCATTAACACAATTAAAGGTTAAAATCTCGTACTAGAGACAGTCGAACCCATGCAATCATCAACCAGCCTCATTAGTGAATGAAAACGAGTCGAAAAGAGCCCACATAGAGGAAATCCCCATCTCATCGACATTTATTAAACTTATTTTCGTTTTTCAAAATTGTCGGAAGCCGAACACCATTACCGAAGCAACGCAGAAATAAGCAATCAAGATCTGTGAAAGAAAAACAACAAAGTAATCACCCGAACAAATAAGTTTATTCGACGTGATATCAGTAAACTCGACAATGAATGCAAAAAATCAAGATTGGCTAGCCTACCCATTGTCAACAGTACAGATAACTGGCAGAAAACAGAGTCCAAGAGTCTATGCTCCAAGTCATGGTATTCGACAACACTGGATATGACTCCATATCAAATGCTTTGACTCATAGAAGAATAGATCATCCCACCATCAAATGGATCAAAGCGATGCTTGAAAGTCGGAAAATAACTGCTTCATCAGCACAGACCTCAGTATCAGTAACAGCCGTTAAAGGCTGCCCTCAGGGAGGAGTACTCTCACCCCTACTATGGTCTCTGGTTATCGATAACCTACTTCAAGACCTAAGTAATGCAGGTTTCAATATAATTGGATACGCTTATGACCTAGTCATCATAAAAAAGGCCAAAGAACCAAACGAAGTTACAACACGTTCGCAAAACGCCCTTAAGATAGTCATAGACTGGTGTAATAAAGAAAGTCTCTCTATAAACCCCAGCAAGGCTATCATCGTCCCTTTTACAAAAAGGAGGAAATTAAATCTTACCCAAATTTCAATTAATGGTACATACATTGAGTATTCCAACGAAGTAAAATATCTTGGAGTGATCCTCGATAAAAAACTAAGCTGGAACTCCCACATCAACAACAAAATTCAAAAAGCAACCAAAGCTTTCTGGGCTTGCCGAAGCATGTACGGTAAAACCTGGGGAATCTCTCCAAAGACCACACACTGGATTTACACGATCATGGTCAGGCCCAGTATACGCTTCAATAGTATGGTGGAACAAAGTCACCCAAAAAACAAATATAAATAAATTAAACAAGGTACAACGGCTTGCCTGTCTGGGCATTACCGGAGCTATGCGTACCTGTCCCACGGCAGCTATGGAAGCCTTAATAGGACTAACACCCCTCCACATTTATATAAAAAAAGTGGCAATTCGCAGCTCAGCAAGTCTGACACAAGCGGAAGAATTAAACATTAGTGAACATCTAAAACTAATTGAACTTCTATCCGAACTTCCAGAACTTGACATGATCTGTGCAGTTACAGACCGCTTACCAAAGACACTATGCTTCGACAAAAGATTCTCAACGGAGATCACAACCAGAGAAGCATGGTGTAGCAACAACCCACCAAACTGCCCAAACGGCCTAAAGTGGTATACGGATGGTTCTAAAATGGACTCAGGGGTAGGAGCTGGTATACATGGACCAAATAAAAACATCTCAATACCTATGGGAAAAAACCCCAGTGTATTTCATGCTGAGCTCCATGCCATAAAAGAATGCGCAAACCTAATACACAACTCAGGTATTAAAGGCGCAAACATCCATATATTCACGGACAGTCAAGCAGCTATAAAAGCCCTTAGCTCACACATCATTGACTCCAAATCAGTACTACACTGCTTCAACTCCCTCCAAACACTCAGTTCCAGGAACAAAACCAAACTATGGTGGGTCCCCGGACATAAGGGAGTTGAAGGTAACGAAAAAGCTGATGAACTAGCCAGAAAAGGTTCGGAAACCCCCTTCATTGGACCTGAACCCTTCTGTGCAATCCCCAAATCAGCCATCTAGTCATAAAAAACTGGGAACAAAACAGATGTGTTTCATACTGGGGAAACATCCCAGACCTAAGACAGGCCAAGAGCTATTCAGCCCTTCAAACCAGATGCCAACAAGATACTAAATCTTCGCAGTCACGATATCAAAAACTTAGTAGGCTACCAAACTGGTAATCACGGTCTGCGATATCACCTAAACAAAATGCGTCTAGTCGACTCACCGGAGTGCAGACTATGTCTAGAAGAAGACGAAGCAGCCGAGCATATCATATGTGAATGCCCGGCCCTTTACGGTATGAGAAGAGAATCTTTCTTCAGGGAATTCTTAAGTCCCGAAGAATTGAGGATATCTTCGGCTGAAAGTATTATCAGCTACATTAGGAAAGTAGAAGCGCTACTAACCTAAAAAGCATCTGACGGCAAGCACAATAGATCTTTTAGGTCGATGTGTATATTACTGCTTAGGCAGGTCAGAATTAAAAAAAAAAAAGTCATGGTATTAGAAAACGATGCTGAGCTAGTATCAAAGAACTTTCAGTTAAGTTGCGTACTCTGGTGTATGTAAGGATTGACCCTCCGTAACCGAAAAAGGTCCATACACTACTACGAATAATATATGTAGATGGGTCACTGACAACAAGTGCTTTCAACTACGACTTACCTATAGATAGACTTATCAGCAGGCCTAGGATTTCTACGCTGATACATTTTTTTTGGATAAACGTAGAAGCAAACAAATAAGATAGTTTTTCTAATCAGTAAATTTCCTTTAAAATGGCATTCAATCGTTAGAGCATATTTTTGTATATATTACTATAAATGCATTTAAATTAATTTTTTGGTTTATTGGACACATTTTTAAAATCATATTTAAATTCATATTTAAGTAATCTTTGAAACACATGAACATTAAATTTTTTAGGTATTGACGTTAATGAGTAACGAAGAAAAGAACCTCGAGAACTAATAAAAACCCTAAGTGAAATTCTTTCATTCAACAATGTTCTAGTTTAATCTGTTGACGTTGAATATTGAATGATAATTTTCAATGTACATATGAGAGTTTTTTTCGACCAAATAGACGGATTTTTTTTTGAAAATGTCAAAAAAAACTTTATGGTACGTACAAGTTGGCGCAAAAATAACCTTCCGATGTTTTTTGGCTGTAATTTAAAAAAAAATTAAAAACTTTGATTCTTCTTGTGGATTATTTTTATTTGGTCTTTTAATTTTTTTACATCAAGTCGGGAATATGATGTCATGTAAATGGCCGCCGCCACACTTGATTGTCATTTGAGCCCTTTTTATGGCATTTTCCATCACTTTGGCCAAAACTTCCGGCGATAGGTCCTCACATTCTTGACGGATATTGTCTTTAAGAGCTGCAAGAGTCTGAGGCTTGTTGACATAAACCCGCGACTTCAAAAAGCCCCACAAAAAGAAGTCTGGAGCGGTCAAATCAGGCGATCTTGCTGGCCAGTGCAAATCGCCATAACGGGAGATTAGGCGCCCGGGAAATGCATCCTTCAGCATATCTGTTGTGGCACGTGCAGTGTGTGCCGTTGCACCGTCCTGTTGGAACCACATGTTTTCCAATCCCAATTCATCAAGTTGCGGCAAAAAGAACTAGTTGATCATTGCTTTGTAGCGCTCACCATTCACAGTAACCGTTTGGCCCGCGACGTCTTCCAAGAAAAAAGGTCCGATGACTCCTCTAGCGAAAACAGCACACCATACAGTGACTTTGAGCGGGTATAATGGCTCTTCTTGGGTTACACGCGGATTTTCAGTGCCCCAGAAGCGTAAATTTTGCTTATTTACGTACCCGCTAAGATGGAATGGGCCTCATCACTCATGATTATTTTTGATGAAAAATCATCTTCCTCTTGGTGGTGATTAAGGTTGGCTTGAGCGTATGTTATACGCGATTGGCAGTCAGCAGCTAACAGCTGATGCACCGTCTGGACTTTGTGCGGAAACATCTTCAAATCTTGTACCAAAATTCGCTGTAAAGACCGTCGACTGATACCCATTTGCGTGGCACGTCATCTGGTCGATGTCGACGGCGCTTCCATGACATCTTCGGCTACAGCAGCAATATTCTCTGCAGAACGGCTACTCCGGGGTCTGCCACGCCTGGCAGCATCTCGTGTTGTGCCAGTCTCTTCGAGGCGAGTGGCTAAACGTCGCAGTGTTTCACCAGTAGGCGTTGGACGGCTAGGAAATCTGCGACGAAATTCACGTTGTGCCAAAGTCACCGACCGATTATTGCTCAAATAAATAGTCACCAATATTTCGCGTTCTGGAGCAGTGTAGCGTAACATTGTTTATTAACGTGTATTTCGCATGTGTTTACTACACAAATGTCAAAACAGAACTGACATTAGGGGCCAATCGCAAAATTTAGGTATAGCATTTTCTGATAGGAGGATTACAAGGAGATTAACAAGGCATATTCAGTGAATGTGAACAATTAGTACCTTATTTAAATGAGATGTGTATATGTAATATTTTAATTGTCTTTTTTGTTTTATGTTTATTCATTTTTAATTTTTTTTTTATTGTTGTTAAACTAATCTTAAAATGCTCACTTTTTAAGCGCTATTTTCTCATTTTATGTATATATTTTGTGTGTTTTTAGCGCATAAAAATCTGAACCCTGCTAATAAGTAATGAAATTACTTATTATCTGTATGGATATTCAAGAAGTAAATTCTTCATTTTTGCTAAGTGAATAAATTACAGGATAATCCGATGAACTGCCTGGTTTCAAATCTAAGTCATAGCAACACCAAAATGTTTTGCACTGTCTCTCCTCTCGTATTGAGCTGACAAATTATCCGAGTAGTATCAAGAAAAGTTTATATCAACAGACCCTAGCGAACATGCTTTGCCAAAAATTGTTAGATATTTCTACTTTTCTTATAATTTAAGAAATCTCAGATTTTATTAACGCAACCGCACTAAATTCGAATCCTAATCTACACTGGCTCCGATACTGTTTTGTGTTGAATATAGCCAACTATGGTACGATGTAACACTTCCTTAACATTTTACATTTTAGAAATTTTGGAAATAACGTGATCGTCTTTGTATTACCAAAAAACCCAAATAAAGAAGATGGTGTCAAGAGTGCAAATGAATTCAGCCGAAAACGTTTGTATGTAATATGCCATTTAATACAAAGACTTAATCGACTGCTCAAATTGCAATGAGTTGTTCGAAACTCGTAGTATTCAAATTTTTATAATTTGTTCGTATGTTTCATCTGAATTCTAGTGTTTTTATTCGCAAATATACGAAACTGGTTATATTTTTTTGGGATATAATATATCTGATGAATGTTCGTTCGGAATTATAAAACAAATTTCTCTCCGATATAAAAGTATTCAGTCGGATTCAGATGCACTATGAGATCAGTCATTTGGTGGTGGTGGCATTTTGATAAAAAGAAGCGAAATCAGTAATTCGTTGTGTAACTCATTGATAACCCTATACCTAATTCCACATTTAAATTTTATTGTACCCAAAAAGTGATAGTGGCTTACATATTTTCTAAGAGGTATTTAAAAGGACTATACTTTTTGTTCAAATATTTTAAAGAGTTTCATTTAAAAAAATGTTTTCATGTACAGACTATGAATAAAAACTGACGTCGCACAGTGGTCCATTTGTTTTAAATCCGTTTCAAAAATCATATTTCGCGTGTGTTTAAAATACAAAACTTATTTATTTACTAGATTAGAAAATATTGGAAGCTTCAAGAGCCGAAAGAAATTTCAAAATCGATCGAAGGATTCGGCTAATTCAGGTAATCAAAGATTTCTTATTTTTAAAATCAGAGAAAACAATTTTTTTTTGAAAATGAGTTTCGGCGCAAAAACCTAAAAACCTAGTCTTAAAATTATAGTTATTTTTATTTGAGCTTTTAAAGGGGAGCATTTGTATCACATTTATGCTAACATTTTAATTTATTTTTGTTTTTATTTTTGTAATAATGAATTTTTAACTTTCTCTTACAAAGAGAAAGATATTGTTTTTGTGAAAATTTTCGACCTCGAGATTTTGATTGATTCTAACATTACGATGATAGCGGAGCCTAAAAAAGTGGTTTTTGGAATTCCGTCCGTCGGTCCGTCGGTCCGTCTGTCCGTGACGGTCTCCCCAGCCTAAACGGCTTGACCGATTTTCTTCAAACTTCGTATCCAAGCTTGTTTTGGTCATAATTCTAGGCCATTTTTTTTGTTTGCTGTTAGCCATGTTAAAACTGGTACCGGCCATATAAAAATTACACATAACCTCAATTTTCTCGAAAACGGCTCCAACGATTTTGATTAAACTTTATATATACTATAACCATATTAGTTCCAACAAAACTGTTTTTTCGAGAAAATCCATATAACGGATTTTGTCATTTAGGCCATATAAAGAAAATTGTTAATATCTCGCAAACTATTGTGTCAAATTGAATGAAATTTAATACATATATTACTATTACAGCTTGAAGCAATTCCACATAATTAGTTTTAGCCCAACTATTACCAAACGGAATTTTCAGTTTTGGCCAAAAACGGAAAATCATTATTTTTCACATTGACATCGATTCCTTCAAATTTTGGAGTAAAAATTCGTATAAATACATTTCGACATTATTTATATCATTTTAGCATCAATAATCAAAATGCTTATGATTAGATCTAACGCCCAACTTGCTGTGAAAGAGAAAGTTGCGTACGACCCAGTCGTGCACCCACCACTCGTTTTGTTTGCTTTTAGCCATGTTAATAACGGTACCTGCCAGATAAAAATAACACAACCTCAAAATTCTCGAAAACGGCTCTAACGATTTTGATGAAACTTTATATATACTATAACCATATTAGTTCCAACAAAACTGTATACCCAGTTTTTTTCGAGAAAGTCCATATAACGGATTTTGTCATATAGGCCATTTAAAGAAAATTGTTAATTACTCGCAAACTAAAGGGTCCGCCAAATAACTTTTTTTGAAAATGCTATAAAAAAAAACTGAATATTTTCTCAAATTTCTTTTTTATTTGAAAGTACAATCCTTCCGGTTAATAATGGAAAATAATTTCATTTAAATGGCTGCCTCGGCTGGCCATGCAGTAGCCTACACGATCGGTCCAATTTTTAAGCACATTATCGATTGTGTGCAGCTGTATTTCACCAATGGCTTCACGAATATTGTCCTTTAAAGCGTCAATTATCTCTGGCTTGTCGGCGTAGCACTTATCTTTTACGGCACCCCACAAATAATAGTCCAACGGTGTCAAATCGCAGCTCCGAGGTGGCCAAACGACATCAGCTCTGCGGCTGATAATGCGATCTTCAAAAACAGTGCGCAAAACATCGAGTGTAGCTTCGGCTGTGTGGCACGTAGCCCCGTCCTGTTGAAACCAAATGTTGCCAATATCCTCCTCTTCAATTTTTGTGAACAAAAATTCGTTCAACATGGCCCGATAACGATCGCCATTGACTGTAACGGCCACTCCTTGCTCATTTTCGAAGAAAAATGGCCCAATTATGCCTCTGGACCAAAATCCGCACCAAACAGTGACTCGTTTTGGGTGTATCGGCTTTTCAATGTATGCGTGCGGGTTTTCTGTGCCTCAAATGCGACAATTTTGCTTGTTTACATACCCGCAAAGATCAAAATGAGCTTTATCTGAAAAGATGATTTTTTTGGCAAAATCGGCATCTTGTCTAAGACGATCGCAGGCCCACTTAGCGAAGCGAAAACGCATTGGATGCTAAGTTGGCTTCAACTCCTAAACCAATTGGACTTTGTATGGCGTCATACCAAGTTCTTTATGCAAAATTCGTCTCAATGATGTCTCCGAAATGTTCAATTGTTGAGAACGACGGTGAATTGATGTTGATGGCGCTTCACGCACACTTTCTGCCACAGCAGCAATATTCTCGAGTGTACGCACTGTTTTTGGCTTTCACGCTTTGGTTTATCGATTAGGATGCCACTTTCTTTCACTCTTTTCACAATCTAACGAACATACGGAGCTGACGGTGCTTCTCTTCTTCCAAAATCCGTACGCAATTTTCGCACACATTCTGCAACAGTACCATGATTTTCAAAGTAATGTCGCAAGATTTTCCAGCGTTGTTCAAGCGTAAACACAACAATATTCGTTCAGCGGAAGGATAAAACTAGTTATCTGTCAAATCAGACTTAGCTAAGTGTTACTATTCACGAAATAAGCACTAGTTGAAAAAAAAAACGTTAGATGGCGGACCCGTTATTATGTCTAATTGAATGAAATTTAATACATATACTACTATTACAGCTTGAAGCAATTCCACATAATTAGTTTAAGCCCAACTATCACTAAACGGAATTTTCAGTTTTGGCCAATAACGTAAAATCATTATTATTCACATAGACACCGATTCCTTCAAATATCGGAGTAAACGTTCGCATAATCATATTTCGACATTATTTATATAATTTTTAGCATCAATTATCAATCCTTTAACAAGACCAAGCTGCAGAGGATATCAGCACTATTTATCTTTTAACAGCCAAAGCTTATTAAATATAATAATGATAATTAAAAAACCTCAGGCCGATATTACTGAATCAGTATCAGATGCTAGTTCTGTAAGAATTAAAAGGATAAAATTAAGCATTCCTACTCTTCAAAAGGATCCCATAAAATATGAAGAAGAAAAACGTATTAGACCTATTTATGGATCTGGGACTTACAAAGGGAGAATACCGCTTACTAAGACAGTCATTACAGAAACATAACGTCAATGTTCTGTTTTCTTATAAAGCTAACGCTTGCCAAGAACGACACTTCCGGACCATGTTGAAATAAAATAAACTTTTGTCAGAGTCAATCTTCAGGATATGATGGATTACAAAACATGGATCACATTTTGGAAAACAAGAGCAAACAAGAATTAATTGGACTTCCGGGCAGTCTAATATTACATAGAAAATGGGATCGTAATGAGTCATCTAGGCAGAGTGCCTATAAACAAAAAAAATCGTAAAAACTAGGACTCGATGTTAAAAAACCAAAGCTCGGATAACTGGAGTAATTGTAGAAGTTATAGGGAGAATTTAAGTGATACTTAATGTTTTAAATTGCAGAGAAAATATAAATGGTAGCAAGTTTGTAGTGTTTGCAACGGAAACGATTAAATTATTTTAGGAAAGATATCCCGAAAAGAACCATACACCCACTCTTTATAAAATATTGGTGCATGGACAAATTAAAATCGAGTAACAGTCATCACCAATTTGAGAATTATCCAAATAAGCTCAGGAATATAAGAATAAAGATTATAAGAAGTATAGGTAGCAAAATACATGTAAGGTTTCAAGAATTTAATAGAACGAAGACTTATTTCAGATGCTTGCAGCCTCATCCGACCCATTGATTTCTTCACTCAGGCATGTTCGAACTGAAAGGGACCCAAGAACGATACTCTGCAGAAATGATAAGTTTGCTAGAAATTATCTCGAATTCAGGCGAAAGTTTTCAAGAAATCTTGTTTTCATTTATTATTGTTTCGTTAATTTTGGTTAACACTTTTCAACTCAATCGGCGTTACTAATAATCATTTTCAGCAACAACTTAAATTTTAACCTCCACACTTTTCAAAAATCCTATACCAATAAATGAATTTACATCATAGACTAGCGCTAGTTATAGGTTACTATTTAATGTACAGAAAGTCGTATCTAAGTCATAAAGTAATGATAAAATTGTATAGAAGGCGCCAGTATTAATAATACTACGAAGATGTGTGTGTGTTTGCGCATTAAATAAAATAAGTTTGTTGTGGCAACCGAAATTGTAGCAACGAAAAAAGTAAAGAAAGGTTGGTTTGACAGTTTCATGCGTTTAGTTATGCGTTTTGATTATTGATAGAGTTTCTATAAAGCTGTACATAAGCTAACCAGGTACCTAACTAATGTCAAAATTTGCGTTTTATTATTAGTAACGCCGAATATATATATAAACAAACCAGTTTTTTCAAGTTAATGTTTTCGGTGTAAAATGAAATGAAAGCTACGGCGTAGACGTGTTTTTTTTGCCTCCCTGCCTTCCCTACGATGAATTTGAATTTTCTCTTGTAGAACAGAAGGATTTGGTTGAATGTTTGCTCTCCATTAAATCCAACTCAGCTGGAGTTGACGAAATTCACCCGAAGTTCATAAAAGTTATTTTGGCCATCATTTTGCCTTATGTCACACATAGGTTTAACTACATACTTACCGTGCTAAACATAGCTGTACCACTGCGCTTTTAACCATAACTGACGATATAAGACAAAACTAAGACAAAGACCTGGTCACGTTTTTAGTGCTCCTTGACTTCTCAAATGTCTTCGATACTGTCAATCATGCAATGATTTTTCTCATTCAGCTGACGACAGACGACCAGCAAGATACGAAGACACAAGACATACGTGTCTTCGTATCTTGCTGGTCGTCATCAAGCCTTGTTTGTAAACAATAAATTGTTTACTGCTCGATATATTTTCGGTCTACGAAGATATGATCGCATTTCACCTTACTCTTACCGTATCTGTAACCTGTCATTTGATAACCTTTTACTATACCGTACAACATCAGGGACGCTACAAAAGTAGAGTGACAGGGACAGCAAACGACGCCATATTCCGCTCTTTTGACATTTCTCTTCAGTAAGGTTTGTCATTTCATGATGGAAAGATATACGAGCCAACAACGAGACGAAATTATTAAAATTTACTACCGAAATTCGGAGTCAGTGGCCTCAACGTTACGAGCGCTACGTCCAATTTATGGTCGTCATAATCGTCCTAGCAGATCAACAATTGAGCGTCTAGTGGAAAAATTTGAATCCACAGGCACAGTACAAAATGTTCCTTTTGCCATGTCTCACTGTCTCAAGAAGTGCCCGTTGTGTCGAGAATATTGCTGCCGCTGAGGCTTCAGTTGAAGAAAGCCCAAATGTATCTCTCACACGTCGTTCTCAAGCGTTGGGCATCTCTGGGACGTCGTTGTGGCGAATTTTGAGAAAAGATCTTGGCCTACATCCTTACAAGATTAAATTGACGCAAGAACTGAAGCCGCTTGACCACCAGAAGCGTCGTATGTTCGTGAGTTGGGCTGAGCAATAACTTGAAAATGATTCGGATTTTCATCGAAAATCATCTTCATGATCAAGACCGGCACGTTACTGTGAATGGGAATCGCTACCGTTCAATGATAACCGAATATTTTTGGCCCAAATTGGATGATATGGACTTGGAGGACATGTGGTTTCAACAGGACGGCGCCACAAACCACACAGCGAATGTCACAATCAATTTATTGGAAACCAAGTTTGGAGAACGTGTTATCTCACGAAATGGTCCAGTCGCTTGGCCGCCTCGGTCCTGTGATTTGACGCCGTTAGACTATTCCCTGTGGGGCAAAGTCAAGTCTATGGTCTATGCCAATAAGCCAGCGACGATTGATGAACTTCGTACGAATATCGAACGTGAAATTGCAGCAAATCGGCCGATTTATGCTTGAAAACCGTCGAAAATTGGGTTCAGCGTCTGGACTTCTGCAAGCGTGCCCGTGGTGGCCATGCAAAAGAAATCGAGTTCCATACATAACGGTATCGAACGTACTTTCACAGGAATAAAGAATTTCATTGATATCCAAAACCGTTTGTGTTTTATTTAAAAAAAAATCGTTTGTAGCGCTCTTATTGAAAAACCCATGAACCCAGCAGCCTTTTTAACAGACTTACGTTTTGTGCATTTGCAAGGACAAGACAAATTTTACCTCCGCGTTTTACATGCTTAACATCTAAACGTCTATTTTTCGTAAATGCCACCCGACTCTGGAACTCCCTCCCACGTCAAGTTAAAGAAAAGATTTCTAAAAGAATTGAAAATGGATCTATCCACTTCCTTAATATTAAATTTGTTGTTATCTACACGTATATTTATATTACTTTGTATTTATAATTTTGTATTGGCCGTTCTATTCTTAGCTATTCTTAAATTTGTTTCATATTGTATTAAATTGTTAAATTACTTTTAATTGGTAGCCTTCAATGTAATGTATTCTATATTATAAGCTAATCACTATTTTAAAAGATATTGTATCTTATTGTTTAAACAAATAAATTAAATAAAATTGAATTGGAAACGGAAGTAGATGAAAACTTAAATATTTGAATAAAAAACATTCTTTAAGTCAATCTTTTTATTATATATGTCAACGACCTGCATATTTCAGCATTACCTCATCTTGAATCAGATATTTGGAAGAAATTCTTTGCACTTTAAAAAAAAAATCTGTACTACAATACGCTGTTTTTGTATTCCTATATCTATCCCAATACATCATTAACACAAACATTCCCCAATAGTGGGCGTGGTCCAAAATGTTCTACAAATGAAATGTACATGATGTACGTTTTAATTTTGCGCCATTTAATAGTGCTGTGTTGCCAACGGAAAAAAGATAACAATGTGACAATTTTCGTACAAAATATGGTGATAGTGACTTTAAACCATCCACTGTGAAGAGAATAATTGAAAAATTTAGGGAAACTGGATCAATTAGTGATCTTAGATACCCAGAGTGTCTAAGATCACTAATTGTCACAGGTCGTTAAATAGATAACATCGAAGCAGTTCGCGAGAGTATTGCTGACAGTCCAGGAACATCAATTCGACACCGTAGTCAAGAATTTGGCTTTTCGAGAAGCTCTCTACAGCGACTTTTCACGAAAGACTTGAAACATCATGCTTTAAAAGTTTTATTGACTCAAGAACTGAAGACTACTGAGAGAGTTCGTTGAATGGATTTTGGAACAACAAGAAGTAGATGCTGATCTTGATGGCTTCGTTAATAGTCAAAATTGTCATATTAATCGTTGAGAAACAAATGCATCCACAACAGTTTGGTGCGTATTTTGGGCTGAATGCATTGTCGGACCATTCTTATTCGAATATGCGGCTGGTCAGGCAGTACCAATTAATGGTGTTCGTTATCGTGACATGATAACCCAGTTTTAAGTGCCTTAATTACAAGATATAGATGTGACCAACATGTGGTTTCAACAAGACGGTGCCACATGTCATACAGCCAGAGAAACGAAGTTCTTTAAAATCAATCAACCAAAGCCTTGAAAGGGGAAACTGGGAAACTGAAATTCAGCCACATTTACATGAAACGGTCATAGAAAAGTACCTGCCAAAAAATCCGATGTGATATTCCATACATAACCCAAATATGTATAGTATACTCTATGAATCAATAAAAAAACTAAGCTTTATAATTAAAAGTCTATATTTTCCATCAAAATTACATTTTCCGTGACTTATGGGAGTATGGGACACATTGTATATAGCCTAAATTTTTTATACCCTATCCCATAGGGGTATATTAGTTTTGATACATAGTTTGTAACATAGAGAAATAATTTAGCTACATATACCTCAAAGTATATGGATCGACTCAGAATCGCTAGCTGAGTCGATTTAGCCATGTCTGTCCGTCCGTCCGTACGTCACCAGTTTTAGGGCCTTAAATTTTGAGCTAGAAGGATGAAATTTGGTACACGTGCTCTTTGTTGCTCCCAGCAGAACAAGTGTAAACATTTTTGAAATTCGCCCACTGCCACGCCCCCTTTTAAAAAAAATGTTTTTTTTTTTGGCCCAACCGTAAACAAATTGAATAAAGTGTTTGAGCAGCATATTTAGAGAATCGTAATATCTATATTTCGTTCATATATAGTTTTTTTCCACGCCCACTTTTTGTGGGCAGTTTTAATTAAAACCTTTTTCGGTCAAATGTTAAATCATTTAAATCATTTAAATCAGAATCATTAGTAATAATAATATGAACATTTCGTCTATAGACCATTTTAACCCACGCCCACTTTTTGGGGGCGTTTTCTTACAAAAACCGTTTGTATACCCTACCCCATAGCATATGCAGGAGAAAAACGATGTTTTTTGTCAAACAACAAAAGATTCTGATAAACTGTTTGAACAATATGTTGTGACAATGTCATTTTCTATATTATAGGTCCATAAAGCCCACTTTTTGGAGATATTAATTTTAAGGATGGGATGGGATAGGGTATTCAACGATCCGCACAGCGGATTGTACCCTTCTCATATGTTTTTTTAAATTTTTTTAACACTTACCAAAAAATAACAATGTACATACATAGTATTATGTTTAAAAAGTGGCGGTCTAAAAATCAATCTATAATTGAAATAAACATTACATTGTTACCTAAGTATTTTCGGTATTCGAATTTCTTCAAACTTTTACCAAAAATCATTTTGTTAAGAAAACTCCCCAAAAAAAGCCGGCGATCTCTTTTGGATAGGGACAAATACAACGGTTGGCTAACCTCTGGTATATATTTTTTTTAAATATTTATGTAAGATATGCAATTTTACTGTCTAGCAAATACAACAAAATATATCAAAACATTGCTATGTCAAGAACACCTGACCGAAACACATCTTTTCAAACTATGCCCTTAACTTAAAACGCAATCCCAAAATCTCCAATCAGCCATGCCTTATAAATTTAATTTGGTATTCGGCACGAGTAATTAAACGATAACGAAGCTAATATATAACTTTGAAAATATAATCCATTATCGTAGACACAGAACATTTTGTATGTGCGTCACAAACATAAAAAGTATCTACTCAAGGCATATTATTATAAATAATGTAAAAGTTTATTTTTATGAAAAGGATTAAGTGATGACAGAGTAAAATATTAATGAACTTGAATTATGAAACGTGAAGGTGTTCGTATCCTGCTTATATAAACTTGGTATTGTGATGTGGGTTATTTGCACGGCTCATCCTTAGGCAACAAGTCAGGATATAATGTTTGAAAAAAAATAATTATTCAATTTTCTTTTTAGTATTAAGGGTCTAATGAGTTTTGTTTTGTTTTATTATTAAAGATGTCAGCACTTTACCCTCTTTAATGGGTGGCTTAAAAATAAACTTCAGAGTTCAGAATATCTAGGAAAATTTAGTTGACTGTCTTATCCAATCCCTTTCTCAATTTAACCTACAGCAATCAAAACAGCAGACAATTGCTACAGATTTTTATTTTAACAATAAATTCCTATCAAAGAGAAGCTGAGTACGAAAATAGGACTCTTGTCCACCCATGGCTTTATAATAAAAGTAAAATACTAAGGCCAATATGTATGGTTAAGGATCTTACAACTGGTCTTGAAATCAATAAAATTACACAGACTCGTTAGAACCCTGAGCTTAGCTTTTTCTCACAACCATTCATGTGTGTGTGTGTACTGTGTACTTCTTGCACGAAAGCGGGACATCCTATCTTATGCCGAATCCGAGCGACTAAGTTGAGATAAACTTTTCTTGACAATTGGTACTACTCGGATGATTTGTCAGATCATCAAGAGAGGAGGGCCAGTGAAAAATCATTTAGGTCTTGCTACAACTGGGAATCGAACCAAGACCTTCTGCGCGGCAGTTCATCGCGTCCCTGAGCTCGTCTTAAAAGTAATTAAAACAAAAAGGTTTATCGGACTGACTACATAGTGCGGAATATCTGGCCTGCTATACTTAGCTCAGTGGTGATGTTGTATCTCGCTTCTTTTTGACGTTAAAGATGATTTTTTGCAGAAATCAATGTGAACTTTTCATTAAGATAGTGGCAATAGTTGTTTACCTTGAGTTCTTGAGTCTTATATATTTTATACGGGTGCAGATACAGGTCTCGAATTCGCCAAATTGAAGAACCAGAAAAGCCCAGATCTTCAAACGAGTAATCTAGTTACTTTCTCTCACCTCGCATTCACACACCATACGGTGACATACGGTTGTTGGCGATTTCATATCAAATTTAGCCACCAATAGTCGAATAGTCGATTTTTTTGGCTGAGATAACGGAGCACTGATTTTGAAAAAAAAATATATGAATGCCACAATCCATTTTGGGAATCGTTTAGTACCTTATCCCATTCTATCTCTTTTCAGAAACTTTATCAAAATTCCTTATCATGACCAAAATCGACAATTTGCTCTGAAAGTGGACGTGATCGTGGGCTGGTTTTAAAAATATTTATTTCTGTACTGAATTTATGAACAAATAGCTTGTATACCTACAAAATTTCACTATCCTAGATCAACATATTTGTACTGACCAATATATCGATTTCATTAGCTATGGGATATGCTGTAAAAATCGTTTTATAGGAAAACGCCCGCAAAAAGTGGGCGTGGATTAAAAAAATCTTTGAATTACATTTTCATATTAATATTAATAATGCCTTTTTATCTATAGTTTTTTTTTCAAATTTTACCAAAACAGGTTTTTACTGAAAACGCACCCAAAAAGTGTCAAAAAAAATGTATATGGACGAAATATGGATATTCAGTTTGTCTTAATATCATGCTGAAATTCTTAAAATCGGTGACAGACAGATTCTGAGTCGATCAATTATAATTTAAGTTATGCCTATCTGAATTATTTCTCTATGGTATTTCTCAATGGTACCAACTATCTATGTATCCAAACTAACTTGCACTTGCACATGTTGTGCAACGCTATAACCGGTCATAGTGATTTGCCATACTTTACTGAATAATTCATAACAAATTTGATGTAATTTGAGATTTATTAGTTTATTTGTTAATAGATCATCAGAAAAACACTGTTCAATACTTTTGATTGTTTGTTGCTTTTAATTTTGGCAGTTAGCCAACCTGCTTTGTCAATACGGTTTTGATAATATTAGGGTCCGTATTTCACGAATAACTTGACCATATCTTTGTATTGGCATGAATAATGGGTTTTTCGCATAGCATCACTACTAATTATATCATTATTGAACTTTAAGAGTAATCGTTTTTTTAAAACAGCGTATATGCTATAAGTTGCCTCATTTTGCTAGAACCATAGCACTCCCCTTTTTGTTGACTGCAATGTTTCTTGGTCGTTTTGCAAATCATATGTATGCACATAATAAGGCACAGCACAAGGAACAGCCTACTTACATGACAAGCACACAGCTGCTGCAGGAGTCATGCGCAAAAACTTACCTTTTATTGACTTACAAACTTGCAGATAAAAGTGCCATAGCTCAATATTGAACTCAACGCAATACCAGGCTACATCATCCTTGTTATGACTTTGATGTCAAATATTCGATCAGAATACCAAGTAGAGACGAAATGTCGTCAAACGACGTAGTAATCGAAAGGGTAATTGGCAACTGCAGTCTAAATTAAAAGATCTAGCTAGCCTAATCCCTAAGATTAGTAAATTTGCGCGGTGTATTCAAAGCTGAGATCCTAGTCATACTCAAAGCTGGCAAATCGACAATTGTATTCGACACATCACAAGACATCCGTTTACGTAGATTGTAAAGTTGGTTGTAACTGACACCACCGCGCAGAGGAGGTGATGGCTCAAGAATAAATTTGAAATTATTTTTGCCCAGAGCATAATGAGAACGACATTGTAAGAAACGAGAAAGCAGACGAGTAAGCTAGACTAGGAACATCACACCAGACCTCCTTCATCGAAAGCAGGGTCGAGCCTGAGGTCGAGGAAAAAGTCTCACATATATTGTTTCAATAGCCCGCTCCAATAGTCGTAGTCAATTACTAGGCGGCTTTTGCTTCGAGAACCTGATGGAAATGTAAGTATCCATATAGCGCAGATTGTTTGTAGCAAATCTGAATGGTGGCAGAGCAACGCAAACATCTCATTAGTTTCTTTGATTTGATCAATAGCAATTTTATAATTTCAGATTCTTAAATAATTGAAAGACTTAACCTAACCAAAACTAAAGAGCAAATACGAATTGGTTGGTTATTTTCTTTAATTCCTGAGTCAACTGAACTGAACTGCGAATAATCCGAGATCTTTATACAAAGTCAAGCTATTGCGAGATCTTTGGCACATTTAGGATTTCGGGTTAAAGGCACCCTTTCGTGAAACAGATGCAATATTTTTTTGCGTGTGTACCATGCATGATGCTAGGACCTCCAATTTATTGACAGTTGATACTGAATTGTCAGGTCATCGCGAGATCAGACAAAAATTAAATATCTGGCATTGATGGAACATAGAATGCCTCAAACCTAACTTATCCGTTCATTTGGTGCCCCCAACCGATATTTAAACTTTGCATGTACTCAAACTCGCACTCGGTTGTATGCAAAGTATGGGGAGATAAGTTTGGCGCCAATAATTGATAACAGTGTTTTGTAGAGGAGTAAAAACCAAGCAATTCCTAATATGGGAGGGGGTGTATCTCGCCCCGTTTAGGAGGAAGAGGCAATTTTAGAAAAAAAATTACTTGATATGACAAAAAAATTAAAAAACAACGACTTACAATGAAGTACTATCGTTTTCGAAAGATAGAAACCAGTTATTTAATACTCAATTTAAACTTAATTATTGATGTCAATAGTTTTTGAAAAATTCGCATGCAGACTCAAAATTTTGAAAAAGAAATGTTTCGACCAATTTTTTTCTTAATTGTGAAACGAAGTGCTAATTTGGCTTTTTGTAGTCAATGCTTATATCAATTCTGAATCGAATACAAAAAACATCTTCTATAGTTTTTGAGAAAATTAAAAATTACTAAAACTGTTTTTTGTATGATGATTAATGTTCATCTATGTAAGTAAAGTACAGCAAATCATTTAGCGTTTCCCAGAATGCACCACGAGGTGGTAGACTTGCATTGCATTACGTGTCACAGTCAGCCAGTTTGTAAGTAAAGTACAACATATCAAGTGCATCACATTTTACAACAACCCAAAAAAAAACATCGCACCCATCCCAAATCCTACAATGAGCCCAAGCAGGGGGTTGCAGAGGGTCACCATGTCCCAAATAGACATCTTACTGCTTATACACCGAATTAACTTTAGTAATTTTCAATTTTCTCAAAAACTAGAAAACATAAAATCATCTTGTTTTCAGTTTTCGATTAAGAATAAATTAGAGCAACGAACTTCAGAAAAAAAATAAAATATAATATTAAAGTTTTGAAAAATTACACTTACAACTTTTTTTCCTAAGTTTACTTACTTACTTACTTAAGTGGCGCTACAGTCCGGAATGAACCTGGGCCTCAACCAACATGCCTCTCCAATTAGCCCGGTCCTTAGCTAACTGCCTCCAGTTGCGCACTCCAAGTTGGTTGAGGTCGGTTTCCACTTGTGCGCGCCACTTAAGGCGAGGTCTTCCTCTACTGCGTCCGACGTCTGGCTGGGAATCGAAGACTCTGCGAGCCGGAGTATTGGTGTCCATTCGTTCTACATGTCCTAGCCATCTTAAACGTCCAATGCGGAGTTTTTTGACCAGGGGCATGTCGCTGTACAGCTCGTATAGTTCGTGGTTGAATCTTCGCCTCCATAGCCCGTCAACGCAAACGGGACCGAAGATTTTTCGAAGAATTTTCCTCTCGAATCTACCAAGGATTTCTTCATCCGCTTTTGATACGGTCCATGCTTCAGCGCCGTAGAGCAGGACTGGGATGATCAGGGTCTTATATAGGATCTCCTTAGTAGTTCGAGTGAGGGCTTTACTACTAAATTGCCTTCTTAGCCCGAAGAAACAGCGGTTGGCAAGAGTAATTCTTCGTTTAATTTCTGACGAGATGTTGTTGTCAGAGTTAATAGCGGAGCCGAGGTAGACAAAGTCCCGTACTACCTCAAAGTTATATCTGTCAATGGTGACGTTCTGTCCAATTCGTCGATGTTGTGTGTCCTTTCGTGTTGACAGCATATACTTAGTCTTACCCTCATTTACTGCTAAACCCATTTTCGCCGCTTCCTTCTCTATACTAGCAAACGTTGCTATGACATCACGTTGAGTCCTACCAATGATGTCAATATCGTCAGCGTATGCTAGTAGTTGCACCGACTTTTGGAAAATTGTGCCTCTGGTGTTGGCTTTGGAGTTTTGCACAATTCTCTCAAGAATCAGATTAAAGAAGTCACATGACAGCGCATCGCCTTGCCTAAATCCTTTTTTGGTATCGAATGTGTCGGTGAGGTCGTTTCCGACCCTGATGGAGCAGCGAGAATTCTCCATCGTCATTCTACACAAACGGACGAGTTTGGGCGGTATACCAAAACTAGACATGGCTCTGTACAGTTCGTCTCTATAAATGCTGTCATATGCGGCTTTGAAATCGATGAATAGGTGGTGGGTATCGATTTGGACATCTTGAGTTTTTTCCAGGATCTGCCGAAGTGTGAAAATTTGATCGGTTGTGGACTTTCCTGGCCTAAAACCACACTGATAAGGGCCAATCAGGTTGTTGGTAAACGGTTTCAGGCGTTCACATATTACGGCAGATAGGATCTTGTAGGCGATGTTGAGGAGACTTATGCCTCTGTAGTTGGCGCAGTTCAGAGGGTCTCCTTTTTTGTGGATCGGGCAAACGATGCTGAGGTTCCATTCTTCAGGCATATTTTCATCCGACCAGATTTGGCTTATGAGTTGGTGGATGTTACTTACCAAGTCATCTCCGCCGGCCTTATAGAGCTCAGCGGGAAGGCCGTCATTTCCGGCAGCCTTATTAAGCTTGAGTTTAGATATTGCTATCCTCACTTCACTCAGGTCGGGTGGTTGGCAGTTTTCGCTGTCGTTGCCAATATTGAATGGTTCGTTCTGCCTGACAGCGGAATGTTGTTCGCCATCGCCGTTTAACAGTCTGCAGAAGTGGTTCTTCCATATCCTCAGCATCGACTGTGTCTCAACTACAATATTTCCTTGTTCATCTCGACAGGATTCTGTTCGAGCCTTGTATCCTTGGCTTTGACGTTTTACACTTTGGTAAAACTTGCGAACATCGTTCCTGGAGTGGCACCTCTCTATATCCTCGATCGCGCGCTTTTCTTGCTCTTTTTTCTTCTTGCTGAAAAGCCGATGTTCTTCCCTTCTTCTTTGCCTATAGAGCTCAATGGCAGCTCTCGTCTTCACCTGCAGCTTAGCCTTGTAGGCCTCGTTCTTGGCTGCGAGCATCTGTCGGCAAACTTTTCCTAAGTTTAAAACCCGTTTTTTTCCTAAGTTTAAAACCCGTTTTTTTTCAAAAACTATGCATAGACTTCTTTTGAATTTAAAATAAGCTAATAGAACAAAGTATTGGCTTTAAAAAATTGTGAGTATTACCGTTATTTTTTAATATATTTCTTTCATTTTTAGTACTTTTTTGTGAAATTGCCCATCCCGCTCAAACGGTGAGAGATAGACCCCCACCTCCCATAGTAAAAAATGCTTGTTTTTGACCCCTCTACTTAAAAACCGTTATCAATTTTTGGCGCCAAACTTATAGTACTCGTGCCCAAAGTGTTGAATTGGTGATGGGTGCAAAATTGGAAGTATGTAAAGTTTGAATACGGTGTGAGGGGCATCATGGCCACCTGTTTTTGAGAGAACACCAATTTAAAATGGGAATACCAGCCGCTGGTGTTAATGCTTTTTGGTGGCGGATCTTATATCCATTTTTCAGGAATTTGGCCCAGCGCGGCTTATTGCACTGCACCGTTCATTTGTGTATGTGAAGTTTTACTTTTTCCCAAAAATAATGGAATTTTCACGCCGATATGAACGGCAGATTTGACAACAGGTTTCAAATGTTTTATAATCTTAGGTGTTGTCATTTTCGGAATAAGAACTAGGGATGCCACGTCAACGCAATAATCAATAGGCCACTGAGCCCACACCACCCCATCAAGAAAGGAGGACAAGTGAAAAACATTTGTTGTGCAATTGTGCCCTTCGTGCGGTATAGACAATAGAAAAAGATAAATAAATTAAATTACCATAGCTGATGGACAAGTAAGTTGGGATGCTTTTAAGTGGGTGGAATATGATCTATCAATCCAAATCTAAATGACGCCAAGACGGAACTAGTTATGTTTATGAATGACGAAAGTAAAAAAATCCCTATCGATGAGAGTTTTATCTGGATGTGAATAAAGCTCGAAAAGCCATTTCATTGCTTCAGAACTCCACTAACATAAGCATAATCATCATGTATCATGTAGACGATCATATTTAAAACCATTACGATTTCAATCAACATGAACGTTGATACTTGCGATTCGTATCGTAATTAGGAGGTAATGGAAGACCTCTCTTTTCAAAAATACTGTAAATCAGTATCTACATTGTTCAGTTTATCGGCGATAGAGGAAGGGGATTCTATGAATGCGGAATTTTAAGACCCATTGCAGAATGGAAAAATATATATTCCGATAAAACGGACAATAAATTGTTTTCAAAGTATTTCGAAAAACAATCAAGTATTCCGTTGCCCAAGTAAGAACTTAAAGTTTGCATGTAATACATACTCACTGGGATCTTATGCACAGCAGGGCACGACCAATGTGCTTCTTTACATTTCCCTTAAAGATACCGTTTGCATAAATTAGCTTTAATCGACTTAAATTAATAGCCTCATGCCAGCAATGGCGATAATGAAACAGATTCATAGCGCTTTGAATCCAAATTACCCACTTTAGGACTGAAACACGTTTCAACAATATATATCCATCTGTAAAATACAAAATCAAATTAATCGCAAGATTTATACCCAGCTGACAGTACATTCCGACAGATTACACATCAGATTGCCTTACACTTCATTAAGCGCCAGACCAATTGTTTCGCTTGCCGTTGAAGTGTACTAAGTGGATTAATCCGGCATCTAACCGCATGTTCATCTGCTGTTTTTTTCTTATTAGGAGTGAAAAGTAAGTATATGGAGTTATCCACAACAATTCAGGTGGCAAGCGACTAAACAAGGGTTGTATTAATTAAATGATGATAGTGTGTGTATCTTTATAGTCAGTAGATTGAGCACTTGATGCATGTGATATTTGGCAGATTTTAGAGGAAGGATATAATAGGAAATCACACTTCACATTTAGATTATAAAAAAAAACAGATAATCGAGATTATCTCCAGAAGTTTTCCACATTAGTACTCGCAACTTCTGATGAAGTTTGGAAATAAATTTCGATTATCTAATGGTTATTATCCTGGCAGGAGATAGGACCAAATGGAATACTTTTGCTTTATCACTATTTCGAAAAAAACACATGAGATAAAATCAGATTCACAAGTAGGTATCTGCAGGGCTCGACATTATCATAATGGACATGGTTTTCTGTTTTTTTTTACGGGGATTTCCACTAAACCGAATATGCATACCTTTCGAATAGTGGGCATTAAGTAATGTTGCTTGTGGGCATTAGTCGTGTACCAAAGCCCGTTACGCAATAATTTATTTAATGGAAAAGTAAGGTTTTCGTTCGAATGGATCTGATATACACTGCGAGTCATAAGATTAGAAGCAGGTATTTTTGAGAAGTAAAATCGATGTTTTACAGTTACACGATGGATTAGAAAAAAAAAACGACTTAGAAAAATGAGAGACCATTCTGTTAGCAACAAAATATGAAAGGAGTGTATAGGAGAGATTTAGCTAACGGAACTTTGAAGACAAATTGTACGTTGAGTAAAAAATACGCGGAAATAAATCGGGTCATTAGATTAGAAGCAAATCAAATAAATGAAAATAAAATGCAGTTATTTATATGTTGGTATTCATATTAATTTTTTTTAAATATTTAATAATGTGTGCTGCCACCAGCCCTTTAAAATAACTTTTAAATTTTATCTTTTAAGGATTTATACAGCGATTCTAAGTAGTCCAGTGAAATCTCACTTCAGGCCAATTTGACAGCATGAATTATCGTTTCCTTGTCATCGTATTGCTTTCCTCCCTCATATACCTTACGTGTAAGCCAGCCCCAAGCATTTTCGATTATCTTAAGGTCCGGGGAATAAGGTGGCCAAGGCAGCAAGTGGACGTTTTGGCTCGCAATGAACGATTTTACCACTCGGGCTGTTTGTATGGGGGCGTTGTCCTGCTGTGAATCCATGAAATTGGTCCAAAAAGCTCGTCAATTTTGGGGAATACTGATCCCAGCCAGGCTTTGTAGTTGTTTCCACTCATTTTGGTATCTTGGATTACCACGTCTATAGCTCCATAAAATACAATTGAACCCCAGACCATAACGCCTCCTTCTCTGCTATGGTGACGGTTCAAAAACCGCTCCTCTTTCCTCCGGTCATGGAAATAATAATTATAACCATCCGGTCCATCTGGGTTATATTTTTTTTTTCGTCGGAAAAAATTACCTTCGCCAAACACAAGTATTGTTTCTTCCTTGCGTTATTAAGTGGTGGTTTTTTCTTTAGTTTCAGGCGCTTTAAGTGTTTAGCACGGCGAAGGATGCGGGTAACAGTGGATAAGCTGGCCTTAACATTAGCTTTTTCCCTAATCTTAGCTGCTGATAAAGCTGAATTTGAAGCTATTCTAAGGATACTTCGCGTTTCGTGGCGTGTTTAGGCAGACGAAGTGTTTCCTTTATAATTTTTTGTGTAAGACGTAGGGTTTTTTTAAATAATTGCTGACACAATGATCACTTCGCATTATTTTTCGGGCTATAGCACGGCATGAAAGACCTTCGGAGCAATAAACATCTATTCTAGCCCTTTCCTCTACTGTTAAACATTTTTTTTTCCCATTTTTATTAACACTCAATCAAGAACAATTACTTTATAATATGTACCGTTTAAACCGAAAAAAAAATATTTACTAAACAAAAATCGTTGATTTGTTCACTGCTACTAATCTAATGACCCGATTTATTTCCGCGTATTTTTTACTCAATTTACAATTTGTCTTCAAAGTTCCGTTAGCTAAATCTCTCCAATACAGTCATTTCATATTTTGTTTCTAACAAAATAGTCTCTCATTTGCCATAGTCGTTTTTTCTAATCCATCGTGTAACGGTAAAAATATCGATTTTACTTTTCAAAAATACCTGCTTCTAATCTTATGACTCGCAGTGTATGAGGATGACAGGGTGAGCCAAAATAAATCCAACCAATGTTCAACACGAATACATATTTTTATTTTCCATTATAATTGTTTCTATTTTGTTTACATGTTATAATTAAGTTCATTTAAATCTATATTAAAGAGTGTCCCATAAAATGATATTTTAATAGAAAATACAGATTCATAATTAGATTGCTTAAATGTTTTACTGATTCATAGAGTATACAGATTTGGGTAAATGACTGCCACGGCTTCGCTGGCAAGTATTTATTGAAATTTTCTATTACCGTTTCGTATAAATGTGACTGAACTTCATTAATACATAGCCCTCGTGAGCTTGTTTGCATATACCTTTGACTTCTAAAAACACTTTGACTTCTTAAAAAGTCCAATGGAGTTAAATCGCAAGATCTGGATGGCCAAATCTGATAGCAAAAACGGCCGATTAAACATTTAGGAAATGACTCATGTTTCTCTGCCTGTATGATATATGGCAGCGTCTTGTTGTAACCACATGTTGGTCACATCCATATCTTGTAATTTAGGCAAAAAACTGGATTATTATGAACACCATTAGTTACTGTATGACCGGCCGCATTTTCAAAGAATAGTGGTCTGATAATGCCTCCAGCCCAAAATCCACACTAAACAGTCACGCGTTATGGATACATTTGTTACCCAAGAATTACTCGTTGGTTTTCTGAAACGCAAATGCGACAATTTTGACGACTAACGAAGCCATCAAGATGAAAATGAACTTCATCGCTAACGATGATTTCTATAAAAAAAATCAACATCCACTTGTTGTTGTTCCAAAATCCATTCACCAAACTCTCAGTAGTCTTCAGCTCATGAGTCAATTGAACATTGTAAGCATAAGATTTCAAGTCTTGCGTGAGAATTCGCTGTAGAGAGCTTCTCGAGATGCCAAATTCTTAACTACGGTGCCGAATTGATGTTCTTGGACTGTCAGCAATACTCTCGCGTACTGTTTCGATGTTTCCTGTTGTGACAGGACATCCAGTATCAAATATCACTAATTGATCCATTCTCCCTGAATGTGAAATTTATTCTCTTCACAGTTAGTGGTTTAAAACCACTATGACGGCCAGGCCATATTTGAATAAAAATTGCGGACTGTAGCTGACAAATCTTCATTATTTTTTTAAAACATTGCCCAACGACGAAAATGTGTTCTTCTTTCGTAAAGCGCTGAATTCGTGCTAACCCCGAACTGTCAGCTGTCACATTGTTATCTATTTTTCCGTTGGTAGTACTATTAAAAAGTGCAAAAATCAAATTTTACGTGAATAGTTCGACACCTTTTAGATTTATATACTTTACACAACAACCCGTTACAATTATTGATTTTTTTCTATTCTTTTCAGCGATTTATATATTTATTTATGGCGCAGCAACAATATCGCCAATATTTTAATTCATGATCAACTTCCACAGCCTTCACGGTAAGGAGTTTGGTCGACCATTTTATAGGAACGAGGTTTAGTGGCCGACGGTCCTGGGAAAAGTGTTTAAGTGTTGAATAACAGCTGTGTAGCAGAGTCTTTCAAATGATCCATCTGTAAAATCTCGTCGTCATTCGGTCCAACTGTGCATGCCTAGAACAACATTGCCCGATCCACAAAAAAGGAGACCCTCTGAAATGCGCCAACTACAGAGTCAAAAGACTCCTCAACATCGCCTACAAGATCCTATCTGTCGTAATATTTAAACGTTTTAAACCGTTTACCAACAACCTGATCGGCCTTTATCAGCGTGGTTTTACGCCAGGAAAGTCTACTACTCCTACTATGATAGGAGCAGCTGGATTACTGAATTTATCAAGACATAACCGAGCGTGTAAGCTATAATAACATTACCAGATAACATTTATAAGCAAAGGTCTTCGGCAAATCGTCGGTTTCCTTTGTAATGCTAGGCTAAGGAGAGTAATGTTCAAAAAATATCTATGAGCGGTACAGCGACTTAAATCTGCTAACCAAAATCCTGGTTTGGGCGTTTAAGATGGTTAGAACATCTAGTGTAAATGCACAGCAATATTCTGGGTCGGTGAATATTCGATTACCAGCCAGATGTCGGAAGGAGTGAGGACAACCTCGCCGAAAGTGGCACGAAGAAGTAGAAAGTGAGCCCGTCGGCTACAAGTTTGCGTTTGCCGCAATATATAATCGCCTGAAAACATTCCCTAAAAAGTTTTTAGTTTGTACTGATTACTACGATAAATCCGTACGTTTTTATTTAAATTTCTGAATTTTTTAATGGTTTAGAAAACAAAGTGTATTTTTCTGAAAGAGGTTGTGGCAATGATGTAATTTTAAAAGTGTTAAAAAAATGTCCGCTTACATACATTGTTATGAGTGCCAGACTTAGGCAAGAAGTCTTATATTTCCAAGACATTAGCGAACGCATTGTTACAATCCGCATCAAGGCCGAATTCGCCAAAATAAGCCATATATGCGCTCATGCTCATGTTAAAATCATGCTGGGAGATTTTAACGCAAATATAGGAAGAGAAGAAATCTTAAGCAGTATTGTCAGAAAACATAGCCTACACGACAACACGTCTGGTAACGGACTTAGGCTAATTGACTTCGCTACGGAAAGAAATTCCTCACCTCGATATCCATAAGGGGACATGGCGGTCTCCAGATCAACGAACAGTCAACCAAATTGATCACATTGCGATAGACAAGAGACACGCATCCAGTAGTTTGGATGTCCGAACATTCCGAGGGGCTTACATCGACTCGGACCACTACCTTGTTGCAGCCAAGGTAAGGATGCGGATATCCACCACGCCACAGCAAACCCGAAATACTGTGAAAAATTTAATGTCGAAAGACTGCAATCGCAAGAGACCGCCAAGTCCTTTGCGCAACGCGTAATTCTTAATCTCTTGACTAACACCAAACCACCAGCATGCCAACAAGCCATTAGAAGATCCGCAAATGATGTGCTAGGTTTCATCGACTACAAGATCCTATCTCCCGTAATATGTGAACGGCTGAAAACGTTTACCAACAACCTGATCGGCCCTTATCAGTGTTGTTTTAGGCCAGGAAAGTCCACAACCGATAAAATTTTCAAACTTCGGCAGTTCCTGGAAAAAAACCCAAGAAGTCCAAACCGATACCACCACCTATTTCTAAGCCGCATACGACAGCATTTATAGATACGAACTATACAGAGCCATGTCTAGTTTTGGTATACCGCCCAAAATCGTCCGTTTGTGTAGGATGACGATGGAGAATTCTCGCTGCTAGATCAGGGTCGGAAACGACCAGGCAGGCGGTGCGCTATCATGTGACTTCTTTAATTTGATTCTTGAAAGGATTCTGAAAAACTCCCGAGCCAACACCAGAGGCACAATTTTCCAAAAATCGGTGCAACTACTAGCAAACGCCGACGATATTGACATCAACGTGATGTCATAGCCACGTTTGCTAGTATATAGAAGGAAGCGGTAAAAATGGGTTTAGCAGTAAGACTAAGTTTATGCTGTCAACACGAAAGGACACACAAAATCGAAGAATTTGACAGAACGTCACCATTGACAGATATAACCTTGAGGTAGTACGGGACTTTGTCTACCTCGGCTCCGCTATTAACTCTGACAACAACATCTCGTCAGAAATCAAACGAAGAATTACTCTTTCTAACCGCTGTTTCTTCGGGCTAAGAAGGCAATGTATTAAACTCCTCACTCGAACTACTAAGGTGATCCTTTATAGGACTCTGATCATCCCAGTCCTGCTCTACGGCGTTGAAGCATGGACTGTATCAAAAGCGGATGAAGAAATACTTGGTCGATTCGAGAGAAAAATTCTTCGAACAATCTTCGGTCCCGTTTGCGTTGACGGGCTGTGGAGACGAAGATTCAACCAAGAACCATACGAGCTGTACAGCGGCATACCCCTGGTCAAATAACTCCGCATTGGACGTTTAAGATGTCTAGGACATGTAGAACAAATGGACACTCCGGCTCGCAGAGTCTTCGATTCCCAGCCAGACGTCGGACGAAGACTTCGCCTTAAGTGGCGGGCAAAAGTAGAAACCGACCTCAACCAACATGGAGTGCGCAACGGGAGGCAGTTAGCTAAGGACCGGGCTAATTGGAGAGGCATGTTGGTTGAGGCCCAGGTTCATCCCGATTTTTGTGGGCACGCACGCACAACACACACACATACGTTTTCCGATTTCAACCAGACTTCACAAAAACCATATCTAGACCAATATCAAAGATTTGTGAAAGTTTGACTAAAATCGGTAAATGCGTTGAGGCGTGAATTGGCGACAAACATTTTAAGGTTCAATGTTTATATATATAGATATCATCTATCACAGGCGAAAAACTTCTCTGATAGATGTAGTAAATTAAACCGTGTTTTGAACTATTGATCAAAACGAATAAATCCTATGGTCACATCACGTTAACAAAATATATAGAATCCTAATTGCGTAGTCGTTTCAATTGAAAAAATGTTTAAAATTGCCTAAGCTCAAGATGAGTAGGTATTCAAATAATTACATGTCTTTTGATGAAAAGACCTTAACCATTTTTCAAAAGGAGCAATAATTTTAGACAAAGTCAAACCGCAAAAGTTTTGTTATTACATTGGAATTTTACTATAGCCCCAAGTGCACAAAGACAACTACAAAAGCAGAATACCAAACGAACTCTAGTCAAGAAATATTTCTCTTAAGGAATCCTTTTACCTCATAAAACATCCCACGCATAAACATCAACATCACGGAACTTTTGATTTACCAACGTAGCACACTCGTAGAAAAAAAATATATAAACCCAAGAGTCCGGCACAGGGTCCGTGCGGTATGAACTATCGTGATTATGATAGTCGCTATGAATAGTAGCTGAAACAAGGAATTGCTCTCGTGTTTTATCCAGGTTTATAGTTCTTTTCTTCATAACATCTTTATTTACGAAAACTACAACTGTATTACATAACAATAAACATGATAATTATCCATCACGAAAGACCTTTTTATCAACACTTACCAAAGTGTATATGAAAACATTTTTTGTTTTATTACGAATGGTACATCTTTCCTAAAAATGTGCATTATCCTTGCTCACGGATTTTATGGCCCAAATCGATTTTCACTTCGTTTATTTTTTTTTTTTCTATTTTTCAAGGGCAATTTGACACTCTTAGAAGAACAATAGGTCAAAGGACACACACACTGATCGTCGTCTGATTCGCATTATTCCACATTCCACCTTCAGTAAAAAATCCTGCGCTTCGTGTTGCAAATTAAAAACATAATAAACAAAGACTTACCAACTTTAAAAATCCATTGGTATTCCACAAACATGTTTGTTCTTGTATCCTTGAACATCCTGAACCATTAACAGCACTGCTTACAGAAAAAAGAAAATTGCGAACACACAAGCACACTTGCACTTTATCTTTGCCAGACTTCTTGACACAATTTTGCTTACTTATCCAATTTGAATTCTGTTGGCGAGGGCACGCGCTTTATCCTTTCGAAATAGGCAAAGACTAAAATTTAGTGAAATGGTGATTTTTTCACATCATCGCACCGAGATGAATTCATTTATTTATCTATCCACGTCAAGGACGAAGCACTTAACATTTTATTTCACAACTCCGATTGTTTCCGTCACACAATTCCTCGACCTCGATACAGTCATCCAATGCATTTGAGTTTTTTTTTTCGTCTATACAATTTAAAAAAAAACAACTCGAAAAGTATATTTTAAAATTACATTTTCGGATATTGCCTTCTATGTGCCATGATACTGGCTAATAAACCAACAAACCGAAAAATACGCACCGATATGCGAATAGCGCGTTTTCTAACCATCAACTGTATGTTAAGGGACCGTAGATATTTTTTCGACCACCAAACAAGAATGGGATTTGCAGAGGGAGCTTTTACCCCCCTACGGTCACACACTGCCTATACATTGTATCCCTTTTCGTCCCAAAAAAAAACAGAACATTTTTCTCCTACGATTCTCTCAAACTCGCAATGGTTTTTATGGCATTTTAACACCCATACACATAAACATAGAGAATGATGATTTTCATATCCTTTAATAATAATGAATGAATGACACAAACGTCAAATCTTGAATGTCATCTCAGATTGGTGTAAAGAATTGCAAACAGTGCCCTGCTTACTGAAGGGAATCTATCTTCCAGTTTATGATTCTCTGTGTTTACTATGCCATACTCAATAACTTCTCTCAACACCAATACAGATAGGAAGCAAGTTGCTCCTATTGAACTGGATGAAGGCGAATAAGGGAAATTCTTGCATAAAGCTCCAGCACCTGCTGGCAGGAAGTTATCTCATCTGCAAAATACAAATCCATTGGAATTTCACTTTTACTTCTGTTTATGTTATGCATTCCGATTTGGATTACGTAATGGGGAGACCAACACCAGAGATTGCAAACGAAAATGTAAGAAGGAGCGAGTAAAAGGATACTATGAAGCGCACATGGTGAGCCGCGCCGTGCAGAGATGCTTTGAACTAGTAACCTAGAAACAGAAAGTGCGTGCTTTCACGCAAATGTAATTTTTGGCGGGAACTTAGACTAGGACGAAGCTTTTATTCTCGCAAACAAGATGGAATTTTATTTTTGACATTTCACTTTGCTGCTTGGAGGGGCAATCTTCTCATTTGGTTTGACAGGATAAAAGGAATTTATGAAAATCGAGAAGTTATCGATGGGTGGTGAAGCTTTTTGGGATATTGACACTGAAGTTGTGGATGGAGTATGAATGGGACTATTGTAGTGACATCTGTGGGAATAGGTCGATGCTATTTAGCGAGGACATTTTAGTGAGTGATAAAACCTAATATCCGTTAATTCTTCAAAGAAGTTGCTTCAACTGTTAACAACTGAATTGCTTCTGAACTAAAATCTTGTATGTACCAAAAATTCAAATTATTTTTATTTGTTCTTAATAGAACAAGTGCTCTTTTAAGAACAAGTATTGTTTTCGTGAAAAATTTCGAACTCAAGATTATATAAATATGGGGAAGTCCAAAAAGGTGGGTCTCACAATTCTGTCCTAATGAAGGCTAAATGGCTGGAAAAATCTACTTCAAATTAGGTAATCGGGGTTCTTTGGGGTAATAACCTGCGTTTTTTTAAATCAAAACATCTTTTGGGACGGTGTGATTTCAATCTTATGGAACATTAAAAACATCACGATGACGGTGTCATCCGGTTCCCCATATACAGTGAAGCGTCAAAAGTGAGGGCACAAAATATGATTTACTGTTTGTTTATATATAGCTTGCTTACAGAAATAAATACAACAAAAATGGTTATCTGAAATAAAGCTCCGATTATTTACATTTACGTTTGTAAAATCGCTTTAAGATAACGGTAAAACAGTCGAAAGAGACCTCTTAAATGCGTCAAAAGTAAGAGCACATTTGGATTTTCTTTGAATTCTCTTGAATTCGAGGAATGTTCAGAAATTGGAGAACTGGCTGTCTTAAGTGAAACGTTGCTCCACGTGTTGCGTTAGCAATAGCAGTTAGTTTTTCTTAAACTTTAAAAATAATATGTTGAGACGTAAAAAATCCGAACGGAAATTGTCCTAGAAACGCGCAAAATAATTGTGGACTTGAGGGAAAAACCTTACGAGAAATCGCGGATATTACAAAAAGAAGTTTCAGTGGTATTCAAAAAGTAATCGATAAGTATAAAACCCATAAAACAATTAAAAATTTAAATCGTTGTGGTCGGCCAATGGTTGGTGATGGTTGGGTGTTGTAGAACGAAGGTAGACTCTGATTGGCGTTAACTTGGCAATGCCCAGTGTTGTAACTCCGTAGTGGATACTGATGGCCCCGTGCCCTAGGGGTATCTGATAAATTGGAACTGGCCCTCCAGGTCGGGGGTTGTCCTTTGGGTTAACTACCCACCCACAGAAAAAAATATGGTTACGAAGCAACCAATAGCCTCGGAAAGGACTGATTTAATTGTTGACGACCCTGCTACACGAAAAAAGGGCAACGACGTTCGTATCTGCACCTGGAATGTGAGAACATTAAACAGGAGAGGTGCAGACGAACAACTAGTGGAAGCCCTAAACTGCTACAAAGCAGACATTACTGCCATCCAGGAAATACGATGGAATGGGCCGGGAAAAAAGAGGATGAAAAACTGTGACATCTACTACGGACCGTGTTATAGTGAGCAGAAACAGCGACTATTCGGATGCGGATTTGTTATAAGTGCCAGACTTAGGCAAGAAGTCTTATGTTTCCAATACATTAGCGAACGCATAGTAACAATCCGCATCAAGGCCAAATTCGCCAACATAAGCCTTATATGCGCTCACGCTCCGACGGAAGAAAAAGATGATATAGCTAAGGATTGCTTCTACGAGCTCCTTGACAAAACCTATGAGCGACTACCGAAGTACGATGTTAAAATTGTGCTGGGAGATTTCAACGCAATGGTAGGAAGAGAAGACATCTTTAGAAGTATTGTGGGAAAACATAGCCTACACGACAACACGTCTGGTAACGGACTAAGGCTAATTGATTTCGCTACGGAAAGAAATGCCACTATAGCCAGCACACGGTTTCGTCACCTCGATATCCATAAGGGGACGTGGCGGTCTCCAGAACAACGAACGGTCACCCAAATTGATCACATTGCGATAGATAAGAGGCACGCATCCAGTATTTTGGATGTCCGAACATTCCGAGGAGCTAACATCGACTCGGATCACTACCTTGTAGCAGCCAAGGTAAGAATGCGGATATCCACCACGCCACAACAATACAGAAATACTGTAAAAAAATTTAATGTCGGAAGACTGCAATCGCAAGAGACCGCCAAGACCTTCGCACAACGCGTATCCCTTAACCTCTCGATTAACACCATACCACCAGCATCGAATGTCGAAGAGCAATGGCAACGATGCCAACAGGCCATTAGATCAGCCGCAACTGATGTGCTAGGTTTCTCGCGCCCACCAGCAAGAAACCCCTGGTTTGACAGATGCTCGCAGCCAAGAACGAGGCCTACAAGGCTAAGCTGCAGGTGAAGACGAGAGCTGCCATTGAGCTCTATAGGCAAAGAAGAAGGGAAGAACATCGGCTTTTCAGCAAGAAGAAAAAAGAGCAAGAAAAGCGCGCGATCGAGGATATAGAGAGGTGCCACTCCAGGAACGATGTTCGCAAGTTTTACCAAAGTGTAAAACGTCAAAGCCAAGGATACAAGGCTCGAGCAGAATCCTGTCGAGATGAACAAGGAAATATTGTAGTTGAGACACAGTCGATGCTGAGGATATGGAAGAACCACTTCTGCAGACTGTTAAACGGCGATGACGAACAACATTCCGCTGTCAGGCAGAACGAACCATTTAATATTGGCAACGACAGCGAAAACTGCCAACCACCCGACCTGAGTGGAGTGCGGATAGCAATATCTAAACTCAAGCTTAATAAGGCTGCCGGAAATGACGGCCTTCCCGCTGAGCTTTATAAGGCCGGCGGAGATGACTTGGTAAGTAACATCCACCAACTCATAAGCCAAATCTGGTCGGATGAAATTATGCCTGAAGAATGGAACCTCAGCATCGTTTGCCCGATCCACAAAAAAGGAGACCCTCTGAACTGCGCCAACTACAGAGGCATAAGTCTCCTCAACATCGCCTACAAGATCCTATCTGCCGTAATATGTGAACGCCTGAAACCGTTTACCAACAACCTGATTGGCCCTTATCAGTGTGGTTTTAGGCCAGAAAAGTCCACAACCGATTAAATTTTCACACTTCGGCAGATCCTGGAAAAAACTCAAGAAGTCCAAATCGATACCCACCACCCATTCATCGATTTCAAAGCCGCATATGATAGCATTTATAGAGACCAACTGTATAGAGCCATGTCTAGTTTTGGTCATCCTACACAAGCGGACGAGTTTGGGCGGTATACCAAAACTCGTCCGTTTGTGTAGGATGACGATAGAGAATTCTCGCTGCTCCATCAGGGTCGGAAACGACCTCACCGACACATTCGATACCAAAAAAGGATTTAGGCAAGGCGATGCGCTGTCATGTGACTTCTTTAATCTGATTCTTGAGAGAATTGTGCAAAACTCCAAAGCCAACACCAGAGGCACAATTTTCCAAAAGTCGGTGCAACTACTAGCATACGCTGACGATATTGACATCATTGGTAGGACTCAACGTGATGTCATAGCCACGTTTGCTAGTAAAGAGAAGGAAGCGGCGAAAATGGGTTTAGCAGTAAATCAGGGTAAGACTAAGTATATGCTGTCATCACGAAAGGACTCACAACATCGACGAATTGGACAGAACGTCACCATTGACAGATATAACTTTGAGGTAGTACGGGACTTTGTCTACCTCGGCTCCGCTATTAGCTCTGACAACAACATCTCGTCAGAAATTAAACGAAGAATTACTCTTGCCAACCGCTGTTCCTTCGGGCTAAGAAGGCAATTTAGTAGTAAAGCCCTCACTCGAACTACTAAGGAAACCCTATATAAGACCCTGATCATCCCAGTCCTGCTCTACGGCGCTGAAGCATCGACCGTATCAAAAGCGGATGAAGAAATCCTTGGTAGATTCGAGAGGAAAATTCTTCGAAAAATCTTCGGTCCCGTTTGCGTTGACGGGCTATGGAGACTTAGATTCAACCAAGAACTATACGAGCTGTACAGCGACATGCTCCTGGTCAAAAAACTCCGCATTGGACGTTTAAGATGGCTAGGACATGTAGAACGAATGGACACCAATACTCCGGCTCGCAGAGTCTTCGATTCCCAGCCAGACGTCGGACGCAGTAGAGGAAGACCTCGCCTTAAGTGGCGCGCACAAGTGGAAACCGACCTCAACCAACTTGGAGAGCGCAACTGGAGGCAGTTAGCTAAGGATCGGGCTAATTGGAGAGGCATGTTGGTTGAGGCCCAGGTTCATTCCGGACTGTAGCGCCACTTAAGTAAGTAAGTAGATTGCAACTTGAAAAAACATTGCAAAAGTAAACAGTCGATATCTATCACCTAGGAGAATAATCCAGCTTCTATACGCCTCTCTGTCTTTTCAATCCATCTTTGATGTCAGTTCTGTGTGAATCATAGTCCGGGCTATCAGGTATCGAAATTATAAAGTTCTTATCGAAGTCATACCTGCGTTTCCCGTAATTAGTAAGTGACTGATTAAAAATTTCAATTATACTTTAGTGTCTCAAATGGCTCAAATTGTGTTTTCTACTTTCTAAAAGCCTGATTTTATTTAAAAAGCGCCTGCTTTGCCGTGAAAAATAGATGGAATGTTTGAAAAGTTGAAAAAACTTTTGATGAAAATATTTCGAGAATACTAATTTAACCCACGCCCAATTTTTGGGGGGGCGTTACCCTAAAAACCCCCTTTGTAAAATATATCCCATAGAAAAACGTCCTTTTTTGTAGAATCATAAGAGATTAAAATAATCTTTCTGAACAAGGTGACACGCCCACTTTTTGGGAATCAACGATTGATTAGCTTAGTGGATTGTAACCTTCTCATATGTTTTTTTTATGTCTTTAAAACATTTGTGTACTTCTTCTTCAAACACAATATGATCACCACAAAAATCTTCACCAACCTCCCCACTTTCCATTTTGCATCAATTTTCGGGAAAATAAGAAATGAAGCCGAACTGAAAATTGCAAATCAAAACCCGTCCACAAATTACAGCAATGGAAGAAGTATCACTTGCGGCAAGCGCTTGCATCAAGCGTTTGCACTTGCATATTGTAACGACCCGAAAAGTGCTTGCAGAAAGTTTGCTCAATAAGTGTTTGCGAGCAAGCAAAAAGCCGCTTGCTGCAAGCACTTTCCTTCCATGGTGTGACTGCTCACTGCAAGCACTTGCACAGATTTAAAAAAAAATATTTTTTTTGGAAAATTTGCTGCGAGCACTTTCCTTGAATGGTGTGACGGCACCTTAATAGTGTTTCTGGGCCTAGTATGTATGTAAATTTAATTGAACCCATTATCCCTTGCCATACAAATCTTTTTACTCCTTCAGGCTCCTGAGATAGTTTTTTTTTTATTATTTTAACCACCACGGCTATAATTTATTGATTCAATTATTTTTTTTGGGCAACTGGGAATTTTCGGTTGAATAAGTTATTTAAATGTCGACTTCAAATTATTATTTACCTTTGAAAATTATTTAAAAAGAAATTATAACTCAACTTATGTTCCCAATGATTTTAAATTAAAAATAAAATGTTACCGTAATTTAAGTAGATATAAAATTAACTCTGGGGTATGTACATTTCCATTACGTTAGGCACACTCACCTGAAAAGAGAAAATTAATATAAATTAAGGCACAAATTTAACTTCAAAGGAAATAAAATTTAATAAAACCGATAGTTATATTTTATTAGAGTTTACATATCATATGCAATAAAGGCGACGCTTGTATTAGAGATAAAGATAATTTCAAATTGGAACCAATAACGGTTGATTTTTTAAGAGGTTTAGAACTTTTTTTTAAAAAAAAACACAAAATCGATAGTTTGAACCTTGCAATTTAATGTTTAAAGATAATTTCATGCAAATGTTGACCGCGGCTGCGTCTCAGGTAGCCCATCCGCTGAGTCCAATTTTGGCATACTCTTTCACACATATCGGCCGGTATCTCACGAATGAATGCATGGATGTTGGCTTCCAGTGCGTCAATCGAAGCGGGCTTGTCCCTATAGACATTAGCCTTGACATACCCCCACAAAAAATAATCTAATGGTGTCAAATCGCACGATCTAGGCGGCCAATTGACCGGCCCGAAACGTGAAATTAACTGTTCACCAAACTCGCCTCGCAATTGCGCCATTGTTTCGCGTGCTGTGTGGCATGTGGCACCGTCTTGTTGAAACCACATATCATGCAAGTCAAGAACTTCCATTTCGGGCAAAAAAAAGTTTGTTATCATCGCTCGGTAGCGTTCACCATTGACAGTAACGCTGCGATTCGCATCATCTTTGAAGAAATATGGCCCAATAATGCCGCCGGCCCATAAACCGCACCAAACAGTGGCTTTTTCGGGATGCATTGGTAGCTGTTGCAATGCTTCTGGCTGATCTTCACTCCAAATGCGGCAATTTTGCTTATTTACGTACCCATTCAACCAAAAATGAGCCTCATCGCTGAACACAATTTTTCGATAAAAAAGCGGATCCTCGGCCAGCTTTCCAAGAGCCCATTCACCAAAAATTCGGCGTTGTGGTAGGTCGGCTGGCTTTAGTTCTTGCACCAGCTGTATCTTAAAAGGCTTTACGCCCAAATCCTTCCGCAAAATTTTCCACGTAGTGCTGTAACAAAGGCCTAACTGCTGGGAACGGCGCCGAATCGACATTTCGCGGTCTTCTGTCACACAGTACGTAAACGTGTTGGTGGTTTAATGTCCAACAAAGCAAATTTGGTGCGAAATTTGGTCACAATCTTCCGAATAGACTGCTCAGAAGGTCGAGAATGCCGATCATAAAATGGAAGCAGCGCGCGATGAACATTTCGAACCGAGCACGAATTTTGATAGTAAAATTCAATAATTTGCAAGCGTTGTTCATTTGTAAGACGATCCATGGTTAAATTGCAAACCAAACTGAAGCTGTTTGACAGTGACACAAGGTACTCATCTAGGTTCGCCTGGGACAGCAGGCCGGGTATTCATTCGTGCCATTCTCACCAGGGTGTTTATAGTGTTGCTGTTTTTCGTCGTGTTATCAACACTCGCACTTATCGTTTAGCAAGTCAAATCCGGTTGGATGAGACCAGTACCCGATGGTTACCACTTGGAGGTAAAGATAAGCACATTTGGTGTGTAGTCAGAGTTACAACACTGGGCATTGCCAAGTTAACGCCAATCAGAGTCTACCCTCGTTCTACAACACCGATAGTTTTAATACTAACACCTTATGAAATTTACTCATACAACAAAGATTTGTGATTTACGCATTAAATATTTAAAATTAATACGTGCGTAAAAATACTGCAATTATAGTACGCAACTTGTTCCCTCTTTCTTTGAACTAGGCCGCAGACTTTTCAAAAAAAAACTATGCGTAGATATATGAGCTGAACTTACGGCGCTGCTGTTGTGGATATAAAAGATGAATGAAGGTGGCAGTGAAGTTTGCTTCCCGCAATTGTATAAATATGCAGCATTTACTGAGCTGGTTGTCTTAGAAGACCTACGGCCCTTTTCACGGAACCCCTTTCGTAACTGAATTCTTATAAATATCATAAAAATAAGTTTCATGTTATGGATGTTTTAATTGTTGTACCTATCTTTCTGTTATTTCATTAACTGTTTCTTTTTCAAATAACTAGGGTAAGCCGTCGTGAGGAAATACTAAACTTGCAGGTGCGCCGCGGGATGAAAAAGATAAGGAACCACTCATTAAGAGAAATATTGGAAAAAAAACAACCAATTTAAAGTCGAGACTCAAATCTCTCCGAAACCACTTCAAGGCTGCTTATAATAGCACCTAAGCGGTGGATGATTTTGGCAAATCTATACTACTGAATTTGGGATTTCACCAAAATTAAAACATCTGTGTTGCTTAACACACCCTATTAACTGAAAACTCCGCATTGGACGTTTAAGATGGCTAGGACATGTAGAACGAATGGACACCAATACTCCGGCTCGCAGAGTCTTCGATTCCCAGCCAGACGTCGGACGCAGTAGAGGAAGACCACGCCTTAAGTGGCGCGCACAAGTGGAAGCCGACCTCAACCAACTTGGAGTGCGCAACTGGAGGCAGTTAGCTAAGGACCGGGCTAATTGGAGAGGCATGTTGGTTGAGGCCCAGGTTCATTCCGGACTGTAGCGCCACTTAAGTAAGTAAGTAAGTATTACAAGGAATCTGTAATACTTTGTTATGTCCAAAATAGCTATATGCTATAATTATAACCAAATAGTGTTGTTGTACATACGTTGTTATTGTAATTTCAATCATTCAATCGAAAAAATCCACCGTTCCTGTGTTTTGTTTGAAATTGCTATCATCCGAAAATATGCTTCTGATTAAGTTAAAACGACATCTCAAGACGATTCATCCAACTGTCCATGGTTGAAAAATCGCGTGATTTTTTTCACCGCAATGCACAAAATTTAATAAAAACATAAAACATATTCAATAGAGTTGTTCAGGACAACGTCAGTGTCAATGACAAACTGACAGCATCTGTTGGAAAACAAACACATTTGACATTTGTATGGTGGCAAATTCATTGGCAAGGGACAGGGGTTGTTTTTTGAACATTTTTAAAATTGCTTCAAAATTGTGTAAAAGTGCTAAATAAGAACAGAACAATTTTTAGACAAAATAAAAATATTCAGAGTTGTTGTTGTTGTTGTTGTTTGTGAAAACAAGAACATAATAATCTTAACTACACGAAAACTAATTAACTTCGTTTGCACTCGGATTTATGTTCACACTTTGTAATGGCACTGGTTATCAATTTCACTCTTTTTATTTCTATTTTATAATTATACACACTCTCTTAGTATCGTGATGTATTTATAATTTGAGTTTCACTTTGAACTCAAATTATAATTTTTCATATTACAAAGCAAATTATCCAAAAATTAGTACTCCCGCCATATAAAATATCACATTCTTTTCCTCCAAGTGATTTTGACGTTTTAAAAAAAGAGACAACGCACTTGGGAGGGAGGTAGTCTCATGAAGAACTTTATCAGCAAATCTTAGTACCTAACCGCTGTGCGGATCGTTGAATACCCTATCCCATCCCATCTGTAAAACTAATATCCCCAAAATGTGGACATGGAATAAAACAAAATGGGGATTAAATAGAGAAAGTGACATTGTCACAACAAATTGTACAGACAGTTTATAAAACATTTATGATTCTACAAAAAAACGTGTATAAAAATGTTTTTTATTTAAAACCGCCCCCAAAAAGTGGGCGTAGATTAAAATGGTCTATAGACGAAATGTTCATACTAATATTACCAACGATTCTGCATCGAAATTTTTTCCATAAATCTTTACATTTGACTGGAAAAAGTTTTTTTTACTGAAAACCCCCCCAAAAAGTGGTCGTAGCAAAAAAATTTATAAAGCCGAGATATAGATATTGCGATTTAAATTTGTTGTTTAGAAACTTTTTCAATATAACGGGTGATTTTTTAGCTGGTTTGGTTTTGGCAACACTGGTTTTGACAGCTGACGTATGTTTAGTACCTTGTGTCACTGTCAAACAGCTTCAGTTTGGTTTGCAATTTAACCATGGATCGTCTTACAAATGAACAACGCTTGCAAATTATTGAATTTTACTATCAAAATTCGTGCTCGGTTCGAAATGTTCATCGCGCGCTGCTTCCATTTTATGATCGGCATTCTCGACCTTCTGAGCAGTCTATTCGGAAGATTGTGACCAAATTTCGCACCAAATTTACTTTGTTGGACATTAAGCCACCAACACGTTTACGTACTGTGCGTAGTGAAGAAAATATTGCGGCCGTATCAGCTAGTGTGACAGAAGACCGCGAAATGTCGATTCGGCGCCGTTCCCAGCAGTTAGGCCTTTGTTACAGCACTACGTGGAAAATTTTGCGGAAGGATTTGGGCGTAAAGCCTTTTAAGATACAGCTGGTGCAAGAACTAAAGCCAGCCGACCTACCACAACGCCGAATTTTTGGTGAATGGGCTCTTGGAAAGCTGGCCGAGGATCCGCTTTTTTATCGAAAAATTGTGTTCAGCGATGAGGCTCATTTTTGGTTGAATGGGTACGTAAATAAGCAAAATTGCCGCATTTGGAGTGAAGATCAGCCAGAAGCATTGCAACAGCTACCAATGCATCCCGAAAAAGCCACTGTTTGGTGCGGTTTATGGGCCGGCGGCATTATTGGGCTATATTTCTTCAAAGATGATGCGAATCGCAGCGTTACTGTCAATGGTGAACGCTACCGAGCGATGATAACAAACTTTTTTTTGCCCGAAATGGAAGTTCTTGACTTGCATGATATGTGGTTTCAACAAGACGGTGCCACATGCCACACAGCACGCGAAACAATGGCGCAATTGCGAGGCGAGTTTGGTGAACAGTTAATTTCACGTTTCGGGCCGGTCAATTGGCCGCCTAGATCGTGCGATTTGACACCATTAGATTATTTTTTGTGGGGGTATGTCAAGGCTAATGTCTATAGGGACAAGCCCGCTTCGATTGACGCACTGGAAGCCAACATCCATGCATTCATTCGTGAGATACCGGCCGATATGTGTGAAAGAGTATGCCAAAATTGGACTCAGCGGATGGGCTACCCGAGACGCAGCCGCGGTCAACATTTGCATGAAATTATCTTTAAACATTAAATTGCAAGGTTCAAACTACTTACTTACTTAAGTGGCGCTACAGTCCGGAATGAACCTGGGCCTCAACCAACATGCCTCTCCAATTAGCCCGGTCCTTAGCTAACTGCCTCCAGTTGCGCACTCCAAGTTGGTTGAGGTCGGTTTCCACTTGTGCGCGCCACTTAAGGCGAGGTCTTCCTCTACTGCGTCCGACGTCTGGCTGGGAATCGAAGACTCTGCGAGCCGGAGTATTGGTGTCCATTCGTTCTACATGTCCTAGCCATCTTAAACGTCCAATGCGGAGTTTTTTGACCAGGGGCATGTCGCTGTACAGCTCGTATAGTTCTTGGTTGAATCTTCGTCTCCATAGCCCGTCAACGCAAACGGGACCGAAGATTTTTCGAAGAATTTTCCTCTCGAATCTACCAAGGATTTCTTCATCCGCTTTTGATACGGTCCATGCTTCAGCGCCGTAGAGCAGGACTGGGATGATCAGGGTCTTATATAGGGTCTCCTTAGTAGTTCGAGTGAGGGCTTTACTACTAAATTGCCTTCTTAGCCCGAAGAAACAGCGGTTGGCAAGAGTAATTCTTCGTTTAATTTCTGACGAGATGTTGTCGTCAGAGCTAACAGCGGAGCCGAGGTAGACAAAGTCCCGTACTACCTCAAAGTTATATCTGTCAATGGTGACGTTCTGTCCAATTCGTCGATGTTGTAAGTCCTTTCGTGATGACAGCATATACTTAGTCTTACCCTCATTTACTGCTAAACCCATTTTCGCCGCTTCCTTCTCTATACTAGCAAACGTGGCTATGACATCACGTTGAGTCCTACCAATGATGTCAATATCGTCAGCGTATGCTAGTAGTTGCACCGACTTTTGGAAAATTGTGCCTCTGGTGTTGGCTTTGGAGTTTTGCACAAGTCACATGACAGCGCATCGCCTTGCCTAAATCCTTTTTTGGTATCGAATGTGTCGGTGAGGTCGTTTCCGACCCTGATGGAGCAGCGAGAATTCTCTATCGTCATCCTACACAAACGGACGAGTTTGGGCGGTATACCAAAACTAGACATGGCTCTGTACAGTTCGTCTCTATAAATGCTGTCATATGCGGCTTTGAAATCGATGAATAGGTGTTGGGTATCGATTTGGACTTCTTGAGTTTTTTCCAGGATCTGCGGAAGTGTGAAAATTTGATCGGTTGTGGACTTTCCTGGCCTAAAACCACACTGATAAGGGCCAATCAGGTTGTTGGTAAACGGTTTCAGGCGTTCACATATTACGGCAAATAGGATCTTGTAGGCGATGTTGAGGAGACTTATGCCTCTGTAGTTGGCGCAGTTCAGAGGGTCTCCTTTTTTGTGGATCGGGCAAACGATGCTGAGGTTCCATTCTTCAGGCATATTTTCATCCGACCAGATTTGGCTTATGAGTTGGTGGATGTTACTTACCAAGTCATCTCCGCCGGCCTTATAGAGCTCAGCGGGAAGGCCGTCATTTCCGGCAGCCTTATTAAGCTTGAGTTTAGATATTGCTATCCTCACTTCACTCAGGTCGGGTGGTTGGCAGTTTTCGCTGTCGTTGCCAATATTGAATGGTTCGTTCTGCCTGACAGCGGAATGTTGTTCGTCATCGCCGTTTAACAGTCTGCAGAAGTGGTTCTTCCATATCCTCAGCATCGACTGTGTCTCAACTACAATATTTCCTTGTTCATCTCGACAGGATTCTGTTCGAGCCTTGTATCCTTGGCTTTGACGTTTTACACTTTGGTAAAACCTGCGAACATCGTTCCTGGAGTGGCACCTCTCTATATCCTCGATCGCGCGCTTTTCTTGCTCTTTTTTCTTCTTGCTGAAAAGCCGATGTTCTTCCCTTCTTCTTTGCCTATAGAGCTCAATGGCAGCTCTTGTCTTCACCTGCAGCTTAGCCTTGTAGGCCTCGTTCTTGGCTGCGAGCATCTGTCGGCATTCCTCATCAAACCAGGGTTCAAACTATCGATTCAAATAAATATTTCATTCATTTTTTCGAATTTTTTGTGTTTTTTTTTTTTTTAAAAGTTCTAAACCTCTTAAAAAATCACCCGTTACAAGTATTATGCAAAACCAAACAGGAACATTATTCTCACTAGATATTCCTTATGTTCTTTAATTAACATTGTTCTTGTTTTTTTAGTTGATGTTACTTGTTTTACTTGAATTTAATAAAATATAAAAAAAAAAATTTGAGTATTGCATTTTTTAAACATACATAACTGCGAAAATAGCGTAAGTGTAACGAAGTGCTCCGCGAGGAATGTTTGACCTAAAAAGTGCTCCTCGACCAAAAGATCCGCACAGCGGATTGTAGCCTTCTCATATGTTTTTCTATATATTATATGTTCATAAAGCCCACTTTTTGGAAATCTTCATTTAAAGGATGGGATGGGATAGGGTATTCAACGATCCGCACAGCGGATTGTAGCCTTCTCATATAATTTTATTCCAAAACACAATTATTTTCATTCAGCAGACACATATCCCCCATTCATATATAAATTCAGGCAACAAAGGTGCTGAAAATAGTAAACCATTGCAAATGTGGAAATGAGGACGTGAACATATGCGTAATACTGTAATGGTTTCTCTATAAATATGTACAACTGTAATTATTTAGCAATGCAAATACGATTCACAAGCTACTTTACAGTTGATTATATTGTTAATCGGGTTGGTAAAATTAATATTCACTCCGTATATTTGGAGGTAATTGGAAATACCGGTAGAATAATTTCTCTTAAAACACGAAAACATACCTGTCGCGACCAGGTATTACTTTGTAAATATTTCATATACTCTACGTCAATGCTGCGTTGTCTAAAAAGCCCTAATTTCACTAAAGTGTAGGGCATGGCATTTTACTAATAAGCGAATACGTGAATCCTTTCTTCCGTAGTCTAATTTTCCATAGGGATTCTACATTTTCATGAGCCATTGTATATACATAGATATCTCATACTTAACTGACTTATGCAAAAATGTATTAAACGTTAATGTCTCAATCGTTCATAGAAAATAGTTGAATAGTAATTAAACCTTATGGATATTCGACATCAATTGCCACAAATGGTATTTGCGTATTTAACGAGCACTAAGGTTCTATAATTAGCTTTACATGCTAGGTAACTGGATATTAGGATTGATAAATGAAATGTTAGGATATTCGAAACCAAATATTAAATAATGGCATTAATGCCTTCCATTAATGGTAGTATTATCATTTACCTCGACAAGGACGAAGAGGAACAACTATACGAGTTTTTTTTTCTAAGAACTGCAACACCTGGTCCATGTTTCATTTGCTTGAACTTCTCAATAATATTTCTGGAGTAGGATTCATAATATAAATATTTTTGAGTTCGAATTTTTATTATTTTTATACCCTATCCCATAGGGGTATATTAGTTTTGATACATAGTTTGTAACATACATAAATAATTTCGATTCTGTTCTGTCAAGGTTCTATAATTTCTGGCGTAGATACAAATATCATTGTATATTTCGGTCGTCAAAAATAAAATCATTCCTTTTCGAGACTCTTGGTTGCTTTTTGATTTTTTAAAATGATTAATATCTAGTGTATGTGTATTTAAAGCTGACGACCCTAGGATACGGAACCATTGTTATCCAATACGGGACTAACCGCTAGCTGAGACAATTTATGATTCCTTGAATGCATCAAAGGAGCTCTGGTTGGGTTATCACTTTGTCCAGATATGATGCTACTGTAACTTCATATTGGAAATTCATTGTTGGGTTGGTGAGGTGAAGAAAATAATTGTCTTGGTCAAAAGGATACATTGCACCCAGCTGTCACTGTCTTGTGTTCCCTTCATGAATTTCAATCGCAATCACTTTCAAAATATCAGGTGATATTCCCAGATAAGACTAGGGGAACTTTTCGATGACGAATGAGGCCATCTATACCTTAAGTAGAAGCCGCGCATACTACGTTACCAAGCATTGGAACCATGGAACGTTTCGTTTTGAGAAGAAGTTGCTCTAATATTTGTATTTGTACCTTAACATTTCAGCATTCCTGATAACAGAAAGACCAACATTTCTCAAGCGTATAAGATAACTCAGCATTAATTCCATAACTTCTGTATAAGACCCGGTACTTAAACATGTCCCCCATTTTCAATGTAACCATATTGATCATTATTTCTTGAAACTTTTATTTCCGCTTCCATACAAGCGTCAGAAAACATTTGAAGTGCCCTTAGTTTGGTTTGTATAACTCATGAATTATCATATGTCTGCGTAAATAGAAGATGACTAATGTATTGAAAAATCTTTTTGAAAAATCTTGATTTGCAGTCTCCGAGACTTGAACAAACAACCTTTTTAATTATATAGGTTAAAAGTTTTTGAAAATAACAGGTGAACTGTGCGTGTTCTTTAAATTAATCTCTCTGCAATAATATATTCGGAATGTGTTTTCAGCTCTCCAGTTACCCCTTGCTAAAATCTCTTCTTCTAAATCTCTTCTTCTTTTCCGTAGACCAGTTAACTATTTGGTTCCCCCACCCCCAAATATCTATACTTTCAGGGTTAAATTCTCTACTTGGGTAGGTGAATGACCCGTTGTCACATCTACTAACACCTTCCGCAGGTTCAGAATTTGTAGCGGCTACAGTGCCCGAGCTTTGAGGTCGGACATCCAGAAGACCTGATCCCATTCCGGTGCCACAATCAGGTATCTTCCCCGAGATTTGTTTAAGTGTGCTTTAGAACTCTTGGCATTATGTTGGGTGGTAGAAAAATCCAGCCCAACTGATAATCCTAAATTCGACTGAAAGCATTTGTGTACGGTGCGTTCTGATCTTTGCTGTCTATTGATACATAATTCTCGAGAATTGCTGTCTCTTTTGACGCAAATGGATCTATTTCTGGGCAGCCTTATTTTATGAAAACATCCATAGTTGCTTGAGGTATCAGATGCCACTCTGGTATGGGTTGACCTCTGGACAACCTGTCGGCTATCCCGTTGTACCTTACCGGAAGATAAAACGCTGACAATGTTATATTGAGGTGATCCACGAAACAAAGAAGTTGGTACGTGAGGCTTAGTAAGTCTATCGATCTTGTACAACCCTCCTTGCGTATGTAAGCAACCAAAATTAGATTGTCTGACTGAAGAGGAATATGTGCACATTTCAAAAGGAGATCCCGATCTCTTATGGCCATAATAACTGCATACATCTCCTTTTCATTGGAGTGCCATTTCATCTGACCCCTTGACCAGTGGCCTGACATGGATGTGTCGTTTAACTGAGCGCCTCATCCTGTATCTGTAGCATCCGTTTCTAGAAAATGTGATAATTCTTTCTTGTGTATTATTTCGTATCTGGTTAAGGCTCCGAGCCACCATTGTATCTCTTTCAAAGCCCTCCGAGAGATGGTGAGTTTTTGTCTCGGTCGTTTGTTGTACCGCCTTGAAGTCTGAAGGAACCGACAATGAAGACTTCCTCTATCTGGAATATCTGATCTTTTCACTTTTTTGTCTGGAAGGGACATAATATTTCTGGAAGTATCCCAATTTAAGCCAAGATACTCCAGTCTTTGACTCGGAGTCAAGACTGACTTTTTTGTAATTTATCATACAGCCTAATTGTTCCAAAATTTGGATGGCTTGTGTAATCTGTCTATCTAATTTGAAGGGATCCTGATTCACTAATAGGTAATCGTCTAGATAGACTAGAACTCGAATACCTTTTCCACGCAGAATCTCCGCGATCCAACATGTAAGAGCTGAAAATAGTCTGGGAGCTGAAGCTAGGCCGAATGGCAGACAAGTCAACTGAAGTAACTCGTCTCTGTGCACTATTCTTAAGAAGCATCGATGGGTCAATTGGTACATGGAAATATGCCTGGGAAATATCTAAGTTTACCATCCAGTCGTCTGGCTGCAAAAATTCGGGAATCGTGGAGTGAGAAATAAGTTTGAATTTTTTTACAGACAGGCTCTCAAATCAAAAATTGGACGGACTCCTCCATCTGACTTTTTTAGTAAAAACATCTTCGATAGAAAACTTGGACCAACTTTCCGAAGAGGTTCTAAAATATTTAATTGCTTCATCTCCATTTTTTTCGATTATACTGTTGCAAACCTCATACGAGCTGGAGCTGAGGGAAAAGTAAAATGGGGCTTTTTGTAAAAGGATTCTTGTTCCTGAATTAATCTTTAAAATAAACGAATTTCCACCCAAACTTTCCCAGCTCCAGCGGTAAGCTTGCAACTGGCCTCCTCTGAATGTTCTTATCGAGTCATTTACTGGTATTTTCTTTGAAACGAAAGGAAGAATTTATTTTTCTTCCCTGTTTTTTGTTTGCATTATTATCTCTTTGGTTATATTTATAATGCCTTTGAAAACTGTGTTTACTATCAACAGCGTTCCTTCTACCCTGGCTGTGAAAAAGTCATGGTACCTGAAATGACTTTCTTTCCCTAGCCTGACCGGAATAACAAAGCCTGGACTGAGCTTCACCTAATGACTGTATTAAAGCAGACAGTGAATTCTTATCAAACAGATGTTCCACACTGGGATGTACATTTCTTAGAGCAGCTTGCACTTTTTTATCAGCTATCTCTCCTACTATTCTCTCCAGTCTAACTTCTGCCGTCTTGCCACAGACCACCTGTAGGGCCAATTCAGAATTTTTGTATGAAGTGGACGAGGAACCCAACAAGGAAGTAAAACGTTCGAAGAGAGCATTTGGGTTCAGATCATTCGGTGACTGAAAATCCCAATCGATAATGGACTGTAAACCTGATTTTAACAATAATGTTTGCCTTAATAATCCATTCGATAATGCAGCCATTTTGTGTTCTGTAGAAGCGAGGAATTCCTTGGTTGTACTAAGAGTACACAACTCGTCGTTTATTTTCAATTCCACAAAACCCGGAGTTGCGGCTAATGACTTTACAGCCTTAGAGTACCTCACATTTTTCCATGTTGGCAAACCAAAGTGTTGCAATTGCATCAACTCGTGTAGATGCTCCTTTTTGCAGAATGAATTAAATTTGTATCGCATTCCGTATGGAACTCGGCGCAGGGACATAAGTCCCGAAATGATTTTTCGGGACTAATGTCCCATTAAAATTAATTCAGGACTTATGTCCCACATAAATATTTTAGCAAATATACGCCTTGAGAAAAACTAAGAAGACCTCCCCATCTGCTTTTACAAATATTCAAATTGCAACACAAATTGTGTGTAGTTTGACATTCTGTTTTTTTTTTAATAAGGCCAAATTTTGGCATTTGGCAATATGACACCTTTGCAAAGCGACATAAGGCCGATTTGGCTTTATGACACTTTTGATTGCATATGCGATGTTGCGAAGCTGATGTGTACATATATAGGTTTTATTAACAATTCTCAGAGTTGAAAATTATTAAGAAGTCTTGACAAAATAAATTGATATTATCAATAAATTTATTTGATTTTTTTAGTTTATTAAATAAAAATTAATTCATTACAAACTATTTTGTAATATTAGTAAATTTAACAAAATATTCTTGTGCTGTTTTTACAATTTGTCTGAAAATTGTTTTTTTTTTTTAATTATACAAAAATATATAGATATCTACTAGATTGTTTAGGCGTTTTGTTTTCACAAATTGAAACTCATAAACAAAATGTAAAAAATAGCGAGGAGGAAAAAGTTCGCGCGAATTTTTTTTTCTCAAATATTTTGATTTTTTCTTTGAGAAAATAACAGTAAATTTTTTTTCAATATAGAACCTGAAAACGTTATGGGTATTTTTACTTTTTCCTCCTCGCTACTTCGGTTTCGAGACATACCAAATTTACTCATGACATTTTCAATTTTAAATATATCCGACACATCTTATGGGGTAACGGGAACTTTTGTAAATGCCTGGTTTCTTATGCGTATGAGTTGCCTTCGTAGCTTGCCGAATGGGCGAATGGGCGAATTTGGCGTAATGTCACTTTCCCGATTTGACCTTATGTAGCTTTGCAAAAGTGTCATAGTGCCAAATGCCAAAATTTGGCCTTATGACACTTTCTTAAAGCGACATAAGGCCAAATTCTGAGATTTGGCCTTATGTCACGGCACCATTTCAACTCTCTTTCTGGGGAAAGTCCACGCTCACGCAACTTCGTTGTTCCGCTTAGGGTATGTAAAGTCGTCAGGCAGGCGGCTTAGTCAACACTTTTTTTGTTAAATTATTTTTATTTGGTATGTTTTTTTTTTCAACATGGCAATGCTGCGTACACCACTGAAGTAGAAAAAAAAAACAGAATCTTAACTTTAATTTTCTTAGGTGTATCCTTTTCTATACTCGCTTAGGAGTAGCATAAACTACTGTTTAATTTTTTTCGGGACTTGTCTCATTTTCAACAATAAAAACTCGGGACTAATGTCCCAATTTAGTGAGACATAAGTCCCCAACTAAGTTCAGGACTTATTTCCCACTTTAATGGGACATTAGTCCCGAAAAATCAATTCAGGACTTATGTCCCTGCGCCGTATGCAGTAACTTGTTCAACAACGACGCAGTGTGTTTTCGAGAGGTGAATAATAAATAATTTATTCGGGTTTATCACACATGTATATACAACCTATTAAAGCATTTTATCATATTAAAACAAAATACAAATAAATTCATATATATTAATTAATGAAAACACAATAACTGTGAATGGCCATTTACGTGTTTGAAGTGTTGATTTATTTCTTAATTATAATCGTTTAATCATACAACATAATTGAATATATTTTCATATATATATATTCATTATTATATATTCAAATAATAAGTCCAGCAAAATATAGAAGTGCACGTTCGTACTGTCGCATTGGAATGTGATCGGAAAGGCTTACATTAAGTATTTTTTTTGAAACAAAAAAGGGAATCATTCAAATTGGATTCGGTTGCTTGAATGTAGACACATTCCTATAAACAAATTTACTACCACTTATTATTCAAAGGATGATTAAGACTTCAGGATAGATGAATCACTTACAGATACATATGTACTTTAACTACTGTCGAGAAATCAACACATTCTTTGCCTTGCTGTAGGCGAATACAGATTCTACTTGGCCCGCTTCCTGTCAGATCTCATTGATGCCTTAAGCAGTAAGAAAACTTTATTCAATTGTATCAATGAAGTTATTTTTACAGAACAGTATGGCGTACAAGAAGGAACGTAGATATTTATCAGCTGTATTGACTAATGGCACAGTTTTGCATCAGAAAAGAAGCAAACAAATAAAGTCACATAGGAACTGTGACAAATGATAATGTGAAGAAGGGAAAATCTGGTCGAATCCGGTTTAAAACTTATAAGAAGGCTACAATCCGCCAAATATAGAAATTAAGATTGTCTAAATATATTCTTCAGACCCTTTTTCAAAATCCTTAACAGTTTAACCAAAAAAAAAGTTTTTTTTTTTATAAAAACTGGGCATGGCAATGGGCGGATTTTGAAAATATTAACACTTGATCGAACAGCAGAGACAAGAATCGCAAATATATCAAATTTCATTATATAAGCTCAAAATTAAAGGCCTTAAAATCATTGACCTACAGACTGAGTCGATCCATATAACGGGTGATATTTTTTAAGCGTAGTTTTTTTAAAAATCGGATAAAACACTCAAATTTGCATAAAATATTAAAAAAATTTATTGTTAAATGGCCTTTGCCATTTACGTTTTAAAGACAACTTCATGTCAATGTTGTCCGCGGCTCCGTTTCAAAAGGTCCATTCGGAAGGTCCAATTTTGCGTCACTTTTTCGAGCATTTCGGCGTGTATTTCACGAATTTCACACGTGTTATGTTATCATGTTAGACTTCAATCGTGTTCGGCTTGTCGACATAGACTAACGACTTTACATAACCCCACAAGAAATAATCAAGAGGCGTTAAATCGCATGATCTAGGCGGCCAACTCTCAGGGCCATTTCGAGAGATAAGCAGCTCACCAAATTCATCCTTCAACATTTCCATTATTTCACTAGCTGTGTGGCATGTGGCACCGTCTTGATGAGACCACATGTCAACCAAGTTCAACTCAGCCAACTGGGGCAAACAAAAGTCGCGTATCATGGCTCGATATCGTTCGTCGTTGACGGTAACGTTTCTTCCAGGGTCGTCTTTGAAGAAAAATGGACCGATGATGCCACCAGCCCATAAACCAAACCAAACTGTCGTTTTTCGGGATGCATCGTTAACTCTTGTATGGCATGTGGCTGTTCATCACTCTATATGCGACAGTTTTGCTTATTTACGTATCCGTTGAGCCAGAAATGAGCCTTATCACTGAACACAAGTTTTCGATGAAACTGCGGATTTTCATGGAGTTATAATGATAATAAATTTCAATCATTTTCAATCGTTGTTCGTTTGTAAGTCTTTTCATGATTAAATGGCAGAGTATACTGAATACTTTTCACTTTGGACAGATGACGTTTGGACGCCATTACTAACCAGTGCTGCCAACCTGAAAAACTTAACTCTAAAAAATCCCCCCTTACTTTAAGGTATTTCTTTATGTTACAAACTATTTATCAAAACTTATATATCCCTATCTGGGTATAACAAAACATGTACATGTACGTAAACAATTCTAAAAACCGAAAATGGCGAAAACACCTAGTATATCGAAAGAGAACATTTATGGATTTAGTGTCTCGGAAAAGAAACTAGAATAACACCTGACAAAAAAGGCACCATGAGATCCCATACCTCTCGCTCGGCTGAGAATATCGTTCCATTACGTTTAATGCGAGGTCTTCCTCTAATTCGTCCGATGTCTGGGTGGGAATCGAAGACTCTGCGAGCCGGAGTATTGATGTTCATTCGCTCTACATGTACTGTCTTAAACGTCCGGACTTTTTTGACCAGGTCTATGTCGCTGTACAGCTTGTATAGTTTTTGATACAATCATCGTCTCCATAGCCAGTCAACGCAACAAGATCGATGACTTTTCGAAGAATTTTTCGCTCAAAACGACCAACGATTTCTTCTTCTGCTTTTAATATGGTTAAAAGATAACTTTAACAATTTTTAACTTTTTCAAACGCTGATAGCGGAACCCAAAAGAGTAGTTTTTGAATTAACGTTCTTCGCTCCGTCTGTACGTAATGGTCTCTCCAGCCTAAACGGCATGACCGATTTTCTTCAAATTTCGTATCCAAGTTTTTTTGGTCATAATTCTAGGCCATTATATTACTTTTAGACATTACATTAACGGTACCTGCCATATAAAAATTATACACAACCTCAATTTTCTCAAAAGCGGCTTAGTTTCAACAAAACTGCATACCCATTTTATACGCGAAAATCCATATAACGGATTTTTTGCATTTAGGTCATACAAAGAAAATTGCTAATTTCTCGCAAACTATTTATCAAATGGAATAAAATTTTATTTATATACTACTATTACTGTTTGCACTGTTTCCACATTATAAGTTTTGGCCCAACTATCCCCAAACGGAATTTTCAGTTTATTCATATCGCCACCGATTCCTTTCAATTCCAAAATAAAAGTTCGGCATTATTTGTATCATTTCTTAGCATCAATGATCAAAATGAATATTAGTTTGCACTTTTGTCAAAAAATGATCTAACGCCCAAATCGCTGTGAAAGAGAAAGTTGTGAACGACCCACTCGTGCACCCACCCTTCGTTTGTATTTTGTAACAGATAACTTGTTTTTACGGCTTATTTTTCGACAGAATAACCAGGCACCCACAGGTGATCAATTCAGGTTATATTTTCTTAGCCCCAAGAAACAGCGGTTGACAAGAGTAATTCTTCATTTTATTTCTGACGTGATGTTGTTGTCAGAGTTAACAACAGAGCCGAGGTAGACAACTTCCCTCAGTACCTCAAAGTTATATCTGTCAATGGTAATGGTAACGCTCTGTTACAGCTACAACATACACTTGCTCTTGCCTCATATACGGCTAAACCAAATTTTGCCACTTCCTTCTGTGTACTAGTAAACGTGGCTGTGACATTACGTTGATTACGGCCAATGATGCTAATATCGTCTGCGTATACTTGTAGTTGCAATGAATAATAAAGACTGTGCCTCAAGTGTTGGGTAGGGAGTTCATAGCGAGCTTAATACAAGCAACATCTACGAGCAGCGATTTGCCACAGCATGTAAAGGGTGATCCATTTCGAGGTTCCCTACTTTTTTAAAGAAAAAAACACAGAAAATTAGAATTTAATGGAGAATGTTTATTATCATTTGAAAGAACATTCTTTGGCATTTATTTTTTGAAGATTATGTCTATCAAATATTGGCCGTTGCTACGTCGCAGATGGTCCATCCGTTGAGTCCAATTTTCGATTACTCGTTCGAGCATTTCGACTGGTAACTGGCGAATGACACGCGTGATGTTTTCCTCCAAGGCCTGAATCGAAGCGGGTTTATCGGCATAAGCTTTTGACTTTACATATCCCCACAGGAAAAAGTTTAACGGTGTGATATCACACGATCTTGGTGGCCAATTGTTTTGCCTCGAAAACGTCGGATCTTCTTGGAACTTTTCAAGAGCCCATAGAGCGAAGCGATGTCGCTTGGGAAGGTCGAGCGGCTTCAGTTGTTGCACAAGCTGTATTTTGTATGCTTTCAATTTAAGATCTTGACGTAAAATGCGCCAAGTCGTTCCATACGTCAGTCTCTCAGCTACGGTCGCTATATTTTCTTCACAGCGTGCTGGACGTGGTCTATTCGGTCGAATATTATCCAATAATGAATGCTGGGTCTCAAAATGGATGATGGTGTTGCGAATAGTACGCTTAGTAGGCCGATTATGTTGACCATAAGTTGAGCGAAGTGTACGAAACACATTCCTAACAGAACGTGAATTTTCATAATAAAGTTGAACAATTTGTAAACGTTGTTCACGCGTAAATCTTTTCATTATGAAATGCCAAACAATACTAAACAAAAATAACATGACAGCATAACACGACTCACACGTGACCTGTCAAGAAAGGCTATTGAAAAAAGTATCTCTACTTGGATCACCCATTAATATGCATCCACAGGGTGATCATTTATTGCATTTGTTGGTGGGACATAACAGAACATAGATGTTACTAAGTTTCACTAGAAATCAATAAACGATTAAATTACATTGAAGCTATATTTATTATTAAACAAAAGAAAAGTTTACATATACTTATTAAGGCTCTAGACTACAATTTCGCAGAGTGTTTTACAAACTACTTTTACTAACATAAACTCTACTCATGCGACTAATAGCCTCATGCATACCATAGTTGTGTTTATGGGTGTTTATGGCTAGGGTGTCCAAACTTGTGAAGCATTTTCCAACTGAGGGCGAACTAGACAGTTATAGAGCGAAAGAGTGACATAAGGGTCATTAAACTCTTTTGACCATCTTTTAATAAATACCATCAAAGAGTTGGAGAGTATATTTAAAATTACATGGAGCGCGTTTTCGTGAAAATGATATATGCTGGCACTTTGTAGGGTTCAGATTCAAACTGTTTTTAAGACACCATATGGTAAATTTATTTAAATCGGTTTGTAGTCAAAGCGAATCGTTTAGATCTAGAACACATTTGAAAGTTTTCATATCATCAGCATATACCAATATTTTGCTCGAATACAAGCTTTTACATCGTGAATTTCAAGTATAAATAAAATTGGTCCTTAATCACTTCCTTGAGGCAGTCCAGATTGAGCATCAAAAGGGTTGAACTTGGAACCTCTAAATTTTACTTGGTATGTTCTCAATGAGATGTATGGTTTCACCCAATTTATGAATCCTGGAGGGGATTCCTCACGCCTTAAGTTTAAACATTATGATGTTATGTGATAACTGGTCAAAGGCTTTTAGGTTTAGGTTAGGTTTACGGGTTGGTGGAGTAGAGGATTCTCAATTCCGCCACACTTTGGACCCATTGTGATACCCTTGGTGGGATTACGTCCTTCCTTATCGTTACTACGGGTTACTCCACTCTACCCAGCCATCCTGATGTTCGTAGGAACCTGTAAAGATAGGGTAATGGAATATCGGAAAGCTCTTGGATGTCTTGGAAGTAGTAGCTTCCAAGTGGTCTGTTCCTTAGGTGACAGAGACTCGGGCAGTGACAGAGTAAATGAGGTGTATCCTCGTGTGTTTCCTCATCGCCGCAGCCTCTACAGATATCGCTTCTGTCGTACCGCAAAAGTTTTTTGGTTCAGTTTCCGTTGTATTCTGGCCAGAGATTCCGAGATATTTCGCAGGTAGTCAATGACTTCCACCTGGTATTGGCTTTCATTCGGGTTTTGTATTCCACTCTTTCTCTGAGGTTACAGAGTGGTGGTTCGACAGTTTGTAGTGCCTGGTCATGATCTGTAGCAGATCCATTTCTTGCCAGTTCGTCGGCCATCTCGTTGCCGTCTTTGTCCCTGTGACCAGGAACACAGCAGAGATCAGCATTATGCTGTGAGCAGAGAACCTTGAGCTCTTCGCGACAGCGGCCAACTACCTTTGATTTAATTTCGATAGCAGATACTGCTTTTATAACCGCTTGGCTGTCAATGAATATGGTGATATCACTGTGTGGTATTTCCATTATTGACACCAAATGAGCCGCTTCAGCGATTGCTAGCACCTCAGCCTGGAACACACTACTATGATCAGGAAGCCTGATTGATTTGTGTATTGCTAATTCCTCTGAGAATATGCCAGCACCTGTTCCACAGTCCATCTTTGATCCATCTGTGAAGATGAACATCGATTTCCTTTTTGTGGGTTCATTCTTGTCGTGAAGGGTCGATCGAAGTCTAGATAAGGAGATAGATAGTCAGAGTGTACTACGCTCCCTACGTATTTCTTTAGGAACTGCGCATGCCCAGCGAGGCTCGGGATCCAGCTTTTCGTTTGGCTGATCCTCGAGGAGCTCTTGGCAGCTGATTTGCTTCAAGTTGGTTGCTCTGTCTGTGGCTTGCCACCAGACTATACTGCCATATGTGAGTATTGGTCGCACGATAGCCGTATACATCCAAAGGATTATTTTGGAGTTAGGTCCCCACTTTCTGCCGAACATTCGGTTACATGCGTAGAAAGCATTTGCTGCTTTCTTAACTCTTTCATTGACATTAAGTTTCCAATTGAGCTTCCTGTCTAGAATTATTCCCAGATATTTTGCACTTTCAGCTATTTTAAGGGGTATTCCTTCTATAGCTGGTGGTTCGAAGTGTGGTATTGTTCTTCTATTTGTGAACAGCCGCATTGCTTTGCCCACGTGTTGAGTGCCCGGAGCGAGTTTTCAAACAGCTCGCTTATGGTTGGTAAGAATTTGCCTGTCGCAAGCAATACTACATCGTCTGCGTACGCAATTACTTTAACCCCCCTGTTTTTGAATTTCATTAACGACAAGAACCCAAAGTAGAGGGGAGATTACTCCTCCTTGTGGTGTGCCCCTTGAGGCGTTTACTTTTAGTTCAGTGTCGCCCAGTTTTGCCTTGATATTCCTTTCTTTGAGAAGACTTACGATTACGTTAGTGAGTGCCTGGTCAACGTTGGAATTCTGCAATGCCCTTTCCACTGCGCATGTTTTGACATTGTTGAAAGCTCCTTCAATATCTTTGGAGAAGTCAGTGTATATATCTTCTTCTTTATTATTTTCCAAACTATTGGAACAATGATGCATGAAAGTTAATAGATTTGTTACAGTGGATCGCTGTTTAACAAAGCCATGCTCTTCTTCACAGATGATGTTTCGACAAAGGAAGACCAATTTATCACAAATAATATATTCGAATAACTTAGGAATGCGAGATAGTTTTGAGATAGGTCTATAATTAGAAATATCTCCACGCTCACCTTTTTTTAAAAACAAGTGTTATAAATGCATTTTTCCATTGAGTTGGGAATACTCCAGTGGTAAATGAGCTTTCAAACATATACTTAAGGTATGGCAAAAGAGGATTTTTTTCTTATAATTGACGCGCGCTAAAGGGATTATTAATACCCTTATGGTGTTTAAGCACAGCGCGGGCATTAAGGAAATTGGGGAGTAGAAAAGCGGAGATACCGATGTGCGTTGGTTTTGAATTTCTGTAAATTGTAATGGAGAGGAAAAACTGAGTTTGGTAAAGCATTCCACATTCGTGTTGTTAAGGAATGAATCTATATATTTCATAGTACATCCGATGATAGGCTTTAGAGTGAACTGATTAGCATTCGTGGTACGGCGAGTATTACGGTTGAATTGTTGAAGGGGCGGAATGCAGCTGGCTATTTCGTTAGAGCATTTGTTGTTGTAATAACGGTAAAAGAGTGTAAGGCAGGAGACATTCCTACGATGTTCGCGCGAAACTATGGAGTTCGCTATTGTTGGATCTCCTATCAATTTTATCGCACGCTTTTGTATCCTATCTAGTAGGTGCAATGGTGTTTTGACTGCACCTGACCATATTTGGGCGTTGAACTCAAGTTTGGAGCGTATGTACGCTTTATAAAGGGTGATCCAAGTAGAGATACTTTTTTCAATAGCCTTTTTGATAGATCACGTGTGAGTCGTGTCATGTTGTCATGTTATTTTTGTTTAGTATTGTTTGGCATTTCATAATGGAAAGACTAACGGGTGAACAACGTTTAAAAATTGTTCAACTTTATTATGAAAATTCACGTTCTGTGAGGAATGTGTTTCGTGCACTTCGCTCAACTTATGGTCAACATAATCGGCCTACTGAGCGTACTATTCGCAACACCATCACCCATTTTGAGACCCAGCATTCATTATTGGATAATATTCGACCGAATAGACCACGTCCAGCACGCTGTGAAGAAAATATAGCGGCCGTAGCTGAGAGTGTACACGAAGACCGTAGAGAGTCGATTCGGCGCCGTTCGCAGCAACTCGGACTGACGTATGGAACGACTTGGCGCATTTTACGTCAAGATCTTAAATTGAAAGCGTACAAAATACAGCTTGTGCAACAACTGAAGCCGCTCGGCCTTCCCAAGCGACATCGCTTCGCTCTATGGGCTCTTGGAAAGTTCCAAGCAGATCCGACGTTTTCGAGGCAAATTTTGTTTAGCGATGAGGCCCATTTCTGGCTCAATGGGTATGTAAACAAACAAAGTTGCCGCATTTGGGACGAAGAGCAACCTGAAGAGATTGAAGAACTGCCACTTCATCCAGAAAAAAAAACGGTTTGGTGTGGTTTGTGGGCCGGTGGAATCATCGGTCCATATTTCCTTAAAAATTATGCCGGTGCGAACGTAACCGTCAATGGCGACCGTTATCGTGCCATGATAACCGACTATTTGATGCCTGAAATTGAAGCTCGTGATCTCGGCGATTTCAGCAAGACGGCGCCACTTCCCACACATCGCATCAATCAATGAACTTATTGAGAGAACATTTCGTTGAGCACATAATTTCACGTTTTGGGCCGGTCGATTGGCCACCAAGATCGTGTGATATCACACCGTTAGACTTTTTCCTGTGGGGATATGTAAAGTCAAAAGCTTATGCCGACAAACCCGCTTCGATTCAGGCCTTGGAGGAAAACATCACGCGTGTCATTCGCCAGTTACCAGTCGAAATGCTCGAACGAGTGATCGAAAATTGGACTCAACGGATGGACCATCTGCGACGAAGCAACGGCCAACATTTGATAGACATAATCTTCAAAAAATAAATGCCAAAGAATGTTCTTTCAAATGATAATAAACATTCTCCATTAAATTTGAGTTTTCTTTTGCTGCATTTTTGGCGATTTCGAATATGTGGTCGTTCCAACGAAGGTCGTTACTAACACACATACCGAGCATGGAAAGTTTTTCGGTTTCGACGATGCAAGTGCCATTCATGGATAGTGGCTGTAAAATTTTGTTTCGCTTGGATGACAGAAGACAGCATTGCGTTTTGGAAGCATTTAATTCCACTCTATTAGATTTACCCAATTTAATTATGCTGTCGAGGTCGGAATTTAATGAACTTAACATATTTTGTCGCTTTTCTTCCACATCCGAAGGTGAAGGGCGTGAATTCGAGAACGAATATGAAAAGCTGAGGGTACTGTCATCAGCGAAGGAATGGATTGGATTAGAAGTTGTAGACAATAGGTCATTAATAAAAATGAGGAAGAGTGTCGGAGACAAAGCTGAGCCTTGGGGAACACCAGCATTTATTTGGTGAGTAGCAGACTTGAAACCGTCCAAAACTACTTGAATTGAACGTTTCGAGAGGTAGTTTCTAATCCATTGAAGAAGAGTATCACCGATACCAAAAGCACGCATTTTCGACAAAAGGGCTTGGTGCCAAACCCTGTCAAATGCCTTTGAAATATCAAGTGCAACGATTTTGTTTTCGCCACCAAGGTGGATTGATTGGTTCCACTTTTCGGTGAGATATGACATCAAATCACCTGTGGAACTGTTGCTACGAAAATCATATTGTCGGTCATTGAGGAGTTTTCGTAATTCAAGATATTTCATAAGCTGACAGTTTATCAGCGTTTCCATGACCTTAGAGAGAAGGGAGGTAAGTGCAATTGGTCGGTAGTTCGAGAGAAAGGAGATTCGCCTTTTTTGGGGACGGGCTGGACAAATGCAGTTTTCCATCGACTCGGAAAGAGTCCTGATGAATATGACAGATGGAAAAGCTTACGCAGTAGTTTTGCCAGCGTTGAAGAACACCTCTTCAGAATTATGGGGTAGATACCATCTGGACCAGACGATTTGTGTATGTCAAGATCGATTAATATACTCTTGCGACTGTACGAGTACGAAAGTGGATTGGTCCCATAGGATGTTCTATGTTCTCTAGTACAGGGAGAGACTGGGCACAATCTGGCAGCGTGGAATTGGCTGCAAAATGAGCAGCGAGCAGATTGGCTTTGTCTAGAGAGGTGACAGCTGGAATGTCATTGTAAATGAGCGTTGGGATGGAAGATGAGGTCGAATTCTTAATGTTTTTTTACAAACGACTAAAAGTTTTTACTACCTTTGGGACATAGTAGGATTGTTTGCCTCAACTTTTGGTCGGGGAAGAATTTGACACGTTTAATGTGGGCATTGCAGTCATTTCTGGATCGTTTGAATTTTAAAAGGTTTTCCTCAGTAGGGTTGGCTTTATATGACCGAAAACATAACTCTTTCACCCTAACAACCTCTTTACAGCTCGAGTCATACCACCCGTTTACCTTCGGTTTGATACTCTTACTTACCCGGTGAGGGATACAGGATTTCATACCCAGGAGAATGATGTTAGTTATCGCATCAGCCGTAGCATCCACGTCATTATCGAGGAAGCATAATGACCAGTTAAAATTCTTAAAGAAACCGTTTAGAGCTTCCCAGTTGGCTTTCTCGTAATGCCATACAGTTCTTTTAGGAATTTTCTCTTTAACTATGTGGTTGGAGTACGAGAAATTAGCTGATACGATACAGTGGTCTGACGTGCCTAGAGGCGATAATACATTTATGGTGTATTTGTCGGGGTGAGATGTTAAAAGATGCATCTTTGCATTGCTTTGCGACTACTGGTGGGATTCCATAGGGCCCCGCTGAATAGTCATTATTTAATAAAGAGATATATTTAAGTAGTGTCTCATAGTCAAATATAACGTTGCTGAAACTAACTTGAGGAAAGCCATTGAGATAACTAAAATAATGTTCGTCTAAGACAAGAGGGGTGTCAATAAATGATTTACTGAAATTCTCTGCGAATAAGTTATATAAAATTAGAGAGTTCGATGTTTTTGAATTATTATAAGAGAAGTTAACTGGATATCAATCCGTTTTTCTCTTCGAATTGACAAAGCCCCAAAAGCGTTTTGGGTCATTTTTAAGAGCGTTCTCCATATTGACTATATATTCATTATATAAACTACTTGATATCGTAGAGAATTCATTAAAATAATTCAGGTAATTATCATAGTCGTAATGATTCTGGCTTTTAACAAAATAACTCCAGGCCCGGTTACGTCTATTTCGAAGAGATTTAAGCTCTTTCGTGTACCAAGGATGCTGGATTTGAGCATTTTTAGAAAATTTGACTGGGATTATTCTATCCATGTAATCTATTATCAGAAAATATAAATTTTTAACAGCTTCTTCTACATTGGAGAAGCTGTCAATATTCACATTTGAAAGAATAATTTCTTCGGATAGCCTTTGAAAGTTCGTCAAAAGAGTACGAACGATCGTACGAGTCAGCGTTTTTCCGCCTATGTCAATAAAAATGTACAGTGAAGGATGATTTTTGCCTTTGTTAGTAATGCTGGTACTAGATCTCAATACTGCAGTACTAACAGAGTCAGAAGAAAAAACTATATCGAGAATTCGATTATTATGATTTTTTATACAGCTTGTTTGCTGTAAGTCAAATGATAAAATTTTGTCAAGTAATAGTAGCTCTTATTGTGCAGAATCTTCAGATGGTATAAAATGAGGTTCACCCAGTCCCTGTCTATGTGCGGCGAGTTAAAATCACCCGGCAACAAAATAGTACTGTCACAACAATATAAGTCAAAGATATATTCGAAAGCCTTTGATAGCTCAGAATACAGAGTGCAAAGACGGTATGAGGGAATGTACGCATTTGCAACATAAACGGATTGCAGTAAGAACATCTCCACCAAGCGCTTTTAGGTCATTTATATGGCGGTCACTTCTATATACTGAGAACTCGTGGTTTTCCGTGGAGTTCCGAGTCAAGTATACTGGCGTAAAGCCACGTTTCAGTCAACGAGAATATGTCATGAGAAAAGGATTGGGTAATACTCTCAAGAATGATGTTGCCTTAATCCTAAATCAGCGAGAATTATCCATCGTCATCCTGCACAGACAGATGAGTTTGTTCTGAATACCTAAACTAGGCATGGCTTTGAAATCGATGAAAAGGTTGCAGGTATAGATTTGGATTTCTTGTGTTTTTTATCCAGGATCTGCCGAAGTGTGAAGATTTGATCGGTTATGGATTTTTCTGGCATAAAACCAGACCAGACGATATGTAATTGAAGTTTTACTACTTTCTGTGTCCTGACTTCTCCAGCATACTGTTCAAATTACCCACAGTCAAAAACCACAAGCCCAGACATCTGTTTACAATAAAGTAAACCCGAAGGGATTCATTCACTTCAAATGTATGTCACGTATGCTTTTGTGCCTATCACTTTGTATTGGATTCGTTATTTAATTTTTTTTTCCTGTTACATATATACACTAATACGTATAAGAAAAGCTCACTAGGTACCTACGTGAATTGAAAAATCAACATTACTTGTCTGCAAATACATTCGTCGAGTGATGCTTTTTGTTTTCGAATTCGCTATCACAGTCAATTTACGTCTTTAGAACATGGGCGTACTAGCTGGTACGTGATTCCCATAGGAGCACCACACTCTATTGGCTGTCTGCCATCTACAGGCTTTCTCCAGCCGCTGCATTGGTGAGTGGTGAGGTGACCAAAAGCAAAAATGAATATACTCCGGTATCCGATGCTTCAATTTTGAAGAGCTACTCTGATACGAACATTTTGTGAATTGGTTGAGATTACGTTGACGTAACCAATAAGTTCGATTGCCCTAGGCTGGTTAATCGTGTTGATGATGAAAATGTCGATGAGATTGTGTATGCGATAAACGACATGCTCCCTCTGGTTGTTGTAATGTTTGTTTTGCTATACATAAAACGACGAGGACATTACAGACAGAAAGCAGGACATGTACCCATGGTCAGCGTTGGTGTTGATATACGGAACCAAGTACATGTTCTTCGATATCTTCAGAATCTCTGAGTAAACACTTCGGTTTATCCTGTAAGCGACATGTAATTGCGACACACCAACACCTTCATTTGATTGGAGTACCGGAATGGACAAAACATGATGGTGCTCGTAAACTATTTGCGCCACTGAGTAGCATTTGACAATTTACTCGAAGTCATAGGATTGTGTACTCTTCTGTAATTGCGATGACATTAAAAAATAAATCCCAAGCAATCTATGAGGGGATTTATTGATTGGTTTAGAAAAATGTTGAAAATGCAGAAGAGATAGTTTAATTATCTTGTTCCTTGTTGCTGACAGATAGGAAGACAAAAACTGCACTAAAGAAATTACAATTTTCTTTTGTGCAGTTTTTGTGTTGTTTGAACTTAGTAAAGGGCAATTTGAAAAAATGGTGTGAAAATATGAAGTAAAGATTTGACTAACTTTCATATTTTGAGTTTAAAAAAGTAGTTTTACAAAATGTATGTCTGGAATCTGTTATTGACACAAGAGTATAATGCCTAATATACTTGCTCGTTTTGACAGAATTTGAATTGGATTCCAAGCACTAAAATGATAGGAAGGTTCAAAAATGATATAAACGTATTGAATGAAGTTTAGCGTATAGTAGTTTCACAAAAAAAGTATATAAAGTGTTATCCGATAAGAGCTTCCCGACTTTTTATACCCTATCTCATAGGGGTACTTATATTAGTTTTGACATTAAGTTTGTAACATAGAGAAATAATTTCGATACATACACCCCAAAGTATATGGATCGATTCAGAATTGCTAGCTGAGTCGATTAAGCCATGTCAGAGGATGAAAAACTGTGACATCTACTACGGACCGTGTTATAGTGAGCAGAAAGAGCGACTATTCGGATGCGGATTTGTTGTAAGTGCTAGACTTAGGCAAGAAGTCTTATGTTTCCAAGACATTAGCGAACGCATAGTAACAATCCGCATCAAGGCCAAATTCGCCAACAAAAGCCTTATATGCGCTCACGCTCCGACGGAAGAAAAAGATGATATAGCTAAGGATTGCTTCTACGAGCTCCTCGACAAAACCTATGAGCGACTACCGAAGTACGATGTTAAAATCGTGCTGGGAGATTTCAATGCAAAGGTAGGAAGAGAAGACATCTTTAGAAGTATTGTCGGAAAACATAGCCTACACGACAACACGGTAACGGACTTAGGCTAATTGATTTCGCTACGGAACGAAATGCCACTATAGCCAGCACACGGTTTTCTCACCTCGATATCCATAAGGGGACATGGCGGTCTCCAGATCAACGAACGGTCAACCAAATTGATCACATTGCGATAGATAAGAGGCACGCATCCAGTATTTTGGATGTCCGAACATTCCGAGGAGCTAACATCGACTCGGATCACTAACTTGTAGCAGCCAAGGTAAGAATGCGGATATCCACCACGCCACAACAATCCAGAAATACTGTGAAAAAATTTAATGTCGGAAGACTGCAATCGCAAGAGACCGCCAAGACATTCGCACAACGCGTGTCCCTTAACCTCTCAATTCACACCATACCACCACCAGATGCTCGCAGCCAAGAACGAGGCCTACAAGGCTAAGCTGCAGGTGAAGACGAGAGCTGCCATTGAGCTCTATAGGCAAAGAAGAAGGGAAGAACATCGGCTTTTCAGCAAGAAGAAAAAAGAGCAAGAAAAGCGCGCGATCGAGGATATAGAGAGGTGCCACTCCAGGAACGATGTTCGCAAGTTTTACCAAAGTGTAAAACGTCAAAGCCATGGATACAAGGCTCGAACAGAAGCCTGTCGAGATGAACAAGGAAATATTGTAGTTGAGATACAGTCGATGCTGAGGATATGGAAGAACCACTTCTGCAGACTGTTAAACGGCGATGACGAACAACATTCCGCTGTCAGGCAGAACGAACCATTCAATATTGGCAACGACAGCGAAAACTGCCAACCACCCGACCTGAGTGAAGTGAGGATAGCAATATCTAAACTCAAGCTTAATAAGGCTGCCGGAAATGACGGCCTTCCCGCTGAGCTCTATAAGGCCGGCGGAGATGACTTGGTTAGTAACATGCACCAACTCATAAGCGAAATCTGGTCGGATGAAAATATACCTGAAGAATGGAACCTCAGCATCGTTTGCCCGATCCACAAAAAAGGAGACCCTCTGAACTGCGCCAACTACAGAGGCATAAGTGCACTCAACATCGCCTACAAGATCCTATCTGACGTAATATGTGAACGCCTGAAACCGTTAACCAACAACCTGATCGGCCCTTATCAGTGTGGTTTTAGGCCAGGAATGGTCAAAAAAACTCCGCATTGGACGTTTAAGATGGCTAGGACATGTAGAACGAATGTACACCAATACTCCGGCTCGGAGAGTCTTCAATTCCCAGTCAGACGTCGGACGCAGTAGAGGAAGATCGCGCCTTAAGTAGCGCGCACAAGTGGAAACCGACCTCAACCAACTTGGAGTGCGCAACTGGAGGCAGTTAGCTAAGGACCGGGCTAATTGGAGAGGCATGATGGTTGAGGCCCGGGTTCATTCCGGACTGTAGCGCCACTTAAGTAAGTAAGTAAGTAAGTCTGTCCGTCCGTCCGTCTGTGTGTCACCGATTTTTGGGCCTTAAATATTGAGCTAGAGTGCTAAAATTTGGTATACAGACTCTCTGGCCGACGAAGCAGAAAAGTGTAAAAAATTTTGAAATCCGCCCACTGCCACGCCCCCTTTTTAGAAAAACGTAGTTTTAAGCCAAGCCTAAAGGAATTTCAAAAAAGTTTCTGAGCACCATATTAAGACAATCCTAATATCTATATTTCGTCCATACACGTCTATATTGCCACGTCCACTATTTGGGGGCGTTGTTAGTAAAAAAACGCTTTTTGTCCAAAATTTTTAAAAGTTCGAAAAAACTCTTGATAGAAATACTTCCATTATGATATAGTAAACATTTTGTCTAAAGATCATTTTCACCTACGCCCACATTTTGGTGGCGTTATCTTACAAAAACCATACGTTGTTTTTTGTCGAACCACAAAAGGTTTTGATAAACTGTCTGGACAATAGCTATGTTGCGACAATTTCATTTTCTGTATTTTATCGCCATAAAGTCTACATTTTGAGGATATTAATTTTAAGGATGGGATGGGATAGGGTATTCAACGATCCGCACAGCGGATGGTTGCCTTCTCTATGTTTTTTTAGTATAATTATCAATGAACATTTTTTTTTTAGGTGTAAGTTTGCTTAAAATAATGCCCACGACTAAATTCTTAAATTCTGTGAATCCAATTTTCGAACACTCTTGAAATAAACCATAAGCCGATAAAACCGAAATTAACTCGTAAGCCAAAGAAAGTCGGCTTCAATTCTTGAACTGGCTGTTTTTTACACTCTTTTGAAGAAAAATCACGCTTCAAAATACGGCACAACGTTCCTTAAGAGATGCCCAAATCTTGAGAACGATATTCTCATTTTTACGGGATCCGAATTCTGGTTGTTGGTTCCAAGTTTATTGATGGTTTTATGAAGACTGTCCATCAAAATGCGGTTGCTGAACACTATAAGAATTTTTAACTGATCACTAATTTTGGAAATAAGTTTACCAAAATTAGTAAGTATTTGTTCCGGTGCGACGTAAGTCTATTCATGATGAAATGGCAATGCATACTAAAAAGAAACGTCATATAGACAAGCGAGATGGCAAATAATAACTGTAAAAACAAAGCTAAAAAAAGACCTTTATGACAGGAGTTGTTCGTCATGAAATTCGGATATATCGGATGAAACAAAATTCATAAAAGAGAATTTTCCCAACATTTGCCATTTTCAATGTGTTGGTTTATTTGAAGGCATCAAGAGTTTTTTTTTGTTTTATACAGCTTGAGATCGTATTACCAGCAGCACAAGCATGCTGGCTTGAATACTTTGAACAACTCTGGATGATGATCCAAACATAGAAGAAATAGTTTTTTTTTTGTTGGTAGAAATCTTAAAAAGACACTTGAGAGTTCTCGGTATCAAGTAGTGTGGGATTTTACCGTACAAAAACCACCCGAAAATCAGTACCAATCTATGAAAGATCGACGACAGATTTTATTTTCTTTTTTTTTAATCGCTTTGGGGAAGATTTACAAATGTAATATTTTCCCATATAAGTAGGCCATAAGCTCATGAGGCTTGGTTCTTCTTAATCTTCTTATGTTGTTTCGTACATTTAGGACTCTCTCCATCTCGGAGTTTTCATGATTTTGTAGACGCTAATTGTGTGATATAGCGTGTTTTTTAATTTCTACTGTAACCATGTTGATTTGTAGATCACGGTGCAAATCGCTATTTATAATATACCAAGGGGCATTAACTATTACACGAAGGACTATGTTTTGGAATTTTTGTATGGTTTCTGTATTTGTTTTCTTAGTACAGGCCCATAATTGGATGCCATACGTCCAAACAGGCTTCAGCACTTGCTTATATAGCATGAGTTTATTCTGGATGGAAAGGTCTGTGTTTCTTCCCAGTAACCAGTACATTTTTCTATATTTTAGGTTCAGTTCTTCTCTTTTCTTTTTGATGTGCTCTTTCCACTTTAACTTCGCGTCCAAATTCATTCCTAGGTACTTAGCCATATTTGCGTAAGGTACAGCTTTGTGGTTAATGAATAAGGGAACATTGTTAATCTTCTTATTAGTGAAGTTTATATGAGTGGATTTTGTATCATTGAGTTTGATACGCCATTGTTCCGTCTAATTTTGAACTTTATTGACTGCATTCTGCAGTTTTTCTGTTGCTTTCAGAACGTTATTTCCAGGCATCAGTATTGCTGTATCATCGGCAAAGGTAGCCATGAAAGCATTGTTATCCACTGGAATATCCCTAGTATATAACAGATACAGGGTTGGTCCTAGGACACTTCCGTGCGGAACACCTGCTTCGACTGTCTTAAGTTCTGAATATTCTTGTTCATATCTAACCCTAAAGAGTCGGTCTGAAATATATGATTTTAGTATTTCATAATACTGTCTTGGTAAATCGCTATGCAATTTATACTCAAGTCCCTCATGCCAAACCTTGTCAAAGGCTTGAGCAACATCTAGAAATAGAACCGAACAGACTTGTTTTTCCTCCAGTGCCTTTTCTATAACATCCGTAATACGATGCACTTGGTCAATCGTGGAATGTTTATTCCTGAATCCAAACTGGTGATTCGGAACGAGTCTTCTTTCATCTATATTTTGCTAAGTCTTTTCAGTAGCAATTTTTCGAAAACTTTTGCCAGAATTGGTATAATCGATATTGGTCTGTAAGAAGAAACTTCAGTTGGAGGTTTTCCTATTTTAGGTATTACAATGACTTCAGCAATTTTCCAGTGATGCGGCACATATCGGTGCTTTAGACATGCATTTATAATAAATTGAAATTTTTGAAAAGCTATTGGTGGCAATTCTTTCAAAACCTGAGCAGTTATTAAATCGTACCCTGGTGCTTTTTTGTTCGACAATTGATGTTGACATACGCTTTTTACTTCATTGAGTGTGACAATAGGAATTTCGCATTCGTCGTTTCTATCAATGAATTGTATTTCTTCAGATGGAGCACTTGATGGGAACGGCTTAAAAACCCTCGAAAGGTGTTCTGCGAAGAGATCAGCCTTCTGTTTCGGGTTTCCGATCCATTTTCCGTCTTGTGATTTTAATGGTGCGTTCTGTAACTGCGGTCTTTTTAGGTATTTAGATGCAAATAGTGAGTGCTTCTGCTGCGAAAATTCATTTCTTGAGGACTCTGATGACGATGACGGTCCTGTTATCGATACAAGCCTTTGAACAGACATTAAGTGTTTATGTTTATTTGTTTAACTTTATGATTTTTTTTTAATAATTTTCTAACCTGCGAAGCCTTATGGCTTGTCTGCAGGAGGTTGTTTACTAAATCGTTTAATTGACATGTTTCAATTATCAAAATGAATTTATATTGCAATAGGTATTGTTACGGATTTTTGTTCGTTCAGATATAGTGACATCTGCTTATAACGACGGACAATTTTTCTCCCCTGAGTGGTCGTTATAATCAAATTTCACTGTCTTAAGTTTTCGGCAATGAAAATGTATTGATCATTGCTGTGTTGTCCGTTGACAGTAAAATGCGCTCCTTTCAAATTTTTAAAGAAATACGGTCTGATGATGAAGCCTACCTATAAACCGTACCAAACAGTGCATTTTTTTTGATTTGCATTGGTAGCAGTCAGATTGCCTCTGGCTTTTCATCGGCCCAAACAACCAAACACCATAAATGAGCTTCGTCGCTGAAACCACTTTTTTGATAAAAAAATTGGATCTATTTGAAGCTGTTCCAAGGCTCACAAGCCAATATTAAAACTTACACTAAAGTCAGTCGGTTTCAATTCTTGAACGAGTAGCTGTACTTTATTTGACTTTAAACAAAAATTGTTGTCAGAGTTAAAAGCGGAGCAGAGGTAGACAAAGTCCCGTACTACCTATATCTATCAAAGGTGACGTTCTGTCCAATTCGTCGATGTTTTTTGTCCTTTCGTGTTGACAGCATATACTTAGTCTTACCCTCATTGAGCAGTAAAGCCATTTTTGCCGCTTCCTTATCTATACTAGCAAACGATCTCACGTTGATGTCAATATCGTTGGCCTCTGGTGTTGGCTAGGGAGTTTTGCACAATCCTCTCAAGAATCAAATTGAAGAAGTCACATGACAGCGCATCGCCTTGCCTAAATCCTTTTTTGGTATCGAATGTGTCGGTGAGGTCGTTTCCGACCCTGATGGAGCAGCGAGAATTCTCCATCGTCATCCTACACAAACGGACGATTTTGGGCGGTATACCAAAACTAGACATGGCTCTGTATAGTTCGTCTCTATAAATGCTATTGTATGCGGCTTTGAAATCGATAAAAAGGTGGTGGGTATCGATTGGACTTCTTGGGTTTTTTCCTAGAGCTGCTGAAGTTTGGAAATTTGATCGGTTGTGGACATTCCTGACATAAAACCACACTGATAAGGGCCGATCAGGTAAACGGTTTCAAGCTTTTACATATAACGGCAGATAGGATCTTGTCAGCGATGTTGAGGAGACTTATGCCTCTGTTCAGAGGGTCTCCTTTTTTGTGGATCAGACAAACGAAGCTGAGGTTCCATTCTTCAGGCATGCTTTCATCCGATCAAATTTGGCTTATGAGTTGGTGGATGTTACTTACCAAGTCATCTCTACCAGCTTTATAAAGCCATCATTTCCGGCGGCCTTTTTTAGCTTGAGAATAGATATTGCTATCCTCACTTCACTTAGGTCGGGTGGTAGGCAGTTTTCGCTTCCGTTGCCAATATTAAATGGTTCTTTCTGCCTGACAGCGGAATGTTGTTCGTCATCGCCGTTTAACAGTCTGCAGAAGTGGTTCTTCCATATCCTCAGAATCGACTGTGTCTCATCTCGACAGGATTCTGTTCGAGCATTATATCCTTGGCTTTGACGTTTTACACTTTGGTAAAATTCGCGAACATCGTTCCTGGCACCTCCCACGCGCTTTTCTTGCTCTTTTTTTCTTCTTCTCTGCCTATAGAGCTCAAGGGCAGCTCTCGTCTTCACCTCCAGCTTAGCCGTGTAGGCCTCGTTCTTGGCTGCGAGCATCTGTCGGCATTCCTCATCAAACCAGGGGTTTCTTGCTGGTGGCCGCGAGAAACCTAGCACATCAGTTGATCTGATGGCTTGTTGGCAGCGTTGAAATTGTTCTTCGACATAAGATGCTGGTAGTATCGTTATAATCAAGTGGTTAAGGGATACGCTTTGCGCGAAGGTCTCGGCGGTCTCTGGCGAGATATTAAATTTTTTCACAGTATTTCTAATTTGTTGTGGCGTGTTGGATATCCGCATCCTTACCTTGGCTGCAAGAAGGTAGTGGTCCGAGTTGATGATAGCCCCTCGGAATGTTCGGACATCCAAAATACTGGATTCGTGCCTCTTGTCTATTGCAATGTGATCAATTTGGTTGACCGTTCGTTGATCTGGAGACCACAATGACCCCTAATGGATATCGGGGTGAGAAAACCGTGTGCTGGCTATAGGGCATTTTGTTCCGTAGCAAAGTCAATTAGCCTAAATCGTTTGCCTGACGTGTTGTCGTGTAGGCTATATTTTCCGACAATACTGCAAAAGATGTCTTCTCTTCCTACCTTTGTGTTAAAATCTCCCAGCACGATTTTGAAATCGTACTTTGGTAGTCGCTCATAGGTTATGTCAAGGAGTTCGTAGAAGCAATCCATAATTATATCATCTTTTTCCTCCGTCGGAGCGTGAGCGCATATAAAGTTTATGTTGGCGAATTTGGCCTTGATGCGGATTGTTAAAATGCGTTCGCAAATGTCTTGGAAACATAAGACGTCTTGCCTAAGTCTGGCTCTTATAACAAATCCGCATCGGAATAGTCGCTGTTTCTGCTCACTATTACACGGGCCATAGTAGATGTCACAGTTTTTCGTTCATTTTTTGCCCGGCCAATCCCATCGTATTTCTTGGATGGCAGTAATGTCTGCTCCAATTTATTAGATACCCCTTGGACACGGGGCCATCAGTATCCACTACGGGATTGTACGCTGCCGTTGACCTTTCGGTTCACCATCTCTGTAAGTCAGGTCTACCCTTGAAATTCCTAGATAACCTGTTGTCCGAATATGTCGAAGTAGCTCATCTAGCTTCGCTTGGGACGGCAGACCGGGTATTCATTCCGTGCCATTCTGACCAGGGTAAGAATTAGAGCAGTGAAAAAAAAGTTATGACATCACTTTCGGAATTTGAAACAGAGACACCGTGCTTAGTAGTCTAACCACAGTGGTTTTATGCAGTTTTTATCATGTCATATGTTCTTCTAAAAACTCCCTCTTTTCAAACGAACATTGGTCAAGTATTTTAGTTAAATCTGTAGATCAACTTTAAGTCTTTAGTTTCCTGATGCTTAACAATTCCTTGATCCACAATGGAGACGTCTTTTTGAGCTATGAACATACCTTTTCAAGGCTTTCCCGATAAAATTTTTGATTATTGACTTAAAAAGTTCTAATTATTATTTGCACTTTTTTATACTTCAGGGATCTAGGATTTATTGTGGTTTCGGTGTGGTTTTTGCTATTTTTGTTTGATAAAACAGAGAAATAAAAAATTTATTTCTACCATGAACTAATTTTGAAGTATTGTAGTTATATTTCTACATTGGTTGGTTAGTGGTTTGTCACTAATTAAATGTTTCCGGGCAAAAATTAAAAAAAAAAAACTCTTCTCTTTTGCTAATATCGCTGCTTTCCATAAAGTGATGGTGTAATTTTTATCAAATTGTACTTAATTATTCCACCATTCGAGCATTGGAGAACAATTGCAGTGTAGCACTAATGGCATGTTTTTAAGTTCTTGGTTTATAAAAATGCCTGAACATACGTTGGTGTATAAAGTGATTCAAAATCAGAAAGCAAAATATCTGTCAGATTGGGTAACAGCATTAAAGTTACTCAAACTCTTACCAAACTGTTTAACATCACCAATATAAAAGCAAATAAACAAAACCCCTTGTGTTTCTTTTAGTTTAAGAATGCATTTTATCCTTACGTATATTGTTATGAGTTTCATTAAAGGGACATCAATAAAATAATGAAGTACATTAATAGCTAGACACTAATGCAATTTATTAACACGATATCAAAAGCCATTCCCCCCTTCATGACCATATTGCACGATATAATCAAATTAAAATTGTTTTCGTTAACAAAACATGACACTAAACGACAGCATATCTATTAGCTGTAGGCTCCATTTCATTTTTCAACTGAATGAAGCAATACACTTTGGGAATTTCCTTGACATTTCCGGTATATCAAACGAATAGTCATGCTTACGACGTTTAACATAAGCGATCCCTATCAAATAGCAAATTGGCACACGTTAAGAATCCTAATTGATAAAGGTTGTACATATATCTAACACACAACCTATAAAAAGGTTCTGACAAATAAGGTGTGAGTTACGTGTTCTATAAATTTGAATTTTGTTACCTTATATGTGATGCATGTCAACATCAATTTTTATCTATTCGCAGTTTCTTTAGTGTACAGTGTGCAGACAGGATACAGCTTTTAGTGAAGGTGGTAAAGGTTCATAACGTAAAAAAGGGTAGCATGTTTTTTCTACTTAAATATGTGAATTCATCACTTTACACTTTTTCATTCTTTAGGCTTTAATTAACTAAATTTTTGAATGCACTTTTTACATTAAGCCGGGTAATATGGGGTGGTTTAAGTCTAGAAACAGAGAACGTTCTTGGGGAAGCAATGTAAAACCTTTACTTCGCAATTGGTGGTTGTGAAGGAAAAATTAGCCCAGAAATAACTTATCTCCTTACGAGATATATCCTGTGAAATTAATAACAGATGACAACGTAGTGGGGACGTCACAACCTATAAAATGCTACACTAATCAGAGAGCAAGAAATTTAATTTATTTATGCGAAATATAGAAATATATTCATTGTTTGATATAAAAGGCAGAGTATAGGTATAATAAAGTGCCTCAAAATGGCATCAAATTTTATTTTCTGAAGTGAAAAACCTACATGAGTTGTTCTGAAAAGACGTCATATATGCATTTCTAAGGTTAAGTAGACCATTTTAAAATAAATGCTGGCAATTAAGCCGAAAGGACAACAGTCGTTCACAGATGAAAACCAAGCCAAGTGATGAAAAGGCAACGACATAACAGAAAAAGTGAAGCCGAACAACTAACAAATGAAGGAAACCGAACAACTAGAGGAAGCTTTAAGCTGCTATAAAAAAGACATTACCGACATTATGCTGCACAAACTACCGAGTTACAATCCTTCTTAATATCGCTTACAATATATCATATCCCGTAATATGTAAATGCTCAAAACTGTTTTCCAACAATCTGGTGGGCCCTTATCAGGGTGATTTTAGGCCGAGAAAGTCCAGAACTGACCAAATTCGTATAATTTGACAGATCCTTGAAAAATTGCAAGATGTCCAAATCGAAACGAACCACCTATTCATCGAATTCAGCCTTGTGTACTAAATCCACATCATAAAGCTCGTGGTTATATTAATATTCTCTGCCATACGCCTTCCTAACAGAAAGGACTAAACAATTTTCATTCGAAAGTGAAGGATATTTATACCCTATCCCATAGGGGTATATTAGTTTTGACATTAAGTTTGTAACATAGAGAAATCATTTTGATAGATATACCACAAAGTATATGAATCGATTCAGAATCGCTAGCTGAGCTGATCTAGCCATGTCTGTCTGTCCGTCCGTGTGTCACCGATTTTTGGGCCTTACATTTTGAGCTAGAGTTTTGAAATTTGGTACATTTGGTAAATTTGGAAATTTGGACTCACTGGCCGACGAAGCAGAACAAGTGCAAACATTTTCGAAATCCGCCCACTGCCACGCCTACTTTTCAGAAAAACGTAGTTTTTAGCAAAACCGTAAGGAATTTTAACGAGTGGTGGGTGCACGACTGGGTCTTTCACAGCGAGTTAGGCGTTAGATCAAATAGTACGCATTTTGATTCCTAATGCTTAAAATGATATAAATAATGTCGAAATGTGATTATACGAACGTTTACTCCGAAATTTTAAGGAATCGGTGTCTTACTTACTTACTTAAGTGGCGCTACAGTCCGGGATGAACTTGGGCCTCAACCAACATGCGTCTCCAATTAGCCCGGTCCTTTGTTAACTGCCTCCAGTTGCGCACTCCAAGTTGGTTGAAGTCGGTTTCTACTTGTGCGCACCACTTAAGGTGAGGTCTTCCTCTACTGCGTCCGACGTCTGGCTGGGAATCGAAGACTCTGCGAGCCGGAGTATTGGTGTCCATTCGTTCTACATGTCCTAGCCATCTTAGACGCCCAATGCGGAGTTATTTGACTAGGGGTATGTCGCTGTACAGCTCCTATAGTTCGTGGTTGAATCTTCGTCTCCATAGCCCGTCAACGCGAACGGGACCGAAGATTTTCCGAAGAATTTTTCTCTCGAATCGACCAAGGATTTCTTCATCCGCTTTTGATACGGTCCATTCTTCAGCGCCGTAGAGCAGGACTGGAATGATCAGGATCTTGTATAGGATCTCCTTAGTAGTTCGAGTGAGGGCTTTACTACTAACTTGCCTTCTTAGCCCGAAGAAGCAGCGATTGGCAAGAATAATTCTTCGTTTGATTTCTTACGAGATTTTGTTGTCAGAGTTAATAGCGGAGCCGAGGTAGACAAAGTCCCGTACTACCTCAAAGTTATATCTGTCAATGGTGACGTTCTGTCCAATTCGTCGATGTTGTGTGTCCTTTCGTGTTGACAGCATATACTTTGTCTTACCCTCATTTATTGCTAAACCCATTTTTGCAGCTTCCTTCTCTATACTAGCAAACGTGGCTATGACATCACGTTGAGTCCTACCAATGATGTCAATATCGTCAGCGTATGCAAGTAGTTGCACCGATTTTTGGAGAACTGTGCCTCTGGTGTTGGCTCGGGAGTTTTACACAATCCTCTCAAGAATCAAATTGAAGAAGTCACATGACAGCGCATCGCCTTGCCTAAATCCTTTTTTGTTATCGAATGTGTCGGTGAGGTCGTTTCCGACCCTGATGGTGCAGCGAGAATTTTCCATCGTCATCCTACACAAACGGACGAGTTTGGACGGTATACCAAAACTAGACATGGCTCTGTATAGTTCGTCTCTATAAATGCTGTCGTATGCGGCTTTGAAATCGATAAATAGGTGGTGGGTATCGATTTGGACTTCTTGGGTTTTTTTCCAGGATCTGTCGAAGTGTGAATATTTGATCGATTGTGGACTTTCCTGGCCTTAAATCACACTGATAAGGGCCGATCAGGTTGTTGGTAAACGGTTTCAAGCGTTCACATATTACGGCAGATAGGACCTTGTAAGCGATGTTGAGTAGACTTATGCCTCTGTAGTTTGGCACAGTTCAGAGGGTCTCCTATTTTGTGGATCGGGCAAACAATGCTGAGGTTCCATTCTTCAGGCATGCTTTCAACCGACCAGATTTGGCTTATGAGTTGGTGGATGTTGCTTTACAAGTCATCTCCGCCAGCTTTATAAAGCTCAGCGGGAAGGCCATCATTTCCGGCAGCCTTATCAAGCTTGAGTTTAGATATAGCTATCCTCACTTCACTTAGGTCGGGTGGTTGGCAGTTTTCGCTGTCTTTGCCAATATTAAATGGTTCGTTCTGCCTGACAGCGGAATGTTGTTCGTCATCGCCGTTTAACAGTCTGCAGAAGTGGTTCTTCCATATCCTCAGCATCGAGTGTGTCTCAACTACGACATTTCCTTGTTCATCTCGACAGGATTCTGTTCGAGCCTGTAGCGTGCAGCTATTGAATGCAGCTAGCTTATGATAATGTAGTGCGAATTGATAAGTACCACCCTGTGATGAAAGTACATGCTTTCGTTTAAAATTTCATGTGGTATGACGCGGAAGAGTAAGAGGTCGCTGGTTTGCAATCGCGAATGAAATTGCCTTTGCCTATTTAAGCCCATGTTCGCTCTTTTCCGGCTCTTTTTCTACTTCTTTAAACTGATGCTGTACCAAGCTTAGTGCGGAAATGTGAGCTTGCAAAGGTTTGTTCGGAGTGAACCTAATAATTTTCCAAAGCTTTTATTTGATTTTTCTTGTTTAGATCATACATCATTAAAGTAAACCCAGTCCTAATTAAATTCAAAAAAATATTTTAACAAGAGTGAATGTAAGTGTATAAAGTGGGAAAAGTGATATGTGTAACATTGATGTTCCGCAACACGAGGTACATCTATATATGTGCATGCACTTATACAGCACGCGTATAATACGCAGGTAATTTGTCTTTTTTATACCCTATCCCATAGGGGTATATTAGTTTTGATACATAGTTTGTAACATAGAGAAATAATTTAGCTACATATACCTCAAAGTATATGGATCGACTCAGAATCGATAGCTGAGTCGATTTAGCCATGTCTGTCCGTCCGTCCGTCCGTACGTCACCAGTTTTTGGGCCTTAAATTTTGAGCTAGAAGGATGAAATTTGGTACACGTGCTCTTTGTTGCTCCCAGCAGAACAAGTGTAAAAATTTTTGAAATCCGCCCACTGCCACGCCCCCTTTTTAGAAAAACGTATTTTTTGGCCAAACCATAAGGAATTTTGAAAAACTTTCTGAACAACATATTTAGACAATCTGAATATCTGTATTTCGTTCATATAAAGTTTTTTGCCACGCCCACTTTTTGGGGGCGTTTTTAATAAAAAACGTTTTTCGGTCAAATTTTAAAATTTTCGAAAAAACTTTTGATGCAGAATCATTAGTAGTATAAATATGAACATTTCGTCCATAGACTATTTCAACCCACGCCCACTTTTTGGGGGCGTTTTTATATAAAAACCATTTTTACACACTACCCCATAACATATGCAGGAGAAAACCTTGTCTTTTGTAGAACCGTCAAAGTTTTTTGTAAACAGTCTGAACAATTTGTTGTCACCATGTCATTTTCTTTATTTTATCCACATCGTGTTTTTAGCCATGTCCACTTTTTGGGGATTTTAGTTTTATGGATAGGATGGGATAGGGTATTCAACGATCCGCACAGTGGATTGTAGCCTTCTCATATGTTTATACCCTATCCCATAGGGGGGTATATTAGTTTTGATACATAGTTTGTAACATAGAGAAATAATTTTGCTACATATACCTCAAAGTATATGGATCGACTCAGAATCGCTAGCTGAGTCGAATTAGCCATGTCTGTCTGTCCGTCCGTCTGTCTGTTCGTCACCGATTTTTGGGCCTTAAATTTTGAGCTAGGATAATGAAATTTGGTATATAGGATCCTTGGCCGAGTCACCAGAACAAGTGTAAAAATTTTTAAAATCCGCCCACTGCCACGCCCACTTTTTGAAAAAACGTAGTTTTTAGCCAAACCGTAAGGAATTTCAAAAAAGTGTCTGAGCAGCATATTTAGACAATCGTAATATTTATATTTCGTTCATACAAAGTTTTTTGCCACGCCCACTTTTTGGGGGCGTTTTTAGTAAAAAACGCTTTTTGTCCAAATTTTAAGACTTTCTAAAATAATTTTGATGCAAATACTTCCGCAATGGTAATATAAACATTTTGTCCATAGATCATTTTCACCTACGCCCACATTTTGGGGGCGTTTTTTTACAAAAACCATTTGTATACCCCATCCCAAGGCATTAGCAATAGAAATACGTTGTTTTTTGTCGAACCACAAAAGATTTTGATAAACTGTCTGAGCAATATATTGTGACAATGTCATTTTCTGTATTTCATCGCCATAAGGCCTATATTTTGAGGATATTAATTTTAAGGATGGGATGGGATAGGGTATTCAACGATCCGCACAGCGGATTGTAGCCTCTCATATGTTTATACCCTATCCCATAGGGGTATATTAGTTTTGATACATAGTTTGTAACATAGAGAAATAATTTAGCTACATATACCTCAAAGTATATGGATCGACTCAGAATCGATAGCTGAGTCGATTTAGCCATGTCTGTCCGTCCGTCCGTCCGTCCGTCCGTCCGTCCGTACGTCACCAGTTTTTGGGCCTTAAATTTTGAGCTAGAAGGATGAAATTTGGTACGCGTGCTCTTTGTTGCTCCCAGCAGAACAAGTGTAAAAATTTTTGAAATCCGCCCACTGCCACGCCCCCTTTTTAGAAAAACGTATTTTTTGGCCAAACCATAAGGAATTTTGAAAAACTTTCTGAACAACATATTTAGACAATCTGAATATCTGTACTTCGTTTATATAAAGTTTTTTGCCACGCCCACTTTTTGGGGGGCGTTTTCAATAAAAAACGTTTTTCGGTCAAATTTTCAAATTTTCGAAAAAAACTTTTGATGCAGAATCATTAGCAATATAAATATGAACATTTCGTCTATAGATCATTTTAACCCACGCCCACTTTTTGGGGGCGTTTTTATATAAAAACCATTTTTATACACCACCCCATAACATATGCAGTAGAAAACCTTGTCTTTTGTAGAACCGTAAAAGTTTTTTATAAGCAGTCTGAAGAATTTGTTGTCACCATTCCATTTTCTTTATTTTATCCACATCGTGTTTTTAGCCATGTCCACTTTTTGGGGATTTTAGTTTTACAGATAGGATGGGATAGGGTTTTCAACGATCCGCACAGTGGATTGTAGCCTCTCATATGTTTATACCCTATCCCATAGGGGGGTATATTAGTTTTGATACATAGTTTGTAACATAGAGAAATAATTTTGCTACATATACCTCAAAGTATATGGATCGACTCAGAATCGCTAGCTGAGTCGAATTAGCCATGTCTGTCTGTCCGTCCGTCCGTCCGTCCGTCTGTCTGTTCGTTACCGATTTTTGGGCCTTAAATTTTGAGCTAGGATAATGAAATTTGGTATATAGGATCCTTGTGCGAGTCACCAGAACAAGTGTAAAAATTTTTGAAATCCGCCCACTGCCACGCCCTTTTTTTAGAAAAACTTATTTTTTGGCCAAACCGTAAGGAATTTCAAAAAAGTGTCTGAGCAGGATATTTAGACAATCCTAATATCTATATTTCGTTCATATAAAGTTTTTTGCCACGCCCACTTTTTGGGGGCGTTTTTAGTAAAAAACGCTTTTTGTCCAAATTTTAAAACTTTCGAAAAAATTTTTGATGCAAATACTTCCGCAATGGTAATATAAACATTTTGTTTATAGATCATTTTCACCTACGCCCACATTTTGGGGGCGTTTTCTTACAAAAACCATTTGTGTACCCCATCCCAAGGCATTAGCAATAGAAATACGTTGTTTTTTGTCGAACCACAAAAGATTTTGAGAAACTGTCTGAGCAATATATTGTGACAATGTCATTTTCAGTATTTCATCGCCATAAAGCCTATATTTTGAGGATATTAATTTAAAGGATGGGATGGGATAGGGTATTCAACGATCCGCACAGCGGATTGTAGCCTTCTCATATGTTTTTATTTTATATTTATACCCTATCCCATAGGGGGGTATGTTAGTTTTGACATTAAGTTTGTCTGAGAAGGATGAAATTCGGTACACGTGCTCTATGTTGCTCCCAGCAGAACAAGTGTAAAAATTTTTGAAATCCGCCCACTGCCACGCCCCCTTTTTAGAAAAACGTATTTTTTGGCCAAACCGTAAAGAATTTTAAGAAAATGTCTGAACAGCATATTTAGAGAATCGTAATATCTATATTTCGTTCATATAAAGTTTTTTGCCACGCCCACTTTTTGGGGGCGTTTTCAATAAAAAACTGTTTTCGGTCAAATTTTAAATTTTTCGAAAAAATTTTTGATGCAGAATCATTTACATTATTAATATGAACATTTCGTCTTCATACCATTCTAACCCACGCCCACTTTTTGGGGGCGTTTTTATATAAAAAAACATTTTTATACACTACCCCATAACATATGAAGGAGAAAACCTAGTCTTTTGTAGAACCGTAAAAGTGTTTTGTAAGCAGTCTGAAGATTTAGTTGTCACTATATCATTTTTTCTATTTTATCCACATCGTATTTTTAGCCATGCCCACTTTTTTTTGGGATTTTAGTTTTATGGATAGGATGGGATAGGGTATTCAACGATCCGCACAGCGGATTGTAGCCTTCTCATATGTTTTGTTTCATCTTTAACCGCGGGAATACCCAGATCTCTGCGTAGATCTTCGTTCCTTACGTACCACGGCGCATTGACGAATGATCTTAACAATTTGTTTTCAAAAGTTTGTAAAATGTTTATATTCGTTTCACTGGTACAACCCCATAGTTGTATACCATAAGTCCAAACAGGTTTTAGCACTTGCTTGTATAATAGCAGCTTGTTGTCAAGGTTAAGCTTCGAATATTTTCCGAGCAACCAGTACAGTTCTCTGCATTTATTCTTAAGTTCTTCGCATTTCTTTGTTACATGCAACTTCCATTTTAATTTTGCATCGAGTCATACCGAGTTATTTCGCTTCATTTGCAAATGGGACTCGAACCGTATTTAGAAATACAGGCAAATTGTTTGTCCGTTTATACGAAAAATCTACATGGATCGATTTGCTCTCATTAAGTGAAATCCGCCAGGATTTAGTCCATTCATTAACCTCGTTAAGAGCGTTTTGTAATTTGATATTTGTTTCCTCTATTGTTGCATCAACTGCTAGTATAGCAGTATCGTCACTTTGTGTGAAGTACAAAAAAGAAGACCCTCTGAACTGCGCCAACTACAGAGGTATATTAAGTCTCCTCAACATCGCCTACAAGATCCTATCAGCCTTAATATATGAACGCTTGAAACCGTTTACCAACAACCTGATCGGCCCTTATCAATGTGGTTTTAGGCCAGGAAAGTCCACAATTATCAAATTTTCACACTTCGTCAGATCCTGGAAAAAAACGAAAGAAGTCCAAATCGATACCCACCACATATTTATAGATTTCAAAGCCGCTTTCGACAGCATTTATAGAGACGAACTATACAGAGCCATGTCTAGTTTTGGTATACCGCCCAAACTCCTCCGTTTGTGTAGGATGACGATGGAGAATTATCGCTGCAGGGTTGGAAACGACCTCACCGACACATTCGATACCAAAAAAGGATTCAGGGAAGGCGTTGCGCTGTCATGTGACTTTTTCAATTTGATTCTTGAGAGGATTGTGCAAAACTCCCGAGCCAACACCAGAGGCACAATTTTCCAAAAAGCGGTGCAACTACTAGCATACGCCGACGATATTGACAACATTGGTAGGACTCAACGTGATGTCATCCCGCACTGTAGCGCCACTTAAGTAAGTAAGAGTGTGAAGTACATATATGTTTGGTTACAAAAAATCGGTGTATAATATACAATGAGCACTTACAAGGATTTTGTTCATGAAAAGTATGAATAGCTTCATGCGTTTTATGTAGCAATTCATAGATTTTATGAATTGTCCATACGCACATGAATGCATTCATACATATTTTAAACGATTACTATCATATATATTTGGATTGCTGATTTTCCCCTTGCAATGTCAAACCAAAATATGTGTATGGATGGGGTATCATGCATTCTATGATTTATTCATGCAAATAATGAAAAGATCACTATGAAATGTGTATGAATTGTTCATACTCATATTAAAAAAATTCATAAAATTTTCGATTTTGAATTTTTCAACAACAACTCCAATGTAAACATTTTAATGAAGGCGATTTCATACACTTAATAATTTGATCATTATCCGCATGTATACTGCATAAAAATTAATGAACGTGTTCATAAAAATCATGTACAAATTTAGTTTTCAGTGCATGGCGAACTTGCGAGAATTCTACATCGGCATGCAATACAGACAAAATTCCCTTTTTAAAAACTGTACTTAAATCATTCATTGTAACAAGTTACCACATTACCCTGCTGTTCAAAATCTGTATTAACGTCACAATAGAGTAATAGCGTTAGTCAACAACCATGTTACTCAATAAATGTACTTTTGCAATATATAACGACACTATTCTCTAGGATTTATCTTCTTACTTTATTTCTCCATCCCGCCATCACAGTCTGGCCACTAACACCATTATGGAGTACAATTCAAACAATTGTCTACAATTTTCTCGTCACTTGCAATTGCTCCTATCGTACTTTTGCCGCAATATTCCAATGAAAACAACACGTAGTTCCACTCTAAACTTTTACTTCTACACTACCAAGGACGTGAATCATGGGAGAACTACAGATGTTACCCATCTTGACATCTGTAAGTAACATCAGGAATGCGTTTTAACTTTTAACCACTTTTACAAAAAAAAATTCTCCGAATAGCTAAGTGATGGGAATGATTTAATTGAATCTACCCTTCAGTTGGTACCGTTGAAGTAATTCCTTTATTGTGAAATCGAGGTGATTGTTTGTGTTTGTCCTCTTCCAACATCTCTGTCTACAACGGCTCAGTTGTGAAGCCTTTTATGAAAGCAGTAGGTATGTTTATAGGAACAACTAAGGATGTTCATTAATGAAAGGTAAACCTTTGTTTATTTTCAGTTCACGTTATTGTACGAAATTGTCACAAAGCACCAAAATGTTGTAATGAAAGTTTGTTAGGTAAGCACAATATTTCTATTGAAGTCAACATAATTTATTATCCTGGAACAGACTTTAATTGCAAATTAAGATTTTACTGTGGGTACACAACCACAAGCACTATCGATATTAATTAAATTCGACTTCACTAAGCTGATAGAAAGGTGACAGGCCAATCTTCACTTTGGACCTGTTCGACGAATAGAAAGAGTAGTTCTAGAGTTAACACCGAAAAAAAACCTTCGTTGATATAAACATGTTTCATTGTTAATCAACAATTTTTGTTTTTAAAATTTTCGCGCATTCAAAGGGTTATGAATAACCTTTATCCCCCCTATTAATAAACAACGAACAACGGTGAGTTAGCACTAACACATCGGTTAACTTGTAATTCTTATTAAAAAAAACCTTTCTACAACGGATAACTTAACTCATCGAATTTCGTGTATAAGGAGCGGATAACTTTCAATATTTGTGATATGACGTTTCGCTTTTTAATTCAAAAATATTTTTCTCGATTTCATTGACTTTACACATACATGTACATTACTCACATTATCGTACTTTTTATTATTTTATTTTATCATACGTATACCTGGATCGTATTATTTTAAATACTTTTTAGTAAAGTGCTGCCATGCTCTGTCGGGATTTTTATGAGAGAGAGCGGATATCAAACATTTATATAAAATATATTTATTAATAACAAAAGATAGCAAACGGATAAGCCTTGAAGGAAATCCGGGAATCGAGTTGAATCCTATCTAGGAGGTGCAATGTTGTTTTTGGTGTACCCGACCAGACGTGGGCGTTGAACTCAAGCTTAGGGCGTATAAAAGCTTTATATATTATGGCCAGATCAGAAGGGTGAAATATTTCTTTCATCGATTAAGGAAACCTAGACATTTCGCTGCGTTTTTAGAGAACTTGGACTATGTGATAGTTCCAAAGTAAGTCGTTACGAACACTGTTTCGGTTGTCGGTTTCTTCGACGTAAGTGCAATAATGGCTCCAGATTTCGGTTTCGCTTTAAAGACAGAAGGCAGCATTGTGTTTTGAAAGCACTGAATTCTACTCTGATGTTGTCGTTTAGAGTCCAAGTTCAAAGATGAGGGACGTTTTAAAATTTTCGCGCATTCAAAGGGTTATGAATAACCTTTATATGTTTTAGCACAGTGCGGCCTTGAAGGAAATCCGGGAATCGAGTTGAATCCTATCTAGGAGGTGCAATGTTGTTTTTGGTGTACCCGACCAGACGTGGGCGTTGAACTCAAGCTTTGGGCGTATAAAAGCTTTATATATTATGGCCAGATCAGAAGGGTGAAATATTTCTTTCATCGATTAAGGAAACCTAGACATTTCGCTGCGTTTTTAGAGAACTTGGACTATGTGATAGTTCCAAAGTAAGTCGTTACGAACACTGTTTCGGTTGTCGGTTTCTTCGACGTAAGTGCAATAATGGCTCCAGATTTCGGTTTCGCTTTAAAGACAGAAGGCAGCATTGTGTTTTGAAAGCACTGAATTCTACTCTGATGTTGTCGTTTAGAGTCCAAGTTCAAAGATGAGGGACGTTTTAAAATTTTCGCGCATTCAAAGGGTTATGAATAACCTTTATATGTTTTAGCACAGTGCGGCCTTGAAGGAAATCCGGGAATCGAGTTGAATCCTATCTAGGAGGTGCAATGTTGTTTTTGGTGTACCCGACCAGACGTGGGCGTTGAACTCAAGCTTAGGGCGTATAAAAGCTTTATATATTATGGCCAGATCAGAAGGGTGAAATATTTCTTTCATCGATTAAGGAAACCTAGACATTTCGCTGCGTTTTTAGAGAACTTGGACTATGTGATAGTTCCAAAGTAAGTCGTTACGAACACTGTTTCGGTTGTCGGTTTCTTCGACGTAAGTGCAATAATGGCTCCAGATTTCGGTTTCGCTTTAAAGACAGAAGGCAGCATTGTGTTTTGAAAGCACTGAATTCTACTCTTATGTTGTCGTTTAGAGTCCAAGTTCAAAGATGAGGGACGTGGATCTGAAAACGAATATGAGAAATTGTGAGTACTGTCATCAGCGATGGAAAGAATTGTATTAAATGCACGCATTTTCGACAAAAAGGCTTGTTGCCAAACCCTGTCAAATGAAATATCAAGCGCAACAATCTTGCTCTCCATGGTGAATTGATTGGTTCCACTTTTCGGTGAGATATGTCAGCAAATCACCAGTAGACCTGTTGCTGCAAAAACAATACTGCGGGTCATTTATATTCATCATATTTCATAAGATTATGATTTTCAGCGTTTCCATGACATTGGAAAGAAGGGAATTGGTCGGTAGTTGGAGAGAGAAGAAGAATTTGGAGTTTGAATCCACCATTATAAGCCACATATGTTTCTGGAATGGTCCAGCGAAGTCAATATGAACCCTCTCCCAAACTTCGGCAGTCGACGGCCAGCTAGTGTATTCCTTGGGTGCTTGACTAGCGTTGGCTTGGCATGCATTACATTGTCCAACGGATTTTTGGATGTCAGTGTCGATATTCGACCACCAACAATATCGGCGAGACATTTGTTTCATGCGTGAAATTCCCCAATGACCTTGATGTAGGAGCGCCAACACCTTTTGCTGCAATTGAGGAGGAATAACAACTCTCGGGCTTCCGCTGTGGAAGAGAAGAACATTAGTTTGAATTGTAAAAGAGAACTTCCTACGAAAATAAGGTAACAATTGTTCATCAGTCGATGGCAACCTGGTAGGCCACCCATTCTGCACATACGCCATGACCTTGCGCATGGTCGGATCAATTTGTGATGCCTTGGCTATGACCGCAGAATCAACAGGAAAGTCTTCCACCAATAGATCTGATGCTTCATCTATTTGACACGCTTCTTCTGATTTATCGAACGATAGATCAGGCCCTATCGGCAACCGCGATAGACAATCAGCATTACCATGCTGCTTCGTTGATCGATATCGTATGGTATATGTATAACCCATAAGTGTGATGGCCCAGCGTTGAAGTCGCTGTATCGTCATATGAGGCAGTTTTTTGCTGGGACTGAAAATCGTAACAAGAGGTTGATGGTCAGTTATCAACTCAAACTGTCTCCCATACAGGTACTGGTGAAATTTCTTTACGCCAAACATAATTGAAAGAGCCTCTTTCTCGATTTGGCTGTATTTTCTTTGCGCTTCGTTTAGTGTCTTAGATGCAAAAGCAATTGGCCTCTCTGTTGAGTCTGGGAAGATGTGAGAGATGACTGCACCAATGCCGTGTGATGATGCGTCCGTGGCCAAGGTGATTGGCAAGTCATTGCTAAAATGCACTAATCGGGAAACACTAACGATTTTGTCTTTAAATTGTTCGAACGCGCGTTGTTGGTCGTTTCCCCATACATAATCCTCACTTGGAGAACGTAGTTTGTTGAGTGGAGCGGCAATTTGGGCAAAGTTGTCAATGAACTGGTTGTAGTAATTTAATTTGCCTATGAAGGCTTCCAGTTCCTTTATATTTGATGGCTTTGGAAGTTCGTGGATGGCTTTTAATCGTGAATCAGAAGGTCGAATTCCGGTGGCGTCTATTATGTGACCTAAATATTCGATCTGTTTTTGTGCAAATTTACTCTTTTCAATATTACAGCGTAAGCCATGTCGTTGAAGTCGTTCGAGAATTACCTCAAGATTGTGAAGATGTTCAGCATTTGTTTTGCCTGAAACTAGAATGTCGTCGACATATGCGCCACAGAACTCTATATCAGCCGTTAACTGGTCTAAGTATTGTTGAAAAATACCAGTAGAACTTCCAGTTCCAAATGGCACGCGTTGATACTCTAAAAGTCCTATTTCGGTACTGACAACGCACAGCTTCTTGGACTCCTCATCCAGAGGAATTTGCAGATAAGCATCCGTAAAATCAAGTTTTGTGAAAAACTGGCCTCCTTGGACTTTGTGGAACAGTTCCTGAGCACGTGGTAGCGGATGATGCACAATCATGAGTTGAGGATTAATGGTTATTCGAAAATCTCCACAAATCCGAAGTTTGCCATTTGCTTTTTCGACTGGAACAATGGGTGCGGCCCACTGACTGGTGTCCACAGGTTTAAAAACTCCTAAACCTATCAACCGCTCAAGTTCTTTTCGTACTTTGTCCTTTTGAGCAAACGGCACAGGTCGGTGTTTGAAGAATTTCGGCTGGCTATTTGGTTTAAGTGTGAGATGAGCTATAAAATACTTACTACAACCAAGTTCCGGGCTGAAAACGTCTTTGTATTTTTCGCAGAGGGCTTTTGCATCTGATTCTAGATCTTCCTTTGTCTCACTTAGGATCTGCGACACGAGCTCATCCTTCCCAAATAAAATTCTGCAATCAAATGCGTCGAACCAGTCGATTCCCATTATGTTTGCACCACGCGAGCTGTTGATTACCATGAGTGGTAAGTTGAATGTTTTGTTTTGCCAATACACCGTCACGTTTGTGACCCCCTTAACTGGCACCTCCACATCACCATAGGCTTTTAAAGATCGGTTTGCCGGCTCACATTGCGGACTACCAAGGCTTTGGTATCCGTCAAGGCCAACAAGAGAACAGGTGGCACCTGTGTCCAACTGAAAAACCATTGGTTGTTGATTAACCTTGAGCGAAACGAATATTTTGCGGCCCTTTTTTAGTGCATGTACTTGAGATGACATTGATAAAACCTGTTCAACCGGTATTGTAGAGTGCACACGATCTCGTAGAGATAACACTTGTTTATTTGCGTTGACGATTTCCTCTACTAGATTAATAGAGTGAGCAGTGTCAATGTTTCTTCGGTTGAAAGTTTTATTAGGCCTACGTCCACGGCTCTTTGAACGATTTCGTGTTTTCATTCGGAAATCTGCTTTTGTTCCTTGTATAGTTAAGCAGACGCTGCTTAGGTGTCCACGACGATTACAATGGTCGCAGATTGACTCAAAGTATTTACACTGGCTGCGGTCGTGGTGTATGAAACACCCTGGACAAGATTTTCTTCTAGTCACTTGTTCACTAAACTTACTTGGATAATTATTTGATTGATGACCCCTTGCATTTATTTGATTAACATCAGCTGTCGATGTGTTGGAAGTGCTGCTTCCTTTTAGTATTGCCGATGCAATCTGGGTTGATTCGTACGCCGTCACCAATTCTTCAATTTCTTCCAAACTTGGATTTTTCTTCTGAGTTGCTGCGATGCGAACTGTATCATGAGGAGTATAGAAAACAAGCATGTCTCTAATCATACTGTCGGCATATGAAGTGTTGCAATCTGCTTTGGTGCAAACAAAATTGCAATCTCTCGCTAGCCCCTTTAAGTCTGCTATCCAGTTGGCATACGATTGGCCTGGGGTCATTTTTTGCCTTAAGAATTTGCATCTCGACGCGAGTATATGGATATTTGTTTGAAAATGTGAAGTTAATTTCGTGGTAATATCTTTGAACGTATATATACTCACATCATTAGTTTCAAAAAGTTTCTGAAGTATCTCGTTGATATGATTTCCACATGTTGAGAGGAAATGTGCTTTCTGCAAGTTATCATCAGTGAGGTTATTTGCTGAAAAGTGTTGTTTTAGCTGGAAAAGATAGGTATCCCACGCTTCTTTTTCAACATCGAATGGACGAAACTTTGGAATTGAGTTTGATGTTGCTGGATTACTCTTCAACAATTTTTCCATTGCTTCAGTGGTTTTTGTTAGCATGTCTTCCATCCATTTTTGGTTAGATTTGAGAATTTTCTGCACAGCTTCTGAATCCATGGTCCAATTTCCTCGTCGCCAATATGTTGAGATCCAATCGATTCAATTAAGAAGAGCTCAACTTAAATTCAACTTAACAATCACTTTATTAAATACTTCATATAATTTTTAAGGCAATTTATAATCCATGACTGATCACGTGTAAGTGAGTGAATTCACGACTAATATCTTATTAGGTCTGACAGACTCAAATTTGGCAGTAGTAAACATCATATATTTATACATATTATTAGCAATTTATTTTGAGGGTCAGATTACATCAGTTTCGGTTGTCGGTTTCTTCGACGTAAGTGCAATAATGGCTCCAGATTTCGGTTTCGCTTTAAAGACAGAAGGCAGCATTGTGTTTTGAAAGCACTGAATTCTACTCTGATGTTGTCGTTTAGAGTCCAAGTTCAAAGATGAGGGACGTTTTAAAATTTTCGCGCATTCAAAGGGTTATGAATAACCTTTATATGTTTTAGCACAGTGCGGCCTTGAAGGAAATCCGGGAATCGAGTTGAATCCTATCTAGGAGGTGCAATGTTGTTTTTGGTGTACCCGACCAGACGTGGGCGTTGAACTCAAGCTTAGGGCGTATAAAAGCTTTATATATTATGGCCAGATCAGAAGGGTGAAATATTTCTTTCATCGATTAAGGAAACCTAGACATTTCGCTGCGTTTTTAGAGAACTTGGACTATGTGATAGTTCCAAAGTAAGTCGTTACGAACACTGTTTCGGTTGTCGGTTTCTTCGACGTAAGTGCAATAATGGCTCCAGATTTCGGTTTCGCTTTAAAGACAGAAGGCAGCATTGTGTTTTGAAAGCACTGAATTCTACTCTTATGTTGTCGTTTAGAGTCCAAGTTCAAAGATGAGGGACGTGGATCTGAAAACGAATATGAGAAATTGTGAGTACTGTCATCAGCGATGGAAAGAATTGTATTAAATGCACGCATTTTCGACAAAAAGGCTTGTTGCCAAACCCTGTCAAATGAAATATCAAGCGCAACAATCTTGCTCTCCATGGTGAATTGATTGGTTCCACTTTTCGGTGAGATATGTCAGCAAATCACCAGTAGACCTGTTGCTGCAAAAACAATACTGCGGGTCATTTATATTCATCATATTTCATAAGATTATGATTTTCAGCGTTTCCATGACATTGGAAAGAAGGGAATTGGTCGGTAGTTGGAGAGAGAAGAAGATTCGCCTTTTTTTAAACAGGCTGAGTAAATGCAGTTTTTCATCTATACTCGGAAAGAGTCCTGAGTCATGAGTAGTATAGATAGAAAATCATACATAGTAGTTTTGCTAGCGTAGCAGAACACTGTTTATATTTTTGACAAATTACCAAACGTTTTAACTTACTTTGGGACATTGTATATTTGCTTGCCTCAATTTGTGGTCATAGAAGAATTTGACAATTCAACAATAGTTGTGAATTTAAACAAGTTTCGTGATGAAAAGAAATCTTCGTCCGTGCCTACAGAGCAAATGTAAACATTTTCAAAATCCACCCACTGCCACGCCCCGAATTTTGAAAAAAATTATTAACAACATGTTTAGACAATCTTAATATCTATATTACGTCCATGTAAAGTTTTTGCCACGCCCACTTTTTGGGGGCGTTTTCAGTAAAAAACTGTTTTTGGTCAAATTTTAAATGCTAAAAAAAAAAGGTTGATGCAGAATCATTTGTAATATCAATGTGTTTAGACAATTTTAACCCACGCCCACTTTTTGGGGGCGTTTTTATATAAAAACCATTTTTATACACTACACCTAAATATATTGTTGAAATGTTGAAAACCGATGTTAATTCTACAGCATTAATAGACAAAATCGACCCGACATCCAATGCTTTCAATTTTACAGACACATGGTTGTTCATTCTAAAACCGAGTTGTGCATATTACAACATTTGTTGTAGATTTTACAACTAATAAAAATCTGAGTACAACAGCGTTTATTGTTAAATGTACAGCACAACTTGTAAAATACACAACTTTTATGTGCGTAAAATACCTACAGATTTTTGTTGTGTTTGACAAATCTATTTGCAGTCAAAATGTAATTTCTTTGGTCAAATCTACAGTTCAATGTGTATAAACCACAACCATTTGTGTCATTTTTATAACTATTGATCTCATTTTCATTTTACACAATTATTTTCGTGAAATCTTTGCTCCAAAATAAAAAATATACACACCAAATAATTTAACTGTTTTTATTTAAATAATAAACATTAATGACTACATATGTTACATATATCTTACAATTATGTTCGTTGATGAATTAGATGCTTAAGAGCTGCTAAACTGCTTTATGCTAAGCTGCAGATGTCTTTAACCCAATATGCAGTGCTCAATTCGCTGAACAATGTGCTGCACTTTGTGTACTTACTTACTTAAGTGGCGCTACAGTCCGGAATGAACCTGGGCCTCAACCAACATTCCTCTCCAATTAGCCCGTTCCTTAGCTAACTGCCTCTAGTTGCGCACTCCAAGTTGGTTGAGGTCGGTTTCCACTTGTGCGCGCCACTTAAGGCGATGTCTTCCTGTACTGCGTCCGACGTCTGGCTGGGAATCGAAGACTCTGCGAGCCGGAGTATTGGTGTCCATTCGTTCTATTTACACGTTCTAGCCATCTTAAACGTCCACTGCGGAGATTTTTGACCAGGGGCATGTCGCTGTACAGCTCGTATAGTTCTTGGTTGAATCTTCGCCTCCATAGCCCGTCAACGCAAACGGGACCGAAGATTTTTCGAAGAATTTTCCTCTCGAATCTACCAAGGATTTCTTAATCCGCTTTTGATACGGTTCATGCTTCAGCCCCGTAGAGCAGGACTGGGATGATCAGGGTCTTATATAGGATCTCCTTAGTAGTTCGAGTGAGGGCTTTACTACTAAATTGCCTTCTTAGCCCGAAGAAACAGCGGTTGGCAAGAGTAATTCTTCGTTTAATTTCTGACGAGATGTTGTTGTCAGAGTTAATAGCGTAGCCGAGGTAGACAAAGTCCCGTACTACCTCAAAGTTATATCTTTCAATGGTGACGTTCTGTCCAATTCGTCGATGTTGTGAATCCTTTCGTGATGACAGCATATACTTAGTCTTACCCTCATTCACTGCTAAACCCATTTTCGCCGCTTCCTTCTCAATTCTAGCAAACGTGGCTATTACATCACGTTGAGTCCTACCAATGATGTCAATATCGTCAGCGTATGCTAGTAGTTGCACCGACTTTTTGAAAACTGTGCCTCTGGTGTTGGCTTTGGAGTTTTGCACAATCCCCTCAAGAATCAAATTGAAGAAGTCACATGACAGCGCATCGCCCTGCCTAAATCCTTTTTTGGTATCGAATGTGTCGGTGAGGTCGGTTCCGACCCTGATAGAGCAGCGAGAATTCTCTATCGTCATCCTACACAAACGGACGAGGTTGGGCGGTATACCAAAACTAGACATGGCTCTGTACAGTTCGTCTCTATAAATGCTGTCATATGCGGCTTTGAAATCGATGAATAGGTGGTGGGTATCGATTTGGACTTCTTGAGTTTTTTCCAGGATCTGCCGAAGTGTGAAAATTTGATCGGTTGTGGACTTTCCTGGCCTAAAACCACACTGATAAGGGCCAATCAGGTTGTTGGTAAACGGTTTCAGGCGTTCACATATTACGGCAGATAGGATCTTGTAGGCGATGTTGAGGAGACTTATGCCTCTGTAATTGGCGAAGTTCAGAGGGTCTCCTTTTTTGTGGATCGGGCAAACGATGTTGAGGTTCCATTCTTCAGGCATATTTTCATCCGACCAGATTTGGCTTATGAGTTGGTGGATGTTACTTACCAAGTCATCACCGCCGGCCTTATAAAGCTCAGCGGGAAGGCCGTCATTTCCGGCAGCCTTATTAAGTTGGGTGGTTGGCAGTTTTCGCTGTCGTTGCCAATATTGAATGGTTCGTTCTGCCTGACAGCGGAATGTTGTTCGTCATCGCCGTTTAACAGTCTGCAGAAGTGGTTCCTCCATATCCTCAGCATCGACGGTGTCTCAACTACAATATTTCCTTGTTCATCTCGACAGGATTCTGTTCGAGCCTTGTTTCCTTGGCTTTGACGTTTTACACTTTGGTAAAACTTGCGAACATCGTTCCTGGAGTGGCACCTCTCTATATCCTCGATCGCACGACATTCGATGCTGGTGGTATGGTGTTAATCGAGAGGTTAAGTGATACGCGTTGTGCGAAGGTCTTGGCGGTCTCTTGCGATTGCAGTCTTCCGACATTAAATTTTTTCACAGTATTTCTGGATTGTTGTGGCGTGGTGGATATCCGCATTTTTACCTTGGCTGCTACAAGGTAGTGATCCGAGTCGATGTTAGCTCCTCGGAATGTTCGGACATCCAAAATACTGGATGCGTGCCTCTTATCTATCGCAATGTGATCAATTTGGTTGACCGTTCGTTGATCTGGAGACCGCCATGTCCCCTTATGGATATCGAGGTGAGGAAACCGTGTGCTGGCTATAGTGGCGTTTCGTTCCGTAGCGAAATCAATTAGCCTAAGTCCGTTACCAGACGTGTTGTCGTGTGGGCTTTGTTTTCCGACAATACTTCGAAAGATGTCTTCTCTTCCTACCTTTGCGTTAAAATCTCCCAGCACGATTTTAACATCGTACTTCGGTAGTCGCTCATAGGTTTTGTCGAGGAGCTCGTAGAAGCAGCCCTTAGCTATATCATCTTTTTCTTCCGTCGGAGCGTGAGGGCATATAAGACTTATGTTGGCGAATTTGGCCTTGATGCGGATTGTTACTATGCGCTCGCTAATGTCTTGGAAACATAAGACTTCTTGCCTAAGTCTGGCACTTATAACAAATCCGCATCCGAATAGTCGCTGTTTCTGCTCACTATAACACGGTCCGTAGTATATGTCACAGTTTTTCATCCTCTTTTTGCCCGGCCCATCCCATCGTATTTCCTGGATGGCAGTAATGTCTGCTTTGTAGCAGGTTAGGGCTTCCGCTAGTTGTTCGCCTGCACCTCTCCTGTTTAATGTTCTCACATTCCAGGTGCAGATACGAACGTCGTTGTCCTTTTTTCGTTTAGCAGGGTCGTCAACAATAAAATCAGTCCTTTCCAAGGATATTGGTTGCTTCGTAACCATGTTTTTTTTCTGTGGGTGGGTAGTTAACCCAAAGCACAACCCCCAACCTGGAGGGCCAGTTCCAATTTATTAGATACCCCTAGGACACGGGGCCATCAGTATCCACTACGGGATTGAGCGCTGCCGTTCATCCGCCTCCATCTCTGTTCAAGGGGCCTGACTAACCCTTGAAATTCCTAGACAACCTGTTGTCCGAATATGTCAGAGCAGCTCATCTAGGTTCGCCTGGGACAGCAGTCCGGGTATTCATCCGTGCCATTCTCACCAGGGTGTTTATGGTGTTGCTGTTTTTCGTCGTGTTATCAACACTCGCACTTATCGTTTAGAAAGTCAAATCCGGTTGGTTGAGACCAGTACCCGATGGTTACCACTTGGAGGTAAAAATAAGCACATTTGATGTGAAGTCAGAGTGAAAACACTGGGCATTGTCAAGTTAACGCCAATCAGAGTCTACCCTCGTTCTAAGGCACCCAACCATCAGCGTTTTATACCCTAACCAGCGTTTCGCATAACAAAATTAAAAAATTAGCATATCCTGTCCCAAATTAAGAAAAATAAACTTCAGACAACTCAATAATACTCATCTGTTTTATCCTTTGAAAGCAAAGTGTGATACAAATGTTAAGTACAGTTGCGTTTACATGTAATGACAGTCAAACCAAGTTATATACTCGAATAAACATTGCATACCTACTCTTTGTTATTAATACAACCCAACGTCGTATCATCAATTAATTGCAGCAAAATGTTGAAAGTTCAATATCAAGGATATTATCGATGTGCGGTTCTTTATGCCATTGTTGCGAATTGTGTGCTAATTGAACTGAAATACGAGAAGAGAATGGTGACTGGGACTCATGAACCATTGGTTGATAACCATTTGCGAGCTGTAATGGACTTCCAATTTGCTACCTAGCTTCACCAAATTGTAAACATACTGAATTATGCATTAGTAGTGAAGTTATGGTATTACGAAAGTTATCCTATGGCTGAATGAAATTTTATGCATTTTTAAATTTTCGTGCATGTCAGAGTATTACGAATGAGACTGACAGTTTTAATATTATCTCCGTGCTTTGAGGTTTTTTTGCCTTCAGAGCATAGATGTAAATATATAACTATCGATGGATTAGTTTTATTATTTTATTGTATGTACGATAGGGTGGGTCATTTTTATACCCTATCCCTTACTGGTATATTAGTTTTGATACATAGTTTGTAACATAGAGAAATAATTTAGCTACATATACACTGCGCGTCATCAGGTTAGCTTCATCAGCCTAATACGTTTCTTTTTTTTTTTTGTTTTCTATTCTTCTCATCTTTTTGTTTTCTATTTTTCTCATCATTGGCAAAGAGAACATGCAATAACAATGTACCGTTATATGGTTTTTGCTATTTTCTTTTAGTTTTAATGGAAATATGAGCTTATTTTTTGCGTCATCAGGTTAGCACATGCACCTTGTCTTTCATTTATCTTCGGAATTTGAACACGTATTGGCACCAAATTTTATTTACTGCTCAAGTGATCTATTTTTTTAATATGGGAAAAGGAAAAATGCTATCGGTTGAAGAAAAAGCAAAAATCGAAGCTTATAAAGAGCTCAGGCTTTCAATAAGTGAAATATCAAAAAAAGTTGGCAGAAGTCGAAAAGTGATATACAATTTTTTACGTAATAAATAATAAAGGCGGTAATAATAAATTGATTTCCGATGCTGATAAGAGAGAAATTTTGAGAAACGCATCCAACTCTCATGAATCTACCGCAAAAATCAGGGCAAATGTTGGTTTTAAAGCGAGCTTATCTACTGTTCAAAGGGTGATAAGGAATGCTCCACAATTGAAAAGATTAAAACTAAAGAAAAAACCACCACTTAACGATGCTCCAAAAAAAAATGCGATTAAATTTCGCACGAGAGCACATGGCCTGGAAATCTGATTGGCACTATGTTGTCTTTTCGAATGAAAAGAAATTTAATTTGGAAGGACCCAATGGATACAACTATTATTTCCATGATCTTCGGAAGGAGGAACATCAGTTGGATCGACTTCATAGTTGTGTGGGCGGTGTGATGGTGTGGGGAGCTATCTCCTACTATGGTACGTGCGAGCTGCAATTTTTGAACACAAATATGAATGCAAACACTTATAAAAACGTACTGGAAACTGCTTTTCCCCATTTTAAAAATTTATTTGGAAATGTGCCATGGCGTTTCCAACACGACAATGCTCCGATTCACACTGCGCGGGTGATTAGGTCTTGGATTGAAGCACAAAACGTTGATTTATTGAAGTGGCCGCCTTACTCACCGGACATCAATATAATAGAAAACGTATGGGGATGGCTGGCTCGCAAAGTTTACGAATCTGGCAGGCAAAGAGGAATTAAATTGAAGGCATTAAAAGCGCTTGGTCAGCCATTTCCTTGAATTATATTGGAAAGTTGTACGAATCGCTTCCCAATCGGATCTATGAGATGATTCTCAACAAGGGAGGATCGACTCATTATTAAAATTGTAAAAAAATGTTTAAATTAGTTAATTTATAAGTTAAAAATAAGTTCTTACCTGAAAAAGTTAAAAAAAAATTAAAAAAAAGTGATGTGTGCTAACCTGATGACCTAATTTAAATTTTTCAGTTGATTTCGAAAATAAATTATAAAAAAATATTGACAAATAGAGAAACACTAATTTTTGTTTTATTTAGTTGAAAATTAATTTGTTAATAATCGCTAGAATTTTTAGAATTTTAGCTTTTTTACTTTTATTAGAAATGAGCGAAAACTATTAAAAGCAGGGGTGTGCTAACCTGATGACGCGCAGTGTACATCAAAGTATATGGATCGACTCAGAATCGCTAGCAGAGTCGATTTAGCCATGTCTGTCCGTCCTTCCGTCCGTCCGTACGTCACCAGTTTTTGGGCCTTAAATTTTGAGCTAGATTTTTGCCAAACCGTAAGGAATTTTAAAAAAAGTATCTGAGCAAGATATTTAGCGAATCAGAATATCTATGTTTAGTCTTTATAAAGTTTTTGCCACCCCCACTTTTTGGGGGCGTTTTCATAAAAAAACCTTTTTCGGTGCAATTTTAAAATATTTGAAAAAAAACTTTTGATGCAGAACCAATGGTTATGATAAAATAAACATTTCGTTTTTAGATCATTTTAACCAACGCCCACTTTTTAGGGGCGTTTTCTTACAAAAACCATTTGTATACCCTGCCCCATAGCATATACAGGCGAAACGCTTTGTTTTTTTGTCGAACTATAATAGATTTTGATAAACTGACTGAACAATATGTTTATATTTCATCTTAACAAAACCTATATTTTGGGGATATTAATTTTAAGGATGGGATGGTATAGGGTATAAAACGATCCGCACAGCTGATTATAGCCTTCTCATGTGTTTTTATATTTTATTTAAGTTCTCTTTTTTTTGCAAATTTATCATGTCATAATCAACTAGAAACGTTATTTATATATCATCGTCACCTGACTGCAATAAGTGGGTAAAGTCACTTTCCACACTTTTAAGAAATCTGCTAAAATCGTTTTGTTTTGCAATCTATTTCCCACATAGCTATAGGATAGATGGCAGCAGATCAGGGAAATGAGTTTGCTGCTTATTGCACTACATTTATATCACCTCAAGAAAGCAACAAACGTAGATATCGCAAAAATGAAAAAAATCGAGTTATCCACATTTTGCATTCAGGTGATGATATAACGTCACTCTGTTGGGGAATCCCCGGACTTACTGGTAACCATTTTATATCGATCGACAGATGGCACTAGCAAACCTATACTATAATGACCCGCAGGTTTCAAAAAGAGATATTCGAGACATGTTATGAATTCCCCTGTGCCGCGTTCCTGGAATCTGGTTTATTTATATTCCGAATGTGGGAGAAATTTTCGAAAGTTCAATTTATAGATTGTAAGCCAGAGGGGCACTGCCCCGTGTAGCCTTACGGTTGACTACTCCACTGCGTTCACTATTACACCAATCAATTACAAGGATATTCTAGACTTTCAAAACTGGAAAACAAAAAACAGCCTATCTTTCCGTCTTCCTGATCATTGCAGCGTGTTTCAGGTATATCTCATGGCAATCAAAGAAGCCTTATCTTGGCTGGAAGAGAATGTAATATCTGCCAAGTATATTATCATATTCTCAGACAGCCAAGCGGCAATCAAATAACTGAAATCAGTATCTCATCTCTTCAAAAGATGACAGAGCAGTTTAACATTCTGGGTTCAGTTTTACATGCTGTGTGCCTGGGCATAGGGACATTCCAGGGAATTGTAAGCTTGACGAACTCGCCAGAAATGGAACTAAGTTGCCAGTCATACCCGACACGGGTGCAAAATTGACCAAAGCTGACTAAAGCTGGATTTGGATATAAGTGCCACCATAGGTGTCATCACTGGATAGCTAGGCACGCAGAAAGGCTAGGCCTTCATTCGAACGATTTCTGCAGGAGCTATATGGACGAAGACGAAGAAGAAACAATACATCATCTTCTTTGCAATTGCCCAGCTCTACCAAACCATCTCGGAGCTTACTTCTTTTAAGATCTCATCGATTTGACAAACACAGAAACGAGAAGTCTCCACTTCATCAATAACTCAGAATAGATTTCTCACAGGTATCAAAGATAATGGACAAGATCCACGTGGTATCACAAAAACTGGTCTAGGTGTGCTGGCGATTCGGTGGCAGCCACTCTAACCTAACCTAACCTATTTATTTTGTAATTGATTATAAGCAGGTGGAAGTACAAGGACTTATTGTCTAAATATTTCTTTTCGATAAGGAGATTTCTGAACTATTCAATCAAGAACGATTTGGGGACCAGGGATACTTCAAATCCCTTTACATCATTGTATAATAAATAGCTTGGTTTAAATATGGATTTTATCGAATTTCTTTAAAAGCTTCATCAACGATTTTTTTATAAACAAATCTCCATATACTGTTGTGTTTCAAAATTATATATGGACAAACTTTTTTCTTTTTTACATACATATACCCAAGTCATATTTTGGTAACCACTCAAAATCCTCCTCCTGTGTAGGTTGATGATTGAGTACTATCGCTGCTCCATCAAGGTCGACAACGAAATTACTGAAACATTCGATATTGTCATGTGATTTGGTGAAATGTCTCTTAATAGAAATGAGAGGCAAAATCGTCCATAATTCTGAGAAATTACTAGCATACGCTAACGATATTTTCATCAATGGTGGGATCAATGTATCAACGTCATCTTCAGAAAGGAAGCGGCTACAGTAAGAACACACAAATGCTGTTAATAAGAATAACCACATGGGACAGAACATCACATCTTAAAAGTTTACTCTAACCACAACATTTAGTAAGAAATTAAAGGAAGAATTTCTCTTGCCAACCGCTGTTTCTTCGGGCTAATAAGTATACATTTAGTAACACAATCCTCTACTACCAGGGGTGCCTTTTATAAAACCCTAATGATTTCGGTGCTGAAGGATGGATATAAAAGCGAACTCATTAGATTATATTTTTTTCTTGAAAATGCAAATTATAAGATAATAAAAAAAAAATGAATGAAATATTTATTTGAATCGATAGTTTGAACCTTGCAATTTAATGTTTAAAGATAATTTCATGCAAATGTTGACCGCGGCTGCGTCTCAGGTAGCCCATCCGCTGAGTCCAATTTTGGCATACTCTTTCACACATATCGGCCGGTATCTCACGAATGAATGCATGGATGTTGGCTTCCAGTGCGTCAATCGAAGCGGGCTTGTCCCTATAGACATAAGCCTTGACATACCCCCACAAAAAATAATCTAATGGTGTCAAATCGCACGATCTAGGCGGCCAATTGACCGGCCCGAAACGTCAAATTAACTGTTCACCAAACTCGCCTCGCAATCGCGCCATTGTTTCGCGTGCTGTGTGGCATGTGGCACCGTCTTGTTGAAACCACATATCATGCAAGTCAAGAACTTCCATTTCGGGCAAAAAAAAGTTTGTTATCATCGCTCGGTAGCGTTCACCATTGACAGTAACGCTGCGATTCGCATCATCTTTGAAGAAATATGGCCCAATAATGCCGCCGGCCCATAAAGCGCACCAAACAGTGGCTTTTTCGGGATGCATTGGTAGCTGTTGCAATGCTTCTGGCTGATCTTCACTCCAAATGCGGCAATTTTGCTTATTTACGTACCCATTCAACCAAAAATGAGCCTCATCGCTGAACACAATTTTTCGATAAAAAAGCGGATCCTCGGCCAGCTTTCCAAGAGCCCATTCACCAAAAATTCGGCGTTGTGGTAGGTCGGCTGGCTTTAGTTCTTGCACCAGCTGTATCTTAAAAGGCTTTACGCCCAAATCCTTCCGCAAAATTTTCCACGTAGTGCTGTAACAAAGGCCTAACTGCTGGGAACGGCGCCGAATCGACATTTCGCGGTCTTCTGTCACACTAGCTGATACGGCCGCAATATTTTCTTCACTACGCACAGTACGTAAACGTGTTGGTGGTTTAATGTCCAACAAAGTAAATTTGGTGCGAAATTTGGTCACAATCTTCCGAATAGACTGCTCAGAAGGTCGAGAATGCCGATCATAAAATGGAAGCAGCGCGCGATGAACATTTCGAACCGAGCACGAATTTTGATAGTAAAATTCAATAATTTGCAAGCGTTGTTCATTTGTAAGACGATCCATGGTTAAATTGCAAACCAAACTGAAGCTGCTTGACAGTGACACAAGGTACTAAACACACGTCAGCTGTCAAAACCAGTGTTGCCAAAAACAAACCAGCTAAAAAAATCACCCGTTACATCATTGTATAATAAATAGCTTGGTTTAAATATGGATTTTATCGAATTTCTTTAAAAGCTTCATCAACAATTTTTTTTATAAACATATCTCCATATACTGTTGTGTTTCAAAATTATCTATGGACACACTTTTTTCTTTTTTACATACATATACCCAAGTCATATTTTGGTAACCACTCAAAATCCTCCTCCTGTGTAGGTTGATGATTGAGTACTATCGCTGCTCCATCAAGGTCGGCAACGAAATTACTGAAACATTCGATATTGTCATGTGATTTGGTGAAATGTTTCTTAATAGAAATGAGAGGCAAAATCGTCCATAATTCTAAGAAATTACTAGCATACGCTAACGATATTCACATCAAAGGTGGGATCAATGTATCAATGTCATCTTCAGAAAGGAAGCGGCTACAGTAAGAACACACAAATGCTGTTAATAAGAATAACCACATGGGACAGCACATCACATCTTAAAAGTTAACTCTAACCACAACATTTAGTAAGATATTAAAGGAAGAATTTCTCTTGCCAACCGCTGTTTCTTTGGGCTAATAAGTATACATTTAGTAACACAATCCTCTACTACCAGGGGTGCCTTTTATAAAACCCTAATGATTTCGGTGCTGAAGGATGGATATAAAAGCGAACTCATTAGATTATATTTTTTTCTTCAAAATGCAAATTATAAGATAATAAAAGCTATCGATTTATAATTAATACTGTACGACTAATTAATGCGGTAATGCGGTGATGATAGCCTTTCTCTATACAGAGAGCTTAGAAATCAATTAGGGCAACTCATCGTGCCTTTTTAAAATCGATGCTATGAGTGTTCATGATGTCAATACAATTTATATCAAAAGGAAACCAACGCAAATTTTTCGAACGCAAAAATGACATTACGTAAAGGAAAAACTCTCCGTATGTGATGCACATACATAATTAATTAATACTTTTCAAGGTTTTATTTTTCAAAACAAATAAAAAGTCGTACCTCGTATATGCATATAGTTATTATGCAGTATTCATCAGCCCACGTAGTTGTAGCATGTAAAACGCTTGACACTCACCTGCAAAAAAAAAAAGAAGTTTATTTGAGCACACTTTTATATAAATTGACTATAATTTGTTAAAATAATTGCATACATTCCACATATTGTACCAATATTAGATTATCAACCAAATTTGCAGTAGTGCTACTTAATTCTGGGGGCCCCAAATTTTCGGTAACATCACAAACTTTTTTTTATTTGAGGGATACATACATACATATCTATAATTTAATCGAATTTAACTTCACTTTTAATATAAAGAATCGATAAATAGCCCAAACGGTCATCTGTGGATGCAGTAGCCCAGTATTAGACCACAAAGCGCGGGGTCCTTGATTCAAATTCCGAAAGTATCAAAACCTACGGTTTTCACTGCCCCACCTATTGCAAAAGTCTGACGATCCATGTCTAGAACACAGTCAGGGGAAGCTTCTCAAAATTTCCGCTCGGAGTTTGCGTTAAAAATGAGTATTCCTTCTTTTTTCCTTCGATGATGGAAAAACACAAAAAAATTTGTCCTTAGTCTGTGATCGCAGGTCGAAGCTAAACAGATGGCGCATTTACTTCAAATTTGATGTACTAAGTTTTTTTTGTCAAAACCCAGAGTTGCTTTTGCAATTGACATTATAGGGCTAAAAATAATGATACCTAACATATAACGACGATGGTTGGGTGTTGTAGAACGAAGGTAGACTCTGATTGGCTTTAACTTGGCAATGCCCAGTGGACCGATGTTCGCAACTCATAAGTCAAATCTGGTCTGATGAAAGTATGCTTGAAGAATGGAGACTCAGTATCGTTTGCCCGATAAGGCATAAGTCTGCTCAACATCGCTTACAAGATCCTATCTGCCGTAATATGTGAACGCCTGAAACCGTTTCCCAACAACCTGATCGGCCCTTATCAGTGTGGTTTAAGGCCAGGAAAGTCCACAAGCGATAAAATTTTCACACTTCGGCAGATCCTGGAATAAACCCAAGAAGTCCAAATCGATACCCACCACCTATTTATCGATTTTAAAGCCGCATACGACAGCATTTATAGAGACGAACTATACAGAGCCATGTCTAGTTATGGTATACCGCCCAAACTCGTCCGTTTATGTAGGATGACGATGGAGAATTCTCACTGCGCCAATTAAGTAAGTAAGTTACATATAACGATTATGACCAAACCAAAAATCCTTAAAAACGTCTTTAATGATTTGATTAACGGCTCTAACGATTTTGATTAAACAAATTTAGAATGATTGCGTACTCTGATTGGTATTACCGTGTTATCGCCTAGTCATTGTTTTGACAAGACATCAGTTGTGCTTATTTCACCTAAAAGTAGTCCCCATCGGATACTGATCTCATTCAACCGGGCACACATGCGAGTGTTGATAACAAGACCAAAAACAGCAAATCTAAAAAAAACCTAGTCAAAAAAGCAGATGACGAAATTCTTAGTCGTTTTGAGCGAAAACTTCTTCAAAAAATCTTCGGTCGCGGTTACGTTGACGGCCTATGAAAATGTAGATTCAACCACGAACTAAACGAGCTGTAGAGCATTTGACGTTTAAGTCAATAAGGACTCTGCATAGTGCAAATACTGTATATCCAGAACTTTTTTGAGAAAATCCAAAAACTAATTTAGAGACAGTTCGTCGAATTTCTTTGATTACATTTTTTTTTACGAAACCGACTTAAAAAATTAGCATGAATTGAGATTTTTGTTTAAATGGAATATTAAAGGCTAACATCCAAGAGTATCGCTATCATGAAAAGTTAAATTTTGCCAAAAAATATTGAAATCGTGAACGTCACATACCAGTTAACTATGGGAGTGCACTATGGAAACTTATTTCAAAAGATTGGGAGTGAACCGAGAAAAAGTGAAATCGTGACCGTCACCGTACCATTAACGTCACACGGGCCGATACATAAAAGCTTCGCTTCTTTCGGCCGTCCCATGACGGATCCATGTTTTTCATAAAAGATATAACGGTATCCCTTCTGTAAAGTTTCTATTAAGCTTCTGGAAATATGTGGGTATTTGTCATAAGTTCAGAAGTTTCGGTTGAGCTTTTGCCTGAAGTATTACAAAAGCAGGACCAATTTCAAGCTTCCGATTAAAAGCTTTATAGAAGCTACAGCTATTATGCAGCCTAGTGGGCAGCTTGTTCGACAAATGCTATCGCAACAAAGTCTTATATTATAGGACTCAACTGAATAGAATTCACAATTTCCTGATTAAAATGATTCGAAAGCACGTTGGTAGGACGCGATAGCTAGCGACAACTGCCTGATTGTCGGCTATGATAATATGAACATTTCGTCTTGATCATTTTATCCCACGCCCACGTTTTGTGCGCGTTTTCCTACAAAAACCATTTGTATAACCTACCCCATAGCATGGCAGGAGAAAAACGTTGTTTTTGTCGAACCATAAAATAATTTGATAAACCGTCTGGACAATATGTTATAACAATGTCATTTTCAATATTTCATCTCCATAAACATTTTGAGGATATTAATTTAAAGGATGGGATGGGATAGGATATTAAAAAATCCGCACAGCGGAAGCTTCACTTTAATGAACCCTACTCTTTTTAAATATCTGTGATTTGTTCAAAATGGAAGTGAAAAAGCCAATTTGTTTTAGATAAAGTTTCGAATAAGTCAGTAGGGGAGACCCTCAAGATCCATACCGGTATCATACATGAACAGATCGTGCTGGCGAAACTTATAGGTAATAATCGTGGCCAGCAAGGCCTTCGAATAAAAAGTGCATACGAAAACAAAGAAGTATAACTATGTGCTTTCCTTGACATTGAGGGTGCTTTTGACAACACTGGATATGACTCCATATCAAATGCTTTGACTCATAGAAGAATAGATCACCCAACTATCAAATGGATCAAAGCAATGCTTGAAAGTCGGAAAATAACTGCTTTGTCAGCACTGACCTCAGTATCAGTAACAGCCGTTAAAGGCTGCTTTCAAGGAGGAGTACTATCACCCCTACTATGGTCTCTGGTTATCGATAACCTACTTCAAGACCTAAGTAATACAGGCTTCAATATAATTGGATACGGCGATGACCTAGTCATCATAATAAGGGGCAAAGAACCAAACGAGGTTACAACACGTTTGCAAAACGCCCTTAAGATAGTCATAGACTGGTGTAGAAAGGAAAGTCTTTCTATAAATCCCAGAAAGGCTGTCATCGTCCTTTTTACGAAAAGGAGAAAATTAAGTCTTACCCAAATTTCAATCAATGATACATACATTGAGTTTTCCAACGAAGTAAAATATCTTGGAGTGATCCTCGACAAAAAACTAAGCTACAACGCCCACATAAACAATAAAATTAAAAAAGCAACCAAAGCTTTCTGGGCTTGCCGAAACATGTATGGTAAAACCTGGGGAATCTCTCCAAAGACCATACACTGGATCAATACGATCATGGTCAGGCCCATTATAACATATGCTTATCAATAGTATTGTGGAATAAAGTCACCCAAAAAACAACTATAAATAAATTAAACAAGGTACAACGGCATGCCTGTCTGGACATTACCGGAGCTATGCGTACCTGTCCCACAGCGGCTATAGAAGCCCTAATAGGACCAACGCCCCTCCACATCTATATAAATAAAGTGGCAATTCGCAGCTCAGCAAGTTTGACACAAGCGGAACAGTTAAACATTAGCAAGAATCCAGAACTAAATGCACTATTATCCGAACTTCCAGAACTTGACATGATCTGTGCTGTTACAGACCGCTTACCCAGGACACTATGCTTCAACAAAAGATTCTCAACGGAGATCACAACCAGAGAAGCATGGTGTAGCAATAACCCACCAAACTGCCAAAACGGCCTATACGTATAGGATGGTTCTAAAATGGACTTAGGGGTAGGAGCTGGCATACATGGACCAAATAGGAACATCTCAATACCTATGGGAAAAAACCATAGTGTATGCTGAGCTCCATGCCATAAAAGAATGCGCAAACCTAATACACAACTCAGGTATTAAAGGCGCCAACATCCTTATATTCACGGGCAGTCAAGCAGCTATAAAAGCCCTTAGCTCACACATTATTGACTCCAAATCAGTACTACACTGCTTCAATTCCCTCCAAACACTCAGTTCCAGGAACAAAACCAGACTATGTTGGGTCCCCGGACATTAGGGGATTGAAGGTAACGAAAAAGCTGATGAACTAGCCAGAAAAGGTTCAGAAACCCCCTTCATTGGACAGCCATAATTCTGGTTATAAAAATCTGGGAACAAAACAACTGTTATTCATACTGGGAGAACATTCCAGGCCAAAAGAGCTATTCAGCCTTTTAAAGCAGATGCCAATAAGACACTAGATCTTCGCAGGCACGATATCAAAAACTTATTAGGCTACCTAACTGGTCATCACGGTCTGCGATATCACCTAAATAAAATGCATCTAAAATGCATCTAGTCGACTCGACTCTAGTCTGCGATAGCACCTAAATAAAATGCATCTAGTCGACTCACCGGAGTGCAGACTATGTCTAGAAGAAGACGAAACAGCCGAACATATCATATGTGAATGCCCGGCCCTTTACGGAATGAGAAGGGAATCTTTCTTCAGAGAATTATTAAGTCCCGAAGAACTAAGAAAATCTTCTGCTGAACGTATTACCAACTACATTAGGAAATTAGAAGCGCTACTAACCTAAATAAAACATCTGACGGCAAGCACACTATATCTTTTAGGTCGACGTGCATCTTACTGCTTAGGCAAGTCAGAAGCCTTCGAATCATACTCATCTGGCTAAGACAACATTCATATTCGCATCTGAAAACATTCAGCTGAAGACTGGAAAGATTTATAAGAACATGGGTGGTAAGATACCTTTACATGCGTTACCATTTGGAATATTTACCCATTCATTCAGAGTACGATGCAATGAGCTTGAACCTGCTATTATAAACACCTTGCAACAGCGGTTTCATGGCATCTAAAACGACGCACATTTAGGAATACCAAACACCGACTTAAGTTAACAAAATCATCTTCGCCAAGAATCTATCGTATACAACAGCATTTAGATCTAATGATATCGATTTCCAACTATAAAATATTAATTTCATCGCGAAACAGGCAGTGTATCGGCTCAGCACGTGTGTTCGTGATTTATTTGCCGGAAATTTAATATCCGAACAGGAGAAGCTGTTCGTACGCGAAATAACTTGATAAAGTCGAATACAAAATATTTAAAATTCACTATACGATACTATTGAAATCAATTCTGTTTCATTTTGCAATTTCTTCTTCTAGGTATCTTGGTATTTACCTATACATATATACATTTGATTTTAATGTAGACCTGTTATCCCGTTTTAGCATAGTCTGCGTCTGACTGCACCCACTGAGACAAATTTAACTCCCATCAGAATCACGCGTTTAGATATGCAAACTGAGTCCTTTATTTATTAAACGAATATTGCGCGAAATATCCTTTGTTTAAAATAGGGTTCGGGGTGAAATGTTCATCTCCATTGATGATGTCGAAAACTCAGTTATTTAAGGTTTTGCTAAATATCATTTTGCTTGGGTTATTCATGCTTTAGAAATAAAATAAAAGCGATGTAATACGTATCCTTCTTTGTTTGTACGTATTTATGTGTATGCGGGTTAAGAAAAGCTCTATGATCACATATTTGCCGTGAATGGTTTTAAAAATAATATGCTAAAGATAATGAACAACTTGAGAGCCTTAACAGAGAAGAACTTTTATCATGCTCATTATTTTAATAAGATACCGACATTTCATATTATGGTGGGTTGCGATAGAATTGTAAATTCATGTAGATTGAAAACATAATGGGCCACATAAAATGGTATATCTTTTACCACTATAAAAATGAAAGGTGCATTTGTATAAATTTCATCAATAGTTGTAACCGTAGGAACTAACAAACTCGATCGAATTAGAAACGAATACTTGTCATGTGTATCTGTCCGTTTCCGTCTGACACGTACACATTTGGAGACGGCATAATCATATCTACGATAAAAAATTGCATCCATCCAACATTCTAAAAGTAGCCAACATCGACTGTGATCACTTTTTTGCTTAAGCCAAGGTTTGAATGGGAATTTCTAATATGCCACAAGAACTTCAAAATTTTATAAGAAAACTAGCGGACCCGACAGACGTTGTCCTGCATACACAAAAATTCATTCAAGTTTATCCAGCCGTTTAGTTGCAGTATAGATAAGTAACTTTGTACCGACTGCACTGCCATCTGCAGGGTTGCTTTGTGAATCGAAACCATCCAGGGCGCCACTCAAACGCATACCAAGAAATTCATTTAAATCGGTCAAGCCGTTTAGGAGGAGTTCAGTGACATACACACGTACAGTAGAAATATATACAAGGTGGGCCAAAAGAAGTCATCCGAACAAGTTGTTTGGCCCTTCAGAATATCGGTTGTGGCTAGCGCAGTGTGTGCCGTCCTCCAGTCCTAATTCGTCCAATTGCGGTAGAAAAAACTCGCTTAACATGGCCCTATAGTGCGCACCATACACTGTTGTCGTTCGACCAGCGACGTTCTTGAAAAAAAATGACCCGATGACTCCTCCAGCGTGAACAGCGCAGCATGCAGTAACTTTACTATTGGATTTTCGGAGCCCCAGATGTTATAGTTTTGCTTGTTCACGTACCCGCTGAGCCTCATGGCTCATTACGATTTTGGTTGAAAAATCGTCCACTTCGTCCTCGAAGGATGAGGATGGCTTGTGCGTAGGTTACAAGCGTTTGACGATCGACAGGCAGCATCTGATGCACGGACTGGACTTTGTACGGGAACATGCGCAAGTCGTTGACCAAAATTCGCCTTAGGGACGACCGGCTGATGGCTAATTGCGAGTTACGGCTTCTGATCGATGTTTCCGTCGTTTCGACATAGTCGGAAACAGCGGCAATATTCTCGGCACAACGGGCACTCCGGGGTCGGCCACTCTTGGTAACGTCTCGTGTGGTCCCATACTCTGCAAGGTTGGTGGCCAAACTGCGCAGCGTTTGCGTAGTCGGTGTCGGACTGCTGAGGAATCGGCGACGGAATTCGAGCTGCGACAACACTACAGACGAATTGTTATGCAAAAATTTTTTTTTCCCGTGGGCTGGTGGAAATCTTCATAGACACGATGAGCACGTGCCCAAAGTAGTGTGAGATTTTTACTCAATAAAACCACCACCCATTTTGTATTTCTATTGCAACTAAGTATTTGACTTATCAAGCAATTTTTTTATCACGAGTATATAATATGTTTGGCAGGTAACTTTCCTTTGAGAGTTCCTGCTTTTTCCGCAATTTATAGCGCGGTTTGTTATTATCGGGCCAATTCTAAGGGTTTAGTTCTTTGAAGACGCCGCAATATATTTGTTTCGTCATGAATTTGGAGGACTGCTGTGTTAACGTGTCCCAATAAACGTTTTCTATGTTTTCGTGCAAAATTTTTTGTTTCATCTTTAACCGCGGGAATACCCAGATCTCTACGTAGATCTTCATTCCTTACGTACCACGGCGCATTGACGAATGATCTTAACATTTTGTTTCAAAAGTTTGTAAAATGTTTAGATTCGTTTCACTGGTACAACCCCATAGTTGTATACCATATGTCCAAACCGGTTTTAGCACTTGCTTGTATAATAGCAGCTGGTTATAAAGGGCTTCGAATATTTGCCGAGCAACCAGTACAGTTCTCTGTATTTATTCTTAAGTTCTTCGCATTTCTTTTTTACATGCGACTTCCATTTTAATTTTGCATCGAGTCATACCGAGATATTTCGCTTCATTTGCAAACGGGACTCGAACCGTATTTAGAAATACAGGCAAATTGTTTGTCCGTTTATACGAAAAATCTACATGGATCGATTTACTCTCATTTAGTGAAATCCGCCAGGATTTAGTCCATTCATTAACCTCGTTAAGAGCGTTTTGTAATTTGATATTTGTTTCCTCTATTATTGTGCCAACTGCTAGTATAGCAGTATCGTCAGCAAACGTTGCAACTATTGTATCGTTTGTTTGTGGGATATCACGAGTGAATAGGAGGTACAGGATTGGTCCAAGGACGTTTCCTTGCTTCCTTAGATAATCGTGTCTATTTTTCGCGTTTTTGGGGAGTGTATCGCTCCATGGCTTGTTCACTTGTATTCTACATCTGTTTGGTCCACAAATGTCGAAACAGAGCACCTTTCAATAGGGTGATCTCTTTTGGCTCATCTAAAGATACGACCTCAAAACTTTAATTGCGACGGACCGCCACGCCCAGAGTTTTGAAAATGCCGTCTCCTTCAACCTATCCAATGATTGCATACCGCTAGAACCAAATAATAACACCAATAGAAAGGAATAATCAAATAAACCCACAGGATCGGTCGCAACTTATGCGCTGGGATCTTTCAGGTCACCAATCAAGGAAACCTTGATTTAATGAAAAATGCCAACAAATGCCTACAGCAGCGCTTCATGTGAAAACAAGACCTTCTGTAAAAGTTGCCAAGGCAAGATAAAATGTTTGAATAACGCCATTTAAGTATGATCAAAAATGAACACGAAAACCGAGTGACCTGCTATATGCAAAAAGGTGCCACTACAGCAATGATATTCGGAAGTATTATCGTTATACAAAAAGTCAAAGCTATGGATTCTATTCTGGATCGGAATCCTCTTAAAATGAACAAGCAAAAATCGCAGTTGAGTTACAGTCGATGCTGAACACTTGCAGAACACTGCCAGACAGAAGGAACATTGGCTAAGATAAATGATAGGATAGCAATAAATAAACTTAAGCTTAATAAAAAATCCCGAAATGATGAAAATAAATTGATAAGAAGCATACACCAACTCATTGCCAATTTCTTTTCGAAGAAAGTATATGTATAGATTCCACATAATTAGTTTTGGCCCAACTACCCCTAAACGGAATTTTGAATTTTGGCCAATAACGGATCATCATTATTATTTACCTAGAGACCGATTCCTTCAAATTCTGGAATAAAGGATAATAACATTTCGAAATTATTTATATCATTTTTAGTATCAATAATCAAAATGAATATTATTATTGTGTATCTTGGCCATATTATGAATTTTCATAATCGTCCAATTCTCGGCATTTGGCATTTGATCTGACGCATAACTCACTGGGAAAGAGAAAGTTACTTATGACCCAGTCGTGCACCCATTAATAGAATCAGATAGGTCCTGTTCAAGTAATATTTTTTTTGCGCAAATCGCTCCGTCTCTTTGTCTCTTTGTCAGACATACCTCGGCCATTGTTGTGAGTCTAGGTAAGCCACGGGGGCAACTTCGATGCTGGAGAAGAGGGCTCGGCACGCTTGCGATTGCTCGGCTTAACTCGTCGGACGGGGGTAGTTCTTGCCCCTTCCCCAAAACATCCCAGCTCAACAAACATTTTGTCTCGTGCCAGATTCAAATAAAATAAAAAGAAAGATGAAGAAAGCTACTTTACTTCGACCTCGGACAGAAAATAAGGACTCTAAAAGGAAAAGATAGAATGAGAAGAAAGAGGAAAATGAAACACTGAAATGCCTTTGCCAATACACTTGAAAAAGACTGGGAAAATAACCGCGATACTAAAACTAACTAACTCTAATAAAAAAAGGAAAATAACCTTTTTTTTATAAAACTATTTCTAAAATCTAAAACTAACCTAAGACGATCAAACTCATCCCAGTATCTTTCAAGCATATCGGTTCGATAAAATCCCGAAATATGCCAGATGTCGTTGGCAGAGCATGGCCTTCCCACCCCTTTGTGTCTCGCGCACGTAACACAACCGATGGCTATCCTCTGGCCAAGTCTATGAGGAATAGAAGAACGATTATTTTAGCAAACAAAGCTGAGTATGCTGACTTCTAATACATGTCTATACCGTCTAAGCTTCAAAATTTAATCAAAGACATTAGAGCCATTGTCGACAAAATCAACATTTAAAAAAAATTGCATCTAATGTACCGTAAGTAACTGTTTTTGAAAAATCGGAGTATCTAGTAATCCAGAGTATCTAATCATGTACAAATTTTCATTTAAAGTACCGTTATGTACATTTTTGGCGAAAAAAACTGCTACCAAAGCTAGCCTTTCAAACTGGATCAGTGATAGACAAAGACACAACTCAAGCTCTATCCCACAAAAGTAGAAGACGAATCTTTTCAGCAATTCACCAGATTTTGGATATAGGCAAAAAACGTTCAAACGATAACCGAAATACTCACCATCGCAGCCACCCTGGTTCTTAGATTCCAATTCAATCCTATCAACCTATGTGACTTAAAAAAACAAAATACCAACCCAGAAATCTACAGACAAATTCTAAACTTTCCGACAAATGTTGGAAATTTGTATTCACTGACGGTTCTTCGAACCAATACAAAACAACATTTGCAGTTGTATCAAAATACAAGAAATACACTTATACAAGGTATCTTATCTGGTATAACATATATTTTTACTGCAGAAGCTGTGGGAATATATAAAGCGATAAAAAAATGCTCAAATACATCAGGCAATGGGCGATCTGTTCTGATAGCCTCTCAGTCATAAAAGCCGTCCTCAACCCTTTCCATACGTCTATCATCATTTCCAAAATAAGAGACATTATAATCTCAAAATCTTCAAAACTCAAGTTATTATGGACTCCTCGACATGTTGGAATAAGGGGCAACGAACTGCCTGACAAAGCTGCCAAAGACGTTCATACTGCTCCAGTCTATATATTTGAACAATATTCCAAACGTTACCTACAAAGGTAACGTAAGGTAAGAAAATTAAATCAAAGAATGGAATGAATACCACCATCATTACACATCCATCAACACCAACAAAATACGCCCAACATATTCGACCCACACCTTGAAGGAAATGATAACGAACTTTGTCCGTCTCCGACTTGGTCATACCTGTCTTACGCACCAATATCTTCTTAAAACATATGAGAAAGCTACAATCCGCTGTGCGGATCGTTGAATACCCTATCCCATCCCATCCTTAAAATTAATATCTCCCAAAAGTGGGCTTTATTAGCGTATAATATAGAAAATGACATTGTCACAACACATTGTTCAAACAGTTTATCAGAATCTTTTGTTGTTTGACAAAACACATAGTTTTCCTCCTATATATGCTATGGGGTAGGGTATACAAACGGTTTTTGTAAGAAAACGCCCCCAAAAAGTGGGCGTGGGCTAAAATGATCTATAAACGAAATGTTTCTATTAATATTACTAATTATTCTGCATTAAATTTTTTTTCGAAAATTTTAAAATTTAACCGTAAACATTTTTTTTTTAAAACGCCTCCAAAAAGTGGGCGTGGCAAAAACTTTATATGAACAAAATATAGATTTTACGATTGCCTTACTACTATTTTAGACATTTTTTTAAAATTCCTTACGGTTTGGGCAAAAACTACGTTTTTCTGAAAAGGGGGCGTGGCAGTGGGCGGATTTCAAATTTTTTTACACTTTTTCTGCTGGAAGCAACAAAGACCACGTGTACCAAATTTCATCATTCTAGCTCAAAATTTTAGGCCCAAAAACTGGTGACGTACGGACGGACAGACATGGCTAAATCGACTTAGTTTTCGATTCTGAGTCGATCCATATACTTTCAGGATCTGTTCATCATGATGATTTATTGTATTTACTGCATATTTCCCGACTGGCACCATTGTACAAAAAAACCGACCCAGAAGATACGACAGTTGAGCGACTAACTAGAATGTGGACACAATTTGCAAAAACTGGGTGAGTGTTAAAATCAAATAATTGTTAACCTTTAGTTATAACATACCCACTAATCTGCCTTTCTAGAGATCCAAACAATCCCAATGACCAGTATCTGAAAAATGTAAACTGGAAGCCATTGAGTTTGAAAGATGAAAACTATCTGGATATCGGAGAAGAGTTAGTTAATAGGAATGGCCTGTACTTGGAACGATTTGCTGTTTGGAAAAACCTGTTCCCATTGGATTGGTCCGGTCATCACTCCAAAAATAACTCTGACAGCATGGATTATCCTGACTCCGAGGAAACAATTAAGCATTAAAACTATGAGCAAATGTACTCTTATATATATATATTGATGTTTGTTTTTATGTTAAACAAGCTGGCCCGTCAAACGTTGTTTTGCCATTATCAAATGGAATGACCGCCTACAGCGCCACCTGTTGAGAATTTTTCAATTTTTCTTTTTTCCTAAACCTTCGCGGAGCAATTACGAACAAATCCGCAGAAGGAAGTATCCAATTTGGTCCAGTCGTTTTCGAGTTTTAAGCATCCGAACAAACAAAGATTAAAAGAACCTACTCAGTCCAATATTAACATTATAAGTAAAATATTGTATCTTCTTCAAATTAAATTATAATTTTTTTCCTTGCAAAAGAGCCGATAGTTTTATGCTGCTAGTGCTCTTATATACCATTTGTTAATAGTATATTTTAAATATGTTATTGATAAGAAAAAATAAATAAATAATTTTAATCAACATCTTTAGAGTTGTTATCAAGATAATAATAATTGTTATCAAGATTTTAATCAACATCTTTTAAATCATTCGAGTAATATCAATTACCAAGAAAATCTCGATATAAAACTAAAGGTTCCGACATTGTAAAATATGTACAAACCCACACATGAATGATAAAATTCAAATGAAAATGTGTATCTATTTTGTTAACCAAACTTATTAAAAAAATTAAAAAAATAAATCAGTCGATGGAATCAATTATGTTAATGTTCGAACCACTTTAGAGTAAGTACAGCTTCAGTGAACAACAGACAACATTTACGGCATAATAATTATTGAATTATATTATGTAGAACATTTACAACATGTAGAAGGCATTCCATTTTACATGTTTTGAATTTTTTTATCGTTCCCTTTTTTATTATTTTGTATAACCACAACTTTTTACCATCTACCGAAAGCTTTATGATTTCCTGCATCCCTGAACACTGCACCCCACTCTATTTAAGAGCTAAATAACAACGAGTTATATTTACATCCTTTCATTCAAAGGTAGATATATCATAAAATGTGCGTGGTTTTTCTTGCCATCTTAAAAAAAAATATAATGATGTTCATCATTGTCTCTTTATTGTTGAAGAAGGTACTCTCATTTCGTTTAATAAGACTGCGCTCCAAATTCTAATTTTATCCCTTAATTGCCAATTCATTCTTAAAGACGTCTCATTACGAATTGTTGTTTTCTATTTGAAATAATATTTATATGTGTTGGTTTTCATATCGTCCTTCTCTCTTTCAGGGAAATTCAATTAGCCTTAGAATATGTCTTCTCAGGAAGTTTCATCCATTTTATTGCCAACATTAAATCAAAGCTGAAATTATTAGTTGGTCAACCAGCAGAAAACAGATTCCCCTTAGAAATAACAGAAAATAACTGAACTTGTTAAGTAACTGTCCACAATCCATCGGCACTGTAATACCAATGAGGGGGTGGATACTACAGAGCGTCCTATTTGTCTTGGATCTCTGTGGTTTTATTATTTTCTTTCTGCTGAAGCATGAAAATATAATTGAAAAAGTGGAGATAATTTCAAAAAGGAAACCCTGATTTTAATTTCGTTTTTTTTTTGTTACGGGAATCGGTACTTTAGGAAATAAATTAAAAAAAAAATTAGTATCACGGGACAGATTGAAACGTGAATTATGAAAACGATTTTACACGGATTTCTGATGTGTATGCACTTACTCAACGATGAAAGGAAAGTGAAAAAAAAACATTTTTGGAAAGGAAAGGTTATGGGTGGATAAATATTTTAAGGTTATGGGTGGATAAATATTTTGATTGCCTTGTATATATTTTCACGTTTAAAATATTCTATTGCATTTTTTTTTGCAGCCAATATTGTTAATCATCATCATCATCGCAATCATTTAAGGCCGATTTTTAATCGCCAGAAAAGCAACCGTGAGATAACACAAAAATACATTTTTCAATAGGCAAATAGCACTTATTCTAGGTATATAACAACTATCTGCCGAATGAAATTATCTGCTCATCAGTGAGCTGGGTAAACTTTAATTGACTGTTTCTGAACTGTCAAAATGGAGAAATTGGAATGTTCGTTTATTTAGTTTTTGTGGTTTAAACTAAGCGATATGGATTTTTTCGAAATTTACGATAAATTCGTTATTAAAGAAGAGAATAACATATTCAACTGCCTCAATTTACCCTTGAGAAAGCAAAGAGTGCTAAGACAGAAACCAGAATATTTTTTGTAATGGGAAGATGTCTACTTCAAAAGAAGATTCAGGTTGCAAAAGGATTCTGTCCAATATTAACTTAAAAAAAAAGAAACACAAAACAGAAAGGTTGGTTAACTTTTGTATAATATTATCTATCCTACAGTGATCTACATAATAGATTGTTCTTGTTTGTTTTGTGGTTCACCTATGACACAATTGTTGGTTGCTCTATGATTTTACGCTATAGGAACCTTTTACATTACCATTGAAGACCTTTCAGGTGTCCATGCTTCCACAATATGCAACATTGTGAAAAGGGGTTACTCGAGCTGTGTCATTGCTAGAAGCATGGTTTCCAAAGGTCGTTTGTGCAATAGATGTTCTCATGTGCGGATAAACTCTCCAGGTTTGAAATTATATTTACTTTGCAATTCACACTTGAAAACTACATTTAATGATACTACAGAAAAATTCAGAAACAGAAAATGCTATTTTTCATTCAACGTTTAAGCTATGTATATAAAAAACTTTGATTCTTCTTGTGGATTATTTTTATTTGGTCTTTTAATTTTTTTTACATCAAGTCGAGAATATGATGTCATGTATTGTCTTTAAGAGCTGCAAGAGTCTGAGGCTTGTTGACATAAACCCGCGACTTCAAAAAGCCCCACAAAAAGAAGTCTGGAGCGGTCAAATCAGGCGATCTTGCTGGCCAGTGCAAATCGCCAAAACGGGAGATTAGGCGCCCGGGAAATGCATCCTTCAGCATATCGGTTGTGGCACGTGCAGTGTGTGCCGTTGCACCGTCCTGTTGGAACCACATGTTTTCCAATCCCAATTCATCAAGTTGCGGCAAAAAGAACTCGTTGATCATTGCTCTGTAGCGCTCACCATTCACAGTAACCGTTTGGCCCGCGACGTCTTCGAAGAAAAAAGGTCCGATGACTCCTCCAGCGAAAACAGCACACCATACAGTGACTTTGAGCGAGTGTAATGGCACTTCGTGGGTTACACGCGGATTTTCAGTGCCCCAGTAGCGTAAATTTTGCTTATTTACGTACCCGCTAAGATGGAAATGGGCCTCATCACTCATGATTATTTTTGATGAAAAATCATCTTCCTCTTGGTGGTGATTAAGGATGGCTTGAGCGTATGTTAGACGCGATTGGCGGTCAGCAGCTAACAGCTGATGCACCGTCTGGACTTTGTACGGAAACATCTTCAAATCTTGTACCAACATTCGCTGTAAAGACCGTCGACTGATACCCATTTGCGTGGCACGTCGTCTGGTCGATGTCGACGGCGCTTCCATGACATCTTCGGCTACAGCAGCAATATTCTCTGCAGAACGGCTACTCCGGGGTCTGCCACGCCTGGCAGCATCTCGTGTTGTGCCAGTCTCTTCGAGGCGAGCGGCTAAACGTCGCAGTGTTTCACCAGTAGGCGTTGGACGGCTAGGAAATCTGCGACGAAATTCACGTTGTGCCAAAGTCACCGACCGATTATTGCTCAAAAAAATAGTCACAAATATTCCGCGTTCTGGAGCAGTGTAGCGTAACATTGTTTATTAACGTGTATTTCGCATGTGTTTACTACACAAATGTCAAAACAGAACTGACATTAGGGGCCAATCGCAAAATTTATAGCATTTTCTGATAGGAGGATTACTTTTGCGCCACCTTGTATATTGAGTTGAGTACCACATTGTGCTACCACGTGGCGACAACAGCTGTTTCCCTACAGTCAGCAGTCAACATTTAAAGTCATCCTTTGGGAGCCTCTCTTCCCGTCAGGTTAAAATATATATATTAGTAAATAATTGAAAATGAAAAAATAATTTATAACGTTTATTGCGATTCTTTATTTTGTCCATTTTGACCACGAACATTTATAACACGCGTAAAGTTCGCAGTAATTCGTCGCGATAACTTATTCGTTTTTTTCTTCGCGTTGTGTGTTCCGATTATGGCAACTTCTACCACAACCCCTCAAGAGGAAGCATCTCGTGCCGCATTGGTCATACCATCTGACGTCAGAACCCCACCATTTAGTGCCAAAAGACCAGCATAATGGTTTGCTCAACAGGAAGCTCAGTTTACCAACTGTGGCGTTACGTCTGAAACGGATAAATTCTTTCGCACAATCCCTTTAATAGACACGCGATCTGCGTCCGAAGTTAAAGATTTGATTATATCACGTTTTTCCAAATCCAAAGAAGCTAACATTATTCAGCTATTGGATATGGAAAATTTGTGAGATCGACGTCTCCGCAGCTTAGTACCTGACATTGACGAAGAAGTTCTGAAAGCTCGCTGGTTGTCACATCTTCCAGCTCAAACGCAGGCTTGCCTCGTGGCGCAGACATCATCATCTGTCATCGCACTAGGTGATCTTGCTGACAAATTACATGAAGATTTCTCGCCTCATTATGTAGCTACAGTAGAAACTTCAGATCTTCACCAAGAGCTGTCTGACATCGCAAAACAAATAGCCGCTCTTTCATCAACTGTTGCTGACTTCCAAACTTCAAATCGAGTACCGCGACCAAGAAGCCCAGATCACCAAGGGAGATCCAGGAGTAGATCCCGAACCAGGCAAGTACCACCAAATTCAAAATTATATTCTTATCACTCTAAGTTCGGCCAAAATGCGCGTAAGTGTCAATAAGAGTGTCAATTTTCGGAAAACTCCGCCGAGGGCCGTTAATGGCAGTACACGACTCTCAGTTAACTTCTTGCCGCCTTTTCGTCGTCGAGTGACAAATTTCTCGTCGACACAGGATCGGAGTATCTGTCTATTCGCGAGGCCTAGCCCAAGCAACGCTTACGCAACTAACTTACCACTACCAGATTTGATTATATCACGGTTCTCTGATAAATACCTATAGCTGGCGTTTTATCGTGAGTAACACGTCATATTATCTGGGCCGATTTTTTAAGTCGATTAGACTTACTTACTAGTTTCATCGATGACACGTAGTTGTCTTACTACGAGTCATCGATGAAATTACCGGCTTATCTACAGTTGGAAGACTCTCTAAAGCGGAAGTGGCTTCAGTGCAAGCTAACCAAGTTGACGTTGAATCAACGTACTCATTACTGCTCCTGAATTAGTGCGCATTTTGCGCAATCAATTCATCGAATTAACACCTAAACAAATGTCTCGTCATGGCCACCGTGGAACTTTTGTTTTTAAGAACCTCACCGATGCCACTCATGTTATTGCCGTCATGACCACATTCGACAGTCATTTGCAACACCTTACAATGGCACCTACCCAGTCATAGAAAAGCATAATAAATATTTCACTGTTTTATTTAAAGGTTAAAATACTTCCATCTCCGTTGATCGACTAAAGCCTGCATTTTTTTGCAGTATGTCAGTAAAAACGCCACGAATGTGGCTTCCAAGTCGCCTAACGTTTCTGGTTTGTTGGTGTAGCCGAGCGACTTCACATATCCCCAACGAAAATAATCCAATGGTGTCAAATCACACGACCTTGGTGGCCAAAAAGTGGGCGTGGGCTAAAATAATCTACAGACGAAATGTTCATATTAATATTACTAATGATTCTGCATCAACATTTTTTTCGAAAATTTTAAAATTTGACCGAAAACCGTTTTTTATTAAAAACACTCCCAAAAAGTGGGCGTGGCAAAAAACTTTATGAAAACTAAATATAGATATTACGATTCCCTAAATACGATTCGCAGACACTTTTTTAAAATTCCTTACGGTTTGGCAGAAAACTACGTTTGTTTTTTAAAACGGGGGCGTGGCAGTAAGCGGATTTCAAAAATGTTTACACTTGTTCTGCTGTAAGGCCCAAAAACTGGTGACGTACGGACGGACATACGGACGGACAGACATGGCTAAATCGACTCTGCTATCGATTCTGAGTCGATCCATATACTTTGAGGTATACGTAGCTAAATTATTTCTCTATGTTACAAACTATGTATCAAAACGAATATACCCCTATGGGTTAGGGTATAAATATGGAATGGGATGGGATAGGGTATTCAACTGGTCACTATGTTTCCTCGATAGTGACGTGGATGCTGCTGCTGATATGATATCAAATATCATTCTCTTTGGTATGAGATCTTTTATTCCCAACAGATTTAAAAGTATCAGACCAAAGGCAAAAGGGTGGTATGACTAGAGCTGCAAAGAAGCTTTCAGGTTGAGAGAGACAAACTTTTGGCTGTACAAGACCAACCCAACAGAGGAAAACCGAGCAAAATTCAAACAAGCCAGAAATGACTGCAATGCCCATTTAAAGCGTGTCAAATTCCTCTATGACCAAAAGTTGAGGCAAAAAATTCTTCAATGTCCCAGAGGTAGTAAAAACCTTTGGTTATTTGTTAAAAATATAAAAAATTCGGCCTCATCATCAATTCCGACGCTCATTCACAATGACATTCCAGCTGTCAGCTCTTTAGACAAAGCCAATCTGCTTGCTGCGCACTTCGCAGCCAATTCTACATTGCCAGATTGTGTTCAGTCTCCTCCTGTACTTGAGAACGTAGATCATTCTATGGGACAAATTCACTTTCGTACTCGTACAGTTGCAAGAGTTTTATTTGATCTTGACATACACAAATCCGCTGGTCCAGATGGTATATCCCCCATCATTCTGAAGAGGTGTTCTTCTACGCTAGCAAAACCACTGCGTAAGCTTTTCTAGCTCATCAGGACTCTTTCCGAGTATATGGAAAACAGCATTTGTCCAGAATGTGCCAAAAAAAGGCGAATCTTCTTCTCTCTCCAACTACCGACCAATTGCACTTACGTCCCTTCTTTCCAAGGTCATGGAAACGCTGATAAATCGTCAGCTTATGAAATATCTCGAAACACGAAAACTTCTCAATGACCGGCAATATGGTTTTCGCAGCAACAGGTCTACTGGTGATTTGATGACATATCTCACCGAAAAGTGGAACCAATCAATCCACCATGGTGGCGAAAGCAAGATTGTTGCGCTTGATATTTCAAAGGCATTTGAGAGGGTTTGGCATCAAGCCCTTTTGTCGAAAATGCGTGCATTTGGAATCGACGAAAAACTTCTTCTATGGATTAGACATTTTCTTTCGAAACGTTCAATTCAAGTTGTTTTGGATGGTTTCAAGTCTGTAACTCACCAAATAAATGCTGGTGTCCCTCAAGGCTCAGTTTTGTCTCCGACTCTCTTTCTCATTTTTATAAATGATCGCCTGTCTGCAACTTCTAATCCAATTCGTTCCTTCGCTGATGACAGTATCCTCAGCTTCTCATATTCGTTTACAGGTCCTCGTCCCTCACCTTCGAACGTGGACTCTAAACGCCAAAATATGTTAAGCTCATTGAATTCCGACCATGACAGCATTATCAAATGGGGTAAATCTAATAGAGTGGAATTCAATGCTTCCAAAACACAATGCTGTCTTCTGTCATTAAAGCGAAACCAAAATCTAGAGCCATTATCCATGAATGGCACTTACGTCGAAGAAACCGAAAAGCTTTCCGCGCTAGGTATGTGTGTTAGTAACGACTTACGTTGGAACGACCACATATTCGAAGTCGCTAAAAACGCAGCGAAATGTCTAGGTTTCCTAAATCGATGTAAGAAATATTTCACCCCCTCTGATCTGGCCACAATATATAAAGCGTTTATACGCCCAATGCTTGAATTCAACGCCCACGTCTAGTCAGGTGCACCAAAATCAACATTGCACCTACTAGATAGGATTCAAACGCGTGTGAAAAAACTTATAGGAGACATAAGAATAGCGAACTCCTTAGATTCGCTCGAACACCGTCCAAACATCTCCTGCCTTACCTTGTTTTTTCGCTATTTTAACAACCAATGTTCAAATGAAACAGCCAGCTGCATTCCTCCCATTCAACAATTCAGCCGCAATACTCGTTACGCAATGAATGCAAATCAGTTTACCATCAAGCCTATCTTCAGACGTACGCTGAAATACAGAGATTCGTACATAAACCGAACAACACGAATGTGGAATGCTCTACCAAACTCTGTTTTTCCGTTCCATTATAACTTACAGACATTTAAAACCAATGTGCATCGGTATCTCCTTTCTTCTTATCCCTAATACCCTTAACGCCCGCACTGTGCTAAAACATATAAAGGGTATTCATAACCCCTTGAGTGCGCGCAAATTATAAAAAAAAAAAACGATTCACACAACTACTGCACTTCTTCAATTTAATGTTAGCAAATTTCAAGTACCAGGTGGTTCTTTTTTCGTTAATCATGCTCATCAACAATATAATCAGTTCTTTCGAAGCTAGTGAGTTTAAAAGCTAAGTTGAGTGAAAATGTTAACCAGTCAGCAACATCACGCTCTTAAAACAGTCCCCTTTTGTCCCTGTAAACGAAGTTTTAAATTAATTAAATAAGAATAAAATTAATCTCTTAAAAACGTTCCATCCACAGCAATAAAGATGTCATAACAAGGCATAAAATATTAAATTAAGGAATCAAAACAAGTGTCAGTTATACGGTGAAAAGCGGAAGAAAACAAAAAAAAAACATTTTTTAACAAAGTATCCGTCTAGCTCAGTGACCCAATTAAAGTTCTCACTTATAAAGTAAGGCAAAATAACTATTTTCAACTCTTCTTAGTAAGTATTGATTTTTATCGGCATTTAAGGTAAATAACAGGGAGCCTCCTCCACCTTTGCAAAATGATGAGGTAAACTTTGCAGAAAGTACTTGATGCTTGTCACTTTGTCTGTCATTTGGAATTTTCACGTTATATTGCTATTACCTTCTGTTTGTTGTAGACTCTCTTTGTCCCTCAACGAAATCGAATGCATTCAATCGAAAGCTGATAATGGGAAGAGCTATAATGATAGGTTTGTGGTTACACTCAGTTCCAAGTAAACTTGGAATAGACTGCTTGCTCCCCTTAATACAATTTGCGGTAAATGGGAATTCGGATAGAATATTTACTTGTGCCAAGGTTTATATTTGTCTTTTCGCATAATATACCATCAAAGATGTGGGAGTGAAGTGCTGATGTATTGTATCTAAAAGCTATAAAAATAAAGTGTTAACTCTTGGACAAAAAGTGTATGCTGTTTCTTTGTTGCCTTGTCGTACAATCTCGTAAATATTTCATGTATACAGGAGGTGTTTTAGGAAGAAAAGTTTTTTTTTATTATTGAGAATTGTGGTTAGGTTTTATTATCAAAGGGAATATAGTGCAGGGCTTCAATTTTCGTATATTATAGATCAAATTACAGCAAACAGAACTTTGTCACAAAGTTTAGATATGCCTATTTGTGTTATGTATCTGTTGTCCATACAATTTGATAAATATTTTTGGAAGTGCCTATAAATGTTGGAGCATATGTATCTAACTAAGGAATTCATTTGTGTTAGTACTATACCAATGCCCTTGAGTTCAGCTTGCACTGAAATTAAACCCCCCCGCACAATTTATAAAAGGTCTTTTATAATGCTAGATTTAAACATCTCTGTCTCGCCCTGGTATCATTCTATATCAGACTTTAAACTCAAAAAATAGATAATTCATTTACCTACATATAAAATCTGAAATCTTGATGAAACATTCAGACATAATGATACCTTTTTTTGCAACATATAATAAAATAATAAAAACATATTTAATACCCTATCCCATCCCATCCTTAAAATTTGTATCCCCAAAATGTGGGCCTTATGGCGATGAAATATAGAAAATGCATTGTTACAACATATTATGCAGACAGTTTATCAAAATATTTTATGGTTCGACAAATAACAACGTTTTTCTATTGCATATGCCTTGGGGTAGGGAATACAAATGGTTTTTGTAAGAAAACGCCCCCAAAAAGTGGGCGTAGGTGAAAATGAATGAAATGAGACAAAACGTTTATTATATCATTACGGAAGTATTTGCATCAAAAGTTTTTTTGCAACTTTTTTAAATTTGGACAAAAAGTGTTTTTTTACTAAAAAGGCCTCCAAAAAGTGGGCGTGGCAAAAAACTTTGTATGGACGAAATATAGATATTAGGATTGTCTAAATATGCTGCTCAGACACACAAAAGGTTTAGAAAAACGGTCTGAACAATAGCTATGTTGCAACAATGTCATTTTCTGTATTTCATAGCCATAAAGCCTACATTTTAAGGATATTAATTTTAAGGATGGGATGGGATAGGGTATTCAACGATCCGCACAGCGGATTGTAGCCTTCTAATATGTTTTCATTGGCATTACTTACACTCAATGCATTAGTAATGCATTACTCCCATGTCTGGTCCGAGTAAGATATTTAACTATCTTAACCCATATTTAGTCTATACATAATTTTAACCAAAGCCCACTTTTGGGAACGTTTTTATAAAAAAAAACGCTTGTTCGTACAGGTAGTCGATATACCAAATATCATCATTTAAGGCCCAAAATCGGTGACACACAGACGGACGACAGAAAGAAATAGTTAAATCGACTCAGATAGCGATTCTAAGCCGATCCATATACTTATGCCCAGCTTCACAGTGAGATCTAAAGCTTCACGTGGAGCTTAACCTACGGTTTAACATAACTTTGTGTTTCACAGTGCGTCCGACGTCTGGCTGCGAATCGAAGACTCTGCGAGCCGGAGTATTCGTTCTACATGTCCTAGCCATCTTAAACGTCCAATGCGGAGTTTTTTGACCAGGGGCATGTCGCTGTACAGCTCGTATAGTTCTTGGTTGAATCTTCGTCTCCATAGCCCGCCAACGCAAACGGGACCGAAGATTTTTCGAAGAATTTTCCTCTCGAATCTACCAAGGATTTCTTCATCCGCTTTTGATACGGTCCATGCTTCAGCGCCGTAGCGCAGGACTGGGATAATCAGGGTCTTATATAGGATCTCCTTAGTAGTTCGAGTGAGGGCTTTACTACTAAATTGCCTTCTTAGCCCGAAGAAACAGCGGTTGGCAAGAGTAATTCTTCGTTTAATTTCTGACGAGATGTTGTTGTCAGAGTTAATAGCGGAGCCGAGGCAGACAAAGTCCCGTACTACCTCAAAGTTATATCTGTCAATGGTGACGTTCTGTCCAATTCGTCGATGTTGTGAGTCCTTTCGTGATGACAGCATATACTTAGTCTTACCCTCATTTACTGCTAAACCCATTTTCGCCGCTTCCTTCTCTATACTAGCAAACGTGGCTATGACATCACGTTGAGTCCTACCAATGATATCAATATCGTCGGCGAATGCTAGTAGTTGCCCCGACTTTTGGAAAATTGTGCCTCTGGTGTTGGCTTTGGAGTTTTGCACAATCCTCTCAAGAATCAGATTAAAGAAGTCACATGACAGCGCATCGCTTTGCCTAAATCCTTTTTTGGTATCGAATGTGTCGGTAAGGTCGTTTCTGACCCTGATGGTGCAGCGAGAATTCTCCATCGTCATCCTACACAAACGGACGAGTTTGGGCGGTATACCATCGGTTGTGGACTTTCCTGGCCTAAAACCACACTGATAAGGGCCAATCAGGTTGTTGGTAAACGGTTTCAGGCGTTCACATATTACGGCAGATAGGATCTTGTAGGCGATGTTGAGGAGACTTATGCCTCTGTAGTTGGCGCAGTTCAGAGAGTCTCCTTTTTTGTGTTGCTTAGTTTAGCAACAGCTTAATCTCTGACTGTGAAACAGGGTTCTAAAATTATATCTATCGAAATTAATTCTCTGTGTTATAACCTTAATATCAAAAACTAAAACGGTAGTCAAAATGCTGAAAAAGCATTTGTGATTGCAGCTGACCCTCAAGTTTCATCTTAGTTGTAATGGACTTGCTGTTAAATATCTGCTGATTCCTCCGCATTCATTCTCCATGGGAAACTATTCATTTGAGCGCGAACTTACCAACGAACAATATTCATATATATATAAATATATATAATATATTTATTTATAAAAACCGCTTTTTATTTTTTTAACGAAAATCGCAAAATGAAATTTAATTCTTTGAATCAGCTAATTTAGAAACTGAAGATATTCCTCCTCTCAAATTCAAAGTGGAAACAAATTTCACATTGATTTAGAATAGATGGATTTTATTCTTAAGAAAATAATCCGTGAGAAAAAACTCCTTTGGAGTTTCATAATTGACATCTATATGTTATATTTAAAAAAAATTATAAATGTCATGGATATTTTTCTAACCACGTATTGTGTTTATTCATATTAATGTTATATATTAACTAACTATTAACTATTTGCTTTCATACAAATATTTATTTAAATGTGAATTTGTGTAAATATTTTGATATCTTTTCACAAGTATTTTGTTTATTTTTAATATTATAACTTTAAAGGAATTTATTATCCATATATATGTATTAACCGTCATTACATGCACTACCCAACAATTCACCAAAAAATAACGTAATTTGCTTGAACAACCTGCCGGCTACAACCTAAGAAATTCCTATCGTCCCTATTGAGAGACTCTTTATTTTGACTTAATTCACATCTATTTAATGTGACAGTGGTAAACCATTAAAAAAGTGAAAGGACGTTAGTCATTTCGTTTTTTTTTTGCTTTCATTTATAAAGCTGTAAGCATTTTAATGACACTCTCGCACATCTGTCAAATGCAATTAAGGATACCCTTTTGAAGGAAAGAAAGTTGGGTGTTTTATTGTTCACATGTAACGAGAGGGTATCCAACAAAAAAAAATGGATTGCCAATTTTCAACTGAGAAAATAGAGGGTGTTCTTTGGGAAGATTTATTGCATAAATTTGCAATTGAAAATTAAAATAAAAATGGTTGAATATTAAAACTTATCAAGCTTTACAAATACAGGTTCTTTATACATAAACATGACTAATTAGAGCACTCTGTTAGGTAGATCTAGTCTTGATTTTAGGTCTTATATTTTGATAATTGCGAAAACATTTGTTACGAACTTTTGTTGAGACTAGTTAATTTCAAAATAAACAAGGTTAAGTCATATTAAAAACACATGAATGAGAAGGCTACAATTCGCTGTGCGGATAGTTCTATCGTTAAAACTAATATCACCAAAAAGTTGTGAGTGCCTAAAAATGTTAAAAGAATGAAATAAGAAAATGATATTGTCACTGTGTCCACACAGTTGATCAAAAAACTTTTATGGTTCGACGTTTTTCTATTGCATCTGCTATGGGGTATTGCATGCAAATAGTTTTGTTAAGAAAACGCCCTCAAAAAGTAGTTGTGGGCTAAAATAATCTATAGACAAAATATTCATCTTAATATTACCAATAATTTTGCATCAAAAGTTTTTTTTTCAAATATTTTAAAATTTAGCTGAAAATTGTTTTTTAATAAAAACGCCCCCAAAAAGTGAGCGTGGCAAAAAACTTTGTATAGACAGAAGGAAGAAAGGTATTGAGATTGTCTAAATATGTTGTTCAGACACTTTTTCAAAATTTCAAAACAAACATTTTTCTAAAAAGTGGGCGGATTTTAAATTGTTTACACTTGTTCTGCTTCATCGGACAGAGAGTCATCACTCTAGCTCAAAATTTAAGGCCCAAAAATCGCTGACACATAGACGGACACACGGGCGGACAGACAGACAGACATGGATAAATTGACTCAGCTAGATATTCTGAGTCGATGCATATACTGAGGTATATCTATCGAAATTTTTTCTCTATATTACAAACTCAATGTCAAAACCACTATATCTCTATGGGTATATTAAGAGAAAGTGTGTGTACAACAGATTTAAATAGTATACTTTTGAATATATCGTTCGTTAAACATTTAAAGACAATTTTTATAGGAGTTTTGTAACTTAAAACGAGTACTTTATGCCACAACTCCGACTCTCAGCCTACACCTTGCGTTAAAAGGTGGCAGGTACCTTGACGTGGCTAGTACATTGCATTGGTACGAAAACCTTGCCGGCAGCAGATAAGTTGCGTAGGTGTGGTAGAATTTGTGCATACACTGAGTCACTACTTTTTGAAAGCAGCGGAAGTACCTTCACACGGAAGCCTACCAGTCTAACTCTTCGATGAGTTAGTTGAAACCAACAGACTTCACGAAAAGACAACATCCAATGTCCTACACCTTGCGTTGAAAGGTCCTAACTAACAGTTTCGCTTCGATAAAGCACTTTCGAAGCTATTTATCCTCCAGCATATATTACTTGTAGGAAGTCTTATGGAAAAACATTTGGCGCACTTTTAGGAAGCTATTTACTTCTATAAGACTTCTTTAAATACAAGGTGGCGCAAAAATAATCCTCCTATCAGAAAATACTTTAAATATTGCGAATAGCCCCTAATGTCAGTTCTGTTTTGACATTTGTGTAGTAAACACATGCGAAATACACGTTAATAAACAATATTACGCTACAAGACCAAATAAAAATAATCCACAAGAAGAATCAAAGTTTTTCATTTTTTTTTTAAATTACAGCCAAAAAACATCGGAAGGTTATTTTTGCGCCACCTTGTACTTCTAAAAAGCATTTTCATTTGGAAAAAAAACTAAACAGCTGATAACTGATCTGTTGCAGATTCTATATATTTCGACAACTTTTTGACAGCAAAATCGATAAATCATGAGTGCTACCAAATGAAATCACCACACACGGAGTCAAAATCAATCCTGCACTGAAAAACCGCTTCATGAGTTAACTCGGGACTAAATTTATTCCGGTATTAGTTAACTCTGGCTTAACTCAGAGTTAAATTAGCACTGAAAAACCGCGCCTAAGAGTAGAAGTTAGCCAGAGTCTACAAAAAAATACCGAGTGACAGACTCCCAAATATACTTTTACGCTACGTGTAATGTGAACTCCTGAAACTATTCACCAAACAGTGAATATTTTCAGGCCAATTTGTACACTTCAGATACAGATTCTGCAATGCCAAATGAATATCCATCACCTTGGATTAACTTAACTTCTGTCATAGGAAATTTTGATTGGTTGTTGGATGTAGTAGAGAATTACTAAATGGGTGATGTCCATAATAAATTACCTACGAACCATTCACAATTACTTGTTATACTGGGCTTAGCTAAACCATAATTTTTTGATGACTTTGAAACCCAAAAAACTTAAGACCAAATTTAAGCTCTCCCACTGTGAAACTGTCATAGACACAAATTATACAAACCCGTGACTAGTTTTGGTGTGACATTCAAACTAGGCCGTCTGATGATGGAAAATTGTCGCTGTTAAGATGGGAAATGACCAGACACCAAACCATATTTTGTAGAGAGCAACATTACAATTGCAATAGTTATGGACGTTTGTGATTATTTATGATTAGTTTTTGTATTTAATAAGTTTGAAATAATTTTGGTGGAACACTGCCAATGGCCACTTAATTTATTTTCTATTAGGTATCCCTCAATGTTAAACAAACAAAATTGAGCGTTCCGTCGACGTAGACAGGCCCAAGAAGCACTACGCACTGCGGTGAGGCGGTACTGATATGATATAAAAATAATTTCAAAGCTGTTTACCCGCTCGTAAATGGTTCAATTTACATTAATTTGTGATGTTTTAAGGAGAGCGTACAATATTATAAATGATTTACTTTTTAGTCTGCAGTTGTACGCTTATACTTGCGTCAAAATAAATGTTTAACCGTGTCTTAAAAACCTTTCGCTGAGTACCTCTACAGCATCTGAAGTGACCCTTTGTTTTTATTACCCAGAAGAGTATATATATCCTCACTGTTTGAAGTAGGATAAATAAGGATATTGGATAAGGTGTATGTACATAAAAAGTGTAAAAAAAACATTGCCAATGGGAACGTAAACGAACGGACCCAATGTTTCAAATGCTTTCTCCTTTGTATCTGTGTGGTATTTAATTTTCTATTTATTTGCTCGATGTATGTACCTTGATTAAAATAACCTTATTCGCTTGATTAAATATATATGCTTACTTACTTACTTAAGTGGCGATACAGTCCGGGATGAACCTGGTCCTCAACCAACATGCCTCTCCAATTAGCCCGGTCCTTAGCTAACTGCCTCCAGTTGCGCACTCCAAGTTGGTTGAGGTCGGTTTCCACTTGTGCGCGCCACTTAAGGCGAGGTCTTCCTCTACTGCGTCCGACGTCTGGCTGGGAATCGAAGACTCTGCGAGCCGGAGTATTGGTGTCCATTCGTTCTACATGTCCTAGCCATCATAGACGCCCAATGCGGAGTTTTTTGACCAGGGGTATGTCTTCGTCTCCATAGCCCGTCAACGCAAAAGGGACCGAAGATGTTTCGAAGAATTTTTCTCTCGAATCGACCAAGAATTTGTTCATCCGCTTTTGATACGGTCCATGCTTCAGCGCCGTAGAGCAGGACTGGGATGATCACGGTCTTATATAGGATCTCCTTAGTAGTTCGATTGAGGGCTTTACTACTAAATTGCCTTCTTAGCCCGAAGAAACAGCGATTGGCAAGAGTAATTCTTCGTTTGATTTCTGACGAGATGTTGTTGTCAGAGTTAATAGCGGAGCCGAGATAGACAAAGTCCCGTACTAGCTCAAAGTTATATCTGTCAATGGTGACGTTCTGTCCAATTCGTCGATGTTGTGTGTCCTTTCCTTAGTCCTTAAGACTAAGTATATGCTGTCAACACAGCATATACTTAGTCTTACCCTCATTTACTGCTAAACCCATTTTTGCCGCTTCCTTCTATATGCTAGCAAAGGTGGCTATGACATCACGTTGAGTCCTACCAATGATGTCAATATCGTCGGCGTATGCTAGTAGTTGCACTGATTTTTAGAAAATTGTGCCTCTGGTGTTGGCTTTGGAGTTTTGCACAATCCTCTCAAGCATCAAATTGAAAAAGTCACATGACGGCCTTGCCTAAATCCTTTTTTGGTATCGAATGTGTCGGTGAGGTCGTTTCCGACCCTGATGGAGCAGCGAGAATTCTCTATCGTCATCCTACACAAACGGACGAGTTTGGGCGGTATACCAAAACTAGACATGGCTCTGTACAGTTCGTCTCTATAAATGCTGTCGTATGCGGCTTAAAATCGATAAATAGGTGGTGGGTATCGATTTGGACTTCTTGGGTTTTTCCCAGGATCTGCCGAAATGTGAAAATTTGATCGATTGCGGACTTTCCTGGCCTAAAACCACACTGATAAGGGCCGATCAGGTTGTTGGTAAATGGTTTCAGGCGTTCACATATTACGGCAGATAGGAACTTGTAGGCGATGTTGAGCAGACTTATGCTTTTCTAGTTGGCGCAGTTCAGACGGTCTCCTTTTTTGCGGATCGGGCAAACGATGCTGAGGTTCCATTCTTGAGGCATGCTTTCAACCGACCAGATTTGGCTTATGAGTTGGTGGATGTTGCTTTATAAAGCTCAGCGGGAAGGCCGTCATTTCCGGCGGCCTTATTAAGCTTGAGTTTAGATATAGCTACCCTCACTTCACATAGGTCGGGTGGTTGGCAGTTTGCTGTCGTTGCCAATATTAAATAGTTTGTTCTGCCTGACAGTGGAATGTTGTTCGTCATCGCCGTTTAACAGTGCAGAAGTGGTTCTTCCATATCCTCAGCATCGACTGTGTCTCAACTACGATATTTTCTTGTTCATCTTGACAGGATTCTGTTCGAGCCTTCTATCCTTGGCTTTGACGTTTTACACTTTGGTAAAACTTGCGAACATCGTTCCTGGAGTGGCACCTCTCAATATCCTCGATCGCGCGCTTTTCTAGTTCTTTTTTCTTCTTTATGAAAAGCCGATGTTCTTCCCTTCTTCTTTGCCTATAGAGCTCAATGGCAGCTCTCATCTTCACCTGCAGCTTAGCCTTGTAGGCCTCGTTCTTGGCTGCGAGCATCTGTCGGCATTCCTCATCAAACTTGCTGGTGGCCGCGAGAAACCTAGCACATCAGTTGCGGCTGATCTAATGGCTTGTTAGCATCGTTGCCATTGTTCTTCGACACTAGATGCTGGTGGTGTGGTGTGAATCGAGAGGTTAAGGGATACGCGTTGCACGAAGATCTTGGCGGTCTCTGGCGATTGCAGTCTTTCGACATTAATTTTTTTCACAGTATTTCTGGTTTGTTGTGGCGTGGTGGAAATCCGCATACTTACCTTGGCTACAACAAGGTAGCGGTCCGAGTCGATGTTAGCCCCTCGGAATGTTCGGACATCCAAAATACTGGATGCGTGCCTCTTGTCTATCGCAATGCGATCAATTTGGTTGACTGTTCGTTGATCTGGAGACCGTCATGTCCCCTTATGGATGTCGAGGTGAGGAAACCGTGTGCTGGCTATAGTGGCATTTCGTTCCATAGCGAAGTCAATTAGCCTAAGTCCGTTGTAGTCTATGTTTTCCCACAATACTGCTAAAGATGTCTTCTCTTCCTCGTAGGTGCAATCCTTAGTAATATCATATTTTTCATCCGTCGGAGCGTAACCGCATATAAGGCTTATGTTGGCAAATTTGGCCTTGATGCGGAGATAAGGGAAGTAAACCCAAAATTTTTCTTTTGCTGAATTCTTTCAATCGGAAATACATGTATTCACAGACAGGAGTGCATTGGTGTTGGATTACAACAAAAACAACTAACTCTTGCGGGGATTCAGGGTGAGAGAGGTAGAAGTTTGGTATCTCTTTACTTTCCTTATCTCTGGATGCGGATTGTTACAATGCGTTCGCTAATGTCTTGGAAACATAAGACTTCTTTCCTAAGTCTGGCACTTATAACAAAGCCGCACCCATATGGTCGCTGTTTCTGATCACTGTTTCTGATGTCACAGGTTTTCATCCTATTTTTACCCGGCCCATCTCATCGTATTTCCTGGATGACAGTAATGTCTGCTTTGTCGCAGTTTAAGGCTTCCGCTAGTTGTTCGCCTGCACCTCTCCTGTTTAATATTCTCACATTGAAGGTGCCGATACGAACGTTGATTCTAGCTTATAAACTTTATGTTAAAAAGTATAGCAAATGTATTGTAGTGTCTAGTGTGTTTGAATGTTTTAACTATAGATCGAACTATAAATTGAACGCAAGTATAAATCAAAAGGGAAATATTTAATTTGAAACTGAACGTGTGCTGTTGTTGTGTATCGTAGTTCTGTTCTAGGAAATTTCGGATGCAGATGTACCGGGTTATTCGCCGTTGAGGATAGATTTCAAGTGGATATCGAGCATTTACGTGATAGTTGACAGTATTTGGCGTTGCGACGCACGTTGGAAAATTGTCTTCCCGAGCCCGAATATGATGACGGTCCATTCTTCGATAAAGATCAAACGGATATGTTACAATGGAATCTATAACAGAAAGAGGCATTGCGCGCTCTAGATAATGACCGTCGATTAAAATAAAAAAACACCAAACATTCATTTTCCCAATAAATGTATTTCATTAAAGTAACTGTCATACTCCAAAAAGTCAATGTAAAGTGAATAAATATAAGTAGAACAATAAAATAAAGAAAATAAATATTGATTTTGACGAGCAATTGAACGCACATTACCTTGAGATGAACACCAACTTTTCAACCGACCAATATTTCCAGCGCCCAATTAGAAAACTTGGATATTGTCGTCCGCCTTCAATTCTTACGTCAGCACAACTTTATTCAACCGTATGTAAGCCAAGTTCAACATCAAAATAAGACGGGTCTCTGGCGACGAGACGCCTAAGTTAGCTGATCTGCACCGTATCGCCATTTCTGGGTCTTCTCCGATACTGGCCGCAACGTCGGCTATGTTTTCTCTATTTGCACCATTATCTGAATGGTTGGTGGCTTGAGGTGCAAATGAGTGCACTCAGGTGCGACAAATTGTCTTAACACTGAAGCCATGATGACGACGGATCTCACGATAAGGTATCGGTTCTCGAAATGTTCAATTTAAGTTGTTTTATACTGTTTTAAGCCTGTAACTCACTCACCAAACTAAGGCCCCGTCTTGTTTTTTTTTTGTAAATTCTTATCCAATTTGCTGGTGACAGTACTTTCAGCTTTTCATATTCGTTTTCATATCCATGCCCATGGAACAAAATGACGATGTTAAGTTCATTTAATTTCAACCTTGACAGCATAGTTGAATGCGGTTGCATTAACCGACAGTGGAAACACAATGCCGTCTTCTGACATTAAAGCGAAACCAAAGTCTACATTAGCCATGAATGTCATTAAATTTCATTATCGAAGTGCCTTTCCATGCTCGGTATGAGTGGTAGTAAGGAACTTTAATGGAACGACAACATATTCGATGTTGTCAAAAATGCAGAGATATGTCTAGGAATGTCCATAATCGATCCAAGAAATAATTTAGCACTTCTGATCGGCCGTCAATATATAATGTGTATATAAGTCCCAAACCTCATCTATTCAGGTAGATCAAAATTATTTTTGCGCTAACTGCATATGATACTAAAGCGTCTAAGGGCAGATTCAACCATGGCGAAATGTAAAGTATTGCTCGAACACCGTAGGAATGTCTTCGCGCATTACGTATTTGTATTCCTTGTTTTTTATAATACACAAGAAGGGTGTTGATAATCTGTAGCCCATACTGTTAAATCCGTACTACATGTTACAGCATGTATGGGTGGCTAAGACAACCTCCATTACCCAGTCCATTAACATGTTCATCTGTTAGGATATTCCATCATAGGGCCACTTTTAGATATTAAGTTTTTCATTAGGGACGGACCCTTTGAGTTTGGTTTTCCCGCAGCAGATCTTGCATTTTATTGCCAATGACACTGTTGTCAGTGACTTGTGCTTGTGAACGAAAATACTTTTCGTGGATTCACTGCAATGCATATTTTCCCTTTTAATTGATTTATGCTTTTCGCATTCCAGCATGTGATTTCGTCTTTGCCATCACAATGACGACAAAAAGCGTAATCTGTAATCCTAGCCACACAATCCTGCAGAGTCGACTATTCAAAATATGGTATGTAAGCCAGCCTGCTGAAAATTTCCTTACTGTGTGGAAAAACCCTATGCAGTAAATTTTCCATCGTTCCAAAATCTGACAGTTTTGCGGCCGCACGAAATAATACTATACCCTAAAACCGCTCGTGCGGAAAATCCATCATGGTACGCACTGTTACATATAGCGCCGTCCTGTTGGAATAATATCTCATTGGTATGTTACCGTATCATCCCATTTACCACATAAGAAGTTAATCATCATCAATATTCCTTGCCGTTGACGGTTGTGACAATGACAGTTTCGATTTGAAACCGATAGTTCCACCAGTCCGAATCCGCTTCAAACGGTCAATTTCTCAGTATGAATTTTTAGCTTTGTATCTAATATTGATTATGTTTAGATGGATATCGTGCCAAATCGGATAATTTTGCTTCTTCACACATCCATTCATTCAAAAACATACCTTTCACGGAGCACAGGTTTTCAAATAAGATTTGATGATTGGCGTCGGAGCGTAACCGCATATAAGGCTTATGTTGGCAAATTTGGCCTTGATGCGGAGATAAGGGAAGTAAACCCAAAATTTTTCTTTTGCTGAATTCTTTCAATCGGAAATACATGTATTCACAGACAGGAGTGCATTGGTGTTGGATTACAACAAAAACAACTAACTCTTGCGGGGATTCAGGGTGAGAGAGGTAGAAGTTTGGTATCTCTTTACTTTCCTTATCTCTGGATGCGGATTGTTACAATGCGTTCGCTAATGTCTTGGAAACATAAGACTTCTTTCCTAAGTCTGGCACTTATAACAAAGCCGCACCCATATGGTCGCTGTTTCTGATCACTGTTTCTGATGTCACAGGTTTTCATCCTATTTTTACCCGGCCCATCTCATCGTATTTCCTGGATGACAGTAATGTCTGCTTTGTCGCAGTTTAAGGCTTCCGCTAGTTGTTCGCCTGCACCTCTCCTGTTTAATATTCTCACATTGAAGGTGCCGATACGAACGTTGATTCTAGCTTATAAACTTTATGTTAAAAAGTATAGCAAATGTATTGTAGTGTCTAGTGTGTTTGAATGTTTTAACTATAGATCGAACTATAAATTGAACGCAAGTATAAATCAAAAGGGAAATATTTAATTTGAAACTGAACGTGTGCTGTTGTTGTGTATCGTAGTTCTGTTCTAGGAAATTTCGGATGCAGATGTACCGGGTTATTCGCCGTTGAGGATAGATTTCAAGTGGATATCGAGCATTTACGTGATAGTTGACAGTATTTGGCGTTGCGACGCACGTTGGAAAATTGTCTTCCCGAGCCCGAATATGATGACGGTCCATTCTTCGATAAAGATCAAACGGATATGTTACAATGGAATCTATAACAGAAAGAGGCATTGCGCGCTCTAGATAATGACCGTCGATTAAAATAAAAAAACACCAAACATTCATTTTCCCAATAAATGTATTTCATTAAAGTAACTGTCATACTCCAAAAAGTCAATGTAAAGTGAATAAATATAAGTAGAACAATAAAATAAAGAAAATAAATATTGATTTTGACGAGCAATTGAACGCACATTACCTTGAGATGAACACCAACTTTTCAACCGACCAATATTTCCAGCGCCCAATTAGAAAACTTGGATATTGTCGTCCGCCTTCAATTCTTACGTCAGCACAACTTTATTCAACCGTATGTAAGCCAAGTTCAACATCAAAATAAGACGGGTCTCTGGCGACGAGACGCCTAAGTTAGCTGATCTGCACCGTATCGCCATTTCTGGGTCTTCTCCGATACTGGCCGCAACGTCGGCTATGTTTTCTCTATTTGCACCATTATCTGAATGGTTGGTGGCTTGAGGTGCAAATGAGTGCACTCAGGTGCGACAAATTGTCTTAACACTGAAGCCATGATGACGACGGATCTCACGATAAGGTATCGGTTCTCGAAATGTTCAATTTAAGTTGTTTTATACTGTTTTAAGCCTGTAACTCACTCACCAAACTAAGGCCCCGTCTTGTTTTTTTTTTGTAAATTCTTATCCAATTTGCTGGTGACAGTACTTTCAGCTTTTCATATTCGTTTTCATATCCATGCCCATGGAACAAAATGACGATGTTAAGTTCATTTAATTTCAACCTTGACAGCATAGTTGAATGCGGTTGCATTAACCGACAGTGGAAACACAATGCCGTCTTCTGACATTAAAGCGAAACCAAAGTCTACATTAGCCATGAATGTCATTAAATTTCATTATCGAAGTGCCTTTCCATGCTCGGTATGAGTGGTAGTAAGGAACTTTAATGGAACGACAACATATTCGATGTTGTCAAAAATGCAGAGATATGTCTAGGAATGTCCATAATCGATCCAAGAAATAATTTAGCACTTCTGATCGGCCGTCAATATATAATGTGTATATAAGTCCCAAACCTCATCTATTCAGGTAGATCAAAATTATTTTTGCGCTAACTGCATATGATACTAAAGCGTCTAAGGGCAGATTCAACCATGGCGAAATGTAAAGTATTGCTCGAACACCGTAGGAATGTCTTCGCGCATTACGTATTTGTATTCCTTGTTTTTTATAATACACAAGAAGGGTGTTGATAATCTGTAGCCCATACTGTTAAATCCGTACTACATGTTACAGCATGTATGGGTGGCTAAGACAACCTCCATTACCCAGTCCATTAACATGTTCATCTGTTAGGATATTCCATCATAGGGCCACTTTTAGATATTAAGTTTTTCATTAGGGACGGACCCTTTGAGTTTGGTTTTCCCGCAGCAGATCTTGCATTTTATTGCCAATGACACTGTTGTCAGTGACTTGTGCTTGTGAACGAAAATACTTTTCGTGGATTCACTGCAATGCATATTTTCCCTTTTAATTGATTTATGCTTTTCGCATTCCAGCATGTGATTTCGTCTTTGCCATCACAATGACGACAAAAAGCGTAATCTGTAATCCTAGCCACACAATCCTGCAGAGTCGACTATTCAAAATATGGTATGTAAGCCAGCCTGCTGAAAATTTCCTTACTGTGTGGAAAAACCCTATGCAGTAAATTTTCCATCGTTCCAAAATCTGACAGTTTTGCGGCCGCACGAAATAATACTATACCCTAAAACCGCTCGTGCGGAAAATCCATCATGGTACGCACTGTTACATATAGCGCCGTCCTGTTGGAATAATATCTCATTGGTATGTTACCGTATCATCCCATTTACCACATAAGAAGTTAATCATCATCAATATTCCTTGCCGTTGACGGTTGTGACAATGACAGTTTCGATTTGAAACCGATAGTTCCACCAGTCCGAATCCGCTTCAAACGGTCAATTTCTCAGTATGAATTTTTAGCTTTGTATCTAATATTGATTATGTTTAGATGGATATCGTGCCAAATCGGATAATTTTGCTTCTTCACACATCCATTCATTCAAAAACATACCTTTCACGGAGCACAGGTTTTCAAATAAGATTTGATGATTGGCATACGTTTTCCGACGCTTTAACCATCCATTTAACAGATGTAGCTTTAACTAACGAATTTCGAACGTTCCTATTAAATGCAACTATTATTTACCTTAGGAATTGTACCTTGCAAATAGATTCAATTTTTGAAATGTGTTATTTGCTCAGCAAAAGGAGCCATACCAACTACTACCGCCTTGGGCTATATACAGAATAACATTTCTCAGCCGTCTTCTTCATTACTTGCTGATTTAAACATGCAAATAATATCCTCAAGGATATAGTCTAATTTCTAAGGACTCACAATATATGTACAATACTTTTGAAAAGAAATTTTTTAAGAGACCTAGTATTTCATCTCATTTGTCGTTTGTCAAAAAATATATCAATGTCCAACATTGTACCCCAATATAGCTCTCAGACAAATAACGGTCTCAAAAATGCAAAAAAAAACAATGATCACAACTTCAAACTTATGCCTCTCACATTTATCTTATGCACGCATTTCCTTTCATGTACTCTTTTGTCAATTTGCCAAAAGGAGACTCTTAATCTGATGACAATGAATATCATTGAAATTACTTGATGTGGCACTGACAAAGCTTAACCCAAATAATATCATATTGCCCTCAAACTGACGTCCCACACAATCCTTGTTAATAAATTGAAAGTGATTTTCTCTTTAAGTTCAAAGGGCGAGCATCGTTGCGATGCTTCATCTTGGTGCGAATGCTTCATCTCATTTACTATGAAGACCTCGAATGCGAGATATCTCATATGGTACCATTACCTAATTATGCAGAGTGTTACAGATTGGATGGATTCCATGTGATTAATTCAAGCTGAATTGATTACAAAATGGTTTTAGGTAGATTAGTTTTGATCTAGGGGTGAATGTGACATCGGTCTCAGGGGTACGTAATTAGCAAATCAACGTCTTGAATAGATGGTGATGGAGAATCGATTACCAAATCTTAAAATTTTTGCTTTTAATTATTTAATCCTTTGCAAAAGGAATTATTTTTCGAGAGAAATAGCACAATTTCGATATTAGAATCAAATGTTTCCTTTTTGTTAAAAAAACATTTGTTACTTGGGTTAGATACTGGTAGCGATTAACTTATTAGTGCCGAGACGTTTTATCTTTGACTACACTTTACTTGCACTTATTTTAACTCCAGTTGGAACCATTTCATACTGGTCGTAAGCACAGATTGCCAATGGCAAAACTGTAATGTGTAGTTATATAACTGTCAGAATGACTGGTATGAGATATCCGGCCCTACAGGCCAATGATGATAATGGTTAAAAGATAAAAAAAGGAAAAAACATTTGTATTTGCCCCTGGGATGTAAGAACAACCTACCAAAGCCCTAAGCTGCTACAAATATAGATTTAACTTCCATCCAGGAAACATGATGTGGCTCACCACTTAAAAAAATTGTTGTAACATGCCATCGAATTAAACTTTTTTGCTGACGATAACATAATTGGCCGAACTATTCGCATTTGCAAATAAAGAAAAGGAAGCGGTTAAAGTGAGTTCGGCAGTAAACTAATGCAAGACAAACTATATGCTGTCATCATGAAGGTCCACATAACACAGAAGAATTTGACAAAACGTCGCAAACGACAATTACATCTTTGAAGTAGTAAGGGACTTTTTGTACTCGGCATTGCTATTAACTCTGAAAATGACACCTCGTCGGAAATGAAAAGAAGAGTTACTCCAGCCAACCGCTGTTTCTTCGGGCTGAACTAAGAAGACAGTTAAGTCTTAAAAACCCAACTAAAAAACTTAGCCTGCACCGTATCAAAAGCAGTTGCAAAAATTGTTAGTCCCATTTGCATTAACGGACTATTGAGACGGAGACTTACAAAATAAGCAAATCCCCACATTGTACGCTTAAGTACCTTATCTTGACCAATCCAAACCAACATGAAGTGCACATCTAAAGACAGTTACCTAAGAACTGCTCTAACTGGATGGTTGTAGAGCCAATAAAGTCTACTTGGTGCACTAGGTACATTATGTATTCAACATATTTACATTTTGTTGGTCATATGCCAATAAGCTATCGTCTAAGAAGTCCAACAAAAAGTGTTAATATCCGCGTTGGGGACTATAGGGGCGTGCTCAACGAACAACGATGCTAAATCAGTACTTGGAAAGTACGCAGCCAAAATAGGCAATTGCAGACGAACAGTGTGACCCCAAACTGACACAATGCAGACATCCTTCTAGTAAGTGCAGTTTGAATGCCAGTGCTAAAGAAGAATCGAACATACCTAGAGACTGTGTTGCAGAAACTATCGGAAATGTCGGCATTAATAACATCCATTGTAAAAGGCTCCATTCAACGTTAGTTGGTTAGTTTTTTAAAAGTTTTTTAAGAGTTTTTTAATGATCATCACGCTCATGGACGCGTGTGTGGCCGGCGTCTTATCTAAAAATTGCTCAACACTGACTGAAGAGTTGAACTGACTGCACTATTCAAATTAGTTGGCTTTGTCTGTAAGACTTCATGTCTACAGTAACCCCACACCAGTGACCAATGATATTTATGAATTATATTCGCAATGTATTTTTGCTGATACCCATTTGTGCAAACACATTTCTTGTGGAAACGCTTGGAGTTTCCTGATTGGCAGCAGCTATAGCAGAAATTCATTCGGTTGTTCGAACTTCGATGACAAGGCCTTCGAGCGTGCCGACAAACATGCGTCGAAAATCTCTTTGAACACAAAATACGGACTACAGTGTGGGCACAACCCAAATGTGGGTTTTTTTCATCGCAATTATCCACTTTTTATAAATGTAAATAACGATCTACAAATTTAAAAAAAATGGAATTGATAAACTGTCCAGAAAAAAGTTATTAAGCTTTTGAATGGTTGCACGATTTATTAGAAACAAGCCCTTACCTTTTGTTACGGCTTTTGACACATTTCGCGCAGTCTTTTCTCATCTATTGCCACTCGAATCGCTCTTGAAGTGGTTCAAAAGCTGCTTTTACGCAGGGGTAGGAAAAATTATAAATTTTCTAACAATCTAACAATCTCTCTGCTAGACGGAGTCCGATGGATCACATAATAGTTACAAATCTGTTTCTGGAAAAGTCAACCCAACTAACAATTTCGCTTCGATAAAGCACTATTTTCCCTCCAACAATATTACTTGTAAGAAGTCGTATGGTGAAACATTTGGCGCACTTTTAGAAAGTTATTTACTTCTATAAGACTTCTTTAAATACTTCGAATGAGCATTACAGAAAAAAACCTTGTTTGCTTATAAAAGGCCTTAAAGAAGCAAATTATAGGCTTCGCAAAAAGTCTTTCCGAAAATATTTGCAAGCCTTCTCGAAGCTAGGGATAAGGAAGAACCACTACTGCAGACAGCTAAAGGGAGATGACGAACAACATTCTGCTGTCAGGCAGAACGAACCATTCAATTTTGGCAACGACAGCGAATACTAACAACCACCCGACCTAAGTGAAGTGAGGATAGCAATATCTAAACTCAAGCTTAATAAGGCTGCCGGAAATGACGGCCTTCCCGCTGAGCTTCATAAAGCCGGTGGAGATGACTTGGTAAGTAACATCCACCAACTCATAAGCCAAATTTGGACGGATGAAAGCATGCCTGAAGAATGGAACCTCAGCATCGTTTGCCCGATCCACAAAAAGGAGACCCTCTGAACTGCGCCAACTACAGAGGCATCTGCTCAACATCGCTTACAAGATCCTATCTGCCGTAATATGTGAAAGCCTGGAACCGTTTACCAACAACCTGATCGGCCCTTATCAGTGTGGTTTTAAGCCAGGAAAGTCCACAACCGATCAAATTTTCCGTCAGGGTTGCAAACGAACTCATCGACAATTCGATACCAAAAAAAGATGTAGGTAATGCGATGCGCTGTCATGTGACTTCTTCAATTTGATTCTTGAGAGGATTGTGCAAAACTCCTGAGCCAACACCAGAGGCACAATTTTCCAAAAATCGGTGCAACTACTAGCATATGCCGACGATATGGACATCATTGGTAGGACTCAACGTAATGTCATAGCCACGTTTGCTAGTATAGAGAAGGAAGCTGCAAAAATGGGCTTAGCAGTAAATGAGGGTAAGACTAAGTATATGCTGTCAACACGAAAGGCCACACAACATCTACGAATTGGACAGAAAGTTACCATTGACAAATATAACTTTGAGGACTTTATCTACCTCGGCTCCGCTATTAACTTTAACAACAACATCTCGTTGACAAAATTTGCTGTACAGATTAGGCTTTGTGACCTTGTACGCAGTGGGCATACCGGTAATCATGGCTTTAATATTCGATAAAGCAATGTATTCATTTAAAAAAATAAGTATAGGCTCATAAAGTCGGGGGCTCAGTGGCACGAGGGTTAGTGCGATGAACTTCCGCGCGAAGGTCTGGCTTCGATTCCTAGCCGTAGCAACACTAAAATGATTTTCACTGGGCATCCTCTTTGTCAAGAATAGCTTATCTCAGCTTTTCCGTTCGGATTCGGCATAAAACTGGAGATCCCGCCATCGTGCAAAAAAGTGAACACGTACACATGAATGGTAGTGAGAAAGAAAGGCCCAGGCAACGAGCCTGTTGCGCCAAAATTTTGTATTTTTGTCACAAAGTTGGAAAAGTTGATTGGTGCTGCTGCTGATCACTGACCTCGGTTAGTAGTGGTGCTGACTAGTTTAGATATTCTACACTGCATTGTAAAGGACTCATAAAGATATTCGTGCGGAGCATGACCACAGGCCCCTACGACATGTATTCCTGGGACTACATAGCTTATCCTAATTATGGTATTGGCCTCCTTGTGTGTGTATCATGGCAGTTGCGGTTACCCGATTTCGCGGGAACGTATGGTATTTTGAGGTCTATGGAGTGATAGACTTTGGAATACAAGAGGTGTTATATGGACCGCGGCCCCAAGCAAGGAGGAAGTTCGGGCTTTACTCATGATTTTCATACATGTACCAATATTATGTTTCCTGCATTGGGGTATTAACCAACACTTTTCTATGGTTCTGATATTGTGGGTAGGCCTACCGTGAAATATGAGCTGTAATCACGTTAAGCATACTTAACATTATCTATTGTTTTATAAATAAAATGTTCCAAAGACCACACACTGGATCTACACGATCATGGTCAGGCCCATTATAACATACGCTTCAATAGTAAGGTGGAACAAAGTCACCCAAAAAACAACTTTAAATAAATTAAACAAGGTACAACGGCTTGCCTGTTTGGGCATTACCGGAGCTATGCGAACCTGTCCCACAGCGGCTATAGAAGCCTTAATAGGACTCAATGGAGATCACAACCAGAGAAGCATGGTGTAGCAATAACCCACCAAACTGCCTAAACGGCCTAAAGTGGTATACGGATGGTTCTAAAATGGACTCAGGGGTAGGAGCTGGCATACATGGACCATATAGGAACATCTTAATACCTATGGGAAAAAACCCTAGTGTATTTCAAGCTGAGCTTAAGAGAATGCGCAAACCTAATACACAACTCAGCTATTAAAGGCGCCAACATCCATATATTCACGGACAGTCAAGCAGCTATAAAAGCCCTTTGCTCGCACATTATTGACTCCAAATCAGTACTACACTGCTTCAACTCCCTCCAAACACTTAGTTCGAGGAACAAAACCAGACTATGGTGGGTCCGCGGACATAAGGGAATTGAAGGAAACGAAAAAGCTGATGAACCAGCCAGAAAAGGTTCGGAAACCCCCTTCTTTGGACCTGAACCCTTCTGTGCAATCCCAAACAGCCATAAATCTGGTTATAAAAAAATGGGAACAATACAAATGTTTTTCATACTGGGAAAACATCCCAGGCCTTAGACAGGCCAAAAGAGCTATTCAGCCTTTCAAAGATGCCAATAAGATACTAAATCTTCGCAGGAACGATATCCAAAACTTAGAAGGTTACCTAACTGGTCATCTCATCGGAGTGCAGACTATGTCTAGAAGAAGACGAAACAGCCGAGCATATCATATGTGAATGCCCGGCCCTTTACGGTATGAGAAGGGAATCTTTCTTCAGGGAATTTTTAAGTCCCGAAAAACTGAGGAAATCTTCGGCTGAAAGTATTATCAGCTACATTAGGAAAGTAGAAGCGCTACTAACTTGAAAAAAAAACATCTGACGACAAGCACAATAGATCTTTTAGGTCGATGTGTATATTACTGCTTAGGCAAGTCAGAATTAAAAAAAAAATAAAATAAAATGTTTCCTTTCGTTATTATTTGGTCAGCCATATCCAAGTGTAACGTCAGGCCGTTCCTAAAAGAACAACAAAAGCTTTTTTTTTCAAATGATAGGAAAATGTTCTAATGAATAGGACAGATATAAACGCTTTCCACCATGGAAGAACAACTCTTCAGAATAATATGGGCGATGTAATGTTGTTGAGATGACTATGGTATGTAGAGCAGATGCACATCAAACCCTTTACCATCAGTGAAACAATAAACCTTAATTAATTAACAGCAAACCTTATTTTTTTCAAATTTCCTCTTACAATTCACAACTTTGTCACATTGTATATACTTAAGAATCCTTCCAAATAAACTAAATTAATGGCCACCAAACCTCTGTATAGTACCGATTTTCCTTGAATTGTACAACAGAATACAAAAATTATTCACACATATTCCTAGTTACGATTCTATTTTCTCTTCAATTACAAAACACCTAGATACCAGAAGGTGACTCAATTAGTAAGCATATCCTTGAGCATAACTTGTTCAGCAGTTATTTGACGTGTAAATTTAAAAATAAATGCAAACCTAAACCCCTTAAGCGAATAGGAGTGATATGGAGACACAACGAAATTAACATACAAATGTTTGCATAACTAACCTTCATGTGAGAAATGTCCTTTCACAGGATATAAAAGAATACAAAACAGAATTTTCGGTTGATTGTTAAACGGCGTCAGTAGGGGGTGCGAGGGCTGAATAGAGTAGTGCATACAACGAAGAGAATTGTTAATTGCAATTCTCATTGACATTCAGTTCACAAGCAATGGAACTTCGAATGCCACGTGAACCCCTAATTTATATGAAAAATGCAAATCTTACTTCAAATGTCATATTTCTTGAACGCGCACAGTCTGTTTCCCTGTATCCAAAGCACTTGCACATTTGAATTTTGTTTTTCATTTCTTTGCTGGTTTGGGACTTCTGTGACTTTTATGAAAAGCTGAAGCAATTTGCGTTTTAAATCAGCTATTGGGTATACCATCAATTAGATATTCGTTGTTTCAGCAGGATACTATATTGACACCCAGGCAGGGTGGTAAATGGGAAGAATGAGCAGCAAATTGCTGCAATTTTATGAAACCACACCAGAAGGTTGAAGCTAAATTAGAATAATGAAAAGCGGCAAGGAATGTCACAGGGCGTTGGAAGAGCGTAAATACTTAGATACTAATGTATGAATAGATAGCACGACTCGACATCCTTGCACAAGCAAAAGCACGAACACCAACTGGAATATCCGCTATTGCATACCGTTGAAGAGGAACAATTTAATTCGATGTTATTAGGTTTCGATCGATACCCATTGCTGCCTTTGAGTCAATTAATATTTAATGAGTCCACCCTTTGCGTAGTCTACGACACGTTATAACGGTAAGCAATCCTGATACCACGTGCTCGGAGGGTATATTTTTTTTTCTAAACCCAGACAATAACTTCGAGTAAGAAATTAATTATTTTCTGACACGGGGACGATATTTTTTCGTTCAATATCACCTTCTGATTGCAAAATTATTTTAACTGCTTACCATTAAGCAGTCCCTACTCCATTAGGGCTTTAAATTATGTTTGGAGTTATTTTTAAACTAAATAACTTGGGGCTGTGGAAATGTTTGCGTTAATTTTTAATTCCAACTGTACGGGCATATTTTTTTAAGTTATACTTAGATAAAAATGGACTAGGCACTTCCAAGTTGTATCATCTGGAGAAAAAGCGGGATTCATTAGAAGCAAGCATATACCAAACATATGTCTTTTTTCGGATGAATGTGTGCATTATTAACTGAGCCTGTATACTTTTCGCCTAATTAAAAGACACTCTATTACAGAGGCTTTAGTAGCCAGAATATTGTTAACCTGACAAATTTTGTGCAACAGATTATTTAAGAATTCTTAGCACTGCACGTATATAACTTCAGTAAAGGCATTCAACTAGACAGTATACAATGAACAACATTTTTTTTTTCCATTTATTATGGCTTTATTAGTAAGAGCAAACATTCCCATTAATTATTTAAATATGCTTAGTAACTTGCTATCACATTCTATTAAACATTTTCATAAAACGGCCAAAAACCGCTGTGCCACCAATTAGGGTAACTCAAGACGTTTCGGCAAAAAGCGATAAGGGAAAAGCAGACGTTTTTGCAGCTCATCTTGAGGAAACTTTTAAGCCATTTGATGTTTCAGCGCAAAATGAAAACATTAATTAATTTGAAGCTACAACATATAATAATATAATAAGATATGCAAGTATTACCGAGCTTAAACGGGATTTACATAAACTAAAGCCTAAAAAGGCTCCAGGTTATGACCTGATTACGGGAGAGCTTCTTAAAATGTTGCCTCGGAAATCATTAACTAAACTTCTCTACATTGTAAATGCGGTAATTAGATTGGAGTAAGACAGTGGAAAGTCGCGCAAGTGATTATGGTTCTAAGACCAGGAAAATCACCGAAAGAAATAAAATCTTACAGACCTATTTCACTTCTTCCAATAATTACAAAAGTTTTTGAAGGGACATTTCTCGGTCGCTTACACCCCCATTATTGATCAGAAACGCCGTTTTCTTGACCATCGATTTGGATTTGGAAGTTAACATTCGTCTGTGGACCAAGTACATCGAATTACTGATGTAATTGAGAAAGCTTTCGAAGAAAAGAAAATTTGTTCAGCCGTATTTCTTGGCATGTCGCAAGCTTTTGACAAGGTTTGCATTAAGGCCTCCAACACAAATTAAGACATGTTCTGCCTAAACAATTATATAAAATCCTCGTGTCGTATCTTGAGCATAGACTCTTCCATGTGAAACTTGGAAACGAATATTCAGAGTTCAAAGAAATAATGGCAGGAGTACCCTAAGTAAGCGTCCTTGGACCACTCTTGTACCTCCTATTTACACGTGATATCCCACAAACAAACAATACAGTAGTTGCAACGTTTGCTGGCGGTACTGCCATACTGACAGTTATTACAACAATAGAGGAAACAAATATGAAATTACAAAACGCTCTTAACGAGCGTGTAATCCTGGCGGATTACACTTAACAAGAGCAAATCGGTTCATGTAGATTTTTCGTATAAACGGACAAACAATTTGCCTGTATTTCTAAAGTCCCGCTTGCAAATGAAGCGAAATATCTCGGAATGACACTCGATGCCAAATTCATCATTTGTCAATGCGCCGTGGTACATAAGGAATGAAGATCTAGGCAGAGATATGGGTATTCCCGCGGTTAAACTTGAAACGAAAAAGTTTGCAGGAAAAACGTTTATTGGGACATGTTAACACAACGGTCCTCCAAATTCTGCACCAATTTAGATCGATAATCACAAACCGCGCTATAAATTGCGGATAAAGCAGGAACTATAAAAGGAATGTTACCTGCCAAACATTCATTACTCATGATAAAAAATTGCTATATAAGTCGTTGGAACACAAATACTAAAAGGGTGGTGGTTTTAGCGAGTAAAAATAAATCACTATCATGTCTATGAAGATTTCCACCAGCCCAGGGAAAAATTATTATGGAACTCAATGTCGTTCAAGTGTCTGCCTCGGCTGGCTTCGTAGTAGCGCATTCTGTCACACCAATTTTCCAAGACCTTGTTGATGGTTTTGGTCTGTGGCTCATGGAGTGTTTTGGCCTTAAGTAATTGGATCGTTTCCGGATTGTCGGCATCGGCCAATTCACATCGCCAAGATGGCTGATAACACTTTTTGGAAATTTGGTGCGCAAAGGATCAATTGTGGCATGGCGCGACATCCTGCATGTCTTTTCTTTAATTTCATTAAACAAAAAGGCTCTAAACGCCCACCGTTGACCGAAACGTTGTTCATAGCCTCATTTTTGAAGAAAAATTGTCCACAGACTGTCACTCTCTGTGAATGCATCGGCTTCTTGACAATAACGTTTTTCCGGGTTTTCCGAGCCCTAGATGCAACAATTTTGTTTGTTAACAAAGCCGCCGAGATGAAAATGCACCTCGTCAACAACAGCTGTCAGTGTCAAAATAACCTATGATTTAAAAAGTTGACAAGAACTTAATGATTTTAAACTTTGACAAGATATCTCAAAAAAAGTTTCCAAGAAAAAATACCGATAAGAAAATGAACTAAGCCATCTATTGAAAACATTTTTATTAATTATTAAATTACAGCATTTATTTATTTCTTAAAAATAATAGCTTACAATTGTAACCATTCATGTTCTTGGCAATCATTTAGTCGAACAGCTCGATAGATAGACTCCGTGATGACTGCTATTTCGTGATGAATAATTTCTTTCAAATGCGACAGGAAAGTCGGTTTACGGACGTAAGCTTTAGATTTGAGAGTACCCCACGGGAAAAAGCTATTATGGATTAAATCAGAAGTATTTACATAAAGGCCAATTTATGTCACCTCACTTATTCACGTGCCCATGAAAATCAGCTTCATCCGAAAATAATAAGTTGATAAACGTTAAACGGTGCTCAGTTGGCTGGTTTGCGAATTCAAGCCTCAGAATGGAATCCTGGGGATTTAATTCGTGGATCAATTGAAAGCTATTGGGATGTAGCTTTAGGTTTTTGTGCAAAATATGCTTTGATTTATGCAAATTTTAAGCACCTGCGCGCTTACCAATTGAAAGGTTCGGATCGTCACGGACGGACTGATTAACACTCCTAATGTTTTCTACCGTTCCGGATGGGCTTGGTCTCCTGGATTTTGTTTTTTTTTTTTTCAGAACTATACCGGACTTTGAACCTTTTGAATGAGAGGTATATATGGCACAATATGAATTACGTAAACCTCGAATAATGCAGAATCTACCACCCCCTACAGTCAGCCGAATCACTGTTTTCCAAAACTCTCGATATTGATATTGCTCTTGGATTCGTTGCGTTCACGTAGTCAGCTAAACAAAAATAAACTTTCTCTTAAGACACCTTGTAAAAAAACCGTTATTCTATAGTTTCGAGTAAAAAAATGTTGTGCAACCGTTTTTGTTTGGTTTAAACAAAAGTCGTTCGATTTTACACAAATCGTTCTATGTAAGTTATTTCAAAAACCACTCTGGGTATTAATCCATGAAATTTTAAATGGTTCCAGCAGTATAGCCTCCAGATTTATGCAACGACAGACAGAGGGACAAAATCGTCAGACCCAGCTTTTCAGACTACTCCATTATCATTTTTATTCCCAAAAGAATAAAGAGTATCAGGGAAATGGGTGGTATCCCTTAAGCTGCAAATAAGCTATTGAGAGAGAGCTTAGCTTTCATTTTATAAGATCAATCCATCGAAGGAATACCGAAACAAATTCAAACAAACCAAAAATAACTGTAGTGTCCATATTAAATGTGTCAAGCTCTCCTGTGACCAAAAGTCCAAATCACTCTAGCATGGTGGAGAAAGCAAGATTGTTGCCCTTTTGACAGGGTCTAGCATCGAGCCCTTTTTTTTTGGAAAATGCGTGTTTTGATCGATTAACGTTTATTCTACGGATAAGAAAAAATCTCTTTAAAAGTCGATTTCAAGTTGTATCAGAAAGTTTCAAGTCTGCAACGCACCAAATAAATTATGGTATTCCCCAAGGCTACAGCCAGTATAGGCACCACGGGCGCACTGAGGTCGGAGCTAACGGATGTCCCTACAGTGCTATTGCATCTCTTGCTTCTCGACCTACACATTAAAGATACCGCTTTATGCAGCTCAGTAAGACTCAAGGAGTCAGGATACTGGAATGCAAGGCCGTATGGCCACATGGACTCTTTACCAAACGGCATGGTCAAGTTTCCAACAGACTACATAACACCTATACTAAGCTTCAAGAAAGGCTTCCACGTAGGATTTCCTACCAGAGCTCAGTGGAAGAGAAACAAAGTAGTAAGAGATTTCGACACGGTCTTCTACACCGACGGATCTAAGATGAACTGTGGTGTGGGGTCCGGAGTCTACTCGGAACCAACGAAAATATCAGTATCATACCGCCTACCGGATTTTGCCAGCGTATTCCAGGCGGAACTACTGGCTATCCGAGAGGCTTGCGTGCTACTGGGGTGTGACCCTACGGAAAAGCAAAATATTGATATTCTCATAGATAGCCAAGCGCCCATAAAGGCCATCAATTTGGATACCATATCCTCCAAACTGGTACAGGAATGCCGGAACGAACTTGCCCACGTTGGCGAACTCTTCAGGGTCACACTTCCCTTGGTTCCAGGGGACAGTGACATTGAATAAAACGAGCGTGCAGACGAACTGGCTAGGAAAGGCTCAGCTCTTTACGGCTCACTTGCGGCAAGGGTGCGTATCTCGCTAGGTGCGGTTAAGGGACAAATGCACTCATACTTTCTGAAAAAGGCCGACTCCAAATATAGAAGGTTTACAAATTGCGTCATATCGAGGACGATATGGCCCTCCTACGATTAAAAACAGAACAACTATCTACTAAATAGAACCCGCCCAGATATCGCAAGAATAACGGCGATTGTTACGGGCACTGGCCAATAGGAGACCAAAACTAGGGATCCCATACAACCCTCAATGATGCAGTTGCGGGAACACAAGAGACAAGAGACCAACCATTTTTCGACAACCTTAGCGACATCTCAGGTAAAAGGGTACAAGATCTTATTCGTTTTCTAAACCTCACAGGCTGGATCTAGGAACCGCCTGTATCACATCCACAACAACAATCATAATAAAAGTCACACGAGTCGTGGTAACAAAAAGGCACATGAGTGCTACTTTGGTTTATGCCGAACCTCCACTTACAGTGTCTCCCACGTCTAACCGGACAACAACTGCAGACCCCTTTAACACTTGATAATATGTATCAAAAATAACCATTTGAGCCAACTTAAATATCAAATTAAAGTTTATTTTATTCTCTTTAATTTTAATTTTATAAAAATTTTATAGCCTTAACATTTTATTTATTAAAATAAAAGAAACAAAAATAAGTCGAAATTCGATCTCACACGACTAACCGGAAAATTTTAGATTTAATATTTTGTAGCATATCCATTATTGGATATGACAGCTTCTAGTCTTCTTGGCATGGATCTTACTAAATTTTGACACTCTACGCGCAAGTTCGTCCCAAATGTGCTCTATGATATTGAGATCTGGGGATTGTGCTGGTGTATCCATAACATGTGGGCAGTTGTATATTAGCCATGATCTTGCGACATGTGATTTATGTTTGGGATCGTTGTCCTGGTAAAATGTAAGGTTGTCGATTCGCAATTTTTCACAAGACGGTTTCACAGGTTGTTTCAGAATGTTGACGTACTGAAATTTATCCATTTTACCTTCAATAAAATGTAAATTCCCTGTTCCGGCAGCAGATACGCAACCCCAAACCATAACTGAGCCTCCCCCGTGCTTCAAAGTAGACCTAGTATGTTTTTGTCGAAATGCTTCATTTGCGCGTCGCCAAACGAACCTTCGACCATCTGAGCCTTGTAAATTAATTTGACTTTCATCAGTAAAAAGGACCTATAATAAGAGTAATAAAATCATATATTGCATGTTAAAAGGTATTTTACCTGACTCCAATACTCATATGACTTATTTAGATGAGTCTTTGCAAACACTAATCTTGCATTTCTATTTTTAGGAGAAATGTATGGTTTCTTCCTAACAGCTCGCCCATTTAGACCAAAACTTCTTATTTCTATTTCTATTTTTTTCGACCTCAATCCTTACTTTATCGGCAGAAATGAAGGGGTATTTTTCAACAGTTCTCTTAATGAACTTTTCATCGTTCAGTTTTAGTTTCTTCCCTTGGCCTTTTCTGCACTTGTTACTCACTCGATTTTCCTTTTTAAATTTATTTATTATATCATGGATAGTTGAAGAACTTCTGTGAACAATATCCGAAATTTCTCTTATTGTTTTTCCCTCCGAGCGATGTTGCAAAATAAACTTTCTTATCTCTAGAGAGGTTTGCTTACGTCGACCAGCCATTGTTGACTTTTTCGAATGAAAATTACAATGTAACTGAACAAAATGCAGAAAAACGTCACGCATTATCATGTTCTATATCAGCAAAAAACGAAACAGTTATTTCAAACAGTTACTAAGTTTAATAAGCATACAATTGCAATTTATCCGGTTAGTCGTGTGAGATCGAATTTCGACTTATTTTTGTTTCTTTTATTTTATTAAATAAAATGTTAAGGCTATAAAATTTTTATAGAATTACAATTAAAGAGAATAAAATAAACTTTAATTTGATATTTAAGTTGGCTCAAATGGTTATTTTTGATACATCTTATCAAGTGTTAAAGGGGTCTGCGGTTAGACGTGGGAGACACTGTATATCTACCTACCTACCAAGGCTATGTTTTGACCCCGACTTTGTTTCTCATTATTGTAAATGTCTCTTGTCTCCAACTTTAAACCTAATCCATTCCTCTGCTGACGACACTACACTCAGTTTCTTATACTCGTTTTGAGGTCCACATCCTTCATAATCGTACGTGGACTCTAAGCCACAAAATATGTTAAGGTAATTGAATTCCGACCTTGACAGCACATCCAATTTAACCCCTATTAATTCCGAACGCCAAAGTTGAGAGGGTGCTTATATCAGTTATAAACTCTTGAAAGTTTGTCAAACGTTCGCAAGAGGTTTTGTTGTTACTTTCGGGATTTAAACCAGGGACCCACGTTTTGTAAGCCAGACCAGTAGGGCACTGAACACATATTAAAGCCAAACCAAAATCTATAGCCATTATCGATGAATGTGACTTAGTTCATTTGCTGCAACGACCACATATTTAGAGTCGCTAAAAATCAATATATACCTATGTATGAAGCGTTTATACTTCCTAAACATTGATTCAAAGCCCACATCTGGTCAGGTATGCACCAAAACGAACATTACACTTTCCAGATAGAAATAAATGCATAAAAAACGTAAAGGATATATTAACATCGCGAACACCTTAGTTTCGCGTGAACATCGTTTGCCTATTTATTTGCCAGTTGCTTTATACCATTTCTGCATCAATACCCACTACGCTTTTAGTGTAAATCAATGTTCCAAGCCTATTTGCAGACACAAATCTAGAATGCTCTACGATGCTCTGCTTCCTCTTTCCCTTTTTCAAAAAACAACGTTTTTTTGTATATTATCATAATTAATGATCTTGCATCGAAAGTTTAAAAAAAAATGTACCATGTAAAATGTTTTTTTATAGAAAACGCCCCCAAAATGTGGGCGCGGCAAAAAATTTTATAAAGACGAAATATAGATATTCTGATTCTCTAAATATGTTGCTCAATTATTTTTTTAAAATTCCTCACGGTTTGGCCAAAAACTACGTTTTTTCAAAGATTCCCCAAAATGTGGGCGCGGCAAAAAATTTTATAAAGACGAAATATAGATATTCTGATTCTCTAAATATGTTGCTCAAATATTTTTTTAAAATTCCTCACGGTTTGGCCAAAAACTACGTTTTTTCAAAGATTCCAAAACATGGTGATGTACGGACGGACAGACATGGCTAAATCGACTCAGCTGTCGATTCTGAGTCGATCCATATACTTTATGGTATATCTAGCTAAATTATTTCTCTATGTTACAAACTATGTATCAAAACTAACATACCCCTATGGGATAGGGTTTAAGAATACCCCACGTAGTTACCGAATAGATTATTACGTCTGTTAGAGATAATGGGCCTACGCACACGAGTATGCTTCAAACAGTTGAACACAATGTTTGTGGTAAGATAGGTAAGGGAGGCAAAAGTTATGAAGTTGTATTATAAATATCAACCTGTTGAGTGATGCTCGTGACCTCATGCTTAACTTCATTTTACCCCACATAAGTGGGAAATAATTCAATATTAAAAGAAGACATATATATCTACTAGGATTTCCTCCCTAGAGCACTCTAACAATACTTTATTTAATATTTAAAAGGAAAATACAAACTTCCCTTTATCCTTTGCTTCTTTTAATTAAAACTTCGATCAACAATTTTTTTTTTATTTGTCATGTTTACGTATCCATCCTATGCATTCCTTCCATCAACTTTTGTCACAATTATCCTGTTTCCTCTTTCATGTTTTAAATAATTCGAATATATATATATAACACCGTTACATACAAAACAAAGAGATCATTTTCAAATTCTCAAGTTTCAGTATTGAAAACGGAAATGTGTACGAAGCTTCTAGGAAGCAACGTCATTGTATTCTCAGAGCCATATCCAAGGGCTCCCCTTTAACCTGCAGAAAGCAAAATCCAAAAATTCCATAAAGACGATTTTCTGCTTCATGTCGTAAGGTAAATCGAACGAATTAAAGTTTGTTTTGAAAATCAAATGTTTTGCTTTTCTTTGAAAATTCCACAAATAACAAACGGATACATGGATTTTCGTAAATAGTTGAGGATTGGAAATATCGACCACACAAATAATTTCTGACCGATTAATCAATTCGATTTGACGTTTACGTTTTTATGCTAGAAAGTCTATTGTATATAAGAATGTGGCCTTTAAGAGGAATTAAGGTGAACGATGACGTTTATTGATAAAATGAAATTAGCTCCTTTGGGGGATGTCTGACGCATACATAAGTAAGGTATTTGGACTTTTATTATGATGATTATTAATGGTCTTTGAAACGAACGTAACTAGTTGAAGATTAAGACACTAATCATGTCTAATGACGAAACCATTATAAGGCATTTTATGGGAGGCTAATGATATACGTACTAGAATATATAAGATAAAATGAAAGTGGTGTTAAGAATGAAATGTCGTTCATTGAAATAAACAATGTAAGCATGTAGAGAAGTGTGTAACTGAAGGTCATCATTATCCTGATTGCGGTAATTTTGAACGTTCGCATTGTTCTACCATTGTCTGAATTTTAGTATGCGGTTGCGAGTTTATATGGTTTTCAAAAGAATATTTGATATCTTTTCTTTAGTTTAGATTGCTCTGACTTAATAAACCAGATTTCCCACGCCGGCCGGCCAACCGGCTTTTGTGCATTAGTTTTTCAAAAGTGTCGAATTCTATAATTAACTAGCGTTACCCCGTCCGTTCTTAGATTAGAAAACAATTCCTTTGTATACCCTATCCCATAGAGGTATATTAATTTGACATTAAGTACCTTAACATACCTTAAGTCGATCTATAGACTTGTCTGTCTGTCCGTCCGTCCGTCTGTGAGTGATGAAATTTTGTATATAGGCTCTCTGTCCGACGAAGCAGAACAAGTGAAAAGTCCACCAACTGCCACGTCCACTTTTCAGTAAAACGTTGTTTTTGGACAAACGCTTAAGAATCTTAAAAGGTCACTTAATATCATAATTAGGGGTCGTTTTTCTACCTCAAGGCATATGCAAAGAAAAATGTTGTTTTTTGTTGAACCATAAAAGATTTTAATAAGGATGAACCAGGCTGAACAATATGTTTTGACAATGTCATTTTCTACATTTCATCCCCATAAAGCTTTTTTTTCCTTCAAATGAATTTATTGCAAGGCTCTGTGATAAACAAAATTTTTATTTTGTTTGTGTTCGCACATGTACATGAAGTGTGCGAACACAAACACAATTCATCAGTCGCAAGCCAGTCTGGTGTCATCGGGATAAGTGGAATTAAAACGTCTTCAGCTTTGAATTTCCATTTTAAAATAGTGGCATCAATAACGTGGGTCATCCTTAACCGCAAGTCTTGTGCCATTGCACAATTTCGGTTGGTTGATATTACGAAGCATGATGATTGGTGCTCCAACATCCAATTGCAATATGTGCGGTGGCAGGCCAGGTAGATCGAATGAATTTAAAAAATCTGGAGGATAATTTTCCACCCACCTCATCTTCATTTAACACTGGTTTTGGTTCCAAGAACCAGTATTTTTTTTTTTAGTGAGGACTTTATACTGATTGCTAATAGCAAACATTTAGATTTCGTACGTGTGGTTTTGTAGATTTTGAAAACAAAATTTAATCAAAAAACAGAGTTTATTATATTAGCAGTAGTCAGCCATCATATGCCGATCCCATCTTCCTTGGTACCTCGCTTGCATAGTTTTAAGGTCTTGATTGTGATCAAGACTCTCTGGGTAGTCAGCCATCATATGCCGATCCCATCTGCCTCGGTACCTCGCTTGCATAGTTTTTAGCTCTTGATGGAATCGCTCCCCTTGATCTTCACTATTGTGACCAAGACTCTCTGGGAATTGGTCAAGATGACTGTGAAGGTAGTGGACTTTCATGGACATATTACATCCTAAGTTTTTAAATTTTTCTAGCATGTCTTTTACAATTTCAGAGCAGTTACTTGATTTGTGATTTCCGAGAAAATGTTTAGTAACTTCAACAAATGAAGTCCACGCAGGTCGTTCGAAATCATCCATTAATGAATTAACGAATTGTTTTATGAGGCCTAGCTTTATGTGCAGGCGAGGAAATTTGATCTCTTGAAATCAAAGGTGGTTTTATGATATTCTGCTTTCCTACCCCCATCGTCTATCTATAAAAAGACGCTTATTATTTGGTTGATATTCTAAACGACCCATTTTAAGAATAAGGCCTTGCACATCTTAACAAAAAATAACATCACTTTCGGAAAAAAAATTGTAGCAAGTCTTGTTTTCTTGTACAATAGAAAGTCACTTTTGTACCTGATGCCAACAAGTTTTTTGCTTTAAATCTAGAAGATAACACCTCCGCAGATTCTTTGGGTAGTTCGAGATCCCTTATTAAATCATTTAATTCTTCTGGGGTAAGAGGCCTTGGCTCAGTAGACACTATTCCTTCGAAATTACTGTCGCTACTCTGTTTATCAAAGATATCTTCAAACAATGGTTCATTGGAACAGGTACTTCCTCTGAATGTGGTAAGGGCCTTCTAGCCGATTCTAAATCAGGGTAAATAATTTGTTTATCGTTTACGCTACGCAAATTAACACAGCAGAAGTAACAGTCGTCGAAGTGATTTCTTTGTTCTTTCATTGCATAGGCACTCCAAACTTCACACGGCCTCTTTGACCATTGACCCACTGCCTCAAGTGTTTACAGCTGATTTTACAAACAATTTTGGGTACCCACAATTTCTGACTTAAAGTAAGAAATGTAAGCCCTTTTAATAAAATAAGTTATAAGTTTTCTGAACTTCTTAACTGTGTATTCACCACAGATGTAAAAAAATACATTTGGATTGTTGAGACAACTTCTTCGCGATGAAGACATGATATTAAAATAAATGTATTTCTAAAAATTAAAAAGTTGAAACTGAGGGTATATCCAAAACTACACTTAGGAAAAAAACGAAAAATATTTTTATTGTTACCAATACCACCATTTTTTAAAAGGTCCTCATTAATCTCTGTAACATCTTTCCTTTTTACCGCCAAAATAGCTCTTATGCTCAGCCAAACATGTGTCTTATATGTTATGTTGTACAACGTTTGTAAAAACTTTTCGAATGAATTCTTTTTTTGATTGAATAACATTGCAAAAATTGTTAGGTAACGTTTTTAAGCCACAGTTTCATCTCCAATTTTCAACAATTTCCATTTTGTAATTGAACACGCAGAATGTATAACTTGAAACACGCATTAAGCTCATCAGCAGGGGTGGATCGAGGAATCCCAAAAATCACTAGCTAATAATATTAAGGCGCCACCAAAGGGCCGTTGATTTCCTCTCATATCCTTCACTGTACGATTGAATGCCTCCAATGATCTCTTATGGCCACAGGACATTCAACCCACAAGACAAATTCACACTGTTGGCACACTTTGGCCATTCCTGGCGTTTTGGTAATATTACATGTTGGATTCTCGTTCAAGGTCGTGCCCAAATGCAACTAATTCGAAAATTCTGCTATTCTGCCACCGTCCAACAACGTCGCCGCTATTCCTGATTATGAGAGAGCCAATGTTATTGTTTTAATAAGGAAAGTTTTTCCAGTGCCACCAGGCGCATATAAGAAATACGTTCCATCACTATTGTCTGCAATTGCTGGCATCATAATGTCTTCAACATATTTTTGTAGTGCATTCAACTTTTGAACGTTTATTAGAACAAATTGAGTTAAATCATTGCGATCGAAATAATTTTCACGCAGAAAATCTCGATTATACAAATCTTGTATTTGCCGTTTTGGCAATGGCAGGCCTAATTTGGATAACGCTTTGTTTGCATTTGTAAGGCAAATATCTGGTGTTGTTAGCAAATGCGGATTCGATTTTGTATTACGCATTCGATTAAAAACATCTGCATGCTTTGACCACAATTCAGATGGGTCCGTTGCGATGATTATAGCAAATAGTATACGAATCTGATGAGGCGGTGCAATAATTGACGATTCAGTGAGCGTAGAATCCCATTGATTATCGTCCTCTAGCAAATGTAAGCATCACGGTATGCCTCACGATAAGTTGGGCACTCTAATCCATCTACCGTTTCCATATTTACAAATGATGTTGGTCCGTTGATTTATAGAAGACGTAAATAAAATAAACATATGAGAAGTATACAATCTGCTGTGCGGATAGTTTAATACCCTATCCTATCCCATTCTCTAAGTCGATCGCGGGCCCACTTAGCGAAACGAAAACGCATTGGATGGTCAGTTGGCTTCAACTCCTGAACCAATTGGACTTTGTCCAATACCAAGGTCTTTATGCAAAATTCGTCTCAATGATGTCTCCGAAATGTTAAATTGTTGAGAACGACGGTGAATTGATGTTGATGCCGCTTCACGCACACTTTCTGCCACAGCAGCAATATTCTCGGGTGTACGCACTGTTTTTGGCTTTTCGCGCTTTGGTTTATCGATGAGGATGCTAGTTTCTTTCACTTTTTTCACAAGATAACGAACATACGGAGCTGACGGTGCTTCTCTTCGCACACATTCTGCAACATTACCATGATTTTCAAAGTATTGTCGCAATATTTCCCAACGTTGTTCAAGCGTACACACAACCATATTCGTTCAGCGGAAAGATAAAACTAATTATCTGTCAAATCAGACATGAGCTAAGTGTTACCATTCACGAAATAAGCACTAGTTGAAAAGAAAAACGTTAGATGGCGGACCCGTTAGAAAAAGACCCCCAAAAAGTGGGCGTTGCTTAAAATTATCTAAAGGCGAAATGTTTATAACGGGTGATCCAAGTAGAGATACGTTTTTCAATAGCCTTTTTTGACAGATCACGTGTGAGTCGTGTCATGCTGTCATGTTATTTTTGTTTAGTATTGTTTGGCATTTCATAGTGGACAGACTTACGCGTGAACAACGTTTACAAATTGTTCAACTTTATTATGGAAATTCACGTTCTGTGAGGAATGTGTTTCGTGCACTTCGCTCAACTTATGGTCAACTTAATCGGCCTACTGAGCGTACTATTCGCAACACCATCACCCATTTTGAGACCCAACATTCATTATTGGATAATATTCGACCGAATAGACCACGTCCAGCACGCTGTCAAGAAAATATAGCGGCCGTAGCTGAGAGTGTACACGAAGACCGTGGAGAGTCGATTCGGCGCCGTTCGCAGCAACTCGAACCATGATAACCGACTATTTGATGCCTGAAATTGAAGCTCGTGATCTCGGCGACATTTGAGGGAAAAGAAATTGATTACGGCCATTTGTACGCCCTGGGCGTAATCAATTTCTTTTCCCTCAAAACTTAAATTGGATTACTACGAACATTTAAAACAAAATAAGAAAAATCGGTGCAGCCGTTCTCCGATTTTAGATAAATTAAAAAAATGTCATATGGACATTTTAAGATTTTCGGAAAGCTGTTTTTGACACAATTTTTAACTTTCTCTTACAAATAGAAAGATATTGTTTTCGTGAAAATTTTCGACCTCGAGATTTTGATTGATTCTAACATTACGATGATAGCGGAGGCTAAAAAAGTGGGTTTTGGAATTCCGTCCGTCGGTCCGTCGGTCTGTCGGTCCGTCGGTCCGTCTGTCCGTAATGGACTCCCCAGCCTAAACGGCTTGACCGATTTTCTTCAAACTTCGTATCCAAGCTTGTTTTGGTCATAATTCTAGGCCATTTTTTTTGTTTGCTTTTAGCCATGTTAATAACGGTACCTGCCATATAAAAATTACACATAACCTCAATTTTCTCGAAAACGGCTCTAACGATTTTGATTAAACTTTATATATACTATAAGCATATTAGTTCCAACAAAACTGCATACCCAGTTTTTTCGAGAAAATCCATATAACGGATTTTGTCATTCAGGCCATATAAAGAAAATTGTTAATTTCTCGCAAACTACTATGCCAAATTGAATGAAATTTAATATATATACTACTATTATAGTTTAAAACAATTCCTGTTAATTAGTTTTAGCCCAACTATCACCTAACGGAATTTTCAGTTTTGGCCAATAATGAAAACTAATTATTTTTCACATAGACACCGATTCCTTCAAATTTCGGAGTAAACGTTCGTATAGTCACATTTCAACATTTTATATAATTTTTAGCATTAATAATCAAAATGCGCACTATTTGATCTAACGCCCAACTCGCTGTGAAAGAGAAAGTTGCGTACGACCCAGTCGTGCACCCACCACTCGTTTTGACTTTGAAATGAGTTATAAAAAAAAATGTTGGGTACCCACGGCTTAAATACATCCACAATTTCCAACTTAAAGTCAGAAATATAAGCCCATTTAATAAAATATGTTATAGGTTTTCTGACATTAAAAAAACCTTTACCGGAAATTAAACATTTATTAAGACAATCGGCTGTCACTTTGTGTCTATTTGCGTTTTAAAACTTCGACAATGAGTGAGAATCAATATATGATGAACACAGTAACGAATATGGAATATCTCCATTACATGCTAGAATCAAGTGCATATAATTCAATTGAACACTATACACAGCCACAGAAGATAAAGTCGAAAATATTGAAACTAAAGAAGCAGAAAAAGAAGAAAACAATAAAAAACCAACAAAATTCTGTGAAGAACTCGGATTTGAAGTAGATAAATCAAAACAAGGTTTTTACTTCTTATATTTTGGTTTGTTAACTTTTTTCCACGCTGTTAAAAAAACAAAATCTGTGTCAAAAGCTATAAACTTTTAAGAAACAATTTTTTTTACATATTGTATCATATTTTTATTGTAACCCTCGCTTTTAAATCTCAACTTTTGTTTCATTTTAGCAGCAACTAATAAACAAAAAAGTTTTTGTTAAAAAAGTCTTATTTTAAGACAAGATTTAGAAACACCCTGTGTAGCAATTTAATTTTAAAACTCCCGAAATTTGTAGCTGTGGATTTTACCTTTATAACAAAAAAATCTCAACTCGTTCAAAAGTTATGATTTTTGCAAGCAAATATGGAAATCGTGCCAACTGTCGTAGCAACTACTGGCATAAGCTGATGATATTGGCATCATTGGTCGGACTCAATGAGATGTCACCGCCCGCCGTCAACAAGAAGGCATCATTCAATTGAGCAGCTAAAACACTTGGTCTAAATTGGCCCCGCTTTTATTTTTGTCAACGGCACCTTTTCAGATTTAGTAATAAAGTTGTCACTGTTTTAGTAATAAAGCTGTCACTGTACCGTCTGACAGGATACCTGTTTTCTTGAAGGATATGTGATCGAGCAATAGTGCTAGATTCCTTGCAATTCACAATCAGCGTACTCATACCTAGCCGTTTTCTATCAAGGACAACACAAAGAATGCAAGTCAAAGGAGCGAAGAAGTGAAAGGAGTTAGAAATTTATATCCCCCTAACAAATGACTTAATGATGCTTTAGTAAATCTCTGCTCGTGGATGTTGCTTGTATTAAGCTCGCTACGACACAGATCTGATAGTGTAATCAAAAATGGAGTGATGAAAATATTTTTGGTGCTTTATAAATACACGGGTAGATACACTTGAACCTCTTGGGCCACTTGTGTAAAGAGTTTGTCTGCTGTGAACCTTTCCGACCGAAATAAACTGCCACGTTTACGGCAATTAAACAATTACTGACGATTTTAGTTAATTGTCGTGCTTAAGAGTATCCTTTCATCAGGAATACTTTTGTCATCAAACAAATTTTACTTTTGAATTAGTTTATGCGCTTATCGTCCTTATGTCTTAAAATTTGATCAAAAGGTTTTTTATTTAATCTAGACAATTTCAAAGTTACACATTTTTTTAAAGAAAAAGCGTGGCTAACATTTTCTAAATGTGTTGCTCAAATAATTTTTTGACTTTCCTTTTAGCTTTGGATAAATCTAAATGCGAGTATAAGACATAGGAACAAAAGGTATGTAACATACCCTATAATGCCTGACGACTTCTATGTTCGCTGGTTTCATTCTAGTGGTTAAGTTTTATTTTGATTGAAAAGTATTATGGATAGCAACGTATTTACTTATTCAGCTTTTTAAAGTCAATGGCTGATGACCTTCGTTTGTGGCGAGTATCACGGCTCACCCTTTGGCCCTTTGATTTCAGAAAAACTCGTAAAAACTTTTCTAGGACATACAAAGAAGTAGATAAAATAATTTGATTATTGCTAGTTGTAGTCGTGAATGGTTCAATATTATGATGCACTTTGAATGAGTAGAGAAAGTCTGTAGTAGAAGACAAACTTTTCGATAACTTTGTTCAACGCCCTTCTTCTGGAATAACATTTTCAATTGCACGTTGGACCAACCGAACCTCAGTCGCTGCTTAACCATTCACTCAAAGATAAAATAGGTACTTTCCCTTGCTTCAGTTCCAATATTAGCTAAAGTTGCTGCTACCTGAGTGTAGCCAGGACGAAATTTGTACCTTGCAATCAAATATTTTGTAGTGGACAACTTTTTTTCATTAAATACTTCCTCCACCGAACTTGTCGAAAAAGCTTCCAACTAAGACCCCTCTTTGATTAAATCAGCTACTTTTCCATATCCTTATTTCCTTTTCGATTGCTTAGGTAGTTTGGATACATATTGCTTCCAATCAACTGAAAAATATTTTGGTAAATCATAACGGCTCTAATATTTCGATTCATTGATCTATGTATTTGAGTAACTCATCTCCGTGTCTATATCATCCATTCTCTTGAATGCTTATTCAGTCGAGTGTGATGGTAAAAAGGAAGGGAAATTGCCTAGATGTATCTGTTTGGAAAGCAGATTACTGAAGAAATGATTTCTTGCTTTTGTTATGTGAATTTTGAAATTTAAACAGGACAATAGTTTTATATCACACGTACTTAATCTTTATGTAAATTACAAATTCTTATGTAAATTGTAAAACTTTATTATGTAATCCTTGGGCATTTGAATTATGCTGTGGGTTTGAGTAGTAAAACCACAACATAAAGTTGTCTCTTAAGTATTTGAGCGTGAGGGATTATCTAAGGTACAATGAATAATTAATTATCTGCACGTTATAAAGATATTATGGTTGGATTCGTAGCATTTATTTTTACAAGGAAGCCCCAGAGGGCAACATTAAATGGCATTTAACCTGCACTTCTATGAAACTTTACCTTTCACTTTTGTTGTGGCTAGCCACTGATAGCCGTTTATTTGACAATGAAAAGACGCTGTAAATTAAAATTAAAAACTGACGATCATGCTAAATGAAAATTAGACAACGATGTTTAAAAATGATACTGGAAAGTTAGAGAACTAACAATAAAGGCTTAGCAGGAGAAATACCTAAACCGCTACAAATCAGACATTACTACATCCAGGAGAAACAAAGTTCTTGAAAAACGAGGGTAGACTCTGATTGGATTTAACTTGGCAATGCCCAGTGGTTGTAACTCTGGCTACACATCAAATGTGCATATTTCTTACCTCTAAGTGGTAACCATCGGGTACTGGTCTCATCCAACCGGATTTGACTTGCTAAACGATAAGTGCGAGTGTTGATAACAATACGTAAAACAGCAACACTATAATCACCGTGGTCAGAATGGCGCGGAATGAATGCCCGGTCTGCTGTCCCAGGCGAACCTATATGAGCTGCTTCGACATATTCGACAACGGGTTATAAAGAAATTTCAAAGGTAGGTCAGGCCCCTTGAACAGAGATGATGGCGGATGAACCGAAAGGTCAACGGCAGTCCACAACGGGATTGAGTAGTGGACAGGTACTGATGGCCCCGGGTCCTTGAGGTATATTTGGGTTAACTACCCACCCATGGAAAAAAAACCATTGATATTGATATTATTGACGAACCTGCTAAAAGAAAAAAGGACAAAGACGGTCGTATCTGTACCAGGAATGTGAGAACATTAAACAGGAGAGGTGCAGGCGAACAACTAGCGGAAACCCCAAACTGCTACAAAGCAGACATTACTGCCAACCAGGAAATACGATGGGATGGGCCGGGAAAAAAGAGGATGAAAAACTGTGACATGTAATACGGACCGTGTTATAGTGAGCAGAAACAGTGACTATTCTGATGTGGATTTGTTATAAGAGCCAGCCTTAAGCAATAAGTTTTATGTTTTCAAGACATTAGCGAACGCATTTTAGCAATCCGCATCAAGGCCAAATTCGCCAACATAAGCTTTATATGCGCTCCAACGGAGAAAAAAGATGAGCTCGTAGAAGCAATCATTAGTTAGCTTCTACGAGCTCCTTGACAAAACCTATGAGCGACTACCAAAGTACGATGTTAAAATCGTGCTGGGAGATTTTAATGCAAAGGTAGGAAGAGAAGACATCTTTAGCCGTATTGTCGGAAAATATAGCCTACACGACAACACGTCTGGTAACGAACTTAGGCTAATTAACTTCGCTGCGGACCGAAATGCCACTATGGTCAGCACACGGTTTCCTCACCTCGATATCCATAAGGGGCATGTTGGTCTCCAGATCAACGAATAGTCAACCAAATTGATCACATTGCGATAAATAAGAGACACGCATCCAGTATTTTGGATGTCCGAACATTCTGAGGGCCTGATATGGACTCGGACTACCAGTTTGTTGCAGCCAAGGTAAGGATGCGGATATCCACCACGCCACAACAAGCCAGAAATACTGTACCACCAGCATCTAATGTCGAAGAACAATGGCAACGATGCCAACAAGCCATTAGATCAGCCGCAACTGATGTGCTAGGTTTCTCGCGGCCACTAGCAAGAAAGCCCTGGTTTGATGAGGAATGCCGACAGATGCTCGCAGCCAGGACCGAGGCCTACAAGTCTAAACTGCAGGTGAAGACGAGAGCTACCATTGAACTCTATAGGCAGAGAAGAAGGGAAGAATACCGGCTTTTCAGAAAGAAGAAAAAAGACCAAGAAAAGCGCGCGATCGAGGATATAGAAAGGTGCCACTCCAGTAACGACGTTCGCAAGTTTAACCAAACAGTAAAACATAAAAGCCAAGGAAATAAGGCTCGAACAGAATCCTGTCGAGATGAACAAGGAAATATCGAAGTTGAGACACAGTCGATGCTGAGGATATGGAAGAACCACTTCTGCAGACTGATAAACGGCGATGACGAACAATATTCCGCTGTCAGGCAGAACGAACCATTTAATATTGGCAACGAAAGCAAAAACAGCCAACCACTCGAACTAAGTAACGTGAGGATATCAATATCTAAACTCAAACTTAATAAGGCCGCCGGAAATGACGGCCTTCCCGCTGAGCTTTATAAAGCTGGCGGAGATGACTTGGTAAGCAACATCCACCAACTCATAAGCCAAATCTGGTCGCATGCCTGAAGAATGGAACCTCAGCATCGTTTGCCCGATCCACAAAAAAGGAAACCCTCTGAACTGCGCCAACTACAGAGGCATAAGTCTACTCAACATCGCTTACAAGATCCTATCTGCCGTAATATGTGAACGCTTGAAACCGTTTACCAACAACCTGATCGGCCCTTATCAGTGTCTCGTCAGAGATCAAACGAAGAATTACTCTTGCCAATCGCTGCTTCTTCGGGCTAAGAAGTCAATTTAGTAGTAAAGCCCTCACTCGAACTACTAAGGAGATCCTATATAAGACCCTGATCATCCCAGTCCTGCTCTACGGCGCTGAAGCATGGACCGTATCAAAAGCGGATGAAGAAATCCTTGGTCGATTCGAGCGGAAAATTCTTCGGAAAATCTTCGGTCCCGTTTGCGTTGACGGGCTATGGAGACGAAGATTCAACCACGAACTATAGGAGCTGTACAGCGACATACCCCTAGTCAAAAAACTCCGCATTGGACGTTTAATATGGCTAGGATATGTAGAAAGAACGGACACCAATACTCCGGCTCGCAGAGTCTTCGATTCCCAGCCAGACGTCGGACGCAGTAGAGGAAGACCTCGCCTTAAGTGGCGAACACAAGTAGAAACGGACCTCAACCAACTTGGAGTGCGCAACTGGAGGCAGTTAGCTAAGGACCGGGCTAATTAGAGAGGCATGTTGGTTGAGGCCCAGGTTCATCCCGGACTGAAGCGCCACTTAAGTTAAGATAAAATAGTAATTATTTCTTACTATATACAATATCTTATGGAATAGCACGGGATTGCAAGTTCAATCCCCGGTTAGGAAAAGAAGTTGTTTCGATTTATTATACAAAGAACTGAAAGGTTCAATTAGCACCACTATTACAAGGAATCTGTAAAACTTGGTAATGTCCGAAATAGCAATATGCTGTTATAATAACCAAATAGTGTTGTTGTACACACGTTGTTGTTGTAATTTCAATCATTCAATCGAAAAATTCCACCGTTCCTGTGTTTTGTTTGAAAATGCTATCATCCGAAAATATGCTTCTGAGTAAGTTAAAACGACATCTCGAGACGATTCATCCAACTGTTCATGGTTGAAAAATCGGGTGATTTTTTTCACCGCAATGCACAAAATTTAATAAAAACATAAAACATATTCAATAGAGTTGTTCAGGACAACGTCAGTGTCAATGACAAAGTGACAGCATCTGTTGGAAAACAAACACATTTGACATTTGTATGATGGCAAATTCATTGGCAAGGGACAGGGGTTGTTTTTTGAACATTTTAAAAATTGCTTGAAAATTGTGTAAAAGTGCTAAATAAGAACAGAACAATTTTTAAACAAAATAAAAATATTCAGAGTTGTTCTTGTTGTTGTTTGTGAAAACAAGATATAACATTGTTTTCCTCCAAGTGATTTTGACGTTTTAAAAAAAGAGACAACGCACTTGGGAGGGAGATGTCTCATGAACAAGTTTATCAGCAAATCTTAGTATCTAACAACGCACTGTTTCAAGGTTTCATCATTCATGGTGGCATACATGGTGGTAAAATGCAAAAAACCTCATAATTTTTCAGAAGAGCTTATTTTACCGGCTGCTCTCGACATGGTGATTAAGCGAAAAAAAATAATTTCCAAGCTACCTTTATCTAAAAATACTATCAGTCGAAGAATCCATGACATAGCTCTCAACTACCAATTAATAGAAAAAAACATATGAGAAGGCTACAATCCGCTGTGCGGATCGTTGAAAACCCTATCCCATCCCATCTGTAAAACTAATATCTCCAAAATGTGGACATGGAATAAAACAAAATGGGGATTAAATAGAGAAAGTGACATTGTCACAACAAATTGTACAGACAGTTTATAAAACATTTATGGTTCTACAAACAAAAGTTTTTCTCTTACAATGTTATGGGGTAGTGTATAAAAATGGTTTTTATATAAAACCGCCCCCAAAAAGTGGGCGTAGATTAAAATGGTCTATAGACGAACTGTTTATACTAATATTTCCAACGATTCTGCATCGAAATTTTTTCCAAAAATCTCTAAATTTGACCGGAAAATGTTTTTTTTCACTGAAAACGCCCCCAATAAGTGGTCGTAGCAAAAAAATTTATAAAGCCGAGATATAGATATTGCGATTTAAATATGTTGTTTAGAAACTTTTTCAATATACTTTACGGTTTGGCCAAAAACTACGTTTTTCTAAAATAGGGGCGTGGCAGTGGGCGGATTTCAAACATTTTTACACTTGTTCTGCTGGAAGCAACAAAGAGCACGCCTACCAAATTTCATCCTTATAGGTCAAAATTTAAGGCTCAAAAACTGGTGACATACGGACGGACAATCAAATACTTTAAGGTATATCAAGCTAAATCATTTCTCTATGTTACAAACTATGTATCAAAACTATCCCCTATCGGATAGGGTATAATGAAAGGCAAGGCATTTGGTTTGATGAGGCTACTGACAGTAATAATGATGTACATCTTCTTTGTTACAAACATAATGTCGAAGAACTTTAATTCTGCTTACTAAAAGTGCGAAGGCGCAACACTTGTATACATGATTAACAAGTTTATTGCAGACATTTTTTTGGATTGGGAAAAGTGTATTCGTGTAAACTGTGCTGTACTGATGGTGCTCATTCTATGTCTGTCAGGCATGGAGGAATACAAGCGCTTATTCGTAAAAAAGCTCCGAATTCTATATGGACCCAGCTATATGGACCCATTGCATCATCCATAGGCAAGCTCTTGCATCAAAGTAAATAATCCTGAATTTAACTACACACTAAAAAATCCGCGTAAAATGACTATGAAATGTATGTAATTGTTAGTTTTACATTAGACAAGGTGCGTTTTTATATAGGTACATGACAATAGGTAAAAAAAATAAATCAAACACATAGTGTAATTACACACATTTTCTGCATATTCTAACCGTTTGTGTACCGTTCAACAACTTTATACAATAATAATCTAATATTGTAAAAATATTACTCTTAGAATATTTATAAATAAACAAGTATTGTTTTAATACTAACACCTTATGAAATTTACTCATACAACAAAGATTTGTGATTTACGCATTAAATATTTAAAATTAATACGTGCGTAAAAATACTGCAATTATAGTAGGCAACTTGTTCCCTACTGGTTGGGTGTTGTAGAACGAGGGTAGACTCTGATTGGCGTTAACTTGGCAATGCCCAGTGTTGCAACTCTGACTACACATCAAATGTGCTTACCATCGGGTACTGGTCTCATCCAACCGGATTTGACTTGCTAAACGATAAGTGTGAGTGTTGATAACACGACGAAAAACAGCAACACTATAAACACCCTGGTGAGAATGGCACGGATGAATACCCGGCCTGCTGTCCCAGGCGAACCTAGATGAGCTGCTCTGACATATTCGGACAACAGGTTGTCTAGGAATTTCAAGGGTTAGTCAGGCCCCTTGAACAGAGATGGTGGCGGATGAACCAAAAGGCCAACGGCAGCGTTCAATCCCGTAGTGGATACTGATGGCCCCGTGTCCTAGGGGTATCTAATAAATTGGAACTGGCCCTCCAGGTTGGGGGTTGTGCTTTGGGTTAACTACCCACCCACAGAAAAAAACATGGTTACGAAGCAACCAATGACCTCGGAAAGGACTGATTTTATTGTTGACGACCCTGCTAAACGAAAAAAGGACAACGACGTTCGTATCTGCACCTGGAATGTGAGAACATTAAACAGGAGAGGTGCAGGCGAACAACTAGCGGAAGCCCTAAACTGCTACAAAGCAGACATTACTGCCATCCAGGAAATACGATGGGATGGGCCGGGCAAAAAGAGGATGAAAAACTGTGACATCTACTACGGACCGTATTATAGTGAGCAGAAACAGCGACTATTCGGATGCGGATTTGTTATAAGTGCCAGACTTAGGCAAGAAGTCTTATGTTTCCAAGACATTAGCGAACGCATAGTAACAATCTGCACCAAGGCCGAATTCGCCAACATAAGCCTTATATGCGCTCACGCTCCGACGGAAGAAAAAGATGATATAGCTAAGGATTGCTTCTACGAGCTCCTTGACAAAACCTATGAGCGACTACCGAAGTACGATGTTAACGCACAACGCGTATCTTAACCTCTCGATAAACACCATACCACCAGCATCGAATGTCGAAGAGCAATGGCAACGATGCCAACAGGCCATTAGATCAGCCGCAACTGATGTGCTAGGTTTCTCGCGCCCACCAGCAAGTAACCCCTGGTTTGATGAGGAATGCCGACAGATGCTCGCAGCCAAGAACGAGGCCTACAAGGCTAAGCTGCAGGTGAAGACGAGAGCTGCCATTGAGCTCTATAGGCAAAGAAGAAGGGAAGAACATCGGCTTTTCAGTAAGAAGAAAAAAGAGCAAGAAAAGCGCGCGATCGAGGATATAGAGAGGTGCCGATGTTCGCAAGTTTTACCAAAGTGTAAAACGTCAAAGCCAAGGATACAAGGCTCGAACAGAATCCTGTCGAGATGAACAAGGAAATATCGTAGTTGAGACACAGTCGATGCTGAGGATATGGAAGAACCACTTCTGCAGACTGTTAAACGGCGATGACGAACAACATTCCGCTGTCAGGCAGAACGAACCATTCAATATTGGCAACGACAGCGAAAACTGCCAACCACCCGACCTGAGTGAAGTGAGGATAGCAATATCTAAACTCAAGCTTAATAAGGCTGCCGGAAATGACGGCCTTCCCGCTGAGCTCTATAAGGCCGGCGGAGATGACTTGGTAAGTAACATCCACCAACTCATAAGCCAAATCAGTTCGGATGAAAATATGCCTGAAGAATGGAACCTCAGCATCGTTTGCCCGATCCACAAAAAAGGAGACCCTCTGAACTGCGCCAACTACAGAGGCATAAGTCTCCTCAACATCGCCTACAAGATCCTATCTGCCGTAATATGTGAACGCCTGAAACCGTTTACCAACAACCTGATTGGCCCTTATCAGTGTGGTTTTAATCCAGGAAAGTCCACAACCGATCAAATTTTCACACTTCGGCAGATCCTGGAAAAAACTCAAGAAGTCCAAATCGATACCCACCACCTATTCATCGATTTCAAAGCCGCATATGACAGCATTTATAGAGACGAACTGTACAGAGCCATATCTAGTTTTGGTACACCGCCCAAACTCGTCCGTTTGTGTAGGATGACGATGGAGAATTCTCGCTGCTCCATCAGGGTCGGAAACGACCTCACCGACACATTCGATACCAAAAAAGGATTTAGGCAAGGCGATGCGCTGTCATGTGACTTCTTTAATCTGATTCTTGAGAGAATTGTGCAAAACTCCAAAGCCAACACCAGAGGCACAATTTTCCAAAAGTCGGTGCAACTACTAGCATACGCAGACGATATTGACATCATTGGTAGGACTTAACGTGATGTCATAGCCACGTTTGCTAGTATAGAGAAGGAAGCGGCGAAAATGGGTTTAGCAGTAAATGAGGGTAAGACTAAGTATATGCTGTCAACACGAAAGGACACACAACATCGACGAATTGGACAGAACGTCACCATTGACAGATATAACTTTGAGGTAGTACGGGACTTTGTCTACCTCGGCTCCGCTATTAACTCTGACAACAACATCTCGTCAGAAATTAAACGAAGAATTTCTCTTGCCAACCGCTGTTTCTTCGGGCTAAGAAGGCAATTTAGTAGTAAAGCCCTCACTCGAACTACTAAGGAGATCCTATATAAGACCCTGATCATCCCAGTCCTGCTCTACGGCGCTGAAGCATGGACCGTATCAAAAGCGGATGAAGAAATCCTTGGTAGATTCGAGAGGAAAATTCTTCGAAAAATCTTCGGTCCCGTTTGCGTTGACGGGCTATGGAGACGAAGATTCAACCAAGAACTATACGAGCTGTACAGCGACATGCCCCTGGTCAAAAAACTCCGCATTGGACGTTTAAGATGGCTAGGACATGTAGAACGAATGGACACCAATACTCCGGCTCGCAGAGTCTTCGATTCCCAGCCAGACGTCGGACGCAGTAGAGGAAGACCTCGCCTTAAGTGGCGCGCACAAGTGGAAACCGACCTCAACCAACTTGGAGTGCGCAACTGAGGGCAGTTAGCTAAGGACCGGGCTAATTGGAGAGGCATGTTGGTTGAGGCCCAGGTTCAGTCCGGACTGTAGCGCCACTTAAGTAAGTAAGTAACTTGTTCCCTCTTTCTTTGATCGTAAAATTACACGATTTTTTTTATATAGAAACTAGGCCGCAGACTTTTAAAAAAAAAACCATGCGTAGATATATGAGCTGAACTTACGGCGCTGCTGTATTACTGTAATTTACGATGGCTGTCACGTGGAAATGTTTCATTTCGTGTGTTTGAAAAACAAGAAGAAATTCGCACGTTTTTACAAAAGAACGTCATGAATACACCATATAATTTGCTGAACCAGATTTTTTGCTGAAACTACCAAGGCAACAACAGGCACATTCTGAACCAAAATTCTTGAGAAAATTGCGTCGTTTAGAAAGAAATTGTAGTTGTGGATATAAAAGATGAATGAAGGTGGCAGTCAAGTTTGCTTCCCGCAATTGTATAAATATGCAGCATTTACTGAACTGGTTGTCTTACAAGACCTATGGCCCTTTTCAAGGAACACCTTTCGTAACTGAATTCTTTTAAATATCATAAAAATGTAAAAGCTTGTATTCGAGATAGCAAAATATTGATATATGCTGATGATATGAAAATTTTCAAATGTGTAGGAGATCTAAACGATTCGCTTTCACTACAAACCGATTTAAATAGTTTTACCATATGGTGTCTTAAAAACGGTTTGAATCTGAACCCTACAAAGTGCCAGCATATGTCATTTTCACGAAAACGCGCTCCATGTTATTTTAAATATACTCTGTCCTGGCACACTCTCTGTCGTGCAGACAGTTTTAAAGATCTTGGTGTATATTTTGATCCCAAAATGGAGTTTAATAAACACATAAACGTAATCGTCAATAAATCAAACTCTATGTTAGGATTTATTAAAAGATGGTGAAAAGAGTTTAATGACCCTTATGTCACTCTTTCGCTCTATAACTGTCTAGTTCGGCCTCACTTGGAGTATGCTTCACAAGTTTGGACACCCTTCTATGTAGTTCATTCGAATAGAATTGAATCAGTCCAACGTAAATTCATAAGATTTGCTTTGAGAGGACTTCCATGGGATAATCTGCACAATTTGCCTCCGTATAGGTGCAGAACTAAACTGCTGCAACTATTGCCTTTGTCTCAACGTAGACTTAACAATGACATGGTTTTCTTACACCAATTATTATCAGGACAAATTGATGCTCCTGATCTTTTAAGTGCTATTGGTTTTAATACTCGGGGAGGTTCCTAACACCTGCGTAGATTCAATATATTACATATATCTAGCCATAAACACAACTATGGTATGCATGAGGCTATTAGTCGCATGAGTAGAGTTTACAATAAAAATAACGACGTAGTTGAACTGCATGTTAGTAAAAGTAGTTTGAATAACACTCTGCGAATTTGTATTCTAGAGCCGTAATAAGTATATTTAAAATTGTCCTTTGTTTAATAACATATATAGCTTCATTGTAATTTAATCGTTTATTGATTTTGCTAGTGATTTCAAAATTAGTTTCATCTATGTTCTGTTTTGTCCCACTAACAAATGCACTAAATGATGAGCCTGTGGATGCATATTATATGCTGTGGCAAATCTCTGCTCGTAGATGCTGCTTGTATTAAGCTCGCTACGACACAGATCTGATAGTGTTTAAAATAAGTTTCATGTTATGGATGTTTTAATTGTTGTACCTATCTATCTATTATTTCATTCAAATGGTTCTTTTTCAAATAACTAGGGTAAGCCGTCGTGAGGAAATACTAAACTTGCAGGTGCGCCGCGGGATGAAAAAGATAAGGAACCACTCATTAAGAGAAATATTGAAAAAAAAACAACCAATTTAAAGTCGAGACTCAAATCTCTCCGAGTGGTTTCGGAGAGATCAAGGCTGCTTATAATAGCACCTAAGCGGTGGATGATTTTGGCAAATCTATACTACTGAATTTGGGATTTCACCAAAATTAAAACATCTGTGTTGCTTAACACACCCTATTAACTGGTTCATTGTCAAGAAGCTTATCTAGACTTTTACAAAATTGTGCCGGAATCCAACAAGTTTTCCGACTGGAACAGATATTGCGTATGACAGGTGTAAGGGCAGGAAGCATTATCTTTAACAAGTTTGTCCAACAATTAGGATATGCGAACGAACGAACGCTGTAGAAGCATTTACAGCAAAGCAGAATTTTAAAATTCCTTCGCGACTCAGAAAATATACCGACACGTGGGAAGATGAGAGCGGTATTAACGGCAGACACGTTTAAACTGTCAATATCGAATACAAATATATCGACTAATCAATGTGAACCAGACCGGACAAGTCTAGAATCCTTGTAACGCAAAGTGATTCGTGATGGTGTGATTCCGGTAGGCAAGATTCTGAGCTAGCGTAGGCTTTGAAAGCAACCACCTTACACTATGATTAACCTTTACATTAGTCCCCATATATAGAGGGTACCCTTGCTGCTCGCCATAAAATCAATACAAACCAGAATATCAAATATCTACCACAAAACATCCAGCCCCTTCGTGAACTTATTTTGAATGGCTTTAGAAATGACGTTAATTGAATTTTTCTTCATCACTTGCAACGTATATACGGGTTTATATTTTCAAGAAGAATCCTTAATAATATTTGCTTCTAATTGTTTGAATTCGGTGAAAACAAATTATAAATCTCTAAACTATGAAAACAATTCCAAGAAGTCTGGGTATTTTTATTTTTACATAAAGTCGTTCCCAATTAAAATGTTAGATGCTACGCGTGCCAGACTAATTGTCCGCATTAAAAAATAAACGTGCTAGGTGATCCCTGAAAAATTATGAATCCTTGAATACGCAATAAATCAATAGAAATAGAAGAGCGATTATTTGCTTCACTTCAACCCAAGGATGCAGACGTCACTGTCCTAGTTGTATAGGAAATATTGATTTGTTCGTTTTCGTGTAGTCATCGTCGACGGAACGCCTACGTATAGAAACAAAAAATAAAATTAGATTCAAGTGCCGTCACTTATGTGTCAGACAGAATATTATTCATTCATGAGTAGGACTTGAACGTCATCAACCATGAACGAGTTTTTTTTTCTGTTTCAAAGTATGCCCATGTCCGCTACATGGGCGTAGGTATTATGTAACTGGGATAATAATTGGCTTTGTGGGATGCATATATTAGTATCTACAAAAAAGAGCTGGTAGATACATATACTTTGCTGTAAAGTTTTCGATGGATTTAAAACGTAATGAACCATGTACGGAAAATATGCAAACCGCTCCAACCACATTCATGTAAAATGTATCTTATTGATCTTGATCGGGATTAGTTCCATTTTCCATATCTTGAACAAAGGCTAGGGAAATCCTTTTTGAGCAACCAAAAATGACAACAATCAGATCTAATATTCGAAGTTCAATATTTTGAAAGTAACGTACATATGCCTGTCAACGAATTCCAAAATGCCACTATTAAATCGACCTTTATTAGATAGATACACCAATTAGATAGATATGCCAATTAGATACACAAAGTGAGTAATGCGACTACCGCAGAGAGTAACACTGGTGAAATTGTCAAATGTATGTCTTAGGTTGATTGGTTGATATGCCCCATGATGTAGGTTGATAGGGCAGGTTATATCCTCGAGTGTAGGTAGCTAATTCATTTGGTATTGTTGATGCCATCTAAACACTTTCTATAAAACCTTGTTGCAAACCTTCGCAAAATATGTTGTGATGCCAGTTGGGGGCCAATAGTAGTTTCTCTTTGCATTGTATCGTTGTGTCTTTCTAGCCATCCGGATGTTGTTGCAAACCTTCTGTAAAAGTTTTTGAACAGCCTATACAAACTGCTCTGACATATACTGATAAGAGGTCATGTAGAGATTTCAAAAGGTTAGTCTGTCCCTTGAAAATAAGTGGCAAGCCAATTTGCCATTGGCAGTGCTCAAGTCAGTACATATAATGGATATATCTGACTCAATTAGTGTTAGATTGGATGTTGTGCTTTGGGTAACAAACAAATTGAAAAAAAAACAACTAAAATCCACAGAAATGAAAGGAGGATGAACATCTGTACCATATACTACGGTCCATGGTATTAAGCAGAATCAGTGTCTTGGGATCCATCTTTAGACAAGAAAAATAATCGAATATATTGGCTGACGTATTGTAACAATCCGCATTAAAACCAATTTTGCCAACTTAAGACTGATGGAGGTTTGCTTCTATGGAGAAAAAATATACACCACTAAGGACTGTTTCTACGAGCTCCGCAACAGCACTTATGAACAATAATCGTAATACTTACTAACTTTCTTAATTAATTGGACCTGCAGTCTGGAATGTCCTTTCAAACTGCCTCCAGTTGCATACTTCAAGTTGGCCTAGGTAGGTTTCTACTTGTGCCTGATGTCTTCTCCCGCGGCGAACGTCTGGCTGCGAATCGAAGACTCTCTGAGCCTGAACCTGTTATTGTCCATTCTCTCTAGATATTATAGTCATAATAAATGTCCAATGCGGATATATTTAGATCAGGTCTATGTTGTACAACTCATGATTGAATCAACGTCAATAAAACCGGAACAGAATTGTTTGCTAAAAACGACCATCGGCTTTTGATATTATCCATAATTCAACGCCTTAGAGCAGCCCTAAGGTGATAAGGCAGGATCTCCCTGCTTCTTCGAGTAAAGGTTTTATCCATAAATAACCTTCTAGGCCCCTTTTTTGAAGATGTCCATTACTACCTCAAAATTGTCCAATTCGTCGATGTTGTGTTTCCTTTACTGTTTAACGATTTTCGCTGCTTCCTTCTATAACAAGCAAACGTGACATCGACATCACGTTAAGTCCGACCAACGATGTTAATATCTTCGGTGTATGCTAGCAGTTTCACAGATTAATGGAAGGATGTGCCACTATTGTTGCCTCAGCCGATTTTCCCAATCCACTCAAGAATTATAATAGAGAAGTTACACGACAATGTCCGCTTGTCTAAATCCTTTTTTCGTGTCGAATCTGAGGTCGTTGGTGACCTTGATGGGGAAGCGAAAATTCTCCATTGATCGATAAAAATACAAACCTTTGTAAAACCATTCACCAACCCTATAATCAAATTTCCCCACTATGGATAATCGTAAAACGAACTTTTGTACTTATGACAAATCATACAATAGTGTCAATTGTCAAAAATAAAATTGTACTTCCTTTCAATGTGCAATAATTACACATATATACATTAATGTTTCTGAGGATAAATCTACGCCCTGCGTCTAACGAGTCGGTTCCACTTAGATTTGTTTCTTGTTCAACGATATAACGTTATCCAATGACCGGACATTCCACTCCACTTAAATTAATTAAGTACCATGGATATAAAAAGATAGATATTTCTATAAAACCATCATTATATAGTATTTCAAAATATGGTATCTCGATACTATTACTTCCGTTGGTTTTGGATATAGATCCATAACTCGAAAAACCTCACATAAAGAGCTGAGAATACACATAAGTACAATATTTCAAGAAAATCCGATCAGTCATTTTTAAGAAATAAGAAATTTGCATAATTGTAATAAATCTGTATTCGCTAAGTATTGCTTTTGGATATGCTAAGCAGTGGAGCCAATTTTAATATCATTCACCACTTTTATCACATCGCACAGTCAATTCCTGAGTTCAATTATCCTTATTGCTGAGCAAAAAACCTTCCCAGTTCCTTTACCACGTCATAATTTTACTAACGTTTACAATAAGGGTATTCATGCAACGTCGTAATTTTATTACGTGTGAAAGATTGTAATTTTACGACGACCTTTCATGAACGACCCTAAAACTGCACCACTCAATAATGCGGTAACCCACTGAATTGAATCTCATTTTAGTAATTTATTTATTGATAGAAATTTGTTCCTATTGTTCTCATTCCGTTTTCGATTATTTTTTTTTAGTATAGCGCACACGTTTTATGTGTGAAAGTGACTGATTAAATGTCAAAATAGCATTTCAAAAGTTTGCAACGTTTACCATCTCAGTTTACGCACCCAATTCCTGTGAGAAAATTCCGATATTGTTGGAAAAAATTTCCCATACAAATTTTGACAGTTCATTTATCACGGCGTAATTTTATCACGTTTACAACGTTTACATGGACTTTCCGACATTACATGAATATCTACCCTTTATATTGAATTAATTTTTTTGATAATATTAAAATATGAAAACTTAAATATTCAACAGACAACCCTATCTTGAAGTCTACCACAATTTGTATATATGTAACTATTTTATTTCGCCATACCATAATCTATTGATTTGTCAACGCTGCTGCCACCCACAAAATGACAGGGAAGGAAGCAACATTAGCGAAATAGCAAAATAAAATATAATTGAGTTATTCAAGACCATGGATATACAGTTTGTCAACTAATTCTTTGCAAAGTAAAATAAGTCACACAATCTCAACTTCAACAACAAAAATATAAATAAAAGCGTTATTTTGGAAAATTTTGATTATCAATTATTGTTAAGATATATATATAAGCTATAGATATGACAAGAAAAAATAAGAAAATTCCAAGTAAAACGTAAAAGAAATGCAGAAAACAACGGCATTTATGACGCTGTCAATAAATTCTTTGCAAAATGCAAACACTGGTTGAAAGAAGACCATAGAAAAACTAACGGGACCACAAATTTCAAAGCGACCGATGGCGTGTTTTTTTTCTAGTCTTCGTTGCATTCATTCGTTTTAAAATTTGCTTCGGTTCAGTCCACGTTTTTGTTAAATTGAGGATTTTTGCAATGCCTGGCAAACGCACTAAGGATAATTTGATACAATTAGTTTACTTTCATTTTAACAAAGGAAAAACAGCAAAAGAGTTAGCTGAAACATATCAAATTAAACTAAGAACAGTTTATAATATTATTAACCGTGCGGAAAAAGAAAACAGACTGGAATTATACAGTTCCAAAGGCAGACCACCAAAGCTCTCTCGGCGGGATTGTTCAAAAATTTTAAAAACTATTGAAAATAAACCGCAAACTAGCCTCAGGGAGTTGGCGAATGACATCAAAACAGACTGCAAGAAGACCGTGTGCCATGAGACTGTGAGAAAAGTACTTAATCGCCACAAGTACTCATCATATGTAGCAAGGAAGAAGCCATTGCTGTCTGCTGTGAACATTGAGAAGCGCTTAAACTTCGCAACTTTAAATGTTAACAGTTCTCCCGAGTACTGGAGTGACGTAATTTTTTGTGACGAAACCAAGATCATGATGTATTATCATGATGGACCTAGCAAAGTTTGGCGGAAACCGAAAACAGCCCTCCAGGACAAAAACATTATACCTACTGTTAAATTTGGCAAGCTTTCAGTAATGGTGTGGGGTTGTATTTCTTCCAAAGGCGTTGGAGAGCTGCGCATATTTAACGACATTATGACAAAAGAGTTCTATTTAGACATACTTAAAAATGAATTGTCAAGAAGTGCGTACAATTTTGGCTTCGTTGATACAGAAAACAGCAGCAAACTCAAATACCAACTCTACCAAGTCAATGATCCGAAGCACAAATCGCTGCTGTGTTGCACCTGGCTGCTTTATAATTGCAGCAAAGTGATTGACACGCCCGCCCAGAGTCCGGATCTCAATCCTATCGAAAATTTGTGGGCATTGCTCAAAAAAAGGGTGGCTAAACAGAGCCCTACTACAAAAGTTGAGTTGGTTAAGTGCATAAATGAGGAGTGGCTAAAAATACCGGAATACTATGACATAAATGCACTTATTTCGTCGATGTCGCGGCGCCTCAGGGCAGTTATGGATGCTAATGGCGGACATACAAAATATTAGCCAATTATAGCTTCATGTTAAAAAGATAACCATTTTTTGAGATTAATGTTTGCATTTTGCAAAGAATTAATAGACAACTAATTTTTGCTGTTTTTTTTTTTATATGAATTTTGTATGTTTTCGTTTCTATTTTTTTACTTTTGTTAATTATTTTATTTAAGAATACATACTATGAAAAATATTGTGAAAAACTGAATATGAAATCAAGTGCCTTTCCCAATAAATAATTATGTTTAAGTTGAAATTGTGTGGTTTATTTAACTTTGCAAAGAATTAGTTGACAAACTGTATATGCTTCATGTAAATACATATTTTTAGAAATATAAAGCATAATATGTAATAATATAAATATTTGAATTAAAACAGAAACTTACAGATCACAAAATATAAACACATCCTTCATGATTTTCCACCCCAGTGCAATTATAATTTACACGCAAAACCAAGTTCACAAAACAAAGTCCAATAAAAAATGTACTCGCGATTTATTAACACACATTAAGACCGAAGCCAAAGTAAATTGAAATATCTACGAACTTCTAGATGGGCGAACAGGATTAACATGCCAAATTACGATAAGTTTGGCGCTAAAAATTGATAACGATTTTTGTTATGGTGGGGGGTCTATCATCCACCGTTTTGGCGGGAGGGGCAATATCATAAAAAAAACTAATATACTTACTAATAATACTTACAACTAAGTAGCACACCTTTTTTAAGGCCAATACTTTGTTCTTTTAGCTAATTTTTAAATCAAATAAATTTTGAAAAAAACTCAAAATTTAGGAAAAAAATATAAAAAAAAAGTTGCAAGTGTAATTTTTCAAAACTGTAATATTATTTTTTTTTCTGAAGTTAGTTGCTCTAATTAATTCTTAATCAATAATTGAAAACTAGATGATTTTATGTCTTCTAGTTTTTGAGAATATTACAAATTACTAAAATTAATTCAGTGTATAAACTGGGAGATGTCCTGCCCCACTGCAACCCCCTGCTTGGGCACACTGTAAAATTTGGATGGGTGCGAGGTTTTTTGTGTGTTATTGTAAAATACAATGCACTTGATTTGCTGTACTTTACTTACAAACTGACTGACTGGGACGCGTTATGCAATGCAAGTCTACCACCTCGTGGTGCATTCTGGGTAACGCTAAATGATTTGCTGTACTTTACTTACAAAGATGAATATTATTCCTCTAACTGAGATACCAAAAAACAAAAATTATACAAAAATAGTTTTAGTAATTTTTAACTTAAAAACTAGAAGACATTAAACCATTCGGTTTGGTGTGTTCGATTCAGAATTGGCTTAAGCATTGACCACTTAAAGTCATGAATAAAATTGGTCGAAACTTTTTTTGCATTTTTTTATCAAAATTTTCAATTTGCATGCGAATTTTTCAAAAACTTTTGACATAAATAATTAAATTTAATTTGTAGATTGGAAAACTGGTTTCTGGTTTTCAAAAACGGGATAGAACTTCATTGCAAGTGTTGCCGTTGTATTTTAATATATTTTTCCATTTTAAGTCATTTTCCTCTAAAATTGTCCCTACCTCCTAAAAGGGGCGAGATAGACCCCGCCCCCTTCCCGCTTGCTTTTTGACCCCCCTACAAAACACCGTTATCAATTATTGGCGCCAAACTTATCGTACTCTCCCCGCCAAATCTATTTCTTGGCTGACTTTTTTTGCGAAAACCATTTGTTAGCAAATAGAATTTTTTTAGGGATGGCGTTAAGAAAAAAACAAACGAAAATAGAAACACCTTTTCTCAAAATAAAAACACCAAAAACAGCAAACAACGAGAGCACAAAGAAAAGAACTGATCACCCGTCATTAATTTTCACTTTGATTTCCGAGCAAAGTAACAAACCTGGTCGCCTGTTACCTGTTGTCACTAACCTGTCAACCAAGGAGTGGAAAACAATGAGCTTTATAGAAGAAGAAAGTAGGAACAGAGAAAGTAACTTTTTGACAGTTGTTAGCATGACGTCGAAGAATAGGTCTCACACCTAATATGTCACTGCCCTGCGATCAGTGGCAGTCGTTTAAAAATACTAGGCAGCCTATACTTCGACGACCTAAGAGACCTAATGACTATCCCAATAGCGCTGATAGTCCGCTTTTGTAGCAGATCAGGATGGAGCAACTACCTCTTTGAGGCTGAAGGAGCAACAAAGACTAGCACCGCATAAGTATCACTAGCGAACTTAACCAGGTATCCTCTTTCTCTATTTCAGGGTACTTTCTTCGAAGGGTATCGCTATGGGCCCACGTAGGCCTATGCGAGCTTGACGATTCACTCGAGCGTCAACAGCCCATCTAACCTAACCTAACCTAACTTAATTCGTACGGCACTCTTATGATAGTTGTGACTGAGGGAACTGTTGGTATGTTTATTTTTAATTTTTTTTTTGACGCTCCCGGTGGTACTGAAAAACTTTTTCAATGGCAACGATACGCTCGCAGAATGATACTGCACTTACTTCATCAGGAATTGCATCTACATTGTTGGAAGGCGATCGAACTGCTAATTCAGCACTTAGGTAGGTGTCCCATGCAAAAATAGGTTGGAGTTTTGCGCTAAATTGAATAGCGTTCACAATTTTCCGAATATACAAATGAAACAAACGGTGATCGATTGGAAACATACAAATAAGTTAGATTCTAGAGGTTTTGGATAAAAAACTTTTTATAACGGGTGTTTTTTTAGAGGTTGGTTGGATAAAACTGACATTTTGTGGTCAAATCGGGCAACTCTAATGTCATTTATGTTCAGTTTGGTTTGCCATTTCATCATGAACAGATTGACAAATGACCAACGCTTGCAAATCGTGCAAATTTATTTCGAAAATAATGGTTCAGTTCGCGAAGTTTATAAGAGCAATTAATTCGGTTAACCATGGATCGTTTTCGCACTACGTTTACTCTATGTGATATTAGGCATCTGCAGAGACGTCGAACAGTGCGCACCGAAGAAACAATTGCCGCTATAGAGCAAGGTGTTGAAGAGGACCCGAATGAATCGATTCGCCACCGTGCACAGCAACTTTATTGAAGATTTTGCGCAAAGATCTTGGCTTACGACCTTACAAGATCCAGCTTGTGCAAGAATTAAAGCCGCGAGACCAAGCAATGCGTCGTGACTTTGGTGTATGGGCCGAAAATGAGATTGATCTCGATGCTGAATTTCATCGCAAAATTTTGTTCTGTGATGAGGTTAATTTTTGGTTGAATGGCTACGTCAACAAGCTAAATTGCCGCATTTGGAGTAAAGAGAATCCACATGAGACCCTTGATACACCATTAAATCCACAAAAACTGACTGTTTGATGTGCTCTATGGGCTGGTGGAGACATTGGGCCATACTTCTTCCGAAATGATGCTGGAGAGTCAGTGACCGTTAATGAAGACCGGTATAGAGCCACGCTAACCAAATATTTTGTTTTCGTTTGGATGGCATGAATGTGGATGAGATGTGGTTCCAACAAGACGGCGCTACATGCCACACAGCGCACGTCACAATCGATTTATTGAAGGAAACATTCGATGAGTGCATAATTTCGCGGAATGGACCTGTCAATTTGCCACCATGATCGTGTGATTTGACACCATTGGATTTTTTTCTTTGGGGATATGTGAAGTCGCTCGTCTACGCCAACAAACCAGAAACGTTAGGGGACTTGGAAGCCAATATTCGTGGCGTTATAGCCGATATACGGCCCCAAATACTCGAAAAAGTGGTTGAAAATTTGACCTCTAGTCTTAGCTTTATTCCAACCAGCAGCGGGGGCCACATGCCCGAAATCATATTTAAACATTAATGGCATAAAATTATCCTTGCAATAAAGCCAAATTGATGGACAGTAAGACGATTTTCTTGTGTTTTATTGTTCGAAGTTCTATACCTCTATAAAACACCGTTATTTATATTTCTTTATATTTTTTTTCTACAGACGATATTGTTTTGTGAATTTAAGTATTTATCCCGACAAAAAAATGCACAAAACTATGAAAAATAAGGTAAATTTACAAAGTTTTACTAGATATAACTTCTAAAGTATAAAAAGTTACGAAGTCAAATTAGCTTTTTTACAAAGCCAATAGATATGTGCAGATACATTTTTTTTTTAAATTTGTAAAGTAATTTTTTGGTGACAAAATGGCAAAAAAAATGTTTTTCTTTTTCAAACGTTTTGGGATTTTCGCTGGGAAATTGATAGTTAGCTATATTTCCTAATTTTTGGAAATAATTTTTTAATCAAGCAACAATATATACTGCACACGGTATCGGTCTTAAAAAACGTGTTTTTTTCTTCTAACATATTTAAAAATGCAAATCAATATGACATTATTTGCAATGCCGATGTCAAAAAAGGACAACCAACACGATTCCCACATTTTTTTTTGGTATTTATATTATTTAATTCAAATACAAAATAGTGTTTTTCCAAACGGTTTTTAAAATCTTAATGTTAGAAAAGTGGTCTATTTTGCGTTTTTTACTAGAAAAATAAATTGAATTCGCGCACACAAAGAATTTTGACAAAGTCTTTAAAGGCATTTGACAAAACGATGCAAGATTTGCGAAATAATCATAGATAGGTTTTGTGGTGCCATAATTCTTTTGGCAGGTGATTTTCGCAAACATTGCCAGTGATTTCAGGGTCAACGCCATGCCAGCCGAAGAACTCAATGAACTTTTGAAGTCGTTCGTTTTGTGGAAACACTTCAAGAAATTCAAACTGACTACAAACATGCATGTCAATCTGTTGAATAGAGAAGTATTTTGAAAGCAATTGCTGTACATTAGCAACTACAAAATCAATTTTGACGTTTCGGCCGGCTGTTTTCAATTTTCAGTAGCTTTCTGTCAGCTTACCGAATAAAAATCCAAACTCATCCGAAAAGTGCCCAAAATTACAAAAATCATGACTGTTTGAGCCAAAGTGCTATATTGGCTGTGAAAAACATTGATGTCAACGAATTGAATTTTAAATTCAAAGTGAAATTGCTTGCGAATTGATGACATAGAAATCGATGGATATCATCAACTATTCAACCGAGTTTTTAAACTCACTGGAATTAAACGGACTACCACCTCACAATCTCCAAATGAAAGTCGAATAATAAATCATAGTGTTACGAAATATAAACCAACCACGTATTTGTAATGGCACTCGGCTTGTGGTGAAAAACCTGATGAAAAATGTTATCAAAGCACCAATACTTAGTGGGAATTCCAAAGAACAAGTCATTTTGGTATCACAAATTCCAATGGTTCGGACTGACTTGCTATTCCACTTTAAACGCTTGCAATTCCCGCAATAGCTTGCATTCGCAATGTGAATTAAGAAATCTCAAGGGCAATTATTGCGTGTTTGCGGCATTGGGGTCCAGTTAAAGCTATCATCCAAAAGCCTCATTGGAAATTTTAATAAAAATATTTCAATTTTTAATTAATGTTTTCGCAGAAAATCGTTTTTGTTTTTCAATGATCAAGATTAATTTTTCTGAAATAATATTTTTGATTCTAGCCACATGAAACAGAATTTTCCAATAATTCCTATGTTCTGTGTTCCAATAAAAATGTTCAATGATAGCTATAACTGAAAATAACCTTGAAAATCCGTGCTTCTCGCATGGTCAATTGTAAGTCGCCTGTTCCCGTGTCGGAACACCATCAGCGTTATTTGTTTACACGCCAGACAACGAAACAAAAAATCATGACGTATTGCAATGAAAGAAATTATATCAAGCAAAGCAATGAAAAATGATTTTTCAATTCGAATGTAACTAAAACATCTTTAGTTGCAGTGTAATTGAAAATGGAAAACGCATATAAATCCAAATGATCATTGAAAATTACATTTTATAATTTGAAGGCAGAACAACGTTTGCCGAGTCAGCTATTTAATAAAAATGTAAGTTTTAAGTTTGATTATGTTACGTCAGGAAGGCATTATTGTTTATTGTTCTTTTCTTTCTTTAAGTAATTACATTTGTTCATTAATTTGTTTTCTTCCCTCAAATAAATAATTTATGAAAAAATCCAGGACAAGAATTTTGTTTTTTTTTTGCTATTTGTGCTTTGATTTTTTTATCCCGGGTTTCTTCGTTCCTAAAAATATGGTCACCGTAAGCATCACTGAAACCAAAACAAAAAGCATTTGATGTGCAGATACATTTTTTTTTTAAATTTGTAAAGTAATTTTTTGGTGACAAAATGGCAAAAAAAATGTTTTTCTTTTTCAAACGTTTTGGGATTTTCGCTGGGAAATTGATAGTTAGCTATATTTCCTAATTTTTGGAAATAATTTTTTAATCAAGCAACAATATATACTGCACACGGTATCGGTCTTAAAAAACGTGTTTTTTTCTTCTAACATATTTAAAAATGCAAATCAATATGACATTATTTGCAATGCCGATGTCAAAAAAGGACAACCAACACGATTCCCACATTTTTTTTTGGTATTTATATTATTTAATTCAAATACAAAATAGTGTTTTTCCAAACGGTTTTTAAAATCTTAATGTTAGAAAAGTGGTCTATTTTGCGTTTTTTACTAGAAAAATAAATTGAATTCGCGCACACAAAGAATTTTGACAAAGTCTTTAAAGGCATTTGACAAAACGATGCAAGATTTGCGAAATAATCATAGATAGGTTTTGTGGTGCCATAATTCTTTTGGCAGGTGATTTTCGCAAACATTGCCAGTGATTTCAGGGTCAACGCCATGCCAGCCGAAGAACTCAATGAACTTTTGAAGTCGTTCGTTTTGTGGAAACACTTCAAGAAATTCAAACTGACTACAAACATGCATGTCAATCTGTTGAATAGAGAAGTATTTTGAAAGCAATTGCTGTACATTAGCAACTACAAAATCAATTTTGACGTTTCGGCCGGCTGTTTTCAATTTTCAGTAGCTTTCTGTCAGCTTACCGAATAAAAATCCAAACTCATCCGAAAAGTGCCCAAAATTACAAAAATCATGACTGTTTGAGCCAAAGTGCTATATTGGCTGTGAAAAACATTGATGTCAACGAATTGAATTTTAAATTCAAAGTGAAATTGCTTGCGAATTGATGACATAGAAATCGATGGATATCATCAACTATTCAACCGAGTTTTTAAACTCACTGGAATTAAACGGACTACCACCTCACAATCTCCAAATGAAAGTCGAATAATAAATCATAGTGTTACGAAATATAAACCAACCACGTATTTGTAATGGCACTCGGCTTGTGGTGAAAAACCTGATGAAAAATGTTATCAAAGCACCAATACTTAGTGGGAATTCCAAAGAACAAGTCATTTTGGTATCACAAATTCCAATGGTTCGGACTGACTTGCTATTCCACTTTAAACGCTTGCAATTCCCGCAATAGCTTGCATTCGCAATGTGAATTAAGAAATCTCAAGGGCAATTATTGCGTGTTTGCGGCATTGGGGTCCAGTTAAAGCTATCATCCAAAAGCCTCATTGGAAATTTTAATAAAAATATTTCAATTTTTAATTAATGTTTTCGCAGAAAATCGTTTTTGTTTTTCAATGATCAAGATTAATTTTTCTGAAATAATATTTTTGATTCTAGCCACATGAAACAGAATTTTCCAATAATTCCTATGTTCTGTGTTCCAATAAAAATGTTCAATGATAGCTATAACTGAAAATAACCTTGAAAATCCGTGCTTCTCGCATGGTCAATTGTAAGTCGCCTGTTCCCGTGTCGGAACACCATCAGCGTTATTTGTTTACACGCCAGACAACGAAACAAAAAATCATGAAGTATTGCAATGAAAGAAATTATATCAAGCAAAGCAATGAAAAATGATTTTTCAATTCGAATGTAACTAAAACATCTTTAGTTGCAGTGTAATTGAAAATGGAAAACGCATATAAATCCAAATGATCATTGAAAATTACATTTTATAATTTGAAGGCAGAACAACGTTTGCCGAGTCAGCTATTTAATAAAAATGTAAGTTTTAAGTTTGATTATGTTACGTCAGGAAGGCATTATTGTTTATTGTTCTTTTCTTTCTTTAAGTAATTACATTTGTTCATTAATTTGTTTTCTTCCCTCAAATAAATAATTTATGAAAAAATCCAGGACAAGAATTTTGTTTTTTTTTGCTATTTGTGCTTTGATTTTTTTATCCCGGGTTTCTTCGTTCCTAAAAATATGGTCACCGTAAGCATCACTGAAACCAAAACAAAAAGCATTTGACGATTCTGATGTAAGCTTGTACATATTTATTGACTACATTTAAAAGCAAGCCCTCAAACAAAAAAAGCTATATGCTTTAAAAAAAAATAGCAACAGATACCCAATGTATATTTTAATAAATAATATTGGTATGCCACGCACAATCCCTTTCGAGTTTTCCTTTTTATTGTTACCTCTGACTTGTTGTCACACAAATTCCCAAACAATATATTACCCTTTTAACCATTTCAAAACCCTTTTATACATAACATGGCAATAGCACTTGAAACTGATTTTTCAGATACACATTCTTATTGTCTATAATGTTCTCTTTTTTATGAATTTATACATTCTATCACTTACCTTTCTCCATCGTCATTGAAGGAAAAATCTCCTAGAAGCAAGTCTCGAAAACGATAGCGTGGTGCAATCATTTTTGTTGTTGTAGATAGTCCGTTTAGAGAATCCTTATCGGCTATGTTTATTATCAATTCGTCAGATCCAACCGTTTCCACTACGTCCGAATTGGACGAACCGGTTAGGAAGTACCCGCCACTGGCCCTATTGGGCCGTGGCGAACGCATACGCGACCACAGATTGAAAATTTTGAATATTTTCTTTAACAACGAACACTATATTAATTTTGCGATTAATACTTTTACAATGAACAATTAAGGGAATTTTATATTAGGTATATCTCACATACATTTTATTTACATTTGCGCCTATGCAAACAATTATTATTATTTTTTTTTCAAAATGCAAGTAATAAATTCAAAATTAAAATTTGTATACAACACTTAAACACTTGAACAAACCGAATGGATTTTTTTTTCTTCGATTACGGTCAACAATCTGAAAATAAATTACATTATTACTTTGACATAAAATTACGTACTTAACTTAATATTTATTCAAATTTTGGGAGTAATATTTATTTTTTAAAGACCAGAGAAACTTAAATAGTAAATTCTGAGAGAATAATATTTTTATAAAACCAATACATAAACGACAACTACCATGGCCATTGTACTCCACCAAATGTTTATTTTTGATATAAATAAATATTTGTCAGGTATCAAACATTAACTTATCTAATAACTTGGTTTCGATTAGAGTCTATCGGTGATATTTTCTCTCCAACTGTGTAAAAAATATATGAAAAGGCTACAATTCGCTGTGCGGATCGTTGAATACCCTATCCCATCCCATCCTTAAAATTAATATCCCCTAAATATGGCTTTATGGCGATAAATTATTGGTTATGATGTTGTCACATCATATTGTTGAGACAGTTTATCAAAATATTTTATGGTTCGACAAAAAACAACGTTTTTCTATAGCATATGCCTTGGAGTAGCGAATAAAAATGGTTTTTGTAGGAAAACACCCCTTAAAAGTGGGCGTGGGTTAAAATGATCTAAAAACGAAATGTTTATCATAGCCAATGATCCTGCATCAAAATTTTTCTCGAACATTTTAAAAAAGGTACCGAAAAATGTTTTTCTTTATTGAAAACGCCCCAAAAAGTGACGAAATATAGATATTGAGATTCTCCAAATATAATGCTGAGATACTTTTTTTTAGTTCATTATGGTTTGGCCAAAAACTACGTTTTGTCTAAAAAGGGGGCGTGAAAGTGGGCGGATTTTAAAAATGTTTACACTTGTTCTGTTGGGAGCAATAAAGATCACGTGTACCAAATTTCATCATTCTAGCTCAAAATTTAAGGCCCAGAAACTGGTGACGTACGGACGGACGGAAGGACAGACATGGCTAAATCGACTCAGTTTTCGATTCTGAGTCAGTAAGCAGTGTACTTTTGTGCGGATTAAAGCCTTGAAGAATGTTTTTATTAGTGAGTCTTATTTTTGGTTATCGCTTCTATACAACCTTCAATCGGAAGCTGTTTATTTCGTTACAGATTATCGCAAGAGACAGCTCTTTGCAGAACGCGTATCCCTTTTAATGTCGTAGACCAATGACGGAGATATCAAGAAGCCATAAATGATGTCCTGTAAGCCAAAAGTGCAGGTAAACTATAGACCAACCATTTAGCTTTATAGGCAAAGATGGAACGAAGAACAGAATAAAAGTATAAAACGTCAAAAGCCATACCCGGACAAAACTGAGAATATAGATGAACACCCTCTCCATACTATTATACGGCGTTGACGAACAATCTCAGGCAGAACAAATCATTCAATTTCGGCGACGACAGCGAAAACTACCAGCCATCCGACCCAAATGAAGTGAGGATACCAAAATCTTAACTTAATCCTTACCATAAAATAAGAGCTTTCCCGCCAAGCCGGTGGAGATGATTTGATAAGCAACATACACCAACTCATTAGCAAATTTTTTTTAGATGAAAGTATGCCTAAAGAAGACCAAATTCGGTAGAGAATCGATACCCACTCCTAGTCATTGATTTCAAAGCCGCATATACATAACCATGTCCAGATTTGGTGAAATAATTCTTGAGAGTATTAAGAAAAACTGTCAAGCCAACAGCAGAGACACAATTTTTCAAATATCTGTGCAATTACTATCATACACCCACGATAGTGATATATTGGTCGGACTCTAGGAGATGTCACAGATACGTTTGCTGGTATAAAGAAGGAAGCGCTATAAGATAAGGAGTAAATGAAGATATATGCTTTCAACACGAAAGGATACACAACATCGATAAATTGAACAGAATGTTGACATTGACATTTAACGGGTGGTTAAATTTTAAGGACCGATGATGAATGTGAACCACACCTAAACGTCAAGTTTTTTTCTGTATTTCATTTGACATTTCTCAATTTCAGACTAACTCAATTTGAACCATGGAAAGATACACAATGGAGCAACGCGTTAAAGTTATTCAGGCTTATTATGAAAATGGGTGTTCAAATCAAAATGCATATTGTGTACTTCGTGATTTTTTCGGTCAATTTAATCGTCCAAATGTGCGTACAATCGGAAAAATCGTGCAAAAATTTGAGCGAAACTAGTTTGTAGTAGATGTGAAAACTCCAGTGCATGCTCGTATATCTCGTACTGCAGAAAATATTGCTGCTGTTCGCGATAGTGTGGCTGAAGGGCCGTCCACCTCAACTCGTCGTAGTGCCCAATAATTGCACCTCTCACGCTCGTCGTTGATGAACATCATGCATAAAGACTTACATTTACACGCTTACAAGGTGCAATTGACTCAAGAACTAAAGCCTCTTGACCATTTCAAGTTTCGAAATAGCAACAGTGGATGATCAAATTTTTTTTTTGCGCGGCAAATTCAATGGCCGTGTTATCTCACGTGGTGGCGATGTCAATTGGCCGCCAAGATCATGTGATTTGACACCGTGGGACTTCTTTCTTTAGGATTATTTGAAAGAAAGGTGTACGTCGATAAGCCAGGAACAATTCAAGAGCTAAAGTAAGAGATAATTCGGCACATTTACGGCATAGAACCTCAATTATGCCTCAGCGTCATCGAAAATTTGGACCATCGGATGGAGGTGTGCCGCCGAGGTCACGGCGGCCATTTGGCCGATATTTTGTTCCATACATAATTGAACCATACCAATATTATCATAATAAAAAGAAATGACAACAATTTCCTAAATAATTTATGTATTATTCAAAATCATCATCGGCCCTTAAAATTTAATTTAACAATGTTAAGGTTCTAAGAGACTTTGTCTACCTTGGCCCCACTATTAACTCTGACATCTACATCTCATCACAAATAAAATTAAGATAAGATTAAGATCTACTCTGGCGTACCGCTAAGTTATTAGACAAGGTTTTTTGGCTATGAGTCATTCATTTAAACGACTAAGGAGATCCTACATAAAACTGTAATCACCCCAGCCCTGCTATATCCTCGTTCGTTTTGAGGGAAAAATCCTTTATAAAATCTTCGGTCCCGTTTGCGTTGAAGAGCTTTTAAGTAAAAAATTCCACCAAGATCCTTACGAGCTGTTCAGCGACAAAGACCTGATCAAAAAATTCTGCATTGGACATTTAAAATTGCTTAGAACGAATGGAGGCCAATAATCCAGCTTTCAGAGCTTAGTGCATGTTGATTGAAGTCCAGGTAACTTTGGATGAAAGGTCTACCAATTTTTTGAATAGTTACTTATTATAGTATCTAGCTCGACTAGTTTATATATTTAAACGAATTGTGGATGCATGACTGGATCGTACGTACTTGCTCCTTGCGCGCTCGACTTTTACCTATTATTCTTAGAACTCTAAATACTGAATTTGAAGGATATCAGTGAGAGCGTAAATTGCGATTTTTCGTTCACAATATAGTTCACGAGAAATTGATGATTTTTCAAACTTCAATCTGTTATTGGAGCTGGGTACGCAGTTATATTTTTATACCCTATCCCATAGGGGTATATTAGTTTTGATACATAGTTTGTAACATAGACAAATAATTTAGCTACATATATCTCAAAGTATATGGATCGACTCAGAATCGATAGCTGAGTCGATTTAGCCATGTCTGTCCGTCCGTCCGTCCGTACGTCACCAGTTTTGGGACTTAAATTTTGAGCTAGGAGGATGAAATTTGGTACACGTGCTCTTTGTTGCTCCCAGCTGAACAAGTGTACAAAATTTTGAAATACGCCCACTGCCACGCCCCCTTTTCAGAAAATCGTAGTTTTTGGCTAAACCGTAAGGAATTTTAAAAAAGTGTCTGAGAAATGTAGTTAGACAATCGTAATATCTATATTTCGTTCACATAAAGTTTTTTGCTACGCCCACTTTTTGGGGGCGTTTTCTTACAAAAACCGTTAGTATACCCTACCCCATAGCATATGCAGGAGGAAAACGATGTGTTTTGTCAAACAACAAAAGATTCTGATAAACTGTTTGAACAATATGTTGTGACAATGCCATTTTCTATATTATAGGCCCATAAAGCCCACTTTTTGGAGATATTAATTTTAAGGATGAAATGGGATAGGGTATTCAACGATCCGCACAGCGGATTGTAACCTTCTCATATGTTTTTTTTTTTTGAGTTGGCAGCAGCCAGGCAATACTTAAAGTTATCAACAACAAGACAACGGTTGGTTCCCGCGAGGTTTTTATTTTATTCCTTTTAGATTCAATTGCGCATTAACGTTTATCCTCTAAACGTTCTCCCTATAAATGTTCCCAATGTTTCAAAAAATGTTCCTTCCAAATAAAATGGTACGCCATTGTCTCACATTGCTGTCTTGTTGTTGAAAGTTGTTGTTTGTTATAGACAAGTACTCACTGAATTTCATTTCATGGAGTTTGGGTGGGATGAAACTCACAACCTTGCACTTAACAGGTAAACCCATTATCACAGTGGCCGCCCACAATTTTTAATAACTGATATAAAAACTCTTTAAATGCTCTTTATAAGTTAATTCAACTTTTATGATAGTATAGACCAATTTAAATTACCATTACTTTCCCCAACCGTTTTTATACACCTCTCACATTTTTCAGGCACTAATTTTTTCAATACCTATTATTTGCTTATTGAATGTCTGCATTCATGATCCTGCGAAATGGATACAAATTGAAAACCATCACGCTCGTGATGTTGCCCACTTTGCATGTCCTGCAGTGAAACACAAACTCATGATTGAAGGGTGTTTAATCTATCGCCCTTTATACATATTTGATGAACCCACTTCAGGGAGCAATGTAATACAACAACAGGGGTAAGAATGGACATGTCCTGCATATGACACGAATTGTGATCACGTCCTCACGGTGTGACAAAAAAGAATCAAATTGAATAAAATGTTCAAATAATCGAATAATGAAAGTAAACATGCAGGTGCCAAGAACAGTATTAGATTCTTTGTCCTTGATGGAATTTTTGATTAATATGTTTTGTTTTTTGTTTAGAATATGCTCAAGAGGGACGTCTCTTTTCCTTATTACTAAAAAATCGATACGTAAAGTTTTTATCAAACGTCCTTTGCAATGATTACGAAGAAATATGATCCCAAACCGTGTCATTTTATTAGAAAAAGCCAGTGGTGGGTAAGATTCCGTCGTCCGTACCTGCTCCTTGCGTGCTCACTTTTAATTACTTAATCGACTTAAAATCGACAGGACGGTATGTAAACATTGAATAATTTTGAAATTTATCAACCGATTGACTTTTTTTTGAAACGCCAAAATAAATAAATAGGTTGTGTTAACCTAGCGTGCATATTCTCAAAAATATCGTCAATGGAACCATTTTGCCGCGCATTTGAAAGATGATTTGTACATTTGTTTGTGTATAAATTGCAATTTCAAGAATATTGCCGACAGACCGTCCATGTCGCTTGGAATTAGGCCAAACAGTCGCTTGGGAAGTAACATTTGATGACCGGCGGGGCCCATTTCACACTCTCTGTTGCAAAATTGCGGTCTTTGGGGATCGGAAAACCGACAAGGAATTATGGAACACCATTGCACGAAAAAAACATATGAGAGGCTACAATCCGCTGTGCGGATCGTTGAATACCCTATCCCATCCCATCCTTAAAATTAATATCCTCAAAATATAGGCCTTATGGCGATGAAATACAGAAAATGACATTGTCACAATATATTGCTCAGACAGTTTCTCAAAATCTTGTGTGGTTCGACAAAAAACAACGTATTTCTATTGCTAATGCCTTGGGATGGGGTATACAAATGGTTTTTGTACGAAAACGCCCCCAAAATGTGGGCGTAGGTGAAAATGATCTATAGACAAAATGTTTATATTACCATTTCGGAAGTATTTGCATCAAAATTTTTTTCGAAAGTTTTAAAATTTGGACAAAAAGCGTTTTTTACTAAAAACGCCCCCAAAAAGTGGGCGTGGCAAAAAACTTTGTATGAACGAAATATAGATATTAGGATTGTCTAAATATGCTACTCAGACATTTTTTTGAAATTCCTTACGTTTTGGCCAAAAAATAAGTTTTCCTAAAAAGGGGGCGTGGCAGTGGGCAGATTTCAAAAATTTTTACACTTGTTCTGGTGGCACGGACGAGGATCCTATATACCAAATTTCATCATCCTAGCTCAAAATTTAAGGCCCAAAAACCGCTGACGAACAGACAGACGGACGGACGGACGGACGGACAGACAGACATGGCTAATTCGACTCAGCTAGCCATTCTGAGTCGATCCATATACTTTGAGGTATATGTAGCAAAATTATTTCTCTATGTTACAAACTAAGTATCAAAACTAATATACCCCCCTATGGGATAGGGTATAAACATATGAGAAGGCTACAATCCGCTGTGCGGATCGTTGAATACCCTATCCAATTCTATCTGTAAAACTAAAATCCCCAAAAAAGTGGGCATGGCTAAAAAGACGATGTGGATAAAATTGAAAAATGATATAGTGACAACCAATTCTTCAGACTGCTTATAAAACACTTTTACGGTTCTACAAAAGCTAAGGTTTTCTCCTGCATACGTTATGGGGTAGTGTATAAAAATGGTTTTTATATAAAAACGCCCCCAAAAAGTGGGCGTGGGTTAAAATGGTATATAGACGAAATGTTCATATTAATATTGTTAATGATTCTGCATCAAAAGATTTTTCGAAAAATTCAAAATCTGACCAAAAACAGTTTTTTATTGAAAACGCCCCATAAAAAAAGGGCGTGGCTAAAATCTTTATATAGACGTAAAATAGATATTAAAATTGTCTAAATATGTTGTTCAGAAACTTTTTTAAAAGTCCTTACGGTTTGGCCCAAAACTGAGTTTTTCTTCAAAGGGGGCGTGGCAGTGGGCGGATTTTGAAATTTTTTACACTTGTTCTGTAGGCACGGACGAGGATTATATATACCAAATTTCATTATCCAAGCTCAAAATGTAAGGCCTAAATATCGGTGACGTACCATTGTTGTGAGTCTAGGTAAGCCACGGGGGCAACTTCGATGCTGGAGAAGAGGGCTCGGCACGCTTGCGATTGCTCGGCTTAACTCGTCGGACGGGGGTAGTTCTTGCCCCTTCCCCAAAACATCCCAGCTCAACAAACATTTTGTCTCGTGCCAGATTCAAATAAAATAAAAAGAAAGTTGAAGAAAGCTACTTTACTTCGACCTCGGACAGAAAATAAGGACTCTAAAAGGAAAAGATAGAATGAGAAGAAAGAGGAAAATGAAACACTGAAATGCCTTTGCCAATACACTTGGAAAAGACTGGGAAAATAACCGCGATACTAAAACTAACTAACTCTAATGAAAAAAAGGAAAATAACCTTTTTTATAAAACTATTTCTAAAATCTAAAACTAACCTAAGACGATCAAAATCATCCCAGTATCTTTCAAGCATATCAGTTCGATAAAATCCCGAAATATGCCAGATGTTGTTGGCAGAGCATGGCCTTCCCACCCCTTTGTGTCTCGCGCACGTAACACAACCGATATCTATCCTCTGGCCAAGTCTATGAGGAATAGCCCCTTGATAAATATCGGACGGACGATTCTAGCTAGCTAGCGATTCTGAGTCGATCCATATACTTTGAGGTATATTAGCTAAATTATTTCTCTATGTTACAAACTATGTATCAAAACTAATATACCCCTATGGGATAGGGTATAAAAAGTAAAAGTTTGACCGGTGTTTGCGCCAAAACCATCATTGAGTCAATGGGCTCATTATATCTGCCCAAATAAAGACGGTGCGCCATGCCATGCTGCAAACCGTACAATGCAGTTTTATGCAACGAAAATTCCCTGTTAACGTATGCTGTCAAAAATGACCACACACTGGCCACCCAGATCTCCATATATGACCCCTCCGTACTTCTTTTTATGGGGTTATTTGAAAGGCACAGTTTACGTCAGCAAGCCTCAGATCAACCGTCAAGACAAACTTTCGTGCCAAAATCATCGCTATACCGCCAAAGATGCTCGAAAAAGTGGTGGGAAACATAGCAAAATGGTCACAAATGGTAACATTTTGCTTTGGTCAGTAAAAGTGTCCACTTGTTTGACGTTATATTCAAAAACTAGTTCAAGTAAAAAATAATAACTTCTCACTCACAATTGAAGGTAGTAGTTAGGTTTGAGGTCCTGAATGGGCCGTTAATGCCAAATATTTAAATATATATATACTCAATTTAATCAAACTGCACAATTTAATTTGCGAGAAATTGATGGTTTTCTAAATTTGTTTAAAACCAATTCTACAGTATTAATGTTAATATTTTAAATTAGAAAACAAATTAGAAATTAATCCTTTGAACCATTAAGAGTTCGGAAAATTCAAGACAACCGGTTCGTTAAATAATGAGCCAATATCTGTTGGTTACCAAAATGTAAGGTCAGTTAAAAATACGTCTGCTCTTATCAACTCTTACCAACGAGTTCTTGGAAAATTACATTTTTCGACGTTTACAAGAACTTGATCTCTCCTCTACTTCAACATGGCGAATTTTGAGTCCGGACTGCATCCGTTTGAAATCATACCATTGACCCAGGAACTTAAATCAAAGACGTGTGTTTGCTGATACAGCTCTAAAGATGCAACATCACCAAATGCACGGTGGAATCTTCTTCCAACGGTCCTTACTTCTTGCATTACAATAACAGGAGAACTACTGATAAAGATCTTCTTCTGACCTAAAGTGAATAATAAAGGTACCGCCCACATGCGGTTCCAACATAGTGTCAAGATGAAAAAATGTTCTTCATTTACTCATTTAAGCCATCCAACAAAAATTGTCGTATCTTTCTCCTCTTTGTTCATGCAGCTCTTGCAGAAGTCGGCCAAGTCTTTTTAGAGCTTGCCTATTTGACAGTGTCCATTGATAAGACCTATAGTGACCCTGCTGTACGGGCTATCAGAAATATTAATACTAAGCTCGCTCTTGATCACATTTGTAACACCTTGAAATGTAGGCTGATTAAGTCGTTGTTCGGGCAAGTTCATAATGGTAAGCTTAATTCAATGTACCACTACATTGACCATCGCGTCCATCAAATCGGACTCAAATCTCGAGTGCAATCCTTTAGCGACATTAAAATCACCTATAGCCAGACTACACTTACGTCCTCTGAAACGTCTAATTAAATTTTTTTTGAAAGATTTGGATTGTTTGACGCAAGTAATGTCAATTTGGCTTTATTTCATTTTCTGAAGCAAAATAAAGCTTTACTAACTTTTAAGAATTAATTACGGCACCAAAAACCAAAATCTACTCGATTTAAAAGATGAGGATAACTATATGTAAGATTTAACTTTACAACTAGTTAACTAGCTATATAAGAGGGGGAGTCCTTAGCTACATTTGGGCGGATGAAAGTTTGCTTAAAGAATGGAACCTCAGCATCGCTTGTGTGCTACATAAAAAGGGAAATCCTCAAAGCTCCACCAATTAGAGAGGCATTTGTCTTCCCAATATTATGCCTGCTGTATTATGTGTATACCTGAAACCATTCACTAACAACCTGATCATCCCCTATCAGTGTGTTATAATGCCCGGAACGCATACAAATTATCAAATCAAATCTTTTGGATAATGGTGACTGTTCCATTAAGCTATTTACCGCAACACTCAATGCCAAAAAAGGATTTTAGTTAAGTGGCCAGACCCAGTAAAGGAAGACCTTGTCTTAAGTGGGGCGCACCAATAGAATCCTACCTTAGCCAACACTTGGAGTGTGCAACAGGAGGGAGTTAGCTGAAGAACTGAGAGTCACAATTTCCCCCCGAGCTTAAGTGACACTTAATTAAGTTTATATAAATTATTATTAGACAAGACCATCACTTATATAATCTTTTTTTACATAATTCCGCGAATCTATCTTATCCCTATAAAAGGAACGTAACATGTCTCCTTATGTTTAGTTCAGGTGAATCTTTTTGGTACATCTTTAATTCTCAACATGTTTACTCAATAAATGTAAATAAATGTATAAACTTGTTGGTTGCTTATTAATAACGGATGCCTTGTAAATTAAACCATTGTTAACGCATCCATCATCCTGGTTGTACCCACATTCAAAGGGTTCATTCAAACGTCGACTCTGATCGTCGCAACCAAATACAGAGCCCAACTGGCTTACGAGAAATAGTTGCGAATGGTGCAAAAAAAAAAGACTTCACTTTGGACGCCTTAGTGAGTCTGAGATTGCCAGAGTCTACAAAAAAAACTGAGTGATAGACTCCCCGCTGTGCCCTCATCCTCCACCAATGTCAACACCCAGTGGAAACAATACAGCAATAACATCAAAGAAGTAGCAGAAACCACCATAAGCTATTAGCCACCCCAAAAAGATGTCAATGGTATGATGTTATTTTCAAGTACCAAGAAGAGATGAAAATCCTGCAAGGGAAGAAAGAGAATTAGAAGATTAACAAGAACATATGACAATTCTTTAAGGAAACGCAGGCTCTACGAAAAAACAATGACAACTTGGTCACTGATGCGCAGGGAATATGCAGCAGCTGTTTAATGGACATAATGTCGAAAGAGTAATTTCGCAATAAACTAACCCACCTCCAGTCAACGAAGTGGTAACAAAACACTGAGAATAACAAGGCTGTCGGTTCTGATGGATTACCAGCAGAACTCTTTAAATATGGAGGTATTGCTTTAGAAGTAAGCATGCACCAAACCATCAATAAAGTCTGGATGGATGATAGCATGCCCGATGACTGGAATATCAGCTTTATATACTAAAGAGGAATATCCCTGCTAAATGTGGCATATAAGATCCTATCTAACATACTGTGTGATCGTCTTAAGCCGTTCTGCAACACACTTATCGGCACGCACCAATGTAGATTTTGGCCAAGCAGATCGTTCATAGGCCAAATTTTCACGCTAAGGCAAACACTGGGAAAGACCAACGAATTTCAAATCAAATCACACCATCATTGCTTCGACTTCAAGGCCACGTATGATAGCAGTCATCGCCTAGAGCTTTAGAAAGAGATGGTGGAATTCGGGATACCATCAAACCTAATACAGCTGCGTCTAACTTTTTAAAACTTGTACCGGAATCCGACAAGGAGATGCGCTATCATGCGATTCCTTCAATCTTTTGCTGTAACAGATTATACGCAGGACAGGAGTTAATACGGAAGGCCTTGTCTTCAACAAATCTGTCCAGATACTGGGATACGCAGACGACGTCGACATCATTGGTCGCTCCCACACCGTGCCGTTGTAAAAGCATTCACAGACATTGAAGAAGAGGCGAAACGGGTTAGTCTTGTACTTAACATGGGCAAGACAAAATATATGTCAACAAACAAAGTACTGTCGACGAACAACATCGGAGTGCTGGACAATAAACAGGAAATCTGAGTAAATATTAGGGTCTCTCGAATTTAAAAATTCTTCCTCGAATTTTCGGTGCGAGGAAGGCGGATGGAGGAGAAGATACAACCGCGAACTTTATTGTCTGTACCAAGATGTGAAAGTAGTACAAAATGTTAAAACACGTAGACTACTTTGGCTCCGCCACATATAGCGAATGAACAATAATGCATTAGCCGAAAGAATCTTCTGACTGAACCTCCGGTTTAAGGATCAAGCGATCACGGATGCCAGAATAACTTGAAGTAATCTGTGTTAAGATAACAATTGAAAATAAATATCTTTATGTTGCAAATGCGTACATTCCTTCATATCGTCTATGCATTCTGTATTCTGAGCTATCGAAAGCATTAGAATACATCTTTAACTTATCTTGCTGTGACAGTACTATTTTGTTGTTGGGGGATTGCAATTACCATACGTAGAATGGGTGCCTTCAGAGAGAGAACTTCATTTTATACCATCAGAAGTTTCTGCTCAACAAGAGCTATTATTACTTGATAACATTTTATCATTTGACTTACAGCAAATAAGCTGTATAAAAAATCATAATAATCGAATTCTCGATTTAGTTTTTCTTCTGACTCTGTTAGTACTGCAGTATTAGAATCTAGTACCAGCATTACTAACATATACAAAATCATCCTCCACTGGATATTTTCATTGACATAGGCGGACATCTGTAAGAAAACGCTGATTCGTACGATCGGAAAGCAAACTATCAAAGATGCTCTTTTGCCATACCTTAAGTATATGTTTGAAAGCTCCCTTGCCACAGGAGTATTCCCAACCCAATGGAAAAGTGCATTTATAACACCTGTTTTTTTTAAAAAAAAAAAGGTGAGTGGAAGGGTCTATATAATTATAGACCTGTCTCAAAACTATTTTGCATTCTTAAGTTGTTCGAACGTATTATTTGTGATAAATTGGTCCCCCTTTGTCGAAACATCATCTGTGAAGAACAGCATGGATTTGTAAAAAAAAACGATTCACTGTCACAAATCTCTTAACTTTTATGCATCAATGTTCCAAAAGCTTTGCAAATAAAAAAGAAATTGCAAATAAAAGAAACTGACTTCTCTAAAGCCTTTGACCAGTTATCACATAACATCATAATTTTTTAACTAAAGGATTCCCTCCAGGATTCATAAATAGGGTTAATTCATATCTCTTATTGAGAACTTGCTAAGTAAAATTTAAAGGTTCCAAGTCCAACCCTTTTCTTGCTCAATCTGAAGTACCTCAAGGAAGTCATTTAGGACCAATTTTATTTATACTTGCAATAAATGATATAAGATCTTGTATTCGAGATAGCAAAATATTAATATATGCTTATGATATGAACATTTTCAAATGTGTAGGAGATCTAAGCAATTCGCTTTCACTACAAACTGATTTAAATAGCTTTATGGTGTCTTAAAAATCCTACTAATTATACTCTGTTCGGGCATACTCTCTGTCGTGTAGACAGTCTTAAAGATCTTGGTGTTTATTTTGATCCTAAAGTGGAGTTTAATAAACAAATTAACGTTATCGTCGGTAAATCCAACTCTATGTTGGGATTTATAAAAAGGTGGTCAAAAGAGTTTAATGACCCATATGTCACTCTTTCGCTCTATAATTGTCTAGTTCGCCAACACTTAGTGTATGCCTCACAAGTTTGGACACCCTTCTCTGTAGTTCATGCGAATAGAATTGAATCAGTCCGACTTAAATTCATAAGATTTGCTTTGAGAGGACTTCCATAAGATGATCTACACAATTTGCCTCCGTATAGGTGTCGAATTAAACTGCTGCAACTGTTGCCTTTATCTCAACGTAGACTTAACAATAACATTTCTTACACCAATGATTATCAGGACTTTTAAGTGCTATTGGTTTTAATACGCGTAGAGGTTCCTACAACCTGCCTATATTAAATATATTACATACGCCTAATCATAAACAGAACATCCAGCCCTTTGGATGCATATTATATGCTGTGGCATGTATTAAGCCCGCTACGACACAGATCTGATAGTGTTAAAAAAAAACTGGCAGCAACTTGCCCAGGATCGAAGAGTATGGAACGCTGACTTGTCTCAGACAGAAACTCATCTGCTTCGTTCCACACATACTGTGGACCTCACCCCCGGAAACTATTTTCACAGTATCTAAAGAAGTTTTATATTGTAAAAAAAAAGATTTCGAAAGAGTTCTTAAAAGGTTTCTCCTTTATCCTTTGAAATTAACTACCAAATGAAAGAATTTCCGTTTTGACAGTTCTCAGACGCTTTCAAAAACTTAACAGAACTCTTTCTGAAAGTAATTTTATACCAAATAAACAAACTATCGAATGGTACCTTTGGCCATAATCCCAACATGACTGACCTTAACACATTTCTGCAGAAATCAAACTGGATTCTGATGAGGATAGTTATGGTACAATGAATCTACCTTTTTGACTTTCTCTTACAAAGAGAATGGTATTGTTTTCGTAAAAATCTTCGACCTCGAGATTTTGATTATTTCATCGTAATGTGATAATGTGATCGTAGGGTGAAACCAAAAAAGTGGTTTTTACAATTCCGTTGATCCGTCTGTCCGAAATGGCTTTCCCAACCTAAAAGGCTTGACCGACTTTCTTCGTGTAACGGTTTTTTTGTCACAATTCTAGGCCATTTTTGAAGTGAAACTTCTTTTGGGGCGGTGTGAATTGGATTTTATGAAACGAAAACGCGTCACGAAAAATAGAAAAAAAAATAATTTGTTTTGGCTTTTTGTTTCTTGAATATTGAACGAGTGTACTTTTATTGCAATTAATACGTACCTTGGTGTGCAAAAAGGGGATCTAATACTATAGGAAGTGCGCAGCTGGTATTACATTAAACCAAGACGATGGCAGACGTAAACACTACGTCTGTCATCTATATCTACCACGTAAACACTACGTCTACCATCTTCCTCGTTCTCCAACCAACATGCCAACACGAAACCGTCAACGTCAATGTCTGTCAATAACTTAATTTGGGTACGTGGCATTGCGTGAGGAAGATCAAATAATAAAACTCATCGGTGAGTAAAGGAATATTCTACGTTGTAAAATCAAACAAAAGTTGGTAGATATGGATGCGACATTTAGTAACAAATTCTGAAAAAGGTTCTGTTCTCGGGGAAGTTTAAGCGTATAGTTATTTTCCTCTGAATGTTGAAATGACAGCTGATCGATGGTACTGGGTTTCCTTTGGTCTGTCATAAATGTGTTTTGGCGTGGGGTGGTATTTAAAAAGGTGTGTGTCTGAAGTCTGTAAATGAAGCTTAAATCCAAACAGGTCGATTTGATTGGGTTTTCGATGAAAACTACACATAATGTCAATTTTCTCTAACGATATCGATTAAACTTAACATATACTATGTTTATAGTAGTTCCAACAAAACTTTTCCCCAAAATCCATGCCAATTTCTCGCAAACTATTTAATACATATACTAGATATTTCAAACAATTCCACTTAATTAGTTTTGATCCAAATATTTCATAATGAAATTTCCAGTTTTGGCCAATATCGGAAGATCATTATAATCCTCATTTCCTTCAAACTTCGGAATAGATGTTCTTATAATCATAGTTTCCCGTATTATTTATGTTTGAAGTTTTAACATAATAACCTAACCAAAATGAATGTAAGGGAGGTTTTCTATAATTTGTCTAAACTATGAAAATCGTCATATCCTAGCATCCTAGTATTTCACAGTGAAAGAAAATGTTACATACGATCCAGTCGTGCACCTCGTTTTTTAAGTGGGACTTTTTTGTTTGGCACAAACAGCACTTAAAAACAATATTTAACATCCACAAAATAAAAAAAAATGTACAGAAACAAAATGTCATAAAGAGTCTGTTGTTTATTGTATGAGCCATTTCGAAAATAAATTGATGCCAAATAATAAATGAAGCATTTTATAATTCACCACTCACGTTCAAAAGAAAATCGATTTTCTGATAAATAATTAACACACTAACCATAATCGAGCGCGAAAAATATTATATACTCCCATACTTATGCAATAACCTTAAACCTAATCCATTGGATATTCCATTCATTGACTTGCCTGTTGTTTTCCTCCGTATTGAGTAGTTTATGCAAATAGTCCCATCACATGTTTATTAAGAAATATGTAGATACAATTTTGATAAGTGTGACATGCAGAAGGATCCTTGCATAATTAGAATAACAAAATAAATATATTTTTGCTCTAGACTTTCGAAACACATTCACAAGATTTTTTCACTTGACGCTTGACCCGGTTTTCGGTAGAATTAACATTTCACTTAAAAAAAAACAAGCACCTTGCATAACACCATACCTTAGCGACACTATCGTAAGTTAGGCCAAGTATGCACACTTCACTTTATGTAAGACACAGGGACTTTTATTTCCCTACACTTCTCGACACAACCGTTCGAAATCCGACGTACCTACGCCAACCGTCAACTCTCGAGGACAATCACGGTCCTCTCAGAAGACAGTGTAGGAAACGTTCTTGTAAATCATGCAAATTTAAGCCTCGGACAAATCTAACCATCCCTCAGATGGGCATGGGATAAAACCATATTCAAATCAATTTGTGAACTCAGGCATCCTTTTATTTTGGATCAGCCAATTCACATGTATCACTATATTTTGTTACGTTATGATAACATCCTTGCTGCGAGAACGGTAATTCGAGCACAAGCACGCGAGCCGACCGTAGGACAACAACTGAAGACTTCGTATTGAAAATACGGCTATGACGGTTTCCTAACATCGTTCTGCTTCTGAGTGGAAGGTTGGTTGATGGTTGGGTTTATATCTATACGGTGGTATTGTATAGGGGGTGGCTAATTGCGAGCGCCAACCAGTAGTTTGTATTTGTTATCATTCCTGTGGAATACGACGTAGACGTCATTCACGATAAAATAGGCGGCAAGTTGGCCCCAGACAGTGGCTTACAAAAATGCTAACAGGAAACGAATCAGCTGTGGAATGGTGGGTGGTTGCGGGTGTTTTCATATAACAAAGGAGTATAACATTTGGTGTGTATTTACTATTTAGGCAGCAGTTGGGAATGTGTGTTGCGAAGCTTTCCTTATCACAATTGTTAGGATGAAAGCTTTTCAATGATAAAACTTATCCAGGGTGATGCAAAGAGCACATTTTAATTATATTGGCTTTTGCCATTACAAGGATAATATTTAAATACCCCAAATCTTTTAGTTACTACTTTTAGTCTGCCATTTTTAACGCGAAATCTTATACATAACATCATTTCGGAGGATATTTTTGAAAATTTGATAAATCCCTTAAATCCTGAATAAAATAACATTAGGTCATTTCGTTTGTATCTGAAAGCTTGTCTTGCTTGAAATAACGGCTTTTTCGCTACTTGCAACTCATACAATTCATATTGTTCTAAAATCCGATTACCTGCGAACGCACCCAGATGTGTGAACATATTTGTGGTACTGGTTGCGTCCATTGGATGGCTGGAATATTGGAATCAGTCATTATTTGAAAAGTGTCATATAAGTGAATTTACCTAAGGGAAGTTATTTTGTAAGTGATAATAGTGCGCAAATTTAATCGTTGGTATTTGATTTCAAATAAGTGTTATTGTATTGTTAAACGTTAATAAATAACCGTTTTGTAAATAATATCATTCTAGAAATAAAAGTTTTTTTTTCGTGGGCTCTTGGAAATCTTCATAGACACGATGAAATCTTATCACGAATATATAATATGTTTGGCAGGTAACATTCCTTTGAGAGTTCCTGCTTTTTCCGCAATTTATAGCGCGGTTTGTTATTATCGGGCCAAATCTAAGGGTTTAGTTCTTTGAAGACGCCGCAATATATTTGTTTCGTCAAGAATTTGGAGGACTGTTGTATTAACGTGTCTTAATAAACGTTTTTTATGTTTTCGTGCAAAATTTTTTGTTTCATCTTTAACCGCGGGAATACTCTGATCTCTGCGTAGATCTTCGTTCCTTACGTACCACGGCGCATTGACGAATGATCTTAACATTTTGTTTTCGAAAGTTTGTAAAATGTTTAGATTCGTTTCACTGGTACAACCCCATAGTTGTATATGTATACCATATGTCCAAACCGGTTTTAGCACTTGCTTGTATAATAGCAGCTTGTTATCAAGGTTAAGCTTCGAATATTTTCCGAGCAACCAGTACAGTTCTCTGTATTTATTCTTAAGTCCTTCGCATTTCTTTTTTACATGCGACTTCCATTTTAATTTTGCATCGAGTGTCATACCGAGAAGAGGGTTCAGTGGCGCGATGGTTAGTGCGATGAACTGCCGCGCAGGAGGTCTGGGTTCGATTCCCAGCCGTAGCAACACCTAAATGATTTTTCACTGGCCCTCCTCTCGTGATGATCTGACAAATCATCCGAGTAGTATCAATTGTAGCTTATCTCAACTTAGCCGTTCGGAGTCGGCATAAAACAGGAGGTCCCGCCATCGTGCAAGAAGTACACACGCACACATGAATGGTTGTGAGAAAGCTAGGCTGCTAGGCACTGGGTACTAACGAGCCTGTTGCGCCAAAAATTTGTATTTGTATTTTTGTCATACCGAGATATTTCGCTTCATTTGCAAATGGGACTCTAACCGAATTTAGAAATACAAGCGTTTTGTAATTTGATATTTGTTTCCTCTATTGTTGTGCCAACTGCTAGTATAGCAGTATCGTCAGCAAACGTTGCAACTATTGTATCGTTTGTTTGTGGGATATCACGAGTGAATAGGAGGTACAGGATTGGTCCAAGGGCGCTTCCTTGCGGTACACCTGCCATTATTTCTTTGAACTCGGAAAATTCGCTTCCAAGTTTCACACGGAAGAGTCTATGCTCGATACGACACGAGGATTTTATATAATTGTTCTGGCAGAACTTGAATTAGTTTATACGTAAGGCCTTTGTGCCACACCTTGTCAAAAGCTTGCGACACGTCAAGAAATACGGCTGAGCAAATTTTCTTTTCTTCGAAAGCTTTCTCAATTACATCTGTAATTCGATGTACTTGGTCCACCGTTGAATGTTTACTTCTAAACCCAAATTGATGGTCAGGTAAAAGACGTGTCTGTTCAATTATGGGGTGTAAGCGACCGAGTAATATCCGCTCAAAAACTTTTGTGATTATTGGAAGAAGTGAAATAGGCCTGTAAGACTTTATTTCATTCGGTGATTTTCCTGGTTTTAGAACCATAATCACTTCCGCGACTTTCCACTGTCTTGGTATGTATTCTAATCTGATTGCTGAACAAGAAGCTTAGTTAATGCTTTCCGAGGCAACATTTTAAGAAGTTCTCCTGTAATCAGGTCATAACCTGGAGCTTTTTTAGGCTTTAGTTTCTGTATTTCCCGTTTAAGGTCGGCAATACTTGCATATCTTACTATGTTATTATCGGTTGTAATCTCGAATATATTAATGTTTTCATTTTGCGCTGGACCATCAAATGGCTTAAATGTTTCTTCAGGATGTGAGGCAAAAACGTCAGCTATTTCCTTATCGCTTTTTGCCCAAACGTCTTGAGTTACCCTAACTGGCGGCACAGCGACTTTTGGCCGTTTTATGACTCTAATTGCTTTCCAGAGCGAATAATTCGATTCCTTTCCAGCGGTTACGCTTTGCAGATAAGTTTCTATTGCATGGTTTTTAAAATTTTTAATCGAATTTGATAGCAAATTACTCAACCGATTGAGATGTGTTTAATATTTTGGGGCACGAGTTTGGTGCCATCTTTACGAGCTTTTCTTATCTTACTAAATCTTGTATTTCTCGGGGGTACTTAATTTTACTATAGCTCACAATTTTGTTCTGTTGAGGAGTATTATTAAATGCTGCTTTTTGGATGGTATCGATAAAGGAGTCAACCGCGACTTCGAGTTCCAATGGGGTTCTAAGCGATACACACAGTCGGATATTATTTTCAATATCGTTTTTGAAACCTTCCCAGTTAGTTTTCCCGTTTTTTAATCTGGGTAGTTTTTCATTTATAATCAGTGACTCGCTCGTTGTTAAAATGACTGGAGAATGATCAGAGGGAAGATCAAAGCATTCTTCAACTTTGATTCGATTGGACGGCAAACCTTTTACAATGAAAAAATCGATAAAATCCGGTATTTTTCTAACATCAGTTGGCCAGTAAGTTGGTTTTCCCGTAGAATGAAATTCGGTATTGTACTTTCTACCTACATCATAAAGCATCCTACCTTTCTGTGATATGCATCTAGATCCCCAGAATGTATGTTTTGCATTAAAGTCCCCTCAGAGGACAAAACGTTGTCCAAGGGAATTAAGCAAGTTTTCAAAGTCATTTTTCTCAACCTTGCAGCGTGGCGGGCAGTAAATAGACGATATCTTCAGAAAGGATTGTCTGCTTTTGACTTGTATAGAGCTGCTAACTTAATTTTAGATCAATCGAATGTTCGATACACTCTTTTATATATAGTGAGGCTCCACCTCTAGCCTTATTCGATGGATGTAGAGCATGAGAGTCGAGGTAACCTTTAATTTTTAAATTCAAATTACTCTTTGCGTGAGTTTCGGATATTAAACAGATGTCTATATCTTTTTCCTGCATTCAAGTTCTCCAAGTTTTTGCCAAAGGCCATTGGCATTCCACGTAAGAATTTTAAGCAATCTATTCATGTTAAAGGTGGGGTACTTCTATTGCGAATACTATTTTCGAGCTTAACGAGCCTGTCAAAAATAAGTTTATTCGTTTTACATTTGAAACTGGGTCAGGTGAGATATTTTTTTGGGCGTTATTGGATACTATAGCTTGAGCATACGTTTGTACATTTGGTTTTGGATGTACAAGATCCGAACGGATATCTGATGGCCGCGTAGTTTGTGAAAATTTAGATTTTTCGGTTATGGCCTGCTTTGATAAGTGTGTGTTTAAATAAATCATTGTTAAACTCAAAACAGAAAAGCGTTTTATCTGTCGAAGTCCGGCTTCATACAACTAAATGAATGTGAAATCGCTTTCTTAATTCTATGGTGCCAAGTAGAAAAGGGTAAAGGAAAAGTAAATAGAAGTTTTCCGCAATTGACGAGTGGAAAAGTTTGAAAAGCGCCTCTACATGTAAAAAAAATAACATGTTAAGTGCTATAGAATTAAGGGAAATTTTCATTTATACAGGATTACCATAAGAAAACTGTGTTGAAGACGAAAATCCAAACGCGTATTTCCAAACATTTTACTATTAGGCAATGTACAAGTTGATATGGCATTTAATGGAATAAATAATGGACTTTTAAAATATATGAAATGCTGTGCGATTAGATTACATTTAAATACAAAAATGTAATTTTAATTTTGTGTTATTTTCCCATACGAATAGCACCACTTTTGCGAATAGTAGAGAAAAAAGGAATATAACAATGTATACCAAAATGCTAGCCTGTAGTCGTCAATATTAGTTTGAAGATTTAAATTGTTGTTGTAAATCCAGATATTAATTTTTCGAAAAATGAATGACGAAAAGCAGTCGGTCATCTCTAATATCATAAGATTGTTGGCCTAAAAAAATTGAGTGCTTACCAAATTTTCTGAAGGCTTGTCTCTTTAGAGCCATTCGTCTTTTTGCTACCTGTTGAAATCAAGTTTTTTTTCTGAAGACTTAAGTCAAGAGAAAAACATTTGTTTACATTGATAACTCAGTTAAATATTATTCATGAAAGCAAAATTTGCAAGATAAAATTATTATCTTAATTACTCCAAAATATATAATGGGTATAAATAAAGGGTCCGCCAAATAACTTTTTTGTTTGAAAATGCTATAAAAAAACTGAATATTTTCTCAAATTTCTTTTTTTATTTGAAAGTCCAATCCTTCCGGTTAAAATTGGAAAATAATTTCATTCAAATGGCTGCCTCTGCTGGCCATGCAGTAGCCTACACGAAGGTCCAATTTGTAAGCACATTATCGATTGTGTGCAGCTGTATTTCACCAATGGCTTCACGAATATTGTCCTTTAAAGCGTCAATTGTCTCTGGCTTCTCGGCGTAACACTTATTTTTTACGGCACCTCACAAATAATAGTCCAATGGTGTCAAATCGCAGCTCCGAGGTGGCCAATTGACATCAGCTCTGCGGCTGATAATGCGATCTTCAAAAACAGGGCGCAAAACATCGAGTGTAGCTTCGGCTGTGTGGCTAGCCCCGTCCTGTTAAAACCAAATGTTTCCAATATCCTCCTCTTCAATTTTTGTGAATAAAAATTCGTTCAACATTTTCGAAGAAAAATGGCCCAATTATGCCTCTGGACCAAATTCCGCACCAAACAGTGACTCGTTTTGGGTGTATCGGCTTTTCAATGTATGCGTGCAGGTTTTCTGTGCCCCAAATGCGACAATTTTGCTTGTTTACATACCCGCCAAGATCAAAATGAGCTTCATCTGAAAAGATGATTTTTTTTGGTAAAATCGACATTTTCTCTAAGTCGATCGCAGGCCCACTTAGCGTACCGAAAATGCAGTGGATGGTCAGGCTTCAACTACTGAACCAATTGGACTTTGTATGGCGTCATACCAAGGCCTTTATGCAAAATTCGTCTCAATGATGTCTCCGAAATGTTCAATTGTTGAGAACGACGGTAAATTGATGTTGATGGCGCTTCACGCACACTTTCTGCCACAGTAGAAATATTCTCGGGTGTACGCACTGTTTTTGGCTTTTCACGCTTTGGTTTATCGATGAGGATGCTAGTTTATTTCACTTTTTTCACAAGATAACGAACATACGGAGCTGACGGTGCTTCTCTTCTTCCAAAATCCGTACGCAATTTTCGCACACATTTTGCAACATTACCATGATTTTCAAAGTAATGTCGCAATATTTTCCAGCGTTGTTCAAGCGTATACACAACCATATTCGTTTAGCGGAAGGATAAAACTATTTATTTGTCAAATCAGACTTGAGCTAAGTGTTACCATTCACGAAATAAGTACTAGTTGAAAAAAAAAACGTTAGATGGCGGACCCGTTACAAAAGACTTAAGTCCACTTACGACCTTAGTACGAAACAGTTTTTTTTTCTAACAACATTAATAATTATTCTTCACAAGAAAAGTGAATTTTAAATTAAACTAGTGGTGGGTGCACGACTAGCCATAATCTGGTCCTATAATTATAGTCCATCATAAATTTGTTTAAAATTATTTCAAACAGTAATGAGTAGGGATCGGATTTCCATGCAAATGCATGTTTTTTTATGAACACCTTGGATGCAAGGCAACTTATTATGTATACGTATCATGAAATTTCCTTTAAAATGGCATTTAACCGTTAGTGCATATTTTTGCATATTTTACTATAAATGCATATTTTGCAAATTTTTGTGCATATTTTACTATATTTGCATATTTTTTATAATATTAATTCATATTTTTGGAGCATATTGTTCAAAAATATCCCCTTTATGTCAGTGCATACGAAGCTTAAAACTATTATCTTTTTCTTTTGTTCATTTCACAATCTTGAACGATGTTCCAACCCCACATTATACCTATTGCACTATATAAACAAAGCTGCATGTATGAGCTTGACTAGAGTGTGGCGGCAAAACATTGAAATGAAATGCCTGGGACTGTATTAATGAGATCGAAATTTAAACGATACCCAGAAGCGCCAAAATGGCTACAAAAAGCTTCCGACGACACAAAGCTAACCAAATTAAAGTGTGTGAGTACAACGTGCTAAAGCTTAAAGCTAAATTGTCTGCGCACAATGGTGTAGCTGCCCGCTGCAGTTTACGTTTACATGTACAACAGGCTAGCGGTTTCGTTTGTTTGTAGTGGTATGGATGTCGATGAATGTGGAACTAACTGTTAGTTTTCCACGGAAATTTTCACATTTTAATAGATTCCACTTGCCACTACATTGTATTATAGTTTTCCATCCTATTAACAGTCAATCGAAGCAGTCGATATTTTTTATTCAGTGGTCTACGCATAATCGTGTTTAGTCAGTAGAAAACTAATTTCAATCTTTTTAGAATAGTTTTGCTTGGAAAATGTAAGAATATTCCTTTTGAATTTATGATTTTAGTTAAAAAAAAAACAAATTTCAGCTACAATGCCAAAAGCGAAGACATCCATTGCTTCAAATTTGAGAAGATATGTTTCAGAATACCCAACGATTTTTAAAACAGATGGAGGTGTTTTGTTCTGCAAATTTTGCAACAAAAGCGTTTGCTTTGAAAAAAAATTTCAAGTGGATCAGCATTTAAAAAGTGTTAAACACTTAGAATTTGAAGGAAGATCTGAAGTTCGTCCGAAATCCCAACAACTGCTGTCCTTTACCAATACAGCCAACAACTTTTCAATGGATTTATGTGAGGCGTTTATTGCAGCCGATATACCATTAAGTAAGCTTAGTAACCCTGAGTTAAGAAATTTTTTTAAAAAATATACAAAAGAAATTATACCGGACGATTCTACTTTGCGAAAAAATTACGTTGAAAAAATTTATAATTCGCTCTTTGAACAAATGAAAATTGATCTAAAAGATAAATATTTGTGGGTTTCTATTGATGAAACAACAGATATTCAAGGACGTTTTGTTGCTAACGTAATTGTGGGTGTGTTGGACCTAAACGAAGAAGAAAGTAAAAAGAAATTTTTAATAAACGTAGTCCAATTAGAAAAAACAAACCATTTTACCATCGCTCGCGCATTTGATGAATCCATGAATTCAATGGAAATTGATAAAAGCAAAATAATCCTTTTTTTGACCGATGCTGCGCCGTATATGGTAAAGGCAGCACGTGGACTAGCACTGTTTTATCCAAAATTGTTGCACGTCACTTGCTTAGCACATGGAATGCACCGAGTTGCAGAAGAAATAAGGAGTAATTTTCGGAACGTCGATGGATTAATTTCAAACGGCAAAAAAATATTTTTAAAGGCACCATCACGCGTCGAAATTTTTAAAGAAAAATATCCTTTGACTCCTCTTCCGCCTCAGCCTATTGTTACAAGATGGGGAACTTGGTTGAAGGCTGTTGAGTATTATGCACAAAATTATGAAGCATTTGAAAGCATTGTCAATGAGTTCGATGACTCCGATGCAGTTGCAATAAAAAATGCAAAAGAAGCCATGAACCAGCCATTGTTAAAAAGCGAAATCATATTTATAAATTCGAACTTCAGTTTCCTGTGTGACACCATAACAAAGCTAGAAGGCAGGACCACCTTAAAAAATCAAATTGATTTAATTGAAGATGTTGTTGCAAAGATAAATGCGGTTGAAGGACTAACGGGGGCAGTCATAAAAAAAAAACTTCAGTGCGTTCTGGCAAAAAATGAAGGATTTGCAATAATGCAAAATTTAAGTAAGACCTTTACGTTGGACTGCAATGACGAAAATAACACACAAAACTTTACCGTCGATGAGATTTGTTCCTTAAAAAATGCTCCACTTACTTCAGTTGACGTCGAGAGATCTTTTTCCTTGTATAAGGCATTCTTACGACCGAATCGCCAACGTTTTGAATTCGAGAATTTTAAAAAAAATTTCATGATATACGCAAATAAAACTTTTCAAAATGAATTAAGGAATTAAGGAATTTTTTTGAATTATTTATTTTTATTAAACAAAGGAAGATGTTTATGTTTACTTAACTGTGTTTTTTTTTTTTTTATTCAATTTTGATCTCGTTTTAAGTTATTATTTTATGACATCATAAAAATAAAAAATTTAATTGAATTGAATTGAAAAATTTCTTAGAAAATGTGTTTTTTATATTCAACCGAAATTAAGTTTAACTAATTTTAAGTGCATATTTTCAATGCATATTTTGCATTTTTAAGTGCATATTTTAAGCGCATATTTTGAGATTTTTAGTGCATGAAAATCCGAACCCTAGTAATGAGTAATGGTAATATTGATATTGAATTTTAATTTATTCAAAATAAGTGAAAACAGCAAATGGTTTTAACATTATTATAAGTGAACCTTGAATTGTAATGTTATAAAGGGTGATCCAAGTAGAGATACTTTTTTCAATAGCCTTTTTTGACAGATCACGTGTGAGTCGTGTCATGCTGTCATGTTATTTTTGTTTAGTATTGTTTGGCATTTCATAATGGAAAGACTTACGTGTGAACAACGTTTACAAATTGTTCAACTTTATTATGAAAATTCACGTTCTGTGAGGAATGTGCTTGGTGCACTTCGCTCAACTTATGGTCAACATAATCGGCCTACTGAGCGTACTATTCGCAACACCATCACCCATTTTGAGACCCAGCATTCATTATTGGATAATATTCGAAAAGACCACGTCCATCACGCTGTGCTGAAAATATAGCGGCCGTAGCTGAGAGAGTAAAATTATGCCGGTGCGAACGTAACCTTCAATGGCGACCGTTATCGTGCCATGATAACCGACTATTTGATGCCTGAAATTGAAGCTCGTGATCTCGGCGACATTTGGTTTCAGCAAGACGGCGCCACTTCTCATACATCGCATCAATCAATGGACTTATTGAGAGAACATTTCGGTGAGCACATAATTTCACGTTTTGGGCCGGTCGATTGGCCACCAAGATCGTGTGATATCACACCGTTAGACTTTTTCCTGTGGGGATATGTAAAGTCAAAAGCTTATGCCGACAAACCCGCTTCGATTCAGGCCTTGGAGGAAAACATCACGCGTGTCATTCGCCAGTTACCAGTCGAAATGCTCGAACGAGTGATCGAAAATTGGACTCAACGGATGGACCATCTGCGACTTAGCAACGGCCAACATTTGATAGACATAATCTTCAAAAAATAAATGCCAAAGAATGTTCTTTCAAATGATAATAAACATTCTCCATTAAATTTGAATTTTCTGTGTTTTTTTCTTTAAAAAAGTAGGGAACCTCGAAATGGATCACCCATTATAACTTCCGACAATTAATGGTTCTGAGAAAATTATTTTACACCTAATATAATGGTTTCTTTTTAAAAAAGCAATAAAATCTACATTAAGAGCAAACATTCCCAATTATAATGGAATTCAACGTCGCGTCGTTCAAGTGGCTGCCACGGCTGGCTTCGCAGTAACGCATTCTGTCATCCAATTTTCCCAGACCTCGTTGATGGCTTTAGACTGCAGCTTATGTATTTCTTCGATTATATTGACCTAAAGTGCTTGAATAGTTTCCGGATTGTTGGCATATTATCGGTCCTTCACAGTTAACCACAAAAAAATTCCAAAGAAGTCAAATCGCTGCGCTAAGGCCCAAACTGCAAAGCGATAACGAAGTCGTGCCTTCAATTACTAAGTCAATTGGACCTTGTAAGCGAATAATCCGAGTGTGCAGAATTCTCTTCAGGCTAGTGCGTGATATGTTGATCTGTTGAGTTCTATGGCGAGTTGATGTTCGTGAATTGTCTCACACTCTCAGTTACAGCAACCATACTCTCGTCTGTGTGCACTTCTTCTCAAATAGCGCACTGTTTGGGCTGCATAGCTCTCACTTTGGAAAGAAGATTTCAATATATCCTAACGTTATTCAAGAATAAAGCGACTAATTTCATTCTGCGGTCGTTCTGATGTCAGTATCATACGACTTTCTGTCAGGATTTCGAGCCGTACACAGCTGTCAGTATCAAAATAACCAATGATTTCAAAAGAAACCACTAGATGGCCCACCCTGTATAATAATGGGTACCTACCATATCATAACAAAAAAATGTTAAAACAAGTTTAAGTGGGTAGATGTATTAAAATCATTCACAATAGCGTAGTTATATTTTTTTAAAACTCGTTTGAGGCATTTTAGAGAAATTAAAATCTTTTTTGAGTTGCACTAAGGAGTTGACGAAACTTAAATTCTGTTATATTTATATTTTCAAAAAATCAATAAATTTAAGCACTATCCTTAAAATATTATTTTTAGGGAAAACTAAGTACACGGTATTCTTACACACGTATCAAAATAATACACATACATAAAAATTTCATTTAAATAAACGCGTTTGTTTTTAAGAAATGAAAATTCTTTTTTGGCTTAGTTATTCATCATTTATTGGCATTATATGGGAGGTATCATTAATTTTCTAGGATTCCAAGAATTTCCAGGACCACCAAGAACACACATAACCGAAATTACAGTCAAATCGACGTAGTAGTTTAATCTCCAAAAAAACTACAGATGCCAAGAACGAGGCCTACAAGGCTAAGCTGCATCTAAAGACGAGAGCTGCCTTCACCTCTATGGGCAAAGCCGGAGCGAAGAATACTGGCTTTTTAGAATAAAAAAATAGCAACAATAAGGCGCTATCGAGGACATAAAGAGGTCCCACTCCAGGAATGAAGATTGCCGACGACAGCGAAAACTAGCAACCACCCGACCCGACCTAAGTGAAGTGAGGACAGCAATATCTAAACTCAAGCTTAACAAGGCCGCCGGAAATGACGGTATTCCCGTCGAACTTTATAAAGCCGGCGGAGATGGCTTGGTAAGTAACATCCACCAACTCATAAGCCAAATTTGGTCAGATGAAAGTAAACCTGAAGAATGAAACCTCAGCATCGTTTGCCCGATCTACAAGAAAGGAAACACACTGAACTGCGCCAACTACATAAATCTCCTCAACATCGCCTACAAGATCCTATCTGCCATAATATGTGAACACCTGAAACCGTTCACCAACAACCTGATCAGCCCAGTGTGGTCTTAGGCCAGGAAAGTCCACAACTGGTCACATATTCACACTTTGGCAGATACTGGAAAAAAAACCCAAGATGTCAAAATCGATAACCACCACCTATTCATCGATTTCAAAGCCGCATACGACAATATTTATAGAAACGAACTATATAGAGCCATATCAGGATGAGAATTATCACTTCTCGATCATGGTCGTAACGCCTTTCATGTGACCTGTTTAAGCTGAGATGATTGTGCAAAACTCCCGGACCAATACAACAGCCACAATCTTCCATGAATTGGTGCAACTACAAGCATATGCCGACGATATTGACATCATTGGTCGGACCCAACCAAAACAAAATTTTGAAAATTTGTGTGCACGAAAATGTTTAAATAACAATAAAATTATACAGTGTAAAGATATAAAGATATTTACCCTTGCAATATTTGTTCAACATGATCGCTAAGAGAAATGTTCATCTCAAATAAAATATCACTACATTTAAAATGAGACTTGGAAAATAGTGGCGCCATATAAACACAATTGCAACTTATGAAACTTAATGCCACCATGCTAGCCATTGCCCATTATAGCAATACTCGCACACAAATTGCATAGCCTTCTTCTTTTTTTATAACAACGAAAAATTAAACTATGAGAACACAATTGAAATAATAATAATTATTTTTTTTTTGATTTCGATTAAGAGGGCCAAAACACACTGGGTTTTTAATTATAAGAAAACAAAAAATATGTTCAGATCCGAGTATAAACGGCAACACGTAAAATGCATAATGGCACCTTGTAGCACATCACGGCTACACTCGCCCACAAATTGCGAAGCGATAGAGGCTCCGATGGACATTTTTATTTTACTGACATTAACTACATGCAAACAAAACACAACATAAACCTCAGGGACCAATTAAAGCAACAAAAAACAATTTTAACACATTTCTTGCTGACAAAACACCGAAACTAAACGAATATTAATGAACTCACTTACCGGCAGCCATTGCATTGGTGAAAAATTTCATACCAGCTTGTAAAACTAAATTTCAGACTTATTTAATCACTTGCGTATTTCGCAGATGGATTAATCACTTATACACACTATGCGCGTATTTTTGGATCGCAATTTTACAGATTTCCTTCAAAATTTTACGATTTTTACTTCGGCTGTTTTTTTCTCACATCACTTTAGTTAACAGGAAAACTAACTGCATTCACATTCCAAATTCAATGTCATATTTCAAGCCTAAAAATATGTGAGAAAATAAATTGAGTTTATTAGAGTAGTTAAATTGTATGGAATATTTTTGTGTGTTAAGGTGCCGTCACACCATGCAAGGAATGTGCTCGCAGCAAGCGGCTTTTTACTTGCTCGCAAACACTTACTGAGCAAACTTTCTGCAAGCACTTTTCGGGTCGTTACAACATGCAAGTGCAAACGCTTGATGCAAGCGCTTGCCGCAAGTGCTACTTCTTCGATTGCTGTGATTTGTGGACGGGTTTTGATTTGCCATTTTCAATTCGGCTTCATTTCTTATTTTCCCGAAAATTGATGCAAAATGGAAAGAGGGGAGGTTGCCCAACTTACAATTATTCTTCCATAAGGCACAAAAATGTAATTCCCAAAAGCAATTATTTCTATAGGCCTTACATAGTACTTGTGAGCGGAGTTTGAGTATTTTGACAGTCGATTGCTTGTGTAGAAGCTTGTTTGAGGCATTATGCAGGAAAATTCAAAGCATAACCGAAATTGTGATAGCTAAACTTCTGTAATATGTTGCAAATATCGGAATTGCTATAAAAAAAATAAAAACGAACAAAAAAAATCAAAACAAACAGGCATCGCACGTCTGGACGAAAATGCAGAATAGTCAAATGACAGATCAAAAATGTGGTAGGGTTGTCCCTTTTGCTCGAAACAATAATGGCTGTTGGCTGCCACCTGAAAAAATAATTGTTAGGAGAGAGGTAGATGGGTCAACACCTAAAAGCAGGCTACAAAAGAGTAACAGACTTTCAATTCCGTTGAATTTAAAATTTAGGAAGAGAGTTTCATAGCCGCGGTTCGTAACTGTCGAAACTGACGAAAGTTCCGCATAGGACAGTAAACCATAGTCGTGAGAGGAAGAAGAAAGTGGCTCCTCAGTAAAAGTAAGAAAAGTGATTGATTTGTCCAAACAGTGAAAAGAAGTCCTGAAATAAAAGACAGTATAAAGTTATACGGAAAATCCAGGAAGCAACCTTTGGGAGTTTCCAAATACAAGACCAAAAAGGAAAAGGTAATATTAGAGAAAATGTTGAATAGTGCAGTGAGTTAGTGATTTTTGTGTTTTGTTCTAGAAAAGAACCGAAGCGGATCAACATAGTTGTCCGCTGAAATTTTAAAAGGATCCTAGCTAGGAAAACAAAAAGCTGAACTCCGAAATTAAGAAAGTGGAGGAGCAAAAAGAAACGGGAGTGAAAGTAGCAGAATCAGTAACGGTGCAAGCCGTAAACGCATACCGCAAGTAGCAACACTCCGGTTCAAATACCGCCAGCGCCGTTAAGTTTTTTTATTTTTGCCACAGATAGAATCTGATAAATTCTAATTAAAATTTGATAAGAAATTAGATTACAAAATTAACCCTTTTAAAGTAATAGAAAAAAAATTGTTAAATTGAATTGCACAAAAATTATCTTTGAATATACGTCATATACGTATATAGTAAGTGAGCAAGGGAATCAGAATATAGAAATTTTAAAGTGAATTACAGCGAGTAATTAAAATTATAACACCGAAAAGCGACCTGGATGCTGTGGCCACTTCATCGTCAGTTGCGGACAAAAGGGTGAGTCAAAATTATATTATAAATTAGCTTTCACTTTAAAATTTGGGAAAGGTGGACCAGTGTAAAAATAGTTAAAAAGGCAAAAGACGGCATAAAGGCCCACACTTGAATAGGGGTATATAGATACGACGAGTATCCAAAGATAAAACCGCGTGTGCATACAATTTTGTTTGAAATTAACAAAGCAGTAAAAGGAAAAATTGTATAAAACGTGAGATGAAGAAGAGTAAATCAATTAAAATACAACAAAATTAATTTGATAGTACACAAACATGGAGTTTAACTAAGGGGGTTGTATCAGGATGAGGATGTTGGGAAAGGGAAGGATGAATATATTTTAAGAAAAAAAGAAGATGCCAATAAAGGGACCATCCAGCGAGACGATGGTCAAGGTAGGGTGGGTAGAGGCACCTTCTCGCACGCGTATAATACCAACGCGCAACAGTAGTCTGGCATGACAATTTTTTTTTGTAGACGTGTCTGGGGGACAAGTTCCTACGCCCTCCGAGCTAACAAGGCGGGTTCCAGCATGCCAGCAGAGGCCCCCGACAGGACACGTAACAAATGTTGTTTTTAAGCTTCCGGCGATTTGTTTACATGTACCATAAGTTAAGATGTTTCGGTAGAACTGCGCAAAAGTTAATCCGAAGCATAGCACGTATAGAGCTTACGAAAGAAGGCTGAAAAAAGCTAAGGTTAAAAGATCGGGAAAAAGGTGAAAAGATCGGCACAAGGTGTTAAGATTGAAAAAAAGGTGAAAAGATCGGGAACCTACAGGAGAATGAGTCAACACGATTCAAGTACTGCGTTGTATTTACTCGCCTTTCATGTTCGAGAGTACATCCTAGTGGATAGCGTGTTGGACTACCGTGCGGAAAACCCGAGTTCGAATCCCAATAAGATGAGAGTTTTTATATAAATAATTGCATTGCATTTCATACATTCATAATAACGAATTGGGTTTATAAGAGATTTTAATTACAATTAAGAGATTGAAATTGGAATTAATAAAAGTAAATAATAATAAACAATAAATAAACAAAAAGAAATAATAAAAAATAATGTTATTTTTCAACTTCGAGAAGATTTGCAAATATTTTCGTAATGACTTTTTGCGAAGCCTATAATTTGCTTCTGGCCTTTTATAAGCAAACTAAGATTTTTCTTTAAGGCTTATTAGAAGTATGATAAGAAGTCTTTTAAAAGTAAATAGCTTCCTAAAAGTGCGCCAAATGTTTTTCCATAAGACTTCCTACAAGTAATATTGCTTGAGGGGAAATAGCTTCGATAGTGCTTTATCGAAGCGAAATTGTAAGTTGGGTGGTGAAGATTTTTGTGGTAATCATATTGTGTTTGAAGAAGTAGCACACATAGAAAAACATATGAGAAGGTTACAATCCACTGTGCTAATCAATCGTTGAATACCCTCTCCCATTTCATCCTTAAATTAACCATCCCCAAAAAGTGGGCGTGTCACCAAAATTTGTTCAGAAAGATTATTATTATTTATATAATTTATTTTGAAATTTTTTGTAATGTAAATTCGGCAACTTACTTAAATAGAGTAAACTTATTGATTACTTTTAGAGAAAAATTGACATAAAACACTTGTCCAAACCAACGACTTTCACTTCCAGATACCAATTGGCAGTTTTCTGATTATTACCAAAAGAAATTTCGTTAGTAAGTTATTTTACTAAATTTTATAATAATAATATTTTTTTTTTATATTTGCGTACGGGAACGACATTTTTTAAAATTAATTAAGATTTAGTGAAAATTAAATATTTTTGAATAAACTTGTTTTAAAATTCATAAGTTTCGTTTAACTTTTATAAAAAAAGTAAAGAAATATTTCCAATCGTGATTAAGTAAATACGGAAAAAATAACGAGTGTTAACAGCTCTGTTAGATATTTAGGCCGCGTGCAAATGCATTGAAATCGGATTTAAATTGCGTCCACTGGGTAGGGATAAAAAAGTTGCCTTTTTGATGTGTAAATTGGATAAAGGGATTTTTTTAAACATATTTTTTTATAAATTTCCTAAAAGAATTAAAAACGAAATCCCTTTTTGCATGGTTTAATTATTTAAAAAGCCGAATTAATGTAAACAAAAGGTTTGCTTTTTTACTTTTATTGGCATTTGCTACTAGGAGCTCTATGAGAAGTACAATTCCAGACCTCGAAGATGAATAAAGGCTACACTATCGCTCTACTGACAGCCGACATTATATTAGAAGGCTCAATGTTATATAACAACTGACGGTGCACAGTTTAGCAATCCACTGTGGCGTATACGTATCATTAATACTCAATAATAACACGATCGTAGTAATTTTCAAAAACGTTAGACTTTATTGTTTATAAATAAAATTCAAATATAATATGTCTTTTTAAATGTTTTTTAATGATTCTTTTAAAGATAGATTTCATAAGATCGTAAATATAATGTAGTATAAATATATATATGTATTTCATAATAAAATAACAATCACTCTACGAAAACAATCAACAAATCTAAAAAGGAAATGCAAATAATTAAAACATTTAATTTTCAAACATAGACAACAAATCTTAAAAACGCATTAATTTTAATTGGGCTGTAACTATAAAAAAAATTACAAATATAGTAAATGGAAAAAGTTATGTATGTCGGTGGGCAATTGCCAAATAAAATCTATGGAAATAGGAAAAGCTGTAGAACACCTTTAATTACCAGTTAAATGTGTGCACACAAAAATATTAATTTATTAGTCAGTTATTATTGAAACCCGTAAATATAAGCAAAACATATAAGGTAATTAAAAAAAAAAACTTTGTCTTAGTTTAATGGGTACGAGTATGAAGATTAATTTGAGGTACGGACAGGGTGAGATTTCTTTATAATTATACTGTCCAACCGTTCTATTTGCAGTGAAATTTTAAACCAAAAGTGCACACAATTGATATATGTATTTTTTTTGGCAGGACCAGAAGGAAAAATATGTGGATTTGAAATTTGTGATATAGAGATCAGGTCTAGATGTAGTATACTAGAATGCATACTGCCAATACATAGAGTACGCATCACTGCTAAGAATTATACAGCCGTCTCAGACGCGGGCGGTAAGTGCGAAGAGGAATTTTCGTCGTTCGAATGCAACGACTATGCTCGTGTTTGATGCTGTGGTACCAATGTGAACAATGGGGTATCAATATCAGTGCCCCACATAGTAAATGTAGTCTATGTAGTTCTATACTCTTTGATTTTAGCAACGACCGAATGAGATACACTGTAATCCACGTACTTCTTAGATATTAACACTCTTTAATTACTCTTAGCTGCACAGAAAATTACAGAAAAGTACAGTTTTTTGGGTTCCACGAGAAAATATTTTGTACGAAAGTGCTCTGCTTTCTGTTACATGAGCCTGAGTTGGACAATCTAGAACACGTTTTTCTGCACCTATTTTTAAATGGGTATCTAAACATAAGTTTTAAATATCAATGTCTAGTTCTCAGTATTATTGTTTCTATTTTATTTTGTTTTATATTATATAAATGTTTTGCACTTAATATGTTTGGAATTTAGAATGTGTACGCATTATAAAAATTAACTCTCATTTAGGGCAAACAATGAATTATGCGTAAGTTTTAAAAATGTCATATGTCTTTCAGAATTTGACATATTTCGATGTAGAAAATTTGTACCCTGTCCAAGATCTGCACTTTTCTGTTCTGACATATTTTTACTAAGTTGTGCTGTTCTGTCTGCTAACATAAGGTCTGTTCCCGTATAAAATAATATTTACTGATTTCTACTGATTTTTACTTATTGCCGTTCCCGTACGCAAAAATAAGTAAAAGAGAGAGCTCACGAGAGAGCAAAAAAATACCCCTCCATAAAAATCTGTAAACAAATTTACTGCAGAAATTTCTGTTGCAGTAAAAATTAGTAAATTCTCAAATTTCTTGGTGTCGGGGTAAATTATCTCAGAAAGAGCCAAAATTACCAAAAAGTACGGGAACGCGTTTAAGTAAAAAACAGTAAAAATATATATTTTGTATGCCTTTTAAAGAACAAATGACATAAATCACCTGTCAAAACAAGCGAGTTGTCACTTTTAGATACCAACTGACAGTTTACTGATTTTTACCAAAAGAAATTTCTGCAGTAAATTTGTTTACAGATTTTTATGGAGGGGTAGTTTTTTGCTCTCTCGTGAGCTGTCTCTTTTACTTATTTTTGCGTACGGGAACGGCAATAAGTAAAAATCAGTAAGAATCAGTAAATATAATTTTGTACGGGAACAGACCTACTATTGACCTCGAGAACAGCGAAATGTGGTCACCGCTATTGTGAATATACCGAAATGGATTTTGAATTACCAAAAAAGGGGATATGTAGTCAACATCAGAGAACAAAGTACATCAACAAATCGTACCGAAACCGGCAGTAGACAGCTCACATATTGACGTGTTTTTCTACAAGGTAGCGCTAATGTCATCATCAGTAGACGCTATCATTTTTTTTCAGATTGAAGCAAATGTCAATTCTACTACAATTGATGTTTTTAATTATAACAAAAAAATTAATACAGCCAGAGAATATCGGGGGACAACGTTTGGGCCACTTTGTACTTATTCTGAGCAATCAATTCTGTTCAAAGATCTTTTATCATATATCAAGGAAGATATCTCATTAAGTCAAAAACCTTATGTTGTTTATTAGATATTTACCTTGAAATACACAACAATTGACGACCGTTTGATAGCAGCGTCCGAGATAGACGAGATATGGACCGGATTTAATCGATTTTTTTTTTCATTGTAAAAGATCTGCCATCCAATCGAATCAAAGTTGAAGAATGCTTTGATCTTTTCCCTGATCATTCTTCGGTCATTGTTACAACGAGCGAGTCACTCATTAGAAATAAAAAACCACCCAGACTAAGAAACGGGAAAACCAACTGGGAAGGCTTCAACAACGATATTAAAAATAATATTCGACTGGTATCGCTTAGATCCCCATTGGAAAAACTAAGACAAGTTCTGTCTGAACAATTATATAAAATCTTCGTGTAGTATCTTGAGTATAGACTCTTCAGTGTGGAAATTGGAAACGAATATTCGGAGTTCAGAGAAATAATTGCAGGTGTACCGCAGGGAAGCATCCTTGGCACTCTTGTAACTCCTTTTCACAAACGATACAATAGTTCCCACGTTTAATGGCGATACTCCTATACTAGTAGTTGGCACAATAATAGAGCAAACAAATATGAAATTACAAAATGACAAAATCCTGGCGGATTGCACTTAACGAGAGCAAATCGATTCATGTAGATATTACGTATAAACATTACGTATTTGGACATATGGAATACACGTATGGGATAGTACCAGTGAAACGAATTTAAAAATTTTACAAACTTTTAAAAGCAAAATGTTAAGATGATTCGACAATGAGCCGTGTCATGGAACATAAGGAACGAAGATCTACGCAGAGATCTCGGTATTCCCGTGGTTAAAGATGAAACGAATTTTTTTTTCACGAAAACATAAAAAACGTTTATTAGGACACGTTAATATAACAGTCCTCCAAATTGTTGACGAAACAAATTTATTGCAGCGTCGTCAAAGAACTAAACCCTTGAATTTAGGTCGATAATCACAAGACGCGTTATAAAATGCGGAAAAAGCAGGAAAGTTACCTGCCAAACATTAATTTATGTACTCGTAATAAAATAATTGTTAGATAAGTCGCATACTTAGTTGAAATATAAATACAAAAAGGGTGGTGGTTTAAATGAGTAAAAATCTCACACTGCCGTGAGCTCGTGCTCAAAGTGTCTATGAAGATTTCCACCAGCCCACGGGAAAAATAAGTTTCATATCTCCCTTAAGGATAGTCTTCTAGGATAATCCTAAATATTTGTTAACAAAGTACAAAGCATTGACGACTAATAATTTTTACAAAAAAAAATTGTTAATAACAACAACTTTGATAAGGTTTATATCTATCTCTTGTATACCGATTAGATTTTCTACTAGTAATGCCAATATTTCTTCAATTAATCTTTTTGATTCATCAGATTATCAGGCATTTGATACTTTTAGCAAAGAGTATAGAACTACATATTACTAAGTGGGGTACTGATATTGATACCCCAGTGTGCACATTGCCATGCCAGCATCAAGCAACAGCATAGCAGATGCATACGAACGACGAAAATTCCCCTTCGCACTTACCGCCCGCGTCTGAAACAGCATCAACATTTTTAGCAGTGTGCGTACTCTATAGCTATATACCTCTTTGCTATTAGTCATAAAATTCTTTTAGAAAAACTTCATTCGTTTGGTATTCATGGTGTGTTTCTAAAATGGATAAATAGCTATTTTACTGATAAAACGCAATGCGTGAAATAAGGAAATTTCATTAAATAAACTGTAAAAGTTACATCCGGGGTTTCTCAAGGCAGGCATATGGGACCACTTCGTTTTTATATATTCATCAATGATATTCTTCTAAAGAATGCACACTGTTTGATATTTGCAGATGATATTTAGCTGATTGGTGTCAAAAAAAAACGTGTTACCATTAAACATAAAAACGTGTAAAGTCTTCATGGCACATCGTACGTAAGTCCCATTGATACACAACTACAAAATTTTCAACAGATTCTCGATCGCGAATCAGAGATTCGTTGGAGTCATCGTTGATGCAAAATTGTCGTTTTATTCGCACAATGACTATAACGGGTGATCCAAGTAGAGATACTTTTTTCAATAGCCTTTTTTGACAGATCACGTGTGAGTCGTGTCATGCTGTCATGTTATTTTTGTTTAGTATTGTTTGGCATTTCATAATGGAAAGACTTACGCGTGAACAACGTTTACAAATTGTTCAACTTTATTATGAAAATTCACGTTCTGTGAGGAATGTGTTTCGTGCACTTCGCTCAACTTATGGTCAACATAATCGGCCTACTGAGCGTACTATTCGCAACACCATCACCCATTTTGAGAACCAGCATTCATTATTGGATAATATTCGACCGAATAGACCACTTCCAGCACGCTGTGAAGAAAATATAGCGGTCGTAGCTGAGAGTTTACACGAAGACCGTAGAGAGTCGATTCGGCGCCGTTCGCAGCAACTCGGACTGACGTATGGAACGACTTGGCGCATTTTACGTCAAGATCTTAAATTGAAAGCGTACAAAATACAGCTTGTGCAACAACTGAAGCCGCTCGACCTTCCCAAGCGACATCGCTTCGCTCTATGGGCTCTTGAAAAGTTCCAAGAAGATCCGACGTTTTCGAGGCAAATTTTGTTTAGCGATGAGGCCCATTTCTGGCTCAATGGGTATGTAAACAAACAAAATTGCCGCATTTGGGACGAAGAGCAACCTGAAGAGATTGAAGAACTGCCACTTCATACAGAAAAAACAACGGTTTGGTGTGGTTTGTGGGCCGGTGGAATCATCGGTCCATATTTCTTTAAAAATTATGCCGGTGCGAACGTAACCGTCAATGGCGACCGTTATCGTGCCATGATAACCGACTATTTGATGCCTGAAATTGAAGCTCGTGATCTCGGCGACATTTGGTTTCAGCAAGACGGCCGGCGCCACTTCCCACACATCGCATCAATCAATGGACTTATTGAGAGAACATTTCAGTGAGCACATAATTTCACGTTTTGGGCCGGTCGATTGGCCACCAAGATCGTGTGATATCACACCGTTAGACTTTTTCCTGTGGGGATATGTAAAGTCAAAAGCTTATGCCGACAAACCCTCTTCGATTCAGGCCTTGGAGGAAAACATCACGCGTGTCATTCGCCAGTTACCAGTCGAAATGCTCGAACGAGTGATCGAAAATTGGACTCAACGGATGGACCATCTGCGACGTAGCAACGGCCAACATTTGATAGACATAATCTTCAAAAAATAAATGCCAAAGATTGTTCTTTCAAATGATAATAAACATTCTCCATTAAATTTGAATTTTCTGTGTTTTTTTTCTTTAAAAAAAAGTAGGGAACCTCGAAATGGATCACCCTTTATTATAGCAAGGCCTAATTATATGCTTGGTTTTGTCAAGCAAAAATACAAAGAGTTCTTGCGCTTTAAAATTGATCTACACGTCGTTAGTTTGACCAATTCTTGAGTACGGTTCTATTATATGGTTTCCTTCTTTATCTTTTGATAAAACTCGCATTGAAATAGTTCAAAATGCGTTCACTAGATTCGTAGTCCGGCAACTAAATTGGGGAATTGATACACCCTCATATGCTTCGAGATGTGCCTTAAATGGGATTAATTCTTTAGAAAAAAGCGTATGATGATTTTTTTTTGCATATCGAATTCAATGCCAGCAAATAATTATAAATTTTTATTCCAGAGAGAAGATTGCGTCAACGTCACTTTTTTAATAGACCCAAACAGATGTTATTATGGATGCAATGAATCTTTTTTAAGATGTATTGACCTATGCAATGAAATTGATCTTTCAATAAATAGATTCAAATTTGAAATTGATCTATTTAATATTATACATAAGTTTTAAATTAAATTTAATATATTTCTTTTATTAGGTTTCTAATAATCTGTAAGATTTAGTTCTGTTGATGAATAACTAAATAAGAAAATACATAATTCCAAAGACAAAACAGGTCGAATGCAAGAAAATCTACAAACTCCAGCCTCAGAATCGTGATAGGGACGACATGAAAGACAGCTAAGGTTCCGGTGTAAGAATCAAGCGATCGCTTATACCAGAACGTTTGGACTGAATAAAATGAAGCCCCAGGATCAAAGTAAAGTATACTAAATGAATTAGAATTGTCTAATCGAAAGAAAAGCCTCGCTAATCAAATAGAAGAAAATAGAAGAACGAGTTAAATTAGCTTAACCAAGGTCAAAATTTTAATAAAAGTATCATAGTTTGGCGAATATTTGTTCCTTGTTATTCAACTTCGGACGGCATATTGTGGGGACATTACTCGAATTTGGGAATGCTGGCTCTATGTTAGTTAATACATTTTTTTGGTAGTTTTAACATGTTTATAAAAAAAGCTGATTAATTAATATTTAATAAAGAACTCGATCTTGAATTACTGCAATGTGTAGGTAATATAAGCTACGGGAGTAATATAAATCCTTTTCTACTATCTGCTATGTAAGTTAAAATAAATAAATGCATAGGAGTTATGTCACCAACTAGAACTATTTATTTAATATATTAAATTAGCCCATTTGTTTATCTTTTTAAATGATAATATTCCTATCTAGTTGACAACGTAACATGAACGTATTTAATGTTATTTTTTGATAAATTCAAAGCTCAAGACGAATGGTTAAAGCGTAAAAATACAATTAAATTGCGAGAAATCATTTTAGAAAAAGCTTAAGAGTAAAAATCAGTTTTTTTTTGGCATATAAATCACAAGAATTCAGAAAGAAAAAATATATATTTTAATATCTATTATTTGCTTAATTATAAGTTATTTATATATATTTATATAAAAGATTAATAGCACACCATTCCTTGTCATGCAATTAATTAACTAACTAATGTTATATTTAAAATGTGATTCTATATACTGTAAACTGTAAAATTGAATTATTGCGTTTGGTTTTTGTTTTCATATTATATAAACCGTATATATAAATGTTTGTATTTTAAGACAAAAATTTGTAATTTCAATCTTGAATTCCGTTTTTTGCTTTGGTTAATATCGCGATTTGTTAGGCGTGTTCTAAGTGAATAGAATATGAGAAAAAGAGAAGAAGAAATGCTGACTTTGGTTGATTGAAAGAGAAAGAAACCTATAAAATGTAAACGAGTCATCTTGTCAGGCGATGAATATCTTTTTATCGGTTGTTAATATTAGATTATATTGTTATGGTTGGACCACTTTGACTTTGCGCTCGATTTCAGCCCTGCACATTGGGCAGATGTCAACCTTAAGCTGACAATTAAGGCAACAGCACATATGTCCACATGGTAGGAAAATAATACGAACCTGAAATGAAAGATATAGAATTTATATACAAAATGCAAGAATTTAAATTAAAATGTAAAATCAAAGATGAGGAGTAAGGGTGAACTGCAAAATAAAAAGAAAACTCCAACCTACGGTGTGTTTAACCTGCAAGAAATTATCATTTTTTTGTGTCAGAAAGTCCTCAGACTTGAAAAATACGAATATAACCATGGCATTCACTTCTAATTTTGGCGAAAATGGTGCGATTAGTACAGATTAATGTGTTCATACTTCGAGCGATGACGGTTGGGTATTGTAGAACGAGGATAGACCATCGGGTACTGGTCTTATTCAACCGGATTTGACTTACTTAACGATAAGTGCGAGTGTTGATAACAAGACAAAAAACAGCAGAATGGCATATTCGGACAACAGGTTATTTAGGAATCTCAAGGGTAAGTCAGGCCGCTTGAACAAAGATGGTGGCGGATGAACCGAAATGTCAACGGCAGCGCTCAATCCCGTAGTGGATACTGATGGCCCCGTGTCCTAGGGGTATCTAATAAATTGGATTTGCCCCTTCAGGTTGGGGGTTGTGCTTTGGGTTAACTACCCACGCATGGAAAAAACTATATGTTACGAAGCAACCAATACCCCCAGAAAGGACTGATCATATTGTTGCCGACCCTGCTAAATGAAAAAAGGACAACGACGTTCGTATCTGCACCTGGAATTTAAAAACATTAAGCAGGAGAGGTGCCGGCGAACAACTAGCGGAAGCCCTAAGCTGCTACATAGCGACATTACTGCCATTCAGGATATACGATGGGATGGGCCGGGCAAAAAGAGTATGTAAAACTATGACATCTACTATGGACCGTGTTATAGCGAGCAGAAACAGCGCCTATTCGGATGCGCATTTGTTATAAGTGCCAAACGTGCAAGAAGTCTTATGTTTCCAAGACAATAGCGAACGCATTGTAACAATTCGCATCAAGGCCAAAGTCTTATATGCTCTCACGATTCGACGGAGGAAAAAGATGATATAACTAAGGATTGCTTCTACGAGCTCCTAGACAAAACCTATGAGCGACTACCGAATTACGATGTTAAAATCGTGCTGGGAGAATTTAACGCAAAGGTAGAAAGGGAAGACATCTTTAGCATTATTGTCGGAAAACATAGCCTACACGACAATAGTCTGGTAACGGACTTAGGCTAATTGACTTCGCTACGGAACGAAATGCCTCGATATCCATAAGGGGACATGGCTTCTCCAGATGAACGAATAGTCAACCAAAGTCAATCACATTGCGATAGACAAAAGGCACGCATCCAGTGTTTTGGATGTACGAACATTCCGAGGGGCTAACATCGACTCGGACCACTATCTTGTTGCAGCCAAGGTAAGAATGCGGATATCCACCACGCCACAACAAACCAGAAATACTGTGAAAAAATTTAATGTCGAAAGACTCCAATCGCCAGAGACCGCCAAGACCTTCGCGCAACGCGTATCCCTTAACGTCTCGATTCACACCATACCAAAAGCATCGAATGTCGAAGAACAATGGCAACGATGCCAACAAGCCATTAGATCAGCCACAACTGATGGGCTAGGTTTCTCGTGCCCACCAGCAAGAAACTCCTGGTTTGACGAGGAATGCCGACAGATGCTCGCAGCCAAGAACGAGGCCTACAAGGCTAAGCTGCAGGTGGAGACGACAGATGCCATTGAGCTCTATAGGCAAATAGAGCTTTTCAGAAAGAAGAAAAAAGAGCAAGAAAAGCGGGCGATCTAGGATATAGAGAGGTGCCACTCCAGGAACGATGTTTGCAAGTTTTACCAAAGTGTAAAACGTCAAAGCCAAGGATACAGGGCTCTAACAGAATCCTGTTGAGATGAACAAGGAAATGTTATAGTTGAGACATAGTCGATGCTGAGAATATGGAAGAACCACTTCTGCAGGCTGTTAAACGGCGATGACGAACAACATTCCGCTGTCAGGCAGAACGAACAATATTGGCAACGAAAGCGAAAACTGGCAACCACCCGACCTAAGTGAAGTGAGGATAGCAATATCTAAACTCAAGCTTAATAAGGTTGCCGGAAATGACGGCATTCCCGCTGAGCTTTATAAATTCGGCGGAGATGACTTGGTAATTAACATCCGTCAACTTATAAGCCAAACCTGGATGGATGAAAGTATGCCTGAAGAATGGAACCTCAGCATCGTTTGCCCGATTCACATAAAAGGAGACCCTTTGAGGCATAAGACTGCTCAACATCGGCTAAAAGATCCTATCTGTCGTACTAGGTGAAAGCCTGAAACCGTTTACCAACAATCTGATCGGGCTTTATCAGTGTGCTTTTAGGCCAGGAAAGTCCACAACAGATTAAATTTTCACACCTCGGCTTAAGTGGCGCGCACAAGTAGAAACCGATCTCAACCAACTTGGAGTGCGCAACTGGAGGCAGTTAGCTAAAGACCGGGCCAATTGGAGACGCATGTTAGTTGAAGCCCCTTGTTCATTCGGGACTGTAGTGCCATCTAAGTAAGTAAGTATGCTTCGACCGATTCCGAAAATAAAACAAGAAGGCCACAGACATATTGAAACGTGGACGTCTATTCTAAAATTCTTATCCATTACAACTATGACTTATGAGAAATAAAGAAAACTGAACTCCGACGCCAACTAAGTAGAGCCGTAAAGTGAAAATTTACTGTTTGCCACAAAATATTCACTCACGACCCTCTATTCGCCTGATGATGGTTATGCTCATCAATTGCACACATGAAAAATTTCATACGGCACTTGCATTAGGAATGGGAATGGGCGGGAGGAATACCACACACTGTATGATATTATTGCTGTTATGTATTTGTTTTTATTTTCTTTGTTTTGTGCGAGTTTCTTCCACTGCACTGATGGATATTAGTTCTAGACGATCATCCAACCAATAAATCGATTGGCTGAAATACACGAAAACCATGAGAAGTTGCTATTAAATAAACGTTTATATAACACACCTCAATGGTACTGCTGTTAAAAGCCTTGTCAGCACCCTTAGAGAACTTCTCCAAAACGCATTACAATAACATTCCAAATGGGTCCGTCAGGGGTGATCTATTAACTAGGAAAAACAAGATTCTGCTCGGTCTCTGTCTCTGTCTCTGCGTCATAAGGAAAGGTGAATCACAAATTAGTATCAGCAATATATACGCTTTTAACATCGACGCCCGGACAAACAAGATCATCGACGGGTTTTATGGAACAAAAAAGCAACCAAATCGATGTGAAAACCGTCTAGAGCTTTTGATAAAACGGATAAGGGATAATGATTCTTATTTAAGTTTAACCTAGAACGGTTTTTATCAAGTAATTTGTGTATTTAATTAAAATTGTTGAATACCCAGTATAAAATGTTGACTGTTAAATATCACTGAGGCCAATGGGTATGGGGTGAACAGAACTGGTTCTCCTGCAAAACCATTCAATCTTTTGGAGTATAATTTGGAAACGAGTATACACTGACTGGTGAATAATTTTCAGATAAACATTGCACGACCTACAAGAAACAAGACCCACTGACACGTGTGACAAGAACGTTGACAATCGGCTAAATATTAACACTCCGTTAGGTTGTAGAAAAAAATAAATCAATCGATCTATACAGCCATGCCGAGCCAAGCACAAGTGTGTTTGTACGTGCATTGTATGTCGATACAAATTTATTGCAGCTTTTCAAACGCGAATAACTGAACTTGCCCAAGTTATAAAGAGCACAGTTCATAGACTGACTGACTGGAAAACGACCGACTAAACTGTTGATAACCACTGAGAAACGAGATTCCATCCCATAGGCGTGAATTGGGACACATTAGTATTTCACACACAATCTAGTCATCTATTATTGCTTTTAGGGCCTTTAGCTCGAATGCATTTATTCAACTAATTAGTGGTTAGCACCCAGAAATCCAGCAGAAAGTGAATGTAGTTATCCACTGGTTAGCCGAATAAATCCGTTCACTTATCACCAAAATACTTACTGTTGAGCAAACCAACATGAATGAAGTTAATGACAATACTGATATAGCTGAGATATTAAAATAATCGGTGGATAGAAATACCACATGATAGGACCAAACAAAAATACTCACATAATCCTCCATGCAAATGACACATTCTGATGCATTTATCATTGCATCAGATTCCGTTGAAGATTCACGAACCTTAGCAGGGCCCTTCGAAGTTGATGGCACATCCTCATGTTGTTGGTCGGTTTCTATTGCTTCTTCTGCTAACGGTGCAGAAGGATAACGATCACCACTACACTCGGCAGTATAACTCTCACGAATGTACTCCTCGATTGATTGTAAAATCAATCGACGCTCACGATCTTCTCGAATACCGGCTTCTTTAAGATCCTCATTGGAGATTTTCTCTAAGAATACATCGTAGTGGAGCAGCAGTTTCTGCAGGAATGGCAAACAATGTATAACCCCATTGACTAGGAAATTATAACCCAACAATGGATCAATGTTGGCTGCTTTCGATGAGAATTCCACGGGGCGAGAGTCTAACAGTCGCTGGTACTGCAACAGCCAATAGTCTTGTTGTTCGTTGGATTTTTGCGCCTCCATCGATTTCAGTGTGTCGCATAGTTTAGCTCGACGCATCTCCTGTTGCTCAAGGAGATCAGTCAAAATGTAGGTTAAACGCATTCGTTTGTCGGCCAACTCGTTTATTTGCTCGGTATTGAAATATTTCTTGCGTTCGATTTCAAATTGTGTCATACTGGCTAGCTGCACCTCGACAATACGAAGTTGTTCAACGAGACCCCATGAACGAGCATCATTTTGCGCCATCAAAGCAACAACCGCCTCCTTTTGTAACTCTTCGTCTTCACAAATAGTGCTCACGATTTCGTTGCGATTCTTTTCATAGTTGCGGTAGAATACCCCAAGTTGAGCAAATGTCGCATGTTCCCGCTGTAATATATTCATTGATGTTGCATCGCGCTCTTGTTGATAGGACTGTATTTTTGTTTCTTCCTCGCGTAGACGAAGGGATTCCATCATTGTCGAGAGGATTTCTTGTTTACGAAGTTCGGAATGTTCAATGTGAAGCTGTAAAGCACAAGAATATAATAAGAAGTTCAGCGAAATACCATTATCATACATACGTTCTCGAGAAGTCTTTGCTCTTCGAAATGCTCCTTCTCGAGGAGGGCACTATCAGCTTTGTTTTTCGCAGCTAAGAATTTGTCTATGACTATGTTAGCATTTTGTTCGGCTGAAATAAAATATAAGTAAACAATCTGACAAATTTGAAACGAACGATAGCCACTCACTATTTAAAATATCCTTTATTAGTTGATTGCGTTCGTTGTCTTTTTGCTGTTGTAATTTATTAACTAGGTGTTCCGTTTCGTTTTGTTGCAAAAGTACCGCTTTCAAAAGCTGAAATTTGAGAAATATACAAAATAATTGATGGGAATATAGTTATGTGGGTATGCTTTAAAAAAAACCTCTTGTTTTTGTTGTTGCTGCCTTTGTTGAAGCTGTTCTATGAGTGCCTGTAAGAACATTATTGTTTAGTTAGTCGGAATCCTATAAGTTATTACATAACACATACATTTTCATTGCCATAACCACTTACATCGATTGGCTGATATCTCATTTGGTTCATTTGATTGGTTTCGTTGTGGTTATGTTCTACGATTTGAGCTATTAAGGCCTGTGTAGAAATTGAAAGTTTAATCATTTATTTATTTATATCTATGTATGAAATAAACGTACAAAATTTTGTAGAAAAGTTCTTTCGTAGACACATATTTCGAATAAAGTATTTAAATAATGTGATGCTACTCATCAGTTCATTAGATCCAGCTTACAAGGGACAAAAATTGAACGTTACCCTAGAATGGTTCAAAACCCAGGTCCAGAAAATGATAAATATCTGCCAAGGAGCTAACCTTGACATCCAGGTTGGAAATTATTTATTGGGGAAACTACTCAATTACGAAAAAAAATTATTTTTCCTACAGGAAAAAAAGACAATAGCGTTATCTTGAATTGTTTAAGCGGGAACCCTAAGCTGTTACAACCCAGACATTACTGCCATCCGGAAAATACGATAGAATGTGCCAGATAAACAGAGGATGAAAAACTGTAACATCTACCACGTTCCTTGCGATTGTTCCGCAATAGCTTTTCGAATGAAAAAAATAGAGAATTCTTAAGTGGAATCGACGGATATATATTGTATCGGCGTCGTTCTTCAGATGACAACGGCAGGTCATCATTATGAAAGTATATTTGCCAGTTCACTTAAAGAACGGCCAGCGTTTCTACTTTACGGACGCAAATGCAGCACATGGAATGCTGCATCGAAGAAGTTTCAACACCAGAAGAAAGGTAATGCTGTTGCTGGTTTTGCTGATGCCTATTTGACTGATGCCCTCGGAATATACACATCCATGCCACGACGAAAGCAACTGTATTAGCTTGCTAACGTTTGAATTTGCTCGAAAACTATACACTCGACGATGCAACTGTTTCTGTGCCAGCGAATCAAATTCGTACATTGTTGCGATCATTATAGCCATATATCATCCATCGAACACGACCGCATTGTGGGACAAATATAAGAACGAGATGGCTGACGACATTTTGCCAGAGTTCGCACGACAACTTTGAATTTCGATCTTAAAATTAACGAAGAGGTGCGCAACGAAACGTTAGTTCTGATCGAAGACAATTCGGTCAAGATATCAAATTGCGTTGGCTGTTGGAAGGCGATTGAACTGCACATTTCGCTTTGAAGCCGCCGATGAATCTTCTCACGGTTGACAAGCCAACGTGTACAATGACCAAGAATTCGGCGACAGCGAAATTGATGCGAGAATGCAAAATCATCCTTTGGGATGAATGCACGATGGCGCATAAACGAGATTTGGAGCTTTGTAAAACGTCAAAGCCAAGGATACAAGGCTCGAACAGAATCCAGTCGAGATGAACAAGGAAATATTGTAGTTGAGACACAGTCGAAGCTGAGGATATGGAAGAACCACTTCTGCCCTTATCAGTGTGGTTTTAGGCCAGGAAAGTCCACAACCGATCAAATTTTCACACTTCGGCAGATCCTGGAAAAAAACTCAAGAAGTCCAAATCGATACCCACCACCTATTCATCGATTTCAAAGCCGCATATGACAGCATTTATAGAGACGAACTGTACAGAGTCATGTCTAGTTTTGGTATACCGCCCAAACTCGTCCGTTTGTGTAGGATGACGATAGAGAATTCTCGCTGCCCCATCAGGGTCGGAAACGACCTCACCGACACATTCGATACCAAAAAATGATTTAGGCTAGGCGATGCGCTGTCATGTGACTTCTTTAATCTGATTCTTGAGAGAATTGTGCAAAACTCCAAAGCCAACACCAGAGGCACAATTTTCCAAAAGTCGGTGCAACTACTAGCATACGCTGACGATATTGACATCATTGGTAGGACTCAACGTGATGTTGCTAGTATAGAGAAGGAAGCGGCGAAAATGGGTTTAGCAGTAAATGAGGGTAAGACTAAGTATATGCTGTCATCACGAAAGGACTCACAACATCGACGAATTGGACAGAACGTCACCATTGACAGATATAACTTTGAGGTAGTACGGGACTTTGTCTACCTCGGCTCCGCTATTAACTCTGACAACAACATCTCGTCAGAAATTAAACGAAGAATTACTCTTTCTAACCGCTGTTTCATCGGGCTAAGAAGGCAATTTAGTAGTAAAGCCCTCACTCGAACTACTAAGGAGATCCTAAATAAGACCCTGATCATCCCAGTCCTGCTCTACGGCACTGAAGCATGGACGATATCAAAAGCGGATGAAGAAATCCTTGGTAGATTCGAGAGGAAAATTCTTCGAAAAATCTTCGGTCCCGTTTGCGTTGACGGGCTATGGAGACGAAGATTCAACCAAGAACTATACGAGCTGTACAGCGACATGCCCCTGGTCAAAAAACTCCGCATTGGGCGTTTAAGATGGCTAGGATATGTAGAACGAATGGACACCAATACTCCGGCTCGCAGAGTCTTCGATTCCCAGCCAGACGTCGGACGCAGTAGAGGAAGACCTCGCCTTAAGTGGCGCGCACAAGTGGAAACCGACCTCAACCAACTTGGAGTGCGCAACTGGAGGCAGTTAGCTAAGGACCGGGCTAATTGGAGAGGCATGTTGGTTGAGGCCCAGGTTCATTCCGGACTGTAACCACTTAAGTAAGTAAGTAAGTTTCCAGTTTTTCGCATGGTCATATGTACGTTGCATGTTCGCGTGTTGGCAAACCGTCTTCTTTGTTTGTTTTTGCTATGGAAAACAAATCGAAAAACATTGTTTATCATATTTCTCTACTGATTTCAATTCCATTAAAAAAAAAACACATTGAAATTTGAACTATCTGTGTTATAGTATCACTCTGGAGTTTATCTGAAGGCGTAAAATTGTGAGGAGGCGAAGTTCGCGGGGTCCATTAGCTATTTTATAATATAAATTGTGTTTAATTTCTTTGATTGAGAAATTTTGATTTAAGAAAAGTTGTACAATTTTTCTAAATACCAGAATATTAGATTCTACTGTTACATCGTTTGGAATCAGGGCCCTCATTCCGTAAAGTGATTATCGTTTGACGATAACGTTTCGACGGTAGTCTGGCATCACGTAAGATCAATAATCGTTTTTTCTGTCGGCGATATCACTTTATTTGCTCATCATTGTGGCCAATTGACAGGGCAATTTTTTGAGGTGATGTTTTCATCGAACGTTTTCCTCGATAAAGCGATTGATTCGTTAGCTGTATAGCATTAGCGCCGATCACACCACAAAATACCCCACAACGTTCCATAAGAGATGCCCAAACCTTGAAATCGGCGACGAATTGATTGATCATGGACCACGGTGTAATTGAATACTCTCTGCTTATGCAGGAATAATTATCCACCAACCGGTGTACGTACGGGCTCTAATCAACCCGGTTGTTGGATGAATATCCAATATTGGATTTTGCTGATGGTTTTATGAATTGTGCGTTCAATTGGACGTAACGACGACCAAAATATATGCGAAGAATAATAAGTTTGCACAATTAGTAAGCGTTGTTTCAGCGCGAGTCTATTCATGATGAAATGGAAATGCATACTGAATACAAACATCATATAGACAAGCCAGTTGACAAGAATAACTGTAAAAATAACGCTATTGAAAAATATCTCCTATTGGATCATCCTTTATATAATAACCAGAAGTGCACCAAAAATTGATCCTTTAGGTACTCCACATTTTTAATTTTACTACCACACCAATTGTAATGTTTTGATTTTAGATTCAAACCATAATATATAATTCATATTCATAAAAAAATATTTTCACATCAAATTATTTCATAAAACATTGATTTCTTTCCAACATATTTTGGAGCGTTTGTTTACCGTATGTGGTATCAGCAGCCATTTTAGCGTTTTTGGTAATCAATTTTTAATATCAATTGAAATAAATAAGTTTGGTAGCACATTGTTACAAATCCCAGAAATTCTTTTTAAGAAACCTGAAAGTGAACCATTCAGAAGCTGATTCTAATTGAAATCACCTTTCTGGCAGTATATAACTTTGTTGGGGCGTAACAGTTAAAAGTTCAAAAGAAAATGCAGTAAGTATTTTCTTTAATCTTATTGCACAATGGACTCACTAATATCGAGATTAAAAAAAAATTCATCCGAAGATGATAACGCAAGAAAGTAAACAAATGCAGTCGCGCTTACTCTTCGTGCACTAAAACTCGAATGCCATTTGTTTGCAATGTGATTACTTTGAAGATAAAGATCGAACGGTATTGACCAAACCTGGTATTTCTTTTTTGATTTATAATTAGTTTGGGATATTCTTAGCTTATTTAAATAGTTTTTGATAATATCCGTAACAATTTTTAATTTTGACCTACGGTGGAACCATTGTGGAATTTGAGAGGCCTCCGAACTAAAACATCCTCCGTATTTCTTAACTCTCAAAAGCTCCCCTATGACATATTTGCACTTAACGAAACCAATTTGTCTTGCGAGTACCATAGCAGTGACCTATTAGCCACGGACTTCGTTGTTTTTCGGAACGATGGTCGTGAGAAAGAAGGCGAATCCTCTGATCGCGGTGTTCTTTTAGCAATACACCACCGTCTAGACTCAAAACTCTTCTCAACCTTGCACACCGCTAATTTTGAGTTAATTTCTGTAAGAAAGTACATCAAGGCGCAACATCTACATCTTCTGCTGCTACATTCGACCTTCACAGCCCTCCCAATCCTATCAGTTTGCCATAGACGCGATTTATTATCTGTTCAATGTTGTGGAAAGCACTGATGTTGTCTTAATTTAGTTGATTTTAAATTTCCTAATCTTCGATGGACCCTATCAAACGTTGAGTCCCACTTAATCGCTCGCTTCGAATCCCTCCTCAGATAAAGAGATACTTTTCACTGATAGCCTTTCCGAGTCTGGCCTTTATCAATTGAGTGGCATTACCAACAATTTAGGTAGATATCATGACTTAATCTTTTCATCTGACAATGACAACTGTGTTGTCTCTGAGAGCAATCCCCTTCAAACTAGACCGTTTTCACCCACCTCTTTCCCTCACATGGCAATATTAATAATACTCCACAAACTGATTTATCTTATAGTTTTAACTTCCATAAAACCGACTTCGTTAAATTAAACAACCTACTCAGCAACGTGAACTTCAACGATGTATTTGAAAACCCGAGCATTACTATTGATACTGCCGTAACGATGTGCTTCTCCAAAATTTTTAACTGTTTTAATCAATCAGTCTCATTCATGGTACAGAAGATTTCTTCCAATTCACCACCTCGGTTCACCAAAGAGTTACGATCACTTCGTAACACAAGAAACAAACTCTGGCGAGTTTATCTTGAATCTCGTTCGGACTCTAATTTTTTAAATTACTCTTGTGCATCTGCCAACATGCAACATAGCATAATCTCCAACCCCAAACGGTTTTTCCATTTCATTAACTCAAAAAAGAAATCAGATAAATATCCATCTACTTTAAAATCAGCTAATACTTCCTCAACCGATCCCAAAATCATTGAAACATCATTAGTTATACAACAAAAGACTTGAAGTTGATCTTGATTATCGGCCCTATCGAGGTATCCGTCGCAGCAGAAAATTCTCAGATTTTGTAAGATTCGGAGGATTTTTGCTTCGAAGTATTCTTCCGAAAAGCTGTTCGGAATATTTCTCCGATATTTTGTAACGCGTTGCGTTGAAGTGCGTTCAGGTGCAATTTTCGTGCAATTTTTGACAGCTAAGTGCCATTCTTTTTCCGATTCCCTCCGACACAAATTCTTCGCGGAATTTATTTACGAATTGTAGTGAAGTGAAGCCGATGTATTTGTTTCGTATTTATTTCCGATGACACATACCTCGAATTAAATTTAAACCTCCGACGAAGTATGCGTTGCGGAAAATTCTCCGCTCCGAGGGATACCTCTATAGGGCTGTATATTTCCTACATAAGAAGGTGTCCACAAACTTCATTAAATTCATTTGAAGTATCCGTGTCTCTCGTAGAAGCAAATATAATGAAACTGCCCGGTCCCGACGGCATACCTTCTACAGTTCTGAAAAAATTGTACTAACTTTTTAGTTCAACCCCTTACTGCTCTTTTTCAACTCTCAATATCACAAGGAGTCTTTCCTTCTCTTTGGAAGAGCTCTATCATAATCCCCTTACATTAAAAAATGCCAAAAAAACGAAATTTCTAACTACCGACCAATTGCTAAACTCTCTTGCATACCGAAGCTATTTGCAAGCATCGTTTGTGATATCTTATTTTTTAATTGCAAATTCATTTTTTCTCCAAACCAACAATGATTTCTTAAAGGTAGGTAAATAACCACCAACCTAACAGAATTTGTATATAACACTCTGTGCACATTAGAGAATGGCAATGAAGTAGATGTTATTGCCACTGACTTTAAAGCTTTCGATAAAATTTCACATGAAATCTTTTTTTATACTTAAAGCACTAGGTTTTCAACCGGGCTTAATTGATTTGATTAAATCCTATCTATGCTCCTTTTTAAGCCACATCCGGAGTACCTCAAGGTAGCCATCCTGGTCCGTTGATATTTATTTTGTCTATCAATGACAGTGACTGTATAATTGAAAACTCATATTTATCTATTTAGGCCGATGACATGAAAATCTTTAGGCAAATATCCTCCTCCGCTGACTCTTACCCACTTCAAAGGGATTTAAACAACTTTTCAACATGGTGCCAAAAAACTTCCTGGGGCTCAATGTCATCAAATGCCAGACGATGACATTCTCCCGTAAGCGGCTCTCATCAGTCGCGAGATCCTATTTAATATTATTTGGTGAGCCAATACCTAATGTACTTTTCAAGCGTGATCTGGTTGTTATCTGTGACAGAGAACTTAATTTTCGCTTTAATATTCATAATATAATTCTCGAACCCTTAGTTCCCAAAATCTCTCTTTTGCACATTTGTTAGACCTATGCTTAAATATGCTAGCCAAGTACACCCATTCCCTCCGTATTGAGAGGGTCCAACGCAGATTCATTTTTTTTGCTCTCTGTGGTCTCCCCTGGGTAGACAGTTTTAATTTACCCCCCTACGAGGATCGTTTGAAATAAATAAACCATCAATCACTTCAAAAGCGCCGTGAAATAGTCGTAATTCTACGGCAACAACGAGCCAATGACTAGAATACTGCGCCTGGCTAATGGGCATAATTCCTTTGATTTTCACTGTAGCAAACTTGCTCTACGAAATTTTTTTATTTCCACCTCATCTACCTCCAATCCTTAACCCTTTTTCTAATAAATAAATTTAGCTAGATTAATTAAGTCTTAAGTTCAGCTTGTACTAAGCTTAAATAAATAAATAAACACAACTTATAAGCGACCGCGAAGTACGATACTAAAATCGTTCCGGGAGATTATTGCTAAAGATAGTGGCTACGTTTACACCGTGGACAAAAACCGGGACTAAGCGTACATTTGGTGTAAGTCCCATCGGTGTAAACACCTCGAACAAGCACTTAATTGTTTAGGTCAGTCCACTTATTGGCTACGTTTACACCATGGACAATAACCAGGACTAAGCCTACATTTGGTGTAAGTCCCATCGGTGTAAACACCTCGAACAGGTACTTAATTATTGGCTACGTTTACATCGTGGACAATAACCGGGACTAAGGCTACATTTGGTGTAAGTCCCATCGGTGTAAACACCTCGAACAAGCACTTAATTGATTAGGTCAGTCCACTTATTGGCTACGTTTACACCGTGGACAATAACCAAGACTAAGCCTACATTTGGTGTAAGTCCCATCGGTGTAAACACCTCGAACAGGTACTTAATTATTGGCTACGTTTACATCGTGGACAATAACCGGGACTAAGGCTACATTTGGTGTAAGTCCCATCGGTGTAAACACCTCGAACACGTACTTAATTATTGGCTACGTTTACATCGTGGACAATAACCGGGACTAAGCCTACATTTGGTGCAAGTCCCATCGGTGTAAACACCTCCAACAAGTACTAAATTATTTAGGTCAGTCCACTTATTTGGGTGACCTGGACTAAACTGTTTATTCTACCTTGCGCATAGATGTCACTACAAATTCATATGAAGTGGTATACCAACAGTTATAATAGGTTATTGTCCACGGTGAAAACGTAGCCATTGGGGCTGATCTTGGGAAAACACCATTTAGTCATGTACGGTGTAAACAGAAAATTTCTGAGACTAAATTATTTAGTGCCGGACCAAATATAGTCCACGGTGCAAACGTAGCCAGTATTGTCGTGTGGGAAACAAGATTTTTGGTTTGTGTCCGCTTGTTTGATGATTCGCTATTGTTTTTTATTGTAATGTTGCAAGCAAGTGGCATACTGCGTTCCGTGTTGGTTCGTGCACCTAATACCCGGGGAAAAAGTAGGGTTGGTGTACTGACTATTGTCCGATCATGAAAGGGCATGATCGGATACGGTGCACTAAAATACAGTATTGCACTATGGTGATACGATATGAGAGTGGAGAAAATAAGTTGGAACAGTAAGAAGAGTTGGAATGACGTGAACTGTCTTTCTACCGTACCCTTTTGCCTATGGGATTTTGGGGTTTGTACAAAACTGTTCGCTTCTACTCTTCTCCCCCCACGCCCCAAAAACCCTTCCCAGAAAACGTTATCCGTATCCGAAAAAAATAAGAAGATTGAAAAGAAGATAAGTATCTCAATAGAAATATTTGAAAGAGAATACGTGACTGGTGCTCGTCGACCCCATAAATGAACCGGATAAAACGCACAGGGGTAAGATATATAATTAAAATATAAATATGAAGTGCTAAAAAGTTCTTATTGGATGTAATGTGAATGCGGGAGCCAGCAGTAGAGGAGTCTCAGTGTTATTATAAAGTATTGGGTAGCTAATCAAGATTTTGAGTGTGTTAGCTACCAAGGTGGGATATAGTGGTTATTCGCGAAGCCCTAAGGGGAGGGTTCACTCGGAGAGACACCAACATCTTGTCCTCCCATTAGAGTATCTCGATGTTCGCAAACAAATTTTAAGAAACGATGAGAGAGACATTTTCGGACTTCCTTCCTCAAAAAAAAAAATAACTCTCATTACCACCACGAGATAGGCATGAAAAAAAATTGCAACTGTTCGATAATTTGACAGCAAGATCCCCCCATTCCGATGAGCTCAGGACAGAGCACGACTAGCATGCCTGATCCTGCAATGACATTTTCGAACAACCTCCCACATTTGCCCGGACTGGCCTTCTATGATGTCTGTGGTTGGAGGTCATACGGGTGAACTTAGGTGGGAGGATGGAATCTCAAACAATTCGTTACAGTCGAAAATACAGCCTGCAAAAAATCAATGTTGAAGACTACTACGCAAGAGACAGCCCAGATCTTTAATATCTAATGAAGGTCATCTGTGACCTACCTACCTACCAGCAAGAAACCCTTGGTTTGACGAAGAATTACGACAGATGGTCGTAGTCAAAACAGAGACCAACTTACTAACCAAAGCTTGTGGGTAAGCTAGTGATTAGTACGTTAGACTGCTAACCGGGGGATCCCTAGTTCATATCACGAAAGTGACAAATATCCAAAAGCATAACTGCTTAAAAAAATAAATTTGTCATTCGAAGTCGGCGTTAAACAGGAGGTTTTATTCTTCAAAAATAAAACTTTGCAAAGGCGATCTATGGGTCGTTAAGACCGGGCAATCAATTTTATACTAGGCAAAGCTGCAAGTGAAGGCGAGAGCTGCCATTTCACTTTATGGGAAAAGAAGGTGGGAAGAACACCGACTTTATAGAAAGAAAAAAAGAGAAATATAGACGCACGAATGATTCCAGGAATGATATTCGAAAGTGTACAACGTCAAACTCAGAGATACAACAAGCCACCTCAGCTAAATGCAGCGCGCATGGATAATATTAAAATAATAATATATTCACTCGTTCCAATGATTTTTTGTTAAAATTTAAAAAAAAAAACTTACATCTTCTGGCTCATTTTGTCCTCTCGTAATCCCGTCTTCATCTTCTGTTGACATCTCGCCGGTTGATAAAAATTGCAGAATACTCGCTGTGCTACCAGTTAACACATCCAAAGTTGGCCATTCTAACGTCTCTTGATCTAATATCAAGTCTCGCAGTGTATCACAAGTTGCCAGAGTAGTCGGGAGCTGACGCAGACCAGGGTTCCCGCTTATATTGAGGATCCGCAAATTAGGCATGCAGCTTAATTCACTAATTGATTGTAAATTATTGTTGGATACATCAAGATGCTCGAGATATCTCATTTGATTTATTGTGTGTGGTAGTTTTGCAAGCTGATTGTTTGATATTAATAGTTCCTAAAAGCCAAGCGATTTTAATTACTACAAGACACCAAACAACACAAATAGAAGAAGAAATTCTATTACCCTGAGATTTTCTAATTTGTAAATTTCGTCTGGCAGTTGTTTGATGCGATTGAATTTCAAATCGAGCACCCTCAATAGTTGGAGATCACTCAATAGACCAATGGTGTTGTTGTTATTGCAGTTGATTATTGTTGTTAATTGGTTTTTGCTTAAATTTAGAATTTCTTTGCGTAAAACACGACAGTAAATGAACACACCTGAAGGGATTTCCTTTAGATTGCAATCTGATAAATCGAAATCCGATTCGGGAGTTTCCTTTGCCTGTGGAAAAAACCACAAACATTAGTACATGATTGCACATTAAGCTAATCACAAATTGTATGTTTTTCTATGACTCATCACATGCACCACTGGGGTATTCAAATGACACCCCATACTTACCAGGCACATTTTTCGCTCCAGGCGGGATTTGTATTCACTTTTGGAATGCATGTCAACGGCTTCAATGGTGGAGGTCTCGAGTATGTTCGATGTACGATTTTGTTCATCTTTTGTTAAACGGCAACCCATACATTTAAATTTCCAAAAGAAGTTGATTTCTTTTATTCCTGCGGACGTATATAAAACCAGGTTGAATGCACTTGTATTAAAATTAGTAACTAGGGCAAACTAAACAAAATTGTGTCGCAGTAAAGATTTTGAATTAGTAAATGGCATTAGGTTTTTGCGGTATTTCACTGGCAATTATGATGTGTTATTTGTCTGCGAAGTTAAGGAATGAGTTTACGATTATGTACCGATACTTTATTGTGCGAATTTTGTTATTTTTATTATGTTAATTGACTTTTTTATGAGGCTTATAATAAAAAACATAAATAATGGTTCAGACTGCAATCGCTTTGACGTCGTTCTGACAGCCGCGGTGACAGTTCATTAAACTGCGGAACAATTCTTACAGCCAGGATTGGCTGGAGGGGAGTCAGTAGTAGGTGATATCAAAGCGCACATTTTGAATGAAATCGAAAACGGTTGTCGAAAATGTTAAAATTCGAGATGTTTTTGTCAGAGTTAATAGCGGAGCCGAGGTAGACAAAGTCCCGTACTACCTGAAAGTTATATCTGTCAATGGTGACGTTCTGTCCAAGTCGTCGATGTTGTGTGTCCTTTCGTGTTGACTACATATACTTAGGCCCGGTTTTTTCAATGCTGAGTTAACTCTGAGTTAACCTAGAGTTACTAACACCGTTATTAATTTAATTCAGAATTAACTCACGAAGCAGTTTTTCAGTGCAGGATTAAATTTGACTCCGTGTGTGGTGTGGTGGTATGGTATATTTTATCGATTTTGCTGTCAAAAAGTTATCGAAATGTATAGAATCTGCAACAGCTCAGTTATCAGCTGTATGGTTTTTTTTCCCAAACAAATGAAAATGTTTTTTCGCGATCTGTTTTGTTTAGTCTTAAAACAGTCAAATTCAATTTTAAAAACAGTTTCTGAATATATCGTATACGTATTTAGTTTACAAAAATTTAATAAAATGTCCACATAAATGGAATTGAAAATAATTGTTTGCTTGGTATTTATCATCTGTCAAAATCATCTGATCATTTAATCCCAGAGCTAACTTACCAAACTTCCTGGGTTAACTCGAAGTAAACTCCGGACTTAAATTGACTGAATAACTACTTTCCCGAGTTAACTTGAGTTTAATCCCGAAACTAGGATGATCTCGCACTGAAAAACCAGGGCCCTCATTCCGTAAAGTGATTATCGTTTTGACGGTAGTCTTGCATCACGTAAGATCAATAATCGTTTTTGCTGTCGGTGATATCACTTTATTTGCTTCACGTAAAACAATAATCGTCAAATCACAGACGATTATTGAGCGAGTGCTCATGAGGTCTCGTCTTGCATTTATTTGGATGTTGTAAGGACAACTAAAGCATATTTCATGATTTTCAAAGCTGTCAATAGCCTTTTTATATGTTTTTAATTTTTAAAGACCATTATAACGGTCAAATTCCGGCATTTAAAATTGATTTTGTATTTAAAACATACAAAACCATTTGTAGCCCACTGTAATTTCTAGATTCTAAAAGTAGAATGTAAGTCATTGCAATTTGATCATATCTTTTGTGTATATGTCAAATTGGAACATTTACCTATGTTTACAAAATGTTTCACTAGCATGTCAATTTGCTTCGCCGTAACTGAGCTTCTTTCAAAAAAAAGTATTTGTATAAGTTTGTAATCATCAATTACTTAGGCGTTTTCCGTTGGGAAATCTAGATTTTTCCAATCATTCTGGTCGACTGTCATCCTGCACAGACGGACCAGTTTGGGCGGTATACCAAAACTAGACATGGCTCTGTATAGCTCATCTCTATAAATGCTGTCGTATCCGGCTTTGAAATCGATAAATAGGTGGTGGGTATCGATTTGGATTTTTTGGGTTTTTTTCAGGATCTGCCGAAATGTGAAGATTTAGTCAGTTGTAGACATTTCTGGCCTAAAAAATGGCAGATAGGATCTTGTAGGCGATGTTAAGGAGACTTATGCCTCTGTAGTTGGTGCAGTACAGAGTGTCTCCTTTTTGTGGATCGGGAAAACGATGCTGAGGTTCCATTCTTCAGGCATACTTTCATCCCACCAGATTTGACTTATTAGTTGGTGGATGTTACCTAAAACAAGGACCGGAAGGTCGTCATTTCCGGCAGCCTTATTAAGCTTAAGTTGAGATATTGCTGTCCTCACTTCACTTATGTTGGGTGGTTGGTAGTTTTCGCTGTCGTTGCTAATTTTGAATGGTTCGTTATGCCTGACAGCGGAATGTTGTTCGTCATCTCCGTTTAACAGTCTGCAGAAGTGGTTCTTCCATATCCTCAACATCGACTGTGTCTCAACTACAATATTTCCTTGTTCATCCTTGGCTTTGACTTTTTACACTTAGGTAAAAGTTACGAACATCGTTCCTGGAGTGGCACCTCTCTACATCCTCGATCACCCGCTTTTCATTCTCTTTTTTCTTCTTTCTGAAAAGCCAGTGTTCTTCCCTTCTTCTTTGCCTATAGGGCTCAATTACAGCTCTCGTCTTCACCTGCAGCTTAGCAAGGTAGGCCTCGTTCTTGGCTGTGTGCATCTTTCGGCATTCCTCATCAAACCAGGGGTTTCTTTCTACCTAACATAGCAGTTGAGGCTGATCTAATGGCTTCGTTTACATTGTTCTTCGGTATTCGATGCTGGTGGTATGATGTTAATCTAAATGATACGCGTTGCGCGTATTGGCGGTCTCTTGTGATTGCAGTCTCTCGGCATTAAATTGTTCACAGTATTTCTGGTTTGTGCCTCTGGCATGGTGGATATCCGCATTCTTACCTTGGCTGCAACAAGGTAGTGATCCCAGTCGATGTTAGCCCCTCGCAATGTTCAGACAACCAAAATACTAGATGCGTGCCTCTTGTCTATCACAATGTGATCAGTTTGGTTGACCGTTCGTTGATCTGGAGACCATATGTACCCTTACGGATATCGAGGTGGCTTTAGTGGCATTTCGTTCCGTAGCGAAGTCAATTAACCTTGGTCCGTTGCCAGACGTTTTGTCGTGTAAGCTGTTTTCCGAGAATACTGCTAAAGATGTCTTCTCTTCCTACCTTTGCGTTAAAATCTCCCAGCACGATTTTAACATCGTACTTCGTAGTCTCTCTTAGGTTTTGTCAAGGAGCTCGTAGAAGCAATCTTTAAAAGGCTAATGTTTCCGAATTTGTCCTTGATGCGAATTGTTACATTAGACTTCTTGTCTGAGTCTGGCACTTATAACAAATCCACATCCGAATAGTCGCTGTTTCTGCTCGCTATACAACGGTCCGTAGTAAATGTCACAGTTTTTCATTCACTTTTTTTCCGGCCCATTCCATCTCATTTTCTGGATGGCAGTAATGTCTGCTTTGTAGCAGTTTAGGGCTTCCGCTAGTCGGTCGAGTATTCCGCACATCAACACTCGCACTTATCGTTTAGCAAAATTAAAGCCAATCAGTGTCTACCCTCATTCTACAACATCCAAGGCATTACGTACCATTTATTTTAAACCGCAAGTTTCAGAAGCTCATGACAGGCGGTAACCACGTTAAGCCTCTGAACTTGAGACAATCGTGATTTTGCTGTTTATTGAAGAAGGGACTTCTTTTTACTAATGGCAAATGAAGCAATATATATTTAAAGGGTTTTTACTAATGGCAAATGAAGCAATATATATTTAAAGGGTTTTAAACCTTTAAAGAGAAAGACAAACCACTTATTTTAAGGAGCAATAGCTATTTCATTTTGCAATATGTATTTAAACAAAAGTTATTTATCACAAAACAATTTATAAACAAAGATTGCCAATATGCATTAACACCATAAAGGTGGCAAAAGCATACCCAGGAGATATTATTTTATTTTCTTCTTTATGCTATTAAATAATTAATTAATTAAATTACAATTTTGTTTTTATTCACTCACAACCACAGAAACGTGAAAGCTTTGTTTAATGAATTTATTTTTTGTTGAGGAACTTGTCCATAGTTTCCGATCCAGCTGAAGGGAATTTGCGTAACTTTCCCGACTTTAATCGGTTACTCAAACTGTGAGATGCTGCTTTTCTGGCGTTCATTTGCTGTCGATCTTCATCGTCTATGACAATAGGTGCTCTCTCTGTGCCTCCGAATCCATCGTAGATGCGGCCAGGCTTTATTGTGGAGCTCATGCCAAGTGATGGAGCCATTAAACGTGGTTTCTTGCATATCGAAAACTATTCAAAATATTGTTAACAAAATAATATAACAATTTATACGAAAATAAACCTACCTTATCCGATAAATCATTTGATAACTCAGGTTGCCGTAGGGCACCTATCCTGAGCATTCCGAAGGGAATTCCACTTGACTTGATGTTTAGGTAGGGGGAATCAGATTCTTCAATCTGTTTCACCTTTGACTTAATAGCAGAATCCGATTGAGGAGTTCTGGAAACACTTGGTGAAATGCTCAACCGGTTGGCCTCTTGCTGAAGAGTTGCTACTCTGCTATTCTCAGAGATTGACGTTGACGGAGAGTCAGTGATATAAGCGGTGTTAAGTTTGTCCTTTAGTTCCCTCTCAGACACGAATTTATTCAGCTGAACAAAAGGACAATCATTTATAATGCAATCAAGTATTATTATCTTATGTTGTGTACCTTCTGTGTGAGATTGTAATTCTCACTTTCCAAATGTGATACTCGTTCTTCCCGATTTCTGTTTTAACAAATATAAATTTATATCTACATTTAGGAGAAATGTAAGTGGTACTCACTTTCTTATTTCCGTTTCCTTACGCAAATCATTTTGCACTACTTTGAGGACGTTTCTTAAATCAGTTCGTTTACTCTCGCATGTTCTAAGCTCTCTTGAAAGGAAACATAAGAAACATTAATAAACATCATTGTCGTTGTGCTTGTACTTACCTCTTTAAGGTAGATACCCAAACAGCCAGTGTTGTGGGGTTGTTTTCTTCCTTCAAGAGTTTCTCGGCATCTTTAGTTGTTGACACCAACATGGACGAGACATTTTCCATCATTCCGATTTGTTCCTTTAAGCGTTTAACCTCTTTTCTTAGTTCATCAGCTTCTTTGGCTTGAGTTTTTGCTATTTTTAACTAAAGACATGCAGTAACATTCAGCTTCTAGGATACCTATTCACATATAAAATGGTTACCTGTTCTGTGTACGATAAAATAATAAAATCATTCTTCTGCAACTTTTGTTCCAAAGCAGAGATTGTTTTCCTAATAAATAAAAATTGACACTTTTAAGTTGAATAACATAATTATGAAAAATACATACATGCATTTCTTTTGCGTTTGCTTCAGATTTGCAACCTGTTCTTCTGCCTTGCGAATGTCCTTTTCGCTAACTTTTATTTTAAGATTTGCATTGTCCAACTGTTCTTGCAGACTTCCTATATCAATCTTGCTCGTGTCCAAGTTGGCCAAGTTGAAATACACTCGATGGACATTAGAGTCGGTACATTTGTTACGACATTGGGGGCATGTTTTTGAACTAGAATTTAACAACATTTGTGTATTTATTGAGAAATTTGATGAATTGAGTGATCTTACCGCTCCAACCACTGACAAAGGCATGTGTAGTGAAACATATGACCGCATTTTGTAACATAAACATCATCGGTTTGGGAGAATAATTCAGCACAGATGGCACAATTAAGGTTCAACATTTTGTTGGTACAAATTTAAGTTATAATTTTAACTAATAACATGTGAATGACAACGAACACAAGCAGTAAATAAATAAAACAACAGACATGCCCGTGCCGCCAAACAACATTGGTGTACGGTAAATGTCAACATGTTTTATCATTATCGTCTAGATCGATACTCGTTTCGAGATTTTGAATTTAAATTGCAATGTAATAGATTAGTACTGCGAATCCATTCAGAAACATTTTAATTTGCAAAACTAGTTTCATGTGATAGATTTTTTTTTTTCAGTTTAGAGCATATGTTTCAAAAGTTTACAAAGTTCACCATCTCAGTTTACACACCAAATTCGTGTTAGACATTTCCGATATTGTTGTAAAAGATTTCCCATACAAATGTTGACAGTTTATTTACCACGTTTACAAAATTTACGATGGCTTTCTGACGTTGCATGAATACCCTTATTGAAATTAATTTATATAAACGGATTATTTATGCAACGACGTAAGCTTACAACGTGCGAAAAATTCTAAGTTTGCGACTAATAGTACGTTTCCACCGGACCGAAACTCGTCATTTCATTAACGAACTTCAACATTTGAAAATAGTGTTCCCACCAAAAATAAACGCATTCCAACTGTCAAAACTACTTTTTTTTTCACTGGATCTCGTCATGCTATGATCTGACAAAATATCCAGGAACTATCAATTGCCAAGAAAAGCTTATCTCAACACACCTACTTGTTCTGATTCCCAAGTCCCGGGGTGTTACACCAACATAATTGTATTATTTTTTTTTTGTATGTAATCAATAAATAAAGCAAACACCTGGGACAAAGGGTATCGAGAAAATCTGGCCCTTGTTCAACAATATGTTGTTATTTCGAAGACATGTCATTTGCAGAAACTATTTTAAAATAAAAAGCAATAGGACATCATACGATTGTTCATTAATAATAAAAGTTTATGCATTTTCTTCTTAAATTTATAAATTGGTTTTTGGAACGATTTTCCACAACAAATTACAGTGCAGTTTGACGTTTCTGGGAGAAAAAACTGTTTTTTGCAGGGGAAAAAGGTAATGTTTGATTTGACATAACTCGGTTGGACGTCATTTGAAATAGCATTTCAGCGGAATGCCGAATTCCAGAATGTGAAATTATATGGCGGAATGCTTTGCATTTCGGCTGAAATCACGAATTTTGCTGAAATCACGCATTTCGACTCGGTGGAAACGTACTATTACGTTTCATGCACACCGATTAAACTGAAGTAGTATCAATTGTCAAGAAGGGCTTATCTCAACTAAGACATAAAACAGGAGGTCCCACCATCGTGCAAGAAGTACACATGCATATCTACACACAATGCTTGTTAAAAAAATCGGCCCTGGGTACTAACGAGCCTGTTGCCCCAAAAATTTGTTTTTTTTTTGTCTTATATGTACGGTAACTCATCATTATTGTAAGCTGCGAAGTAAGGAAATCGTTTTGTTTGACAGATAAATTCCCTTCCGCTAAATCAAAAAATCTGACATGAGGGATCCGTAAATGGAACACGACTACTAAATCCTTTACAAAATTCTTGTAATAGGAAGTTATACCTGAAACCCGAAAAATTTCTCAAATTTTGAGGTAATTTTTGTGATCATGCGTAAATCGCAAAACAATATTAAAAACATTTGGCGCAATTTATAGTCAACCGATGTTTAAGGATTTAACTCCACACTAGTTATGAAATACTTTAAATTAAAAGCTTGCTTTAACATATTTTCAATAATAGACACTTTTTTAACGTGACGCTAATTAGTGTATTCTAATGGACATTCCTCTAAGAACTCTAAATCAAACGCACCTAAAAAGTGACATAATGCTAACTCTTTATTAAATATATAAAGTGAGGTTTCGTTCGCTTTAACTTTAATGTAGAGTGACAACGCTAAAGGCCTGCTCAGAATGCATATCTGTAGCTGGTATCTGTAGCTGAGTGAAACGTCAAACGTGAATCTGAAGCGTGAAGTTGAACCCCATTCAACTTCAAGCTACAGATTCACGGGAGATATACATTGTGAAAGCGCTTACGGGTTGCCTTGTTTTTAACTTTCACTCAGCTACAGATACCAGCTACAGATATGCATTCTGAGCAGGCCTTAAAGTACACTTTTTGACGATTATAATTACCAAAACGCTTTATTACGCGATTAAATAATTTTTTTAAAGTGTAGTTTTAACGACTATAAATTTGCGCCAGAGTTTGCTTTCGCTCACCTCGGTTGTGGTCTACATGCGATCGTGAAGCGAACAGTAAAAAAACAGACATGAAATGAGTTGAGCCCTGTTGAATGTTTAGTGAATCATTTTTTTTATACATTTTCCTTCTGTGAGGTTAACCTATAGCGATCAAAGTTGGTCCTGAAATGATGATTGCTCTTGAATTGTTCTTTTCTCTGGAACAAAAATAGTTGAGGTATTGCCTTGTTCGTATCTTTGTTAGATGGATATTGTTTTTATGAAATGCAACTACGCGTCTTATAGGCCGTTGAAATGCATAGAGTCTAGGGATGATTTCCTAGACTTGTTGCATTTCAACGCTCCTCAAAATATCTGTCGTTATAATACGAATATAAGAATCGTCTACAAGGCGGATTGCTCATCTTTGGATAAAGTTCAGTTATATCAGTTTCGGGGCCGGACTACAAACTTGAGAACAGTATTCTCTATTGCCAAAGCAGCAGCGTCTAAACTAAGTTTAATTCTAATTTAGTTTAGACTCTTTAAAGTCGAAGTAAGATCAGGTGGTACTTCGTAAGAGTAGTCTAAACTAGGTTAGGTTAGGTTTACGGGTTGGTGGAGTAGAGGATTCTCTATTCCGCCACACTTAGGTCCATGTGGACCCATTGTGATACCCTTGGTGGGATTACGTCCTTCCTTATCGTTACTACGGGTTACTCCACTCTATCCAGCCATCCTGATGTTCGTAGGAACCTGTAAAGATAGGGTAATGGAATATTGGAAAGCTCTTGGATGTCTTGGAAGTAGTAGCTTCCAAGTGTTCTGTTCCTCAGGTGACAGAGACTCGGGCAGTGACAGAGGAAATGAGGTGTATCCTCGTGTGTTTCCTCATCGCCGCAGCCTCTACAGATATCGTCATCCTTGAGATTTAATTTCATTGTATGGGTTCTGAGAAAGTTGTGACCAGTGAGAGCCCCTACCAGTTTATATACGGAGCTTCTGTCGTACCGCAAAAGTTTTTTGTTCCGGTTTCCGTTGTAATCTGGCCAGAGCTTCCGAGATATTTCGCAGGTAGTCAATGACTTCCACCTAGTATTGGCTTTCATTCGGGTTTTGTATTCCACTCTTTCTCTGAGGTAACGGAGTGGTGGTTCGACCGTTTGTAGTGCCTGGTCATGATCTGTAGCAGATCCATTTCTTGCCAGTTCGTCGGCCATTCGTTCGTTGGTTGCTCTGTCTGTGGCTTGCCACCAGACTATACTGCCATATGTGAGTATTGGTTGCACGATAGCCGTATACATCCACAGGATTATTTTGGGGTTAGGTCCCCACTTTCTGCCGAATATTCGGTTACATGCGTAGAAAGCATTTGCTGCTTTTTGACTCTTTCATTGACATTAATTTTCCAATTGAGCTTCCTGTCTAGAATTATTCCCAGATATTTCGTACTTTCAGCTATTTTAAGGGGTATTCATTCTATAGCTGGTGGTTCGAAGTGTGTTCTTCTATTTGTGAACAGCACAAGCTCGGTTTTTTGGGGGTTGACCCCAAGGCCGCATTGCTTTGCCCACGTGTTGAGTGTCCGGAGCGAGTTTTCTAACAGCTCGCTTATGGTTGGTAAGAATTTGCCTGTCGCAAGCAATACTACATCGTCTGCGTACGCAATTACTTTAACCCCCCTGTTTTTGAATTTCATTAGTATTTCATTAACGACAAGAACCCATAGTAGAGGGGAGATGACTCCTCCTTGTGGTGTGCCCCTTGAGGCGTTTACTTTTAGTTCAGTGTCGCCCAGTTTTGCCTTGATATTCCTTTCTTTGAGAAGACTTACAATTACGTTAGTGAGTGCCTGGTCAACGTTGGAATTCTGCAATGCCCTTTCCACTGCGCATGTTATGACATTTTTGAAAGCTCCTTCAATATCTAGGAATGCTGCGAGTGTGTATTCTTTGTCTTTTAGAGACTTTTCTACACCACTAACAACGTCATGCAGTGCTGTTTCAACCCCTTTGCCCTTTGTATAAGCATGTTGGGCTGGGGTGATATCATGTAATTAAGTTTTTCACGAATGTATATGGTCAATAGTTTTTTGCTTATTATTTCAACATTAGCTTCAATTAGGAATTCAATAATCCTGTGGTCTGAAAATGATGCTTCTTGGGAAACAGTCCATTCTCGCACATTAAGACTTTGTGAGTTGTTGTTACGTCTAAGACCTCACGCCTGTTCCTAATTATGAAGGTTGGTTCGTTACCTTTATTGGCAATCAACAAAATGTTTTCAATAATGAATTCAAAAAGAGACTCACCTCTGATGTTGGTGTCTGTACTGCCCCATTGGGTGTGATGGGCGTTGGCATCGCAACCTAGAATAAGGTCCCATCTTTCCCTTTCCGCTTTCTTCGTAAGAGAGCGCGTCAGCTCGGACGGTGGACCGTCTGGAGAGTCAAACGGCATATACACTGCTGCTATTATCAGCGGGCACTTCCCTTTCCTCTCCCATTTTACCACTGTTTGGTCTGTATTGCTGTAGCTAGATAAGAGAAATAGGTTAATCTGTTTTCTAGCAACAATACATGTGCGAATCTTACTGGTATTTGATATATTGGTGTTATAGACCACCAGGTCCTTTGACTTCAGCCCTTTTATTTCCCCCCGAATAGTCCAGGGTTCCTGGATAAGGGCGACGTCAGTATTGGTCTTTGTCATATGGAGAGCAAGGTTGGCACTGGCAACACATCACAGTAAGGCCTGTGATGAAGATTTATCTGCATTATCTTCATGACGGCCAGTTGACTCTCTGCTTTCTATCTTGTAGTCTGCCGCTACCAACCGTCTCCTCCAGATGCCAGCGCCCTATTTAAACTGGTCCCTGCTCTGCCTCGCAGAACCGTTTTGGAGCAGCTGGGTATCGGCTCAGCTTTGGACTTGTCCTTGGTTGGGATGACACTCGCTTTCATGGGGCTTGGCCTACTCAAGGCGGACTGTGATGTACATTCCTTCCTTGGTCCGGTCAAACTCTTCCCATCACCAGTTTGGTGCTGCTTCTTGTTTTTAAGGCTGCTGCGCCAAGCTGTCTCGGTTGATTTGACAATTTCCCGAGCCCTGTTTATCTGAACCGTTTCCCTATCCGTTAAGGAGTTGGGTTCACGGTTCTTAAACCTACCTAGCAGTCGCCGCGTATTCCTGCGTAATTTTAGTGGGTCCTCCACCCTGTCTGACTGCTCTACAGTGTTGCTTACCGGTTTTGTCTTCGTGACAGCAGCGACTTCGGTAAAGTCCGAACTTGTACTGTCTTCCGACTTATTCAGCTTGTCAAGAACTGTACATATTCTGTTTAGAGTCGAGTCTGCCTCTCCCGGTGACGTCGTCTTGTCTGCTTCTTTTTCGGGATCCAATGCTACCGACCCGTATTCAGATATGCTAAGGCATACAAGAGACACTGGTGGTCGCATGAGATCTTCCTCGCTCTCAACTTCGGGGAGAGCAGTATTTGGTGTGGCGTTAGCACAAGGCACGCGGTTCAAAGCTCGACTCTCCAGAAATTTGAGGGCGTTCTGAAGCCTCCGTTTGTCATTGTCCTCTAGTAAGGGTTTTTCTTTTCAACTTTTTTATCGTCATTTTACAATTCAGGACTTTTTTCCTGATTGACGTCTTTGACGATATGGAAAATTTGGATGAGCTGGCGACGGATCGGTTGTCATCGTCCTCAAGAAATAGTATCCCAAGGTTAATGTCCACCGTTCCTTCGCTTCCCTCAACCGAAACTGTCTTACTAGGCGTTGGCTCTTGGAGTAGAAGGTTTTCTTCTTCCTCCGTCATGTTCGTGTCTTTAGAATCGCGTTTTTTAAAGTTCGTGGTGCCCGATTCATTAGCACCAGTCCCTGTTTTTATTGTTTTTTGTTGTTCAATTTTGGACCCACGAGTACGGGGGAAGATGGTTGGGTGCTGTAGAACGAGGGTAGACTCTGATTGGCGTTAACTTGGCAATGTCCAGTGTTGCAACTCTGACTACACATCAAATGTGCTTATCTTTACCTCCAAGTGGTAACCATCGGGTACTGGTCTCATCCAACCGGATTTGACTTGCTAAACGATAAGTGCGAGTGTTGATAACACGACGAAAAACAGCAACACTATAAACACCCTGGTGAGAATGGCACGGATGAATACCCGGCCTGCTGTCCCAGGCGAACCTAGATGAGCTGCTCTGACATATTCGGACAACAGGTTGTCTAGGAATTTCAAGGGTTAGTCAGGCCCCTTGAACAGAGATGGTGGCGGATGAACCGAAAGGCCAACGGCAGCGCTCAATCCCGTAGTGGATACTGATGGCCCCGTGTCCTAGGGGTATCTAATAAATTGGAACTGGCCCTCCAGGTTGGGGGTTGTGCTTTGGGCTAACTACCAACCCACAGAAAAAAAACATGGTTACGAAGCAACCAATAGCCTCGGAAAGGACGGATTTTATTGTTGACGACCCTGCTAAACGAAAAAAGGACAACGACGTTCGTATCTGCACCTGGAATGTGAGAACATTAAACAGGAGAGGTGCAGGCGAACAACTAGCGGAAGCCCTAAACTGCTACAAAGCAGACATTACTGCCATCCAGGAAATACGATGGGATGGGCCGGGCAAAAAGAGGATGAAAAACTGTGACATATACTACGGACCGTGTTATAGTGAGCAGAAACAGCGACTATTCGGATGCGGATTTGTTATAAGTGCCAGACATAGGCAAGAAGTCTTATGTTTCCAAGACATTAGCGAACGCATAGTAACAATCCGCATCAAGGCCAAATTCGCCAACATAAGCCTTATATGCGCTCACGCTCCGACGGAAGAAAAAGATGATATAGCTAAGGATTGCTTCTACGAGCTCCTCGACAAAACCTATGAGCGACTACCGAAGTACGATGTTAAAATCGTGCTGGGAGATTTTAACGCAAAGGTAGGAAGAGAAGACATCTTTAGAAGTATTGTCGGAAAACATAGCCTACACGACAACACGTCTGGTAACGGACTTAGGCTAATTGATTTCGCTACGGAACGAAATGCCACTATAGCCAGCACACGGTTTCCTCATCTCGATATCCATAAGGGGACATGACGGTCTCCAGATCAACGAACGGTCAACCAAATTGATCACATTGCGATAGATAAGAGGCACGCATCCAGTATTTTGGATGTCCGAACATTCCGAGGAGCTAACATCGACTCGGATCACTACCTTGTAGCAGCCAAGGTAAGAATGCGGATATCCACCACGCCACAACAATCCAGAAATACTGTGAAAAAATTTAATGTCGGAAGACTGCAATCGCAAGAGACCGCCAAGACCTTCGCACAACACGTATCCCTTAACCTCTCGATTAACACCATACCACCAGCATCGAATGTCGAAGAGCAATGGCAACGATGCCAACAGGCCATTAGATCAGCCGCAACTGATGTGCTAGGTTTCTCGCGCCCACCAGCAAGAAACCCCTGGTTTGATGAGGAATGCCGACAGATGCTCGCAGCCAAGAACGAGGCCTACAAGGCTAAGCTGCAGGTGAAGACGAGAGCTGCCATTGAGCTCTATAGGCAAAGAAGAAGGGAAGAACATCGGCTTTTCAGCAAGAAGAAAAAAGAGCAAGAAAAGCGCGCGATCGAGGATATAGAGAGGTGCCACTCCAGGAACGATGTTCGCAAGTTTTACCAAAGTGTAAAACGTCAAAGCCAAGGATACAAGGCTCGAACAGAATCCTGTCGAGATGAACAAGGAAATATTGTAGTTGAGACACAGTCGATGCTGAGGATATGGAAGAACCACTTCTGCAGACTGTTAAACGGCGATGACGAACAACATTCCGCTGTCAGGCAGAACGAACCATTCAATATTGGCAACGACAGCGAAAACTGCCAACCACCCGACCTGAGTGAAGTGAGGATAGCAATATCTAAACTCAAGCTTAATAAGGCTGCCGGAAATGACGGCCTTCCCGCTGAGCTTTATAAGGCCGGCGGAGATGACTTGGTAAGTAACATCCACCAACTCATAAGCCAAATCTGGTCAGATGAAAATATGCCTGAAGAATGGAACCTCAGCATCGTTTGCCCGATCCACAAAAAAGGAGACCCTCTGAACTGCGCCAACTACAGAGGCATAAGTCTCCTCAACATCGCCTACAAGATCCTATCTGCCGTAATATGTGAACACCTGAAACCGTTTACCAACAACCTGATTGGCCCTTATCAGTGTGGTTTTAGGCCAGGAAAGTCCACAACCGATCAAATTTTCACACTTCGGCAGATCCTGGAAAAAACTCAAGAAGTCCAAATTGATACCCACCACCTATTCATCGATTTCAAAGCCGCATATAACAGCATTTATAGAGACGAACTATACAGAGCCATGTCTAGTTTTGGTATACCGCCCAAACTCGTCCGTTTGTGTAGGATGACGATGGAGAATTCTCGCTGCTCCATCAGGGTCGGAAACGACCTCACCGACACATTCGATACCAAAAAAGGATTTAGGCAAGGCGATGCGCTGTCATGTGACTTCTTTAATCTGATTCTTGAGAGAATTGTGCAAAACTCCAAAGCCAACACCAGAGGCACAATTTTCCAAAAGTCGGTGCAACTACTAGCATACGCTGACGATACTGACATCATTGGTAGGACTCAACGTGATGTCATAGCTACGTTTGCTAGTATAGAGAAGGAAGCGGCGAAAATGGGTTTAGCAGTAAATGAGGGTAAGACTAAGTATATGCTGTCAACACGAAAGGACACACAACATCGACGAATTGGACAGAACGTCACCATTGACAGATATAACTTTGAGGTAGTACGGGACTTTGTCTACCTCGGCTCCGCTATTAACTCTGACAACAACATCTCGTCAGAAATTAAACGAAGAATTACTCTTGCCAACCGCTGTTTCTTCGGGCTAAGAAGGCAATTTAGTAGTAAAGCCCTCACTCGAACTACTAAGGAGATCCTATATAAGACCCTGATCATCCCAGTCCTGCTCTACGGCGCTGAAGCATGGACCCTATCAAAAGCGGATGAAGAAATCCTTGGTAGATTCGAGAGGAAAATTCTTCGAAAAATCTTCGGTCCCGTTTGCGTTGACGGGCTATGGAGACGAAGATTCAACCAAGAACTATACGAGCTGTACAGCGACATGCCCCTGGTCAAAAAACTCCGCATTGGACGTTTAAGATGGCTAGGACATGTAGAACGAATGGACACCAATACTCCGGCTCGCAGAGTCTTCGATTCCCAGCCAGACGTCGGACGCAGTAGAGGAAGACCTCGCCTTAAGTGGCGCGCACAAGTGGAAACCGACCTCAACCAACTTGGAGTGCGCAACTGGAGGCAGTTAGCTAAGGACCGGGCTAATTGGAGAGGCATGTTGGTTGAGGCCTAGGTTCATTCCGGACTGTAGCGCCACTTAAGTAAGTAAGTGAGTACGGGGGAAGGACATGTCATTCTCTATTCACCCTCTGTGCACAGAAAAGGGGAATTACTTGAAACTAGAGGTCCCCAGGTATCTAGAGTTCACCGTTAGAAGACACATAACGTAGTGCCATACATCCCATCGGCACGGTTGTTTGACACCGGGAATTACGGGTTTTTTTCGAGTGTTTCCCCTCTAGATCCGTTATATTTCGTCTACAGCAGTGGCACCTCGTGCAGGATGTGGTTCTTCACCACGTATAACGGTCTTAGGAACCATCTTCCTCTGGTTTTCTTCCCGAAAACCTTCACCACCACTCTAGTCTAAACTAAGTTGAAATTAAACTTAGTTAAGACGCTGCTGCTTTGGTAATAGAGAGAGACCCAATCAGGAAACAGTATTTGAGAAAGTATATATTTGCTGTCCATTTGGCTAGCAAAGCCCTGTCCCGAATAGGCAACAGCTCTCGATTCACCATGATTTTCCATCGCAGATGTCCATAGATGGTCTCCAGTTTAGCGTTTTTTTTTCTTTTGCTGTCAAAACATTGCTTATTGAATGCTTTGTTGGACCCTGTTTTTTTTCGTAGAGTACGGAATGAATATTTCCATACTCAAAAGAATGTTCTCTGTTATTGAATGGTTTGATGGACCCTGTTTTTAACTTTCTCTTACAAAGAGAAAGATATTGTTTTCGTGAAAATTTTCGACCTCGAGATTTTGATTGATTCTAACATTACGATGATAGCGGAGCCTAAAAAAGTGGTTTTTGGAATTCCGTCCGTCGGTCCGTCGGTCTGTCGGTCCGTCGGTCCGTCGGTCCGTCGGTCCGTCTGTCCGTGACGGTCTCCCCAGCCTAAACGGCTTGACCGATTTTCTTCAAACTTCGTATCCAAGCTTGTTTTGGTCATAATTCTAGGCCATTTTTTTTGTTTGCTTTTAGCCATGTTAAAACTGGTACCTGCCATATAAAAATTACACATAACCTCAATTTTCTCGAAAACGGCTCTAACGATTTTGATTAAACTTTATATATACTATAACCATATTAGTTCCAACAAAACTGCATACCCAGTTTTTTCGAGAAAATCCATATAACGGATTTTGTCATTTAGGCCATATAAAGAAAATTGTTAATATCTCGCAAACTATTGTGTCAAATTGAATGAAATTTAATACATATACTACTATTACAGCTTGAAGCAATTCCACATTATTAGTTTTAGCCCAACTATTACTAAACGGAATTTTCAGTTTTGGCCAAAAACGGAAAATCATTATTTTTCACATTGACATCGATTCCTTCAAATTTTGGAGTAAAAATTCGTATAAATACATTTCGACATTATTTATATCATTTTAGCATCAATAATCAAAATGCTTATGATTAGATCTAACGCCCAACTTGCTGTGAAAGAGAAAGTTGCGTACGACCCAGTCGTGCACCCACCACTCGTTTTTGTTCGTAGAGTATGGAATGGATATTTCCAGACTCAAAGGATGTTCTCTGTTAACGCCTCTGTATAAGTATTGACATCACTTTGACGAAAACAAAAGTGTACCCCAGAAAGATAACCATCAGGCAGATTGTTCCAGTGAGTTGTTCGGTAGTTGCATAAGACTCGCTGAGGGTCTTGTATTCTTGGCATCGATATTGCTTGAGTTTGAGTTTCCTAATGGAGGAGAGATTGTATCATCCGGGGTTACTAGGTGCCGTCGATTCCTCTCTCTAGCATGCTAGTTCAGATTTTATATATACATCAGTCTGCCTTTAAAATACAGACGTGTATGCTATTCGTAGTCAGAGCGCCGAAAATATGTTTGGTCCGTAGTCGAGTTAACTTGTGCCTGTGTAAGGACCAGAATATGTGGAATTTTCCTTGTAAGATGTTACTGTGTTCAGGTAACACTGACGCTGTTGTATCCCAGACCTGGAATATTGCAGAATTTACTATCATGTTTAATAGTGCTTACACACCGAATCATAAACTGAGTTTTCGCAAAAACACCTGAAACCTTCATCGAAAACCGAGTTTTCCCATACATTGTCAGTTCTCAAAACCTAGTAGGTTACGACGTAACGTAACGTAGATTTGTTTCATTTCGAACTTCAAATGCTAATATTAGTTTGATTATATTAGAATTCATTTATTATTCAATTACAATATTTTCACACACAAATGTTGCAGTAGTATCACAATTCACAGCTGATTGAAATGTCAAACGAAACCTGGTCAGAGTCGGTGCGAAAGCATCCAGTGGTTTACGTAAACTTTTTGCCAAAAACTCAGTTTATGATTCGGTGTGTAAGCACTATAAGTTTAAGTTTCTCTTTCATGTTGTTTACCATGGAATAGTCCACCCCTGTGAACCGAATGGGGAAGGAGTTTACCTCCGGAATTCTTTACTCCCAAATATGCGATCAAGACTTTTGGTTCCCACCCATATTGGCCACCTGCGAAACTACGAAACGTAGTAAATACTACTTGACACATGATGTTACTACCTGTGAATGACTTTAAATCTCAAATAACACTTAAAGATAGTTTCGATTATTATTTTATATTTATCTGGCCATACACAACCGAGTCAATGACTGGATGACATCTCGCCGATCCTAAATTTACAGTGGAAGTGATTCGTATGACTCTGTAGGGCCGGAAATCCAAAATTCACGAGCCTAAATAACTGATAAAAAGCTTGGCTCTCTCTATGATAACGTCGAGCCAAGTATATTTGTATATATGTATGCACTTTCTCAATATCTCAAAATCTGTTAATAACAAATGCTTATAACGACATCATCTCTTTCATTTGTTAGATAAATCAAAGATGTCGTACGTTCAATTCTATACGACATCATTTTTTGTCTATTTTGTTGTCGTTGTGTTAAATTATAGCTAAATGTCTCATTCGTACGATGTTCGGTGAATACATTTCGGTTATAAGGTAGGTACCGTAGAACTCGCCCAATCGACACTTAAAGTAAAGGAACAGATATATCTATCACTGACGTCTCATATTGTCTGATGACATCATATCAAGTCGAACAAACCCACTTGTTATGTTTTTTGTGCTGCAAGCTGCAACTGCAAGCAGCTGAGTGATTTGTCACAAAAGATCTCAAGTCAAGAAAGAAATTGTATTTTCTAATTGAAAATAAATAAACCAAAAGATTCTTTATTTATAATAATTCTCTGATAAATATTCTTGAATCCTCATAAACTGATTTGTATAGATTATCCGTTCTTTGTGTTGTAAGTGATTGTTTTCTGTCATCTAATTAAATTACATTGTATGTACAAAAGAAAAAGAAACCTGAGTCTTACAGACCTCCTCTGCAGACAGGCTGACTCAGTTTTCCGTATAAGGTAAATTTATTGACCGGAACAATTTCTCAATAGCGTACGTAATTGAGTGTATTGAATTGCAATAAAAACGATTGCAGAATCGAGACTCCGAATTCATGGCTAAAGTAATTTCACAAGAAACCTTTGACGACGTGGTTAAGGAGAATATTGTCGATTTTTCGATGACTCCTGACGAAGCTAAGGAGGAGTCTATCAAACAACTAGAGGCCCAGGTAAGTAGTTATTCGTTAAATATTTGATTTTCTCATTCAATCCCGGTATGCCTCACTAGGGAATTAATTTGGCGAACATTATCAAAGATTTAGCCATCAACAAGGAAACAGGTGTTCCAGTTCTTAGTGAAACTATCGACAAACTTAAGACTCACATTGGCGAAAAGTCAACAAACAGCAAACAAGTGCTCGAGTACTTGGCTGTGCTTGATGAGGAATGTCAAAAGGTGGGTGTTAAACGAATTACATAGGCGAACTATTTGCAAATGTGTATTTCTCTAGTCCATTCCGCATCGAGTATTGGCTGGCAAAAATGGTGCCCACGATATTATTATTACTCTCATCGAACAAGAAATTTCCTACTCAAGTCCAAATGAAGAAATTCTAGAAAAATGTGTAAAGACAGCAATCTCGTTGACTAACAATCAACCGGATCTCTTTGACGCAGAGGCTCTGGCCATGGTGATCAAATTATTAAGTTCACAACCAAAGGACGAATTGCTGATGGTAACTCTCGAGTGGTTGGGAAAGGCGTGTGTGATGCATGAAACTAACCGGCAAAATATTGTGAACGCTGACATAATGAAACAGTTAAAACCCCTGGTGCACGTAAAGAACCCAAACGTCATGAGAGATCTCTGTGCAGTTTTCAGGTATTTAGTGTTGGACGATGACATCCGAGTTGAGTTCGGAAAAGCTCACGACCATGCGCGCCTGATTGCAGCTGAGGTTTTGGTTGATCTGACTAAACGGCTTTCAGGTTGAAAGAAATATGATCTTCGATAAACTGTTAAATATAACTGGATTTCTTTGCAGAATTTGAAGATGTCTCCTTACTTGGAGATATGCTCCTAACCATAGGCACTTTGGCTGTACGAAATGAGCTCTGTGTGGTCATTGAAGAAGCAGGCGGCCTTAAAATGGTACTGAATATCATGGTAAGTCATTATTATATGATTTTGCAAGAATTTATAAATGAATTATCGGTTGCCTTATACTTTTTTTTAGAATAATAACCCTAATGCCTTAAAATTAAACCGAGAAGGTTTGAAACTCATTCGTGCCTTAGCTGGTAATGATGCCACAAAGGTTCATATTATTCAACAAGGTGCTGCGCCAATTATTAAGGAGCTTCTTCACAGCAATATGGTATGTCCATTAAATATTTAAATGAAACTTACCCTCGCAAGGTTTTCTTACTAGAACAAAGAACCAATCGCAACTGCTGCACTTGCGTGCATTTCCACGTTAACACTGAGAGTAAAGGAGAATAGTATAGCATTCTTCGAAACTGGTATTGCCGAGACAATTGTAGAAACTCTCCGTTTGCATCCAAAAAGTAAAATAGTTCAGGTAAGGCGGGAAACATCTAAACGGTCATCTATACCTACTAATTCAACTAAATTCTTTGCTTTCTTAGAGAAATGGTGCATGGGCTATACGCAATATGGTATCTCGGTCACGTGACCAATGTGAAAGGTTTATTTCATTTGGCGTAGAGGGACTCCTTAACGCTGCAATGTCCGAACATCCGACAGTCCAGGAGGACATAAAATCTGCCCTTCGTGATTTAGGCTGCAAAGTGAATTTGAAGGAAGAGTTTACCGGAAAAGCAGAGAAAAAGATTTTAAAATGTCAATAATTTTGTTTTTCCATCATCGTCTAGCAAACTTTAAAATAGAAAAACACGATACCGTTTAACCAATTAACGCATAGCAAGTAAGCGCATCGCATTTAATATCCGCGACACCGAAGACAACCTATCGAGTAAGGTAAAATGGAATTTATGCACCCACACTAGCATTTGATTGAATAATTAATATTATGTAGGTACGTTTAATTGTAATATTTTTATATGCTATTAAAGAATCAAATTATAGAGCTTGTATGTATTTCAAAGAGCCAGTAGGAGAATCAATAGCTGCTGCATTTTTTCCGGTCCGTGTTATAGTTACCAGAATCAGCAACTATTCGGAACCGGATTTGTAATAAGCGATAGACCTAAGAGAGAAGTGTTATGCTTCGGATGACATCAGCCAAGGCATTGTTCTGATTCAACCATCATCATTATCCAATTAGCCCGACTCTTGCAATTCAAGTTGATTGAGGTCGATTTCTACTTGTTCAGCAGCTTAAACGAGGTTTATTGTGGAATCGATGCGAATCGAAGGCTATGTGAGCAAAATTTGGATTTCATTCGCTATATCTCCTAGCCATCTAAACTATATATAATCAAGGTCTTTGTTACTAATGGTTGGCAAAGATATATCAGCAAGAAAATATAGAGGGGTGCCACTCCAGAAAAAATGTTCGAAAGTTTTACCAAAGTGTAAAACGGAATGCCAGGGATACAATGAGCGAACAGAATCCTGTCGATATGAATAAGGAAAACTCGTAGTGGAGACACAGTCGATGCTGAGCATATGGAAGAACAACTTCTGCAGACTGTTAAACGGCGATGACGAACAACATTTCGCTGTCAGGCAGAACGAAGCATTTAATATTGGCAACGGCAGCAAAAACTGCCAACCGCCCGACCTAAGTGAAGTGAGGATAGCAATATCTAAACTCAAGCTTAATAATGCCGCCGGAAATGACGGCCTTCCCGCTGAGCTTTATAAAGCTGGTGGAGATGACTTGGTTAGTAACATCCACCAACTCATAAGCCAAATCTGGTCGGATAAAATATGCCTAAAGAATGGAACCTCAGCATAGTTTGCCCGATCCACAAAATAGGAGACCCTCTGAACTGAGCCAACTACAGAGGCATAAGTCTCCTCAACATCGCCTACAAGATCCTATCTGTCGTAAAAGGTGAACGCCTGAAACCGTTTACCAACAAACTGACCGGCCCTTATCAGTGTGGTTTTAGTCCAGGAAAGTCGACAACCGATCAAATTTTCACACTTCGGCAAATTCTAGAATCCAAGACGTCCAAATCGATACTCGCCACCTATTTATCGATTTCAAAGCCGCATACGACAGCATTTATAGAGACGAACTATACCAAGCCAAGTCTAGTTTTGGTATACCGCCCAAGCTCGACCGTTTGTGTAAGATCAGGGTCGGAAACGACCTCCCCGACACCAAAAATGGATTTATGCAAGGCGATGCGCTGTCATGTGACTTCTTTAATTGGATTCTGGAGGATTGTGCAAAATTCCCGAGACAACACCAGAGTCACAATTTTCAAAAATCTGTGCAACTACTAGCAAACGCCGACGATATTGACATCATTGGTAGGACTCAACACGTGATGTTGATGTCATAGCCACGTTAGCTAGTATAGAGAAGGAAGCGGTAAAAATGGGTTTAGCAGTAAATGAGGGTAAGACTAAGTATATGCTGTCAACACGAAAGGACACACAACGTCACCATTGACAGATATAACTTTGAGGTGGTACGAGACTTTGTCTACCTCGGCTCCGCTATTAACTCTGACAACAACATCTAGTCAGAAATCAAACGAAGAATTATTCTTGCCAACCGATGTTTCTTCTTGTAGCAAAGCCCTCACTCGAACTACTAATGAGATCCTATATAAGACCCTGATCATCCCAGTCCTGCTCTACGGCGCTGAAGCATGGACCGTATCAAAAGCGGATGAAGAAATCCTTGGTAGATTCGAGAGGAAAATTCTTCGAAAAATCGTCGGTCCCGTTTTCGTTGACGGGCTACGGAGACGAAGATTCAACCACGAACTATACGAGCTGTACAGCGACATACCCCTGGTCAAAAACTACGCATTGGACGTTTAAGGTGGCTAGGACATGGAGTACGAATGGACACCAATACTCCGGCTCGCAGAATCTTCGATTCCCATTCAGACGTCGAAAGCAGTAGAGGAAGACCTCGCCTTATGTGGCGCGCACAAGTAGAAACCGACCTCAACCAACTTGGAGTGCGCAACTGGAGGCAGTTAGCTAAGGACCTGGCTAATTGGAGAGGCATGTTGGTTGAGGCCCAGGTTCATCCCGGACTGTAGCGCCACTTAAGTAAGTAAGTAATCAGGTACAGGTTCATTCCGAACTGAAACGCCACTTATGTAAGTAAGTAAAGGATGAGCCAACAAATTAAGTATTCAACTGTCTGATGAAACATATGGTATGATAGAATTTAATCTACTAGAAAACATCTCTCAAAGCATTGTGCCACACACGTGCGGTGATTCTGCATGCAGTGCGGCACGCAGTGCAGCAAGCAAAACACACGTCCAGACATTTATGTTTGACATACATGTAGTGTAGTGGCTCTTGTCATAACATTTACCTTTCAAATTTGGTTTATTGATATCTTCTTTCCAATCGTATTATAATTTTTTGTATTTATGCAACCTAGTTAAAGGGAAAGAAAAAAACGCATATCGACTAAATTCATATATTCAGAAAACGAAAGTCAAGTGCGTGGTTTTTTAAATAAATTATTATAATTATATAAAAAATAAAGATGCCAAAGAATTTAGAAAAGCTACGCGAATGGATGTTAATACATTTATGTTGCTAAAGCAATTAATAGAAAAACTAATCACGAAGAAAGATTTTATTCGCGAATCCATTAGCTCAGAATGTCTGAACATTACCAAATGCTGGCATGGTCCTTTCGAGTTGGAGTTTCGACAATCCGCAGAATAGTCCTGGAAACTTGTGAGGTGATTTGGTATGAATTGAATACAATTCATACTATGAAGTTGAATGGGAACAAGTTGGAGAACAATTTTATAGAAATTCGGGGATGCCGCATGTTGTAGGAGCAATCGATGGAATATGCGAATTAAGTATCCATCCAAATCTGGATCACTCTACTGTAATTAGAAACAATATTTCAGTATTTTTCTGCTGGCATCGTGTGACAGCAACTATGTCTTTACCGCTATGGACATTGGTAGGTGCCTATGGTAGCCAAAGTGACGGAGGTGTATTAAGGGCAAGTGGATTTGGAAGTAGAATTTTAACAGAAACCATCAACATTCCCAAAGCAAAGCCGTTGCCGAATTCAAACAAAGAGTTTCCTTTTTACTTTGTGGGAGATGCAGCCTTTCCAAAATATAATGAGGCCATATCCTGGAATAAATCGTTCACCTAAAGGAGAATTTCAACAAAACCTTATCAAAAGTCCATGTGAGGACAGAAAACACTTGGAATTCTTGAGGCCAGATGGAGAATTTTAACAAATTCTTTGAACATGCTTCCTGCAAACGCTGAGAAAATTGTAAAAAGTACACTGGTTCTACACAATTTCGTAAAATTGTATGGCAGTCCTATTTATTGCCCTGAAAGTTACGTCGATCAAATAACGAAAGATGGTGAAACTATAAGAGGAAGCTGGGGGTTGGAAGTGAGTCCCTTAGATCTAAGCCAACTATTTACTCGATTCAATGCCTCACGGAAAGCATTTGCAGTGCGAGATTTTTTAAAGGATTATTTGCACACAACGTTTAGTCAAAACCTTTTTTTTATTCAATAATAATCAACAAAAAAAACAAAGCAATAAACACAAAACAATAAAATATGTATTCCTATTTCAGTCTGAGCTCCCAGCTATTTTTGGGTGTTGGATTGTTGCTATTGCTGGATAGTGCGAAATTACTCACGAATGTTCCTACTACAAACTGCAAAAGTAGCAGTGTGCTCTCGGTCTATTTATTGTACATAAATTTATGGAAACACTTCAACATTTCCAGCCGTAGCATAGAAAATGCTTCTGGTGACAAATTTGCTTCGTTGGTCTGCCTTGCATGTCCGGCAAAAAAAGATCAGCCAACGTCATGGGCGGTTCGACTGCCGGCCCAACCAAGGCCCCTTTGGCCAAGCTCACTAAGCTAGATATATCCTTCTGTACGTCAAAGAGCATCTTCTCTAATGAGTACTGTTTCTTCCCCTTTGGTGTGGGTGTCGACCTTCATCGTCGGTGTCCTGAAACCCATCAGAACTAGAAGGAAAAAATATTTAATCGCATGGTGGAGCTTCGGAATCGAATCTCGACATAAAAGGAAATTGGTCACTAAGATGTGCCATTGAGCTGGTGGAAGCTTCTTCGGAAAAACCTGCTGTCCGTTGAAAATTGCCAGAGGTTCTGAAATAAAAAAAAAAGAATATTTATATCATTTTTTACTTTAAAATTATAAAAGTTAATAAAATAAGTGAACCAGTATATTTGTCAATTCTATCAATAAACAATAATAATTAATTAATTTAATCATGTATGCTGGGGAGTCATTCCGTAACTTTGAAAACGATTATCACTCAGACGGTAGTCGAGACCTCATGGGCAATCGCTCAATAATCGTCTGTGATTTGACGATTATTGTTTTAAGTGATGCAAATAAAGTGATATCGCCGACAGCAAAAACGATTATTAATCTTACGTGATGTCAGATTTACCGTCGAAAAGTTATCGTTATAGTATAATCACTTTACGGAATGAGAGCCCTGAAAAACTTAATATGTACATGCAAAGAATACGTTGGGATGGGAACAGTAAAATGAATTTCTAATTTTTCAGAATGCACTGCACTTATCCGAATGTGTACAATGTACATCTCTATTACAATCCTACCTCTGAAACAAATCTATGAGTAGTCCACCATCCAGGCTACAAGCACCACTAAAGAATAATAAATGCTCCCCTTCACCTAACACCAAACATGAATGAAATAATGTTGTGCAGGTCATGGTAACAAAACACATTTCGGTGTGCGAGTGTGAGACACTTCTGCTGAAGTTGTCACTTATTGCCTAGCCGACCAGATACACAAATTCGAATGCTACAAAGAGCACTTTGCGGTCATCATCTTCTAGTTGGACTACCATATGTATTTTAACTAATATTAATATGTATATTAACTAACCTTTTATTGGAATGCTCAATGTGTTTGAGGAACATGAGGCTGTCCATCCACTTCCACTTTATTTTGGGGTGTTCGTGCACCACTTCCAGAAGGGAGATCCGTCAACTTTATATCTCGGTAAAATTTAACTTTTAAGGCTCCTCCACCGATCCTTTAACTTCTTGGCTTTATTTAAAAATACAAATGTTTATATTACCATTGCGGAAGTATTTGCATCCAAAATTTTTTTCGAAAGTGTTAAAATTTGGACAAAAAGCGTTTTTTACTAAAAACGCCCCCAAAAAGTGGATGTGGCAAAAAACTTTGTATGGACGAAATATAGATATTAGGATTGTCTAAATATGCTGCTCAGACACTTTTTTGAAATTCCTTATGGTTTGGCTTAAAACTACGTTTTCTAAAAGGGGGCGTGGCAGTGGGCGGATTTCAAAAAAATTTACACTTGTTCTGCTTCGTCGGCCAGAGAGTCAATATACCAAATTTCAACATTCTATATCAAAATTTAAGGCCCAAAAATCGGTGAAACACAGACGGACGGACGGACGGACAGACAGACATGGCTTAATCGACTCAGCTAGCGATTCTTAATCGATCCATATACTTTGAGGTATATGTATCGAAATTATTTCTCTATATTACAAACTTAATGTCAAAACTAATATACCCCCCTATGGGATAGGGTATAAAAACATATGAGAAGGCTACAATCCGCTGTGCGGATCGTTGTATACCCTATCCCATCCCATTTGTAAAACTAATACCCCCAAAATGTTGACATGGCTTAAAACACGATTTGGATTAAATATAGAAAATGACAATGTCACCACAAATTGTACGGTTCTATAAAAGACGACAGGGTTTTTCTCCTGCATATGATATGAAGCAGTGTATAAAAACTTTTTTTTTTATTAAAAACGCCCCCAAAAAGTGGGCGTGGCAAAAAACTTTATATTAACGAAATATAGATATTATGATTGTCTAACTACGCTTCTCAGACACTATTTTAAAATTCCTTACGGTTTGGCCAAAAACTACGTTTTTCTAAAAAGGGGGCATGGCAGTGGGCGGATTTCAAAAATTTTTACACTTGTTCTGCAAAAAAGATCACGTGTACCAAATTTCATCATTCTAGCTCAAAATTTGAGGCCCAAAAACTAGTGACGGGCGGACGGACAGACATGGCTAAATCGACTCAGCTATCGATTTTGAGTCGATCCATATACTTTGAGGTATATGTAGCTAAATTATTTCTCTATGTTTCAAACTAGGTATCAGAACTAATATACCCCTATGGGATAGGGTATAAAAAGGAATGATATGATTAGGTACCAATGGAAAACGCCATCATATTATGTCGTTGTAAGCTTCACACTAGCAATCATATTATTTCTGAACACATCCATCGTGTTCGAATCGAGACTCGCTATAATTCGAACTTTCAAATTTGACGGGTCCGTGTCTTCGAAAAGTCAACTTTCTTTTTCCGCTCAACTGTCAAAAACGTAGGTTGATGTTTTCTTAATAATTTTAACAAAATCTTTAAATTTTTATTCAATCATAAACAATTTTTAAATTACAAAATTAAAACATGATACAGAAACATTCAACGATCAGATGTGAATTAATATTTCCCGATTATTCATATTGTTATTTCCAGAATTTGATAGACTGCTAAAATGGCCAAGTCCAAGAATCACACAAACCACAACCAAAACCGCAAGGCTCATCGTAATGGAATCAAAAGACCAAAATCTTTCCGTCATGAATCTACCTTGGGTGTAAGTACTAAAAAATAAAGTGTTGGGACTTTTTTCAAGTCTTATCCAAAATTTTTTGTTTATATTTCAGATGGATCAGAAGTTCTTGACCAACCAAAAGTTCTGCCGCAATGGAAACTTGTCTGGAGTTGAGGCCAAGAAACGCTTCGATGAGCGTATGGCTTCCCGTGCTGGCAAACCAAAGCCAGTTACCCTATAAAGTGTGTGTGATGGAAAATAAATAAAAATAGTTTTTTTTTTATAATTAGTGCGGGCATTTATTTTTGCTTTGTTTGGCCAATGGAGGAGCTTTGCTTAGTAGTAAATGCTTAAAACCTTCTGAAAAGGTATGGATTCTAGTTCATCGGCGTGCTCCCGTCTGTAGTCCCAAAGAAAATGGTCGATAAGTATCGAGTTTACATTGTTCTTTGATATTTCAGGGTAATTCTTCTCCAGTTGTAAGAGCACCGCATCTTTGACCATCTCCACAACATGGATTGATGCTCCCCGTATTTCAACTTCCATTCGGTCCCCGTTTTCCATTATTGTGTCCTTTTGTAACACTGCCAACAAGTCGTTTGTGTATTCTAGCGCTCCGAAATGGACCAACACCTGTGGTACCCGGTAGTCTGCGAACATTGTAATCTTTCCGATATCGTGAAACTCGCCGAGTCCCTTTCCCCGGAAGCAAGCCCAAACATCGCCCACCAATATTTGCGCCCTTTTGTAGATGCCCACTGACTGCTCTTCAAACAAGGCTGAATCACGGAAACAAATAAACTCCTCCACAATCAGCGACAGCAACTTTTCTGCAGATTTCTCCGATTTTGTTACTGCATTTTCGAATTTTCCACCATAAGCTTTGATTAGGACTTCTCCAACTTGATGCAGGCACTCGACGCGCTCTTTCAGTAAGGGTACCTTTGTTATACCATCATCAGATCTTAAAATATGTGACAGGGTTTCCTCGTCAATTTTTGAATAGTAGTTTGCGTCAGTAATAGGAATTCCCTCGCTAATAGCACGGTTAATGGCGGCACATAAGGCGAAGTAACCTGTATAGCCATCGACCTTGTACTTGGTGTAGTGCTCTGGATCAAAGGCATTATTAAAAGTGAAATATTCAAAGAAACATACTTTACACTTACTAGGCGTCCAGAAGCAAAAGTTGAGCGTGTCAATAATGAAAATCCATTCGACAGCATGCAGATCAGTGTTTTTAGGATGATGTTCATGTTGAGAAAAGTTATTCACGTCGATTTTCTTTGATTGAATACCTTTGATTATTTCCTCGGACAACCTGTTGATTCCTGCTTGGTGGACTTTGATGTACTTAGCATTTTCCACAATAAATTTACCGGCTTCCCGAGGCGCCAACGTTTTTCCTGCAAGCTACGACACCGACTTAAAATGAGATTAAGTTCAATTATATTTTAAAGTTACATGTTTCGTCATTGGTAAAAAGATAAAATTGGTGACAAAAGATCACTGGAAATTATTTATTTATTATTTGTTTTGGAATGCAGTAGCAGTTGAATGTTGATAAGTAATATACGCCTGCTTGCTGTGGTTATTTTTGACATTTTATTTTTGTCCCATTTGTTCTGTTTCCTTAGAAATGTCGAAAATGTTCCAGATTAACGAACAGCTCATTTTAAAAACGAACATTTTTATTGTTCAATTTAGTACTTCTTTTTTAAATACATAAATAATAATTAATAAATAGGGGTAACCCTCTTTCGGAGTGCTTTCCTTAGCTCCCCTTAATTGTGAGCTCATCTATGGGTAGCTTTATACTAGCTTTAGTGACAATTGCGACTGCTTATGTCTTGAATCTTTGGTACAACAGGGTCCTGTCAGAATACTTGTTCCTCGCACCTTGTCTAAAGTATGTTTGATTCCTTAATAGCCTCATGATACTCCACTGAGTATATCCTTTATCAGGGACCAAGCTGCGTTATATTTATAAGTCGTTTCGTTGGGAGTCTCCCATTTTCTTTTTGGCATACTGCTTCCATAGGTGTGAACAGAACCCCATTATGACCAACCGCAATGCTTAGGAGTTGGGCTACGTTCTTAAATTGCATGTCTATATGATTCTTCCTATTGCCACATTGAGCGAATGAACAATAGTGTGCCAGCCAAGAGAATTTTTAATTTCCCTAAACAACTGGTAACAACGTGCCGAGGATAGAGAATGGAAGGCAAAAAGGAATCGGCTTGATGTCTTCCATCTTTGCTTCTCGAATCTCTTCAGAACTCTAATCATTTGGCGTGTCCGACCTACGGATCCCTCCGATATCACCGTAAGTCGAACACGATTTCTGACTAGGCAAAGCGAAGGTTTTCTGCAATATGTTGAGACTACATTTTTGGAGTCATCTCCTCATTCATTCTGCTAAAAGAGTACAGATGGTTACTTTGTATGTACCATGTATAAGAAAATTATCATTGTAAGCAAAGTGAGGAAATCGAAAAAGTTCCCCTTTGCTATGAATGGTGTTCCACTGAATAAAAAATTTCAGCTGAGGCAGCAGAGGAAAATACCTGGGGAATCCGTAAGTGGAACACGCCTATTGTTTGCGATGGTCACACAGTACCTCACCTGAGAGAACTCAGGTCTGAACGAAACCTAGGAGAAATAGAGGAACACCAACACTAGAGTTTACTTATTTACTTACTTAAGGGACACAGTCCGGAATGAACCTGGCCCACGACCAACATGCATCTCCAACTAGCCCGGTACCTAGTTATAACTGACTCCAGTTGCGCAATTTAAGTTGGTTGATGTTGGTTTCTACATCTTTTCACTCGAGTCTGGCTGGTAGTCGAAGATTCTGAGGGCTGGAGTATGAGTGTCCATTTGCAGTACTTGTCTTAGCCATAATAAACACTCAATGTGGAGTTTTTTTTTTTACCGGATCTTTGTCGCTTTACAGCTCGTAATGCTTATGGATAGATTTTCGTCTCTATAGCACGTCAAAGCAAACAGGACCGAACGTGACTGACTGCTATCAATAGCAGTCAGTCCGTTCGGATTTCTGTTTACACTGAAAAAAAAGGAAAGTAAAATCTTATAGCGTTTTCGATTGGGATTTTCAGATTTGCTCACAGATTTCAGATTTTTACTCGTCGCAATGGAACATGAAAGGGATTGATCTGTTTTTATGTGTGTGTTTGTGTGCCATTTGACATCTCATTGCTTATCTTCTTGTTGTGTAAGAATGAACTTACGAAAATGGATGAGAAAATCTTAAATGACTACATTGTTGTAAACAATGAATGAGGAATTGTTTTTTTCGTGGAATCTGTCGCTTGATGTAGATGATGAGAAAGACGACGATGATGATGAGGAAGAATATACCAATCATTTTTCCATTTCTTTTTGAATTTTTTTTGTTATTTAAAAAAAAAAAAAAAAAAAAAAAACCCAAATCAAATTGCGAAATGCAAACTTAAAACTGACATAAGAAAGATGTAAAATATTTTTGGCTTGGTGCACGTAGGTGTAAATCTCACTTGATGTTGTCCCAATCAAAACGCTATTACTGAATTGTAAGGTAAATGTCAAACTATGACAACACCTATTTTTCAATTTCATTTGTCGAATTGATAGATTTTTATTAACTTTTATATATTCGGCATATGTCTTTATCCAAAAAGTAAGAAACAACTTTAATAGCGGGTAACAACGGGTAATTTTACTGAGTTCTGTCTGGGAGGTGTTCTGCGATTGCAGTAGGTATTCTAAAATTTATGTTTTTCCACAGTGTTTCGCATTTGTTGTGGCGTGGTTGATAAATATTTTGGCTGCAACAAGGTAGTGGTCCGAATGTATTTTAGAATCTCCGAATGTTTAGACATCGAAAATACTGTATGCGTGTGACTTGTATATAGCCTTATTGACAACAAAAATATGGCAACCGTTTGCTGGCAATAGTGGAATTTCGTTCCCCAGCTATTGGCTTCTGCTAGTGTTCTTACATTCCAGTTAAAGGTACGGACGTTGTTGCCCTTTTTATGTTTAGCAACAGTATAATCATTCTCTTCCGAATCGATTGTTTTCTTCGTTGCAACAGGGTTAGACCGTGACTGCGTAGCACAACCCCAACCTGGAGAGTCAGTTACAATTATACCTCCCTAGGCCGCCATTGATATCCATTACGCCATTACGCCTTCATGATAAACTGCCCAACTAACCCTTGAAAATCCTATTTGGGTAACTGTGTTACTTATGACAATAGAAAAGCAACAAATCATCATTTCTAGTATAATATTTGTATTTATTTAACAATGAAAAGTTGTATTGTATCAAGTTGTACTATACCACCAATGTTCTGTCTTCGAGAGTAGCGATTAGAAAACGAGATCGATTTCTAATCTTCGAATAAACTGTAGAGCAGGCCGGAAACTTCTGAAGCTTAAAAGGATCTTCATGCCGATGGAAGTAAGTGGGAGGCATCGCGTTACCAATAGTTGCGACTAGTAGGGAATACCCACACCTACATATGCTGTTGTCCGAATATGTCAGAGCAGCTTTTGTAAATTTTCACTTCGATGGTTAAATTAAATTAACCCAAAAAAAAAAAAACAAAACAAATAAATCGGAGACAAAACAGTTTGGAATCTGGGAGCAATCAACATAAACACAGTATAATCTCAATTGCTGAAAATCTCTGCGTTCCCAAGTGAGGAACCGTGTTCCGCAGATTTGTCGGAGATCTTCGAAAGATCTCCCAGTGGAACACGTCTTTGAGCGCATGAATCAAACTATATTCAAACCAATAACGAGTTTCAGGAACCCCATTTGGTTGTAAGCTTAACAAAACATTGGTTGCAGACCACACTAAATACATTCTCTCATCCTAACTCAGAGTCACCTGTGCCTGGAAAAGTCATTTACACCAGGACTCTCATAAAGAACTAAATTGCATTAATTCATACAAATAACTTAATTATTCTATTTTGCATATGTAGACTATTATTGCGATTCGTCATATTGAATTCATTTTAAATGAACTTTAAACAAATTTGTATTTGAAAAAAAACACAGTGCCATCTATATGTCGCTATTGATATCCAACAATCAAATCAATACTACCAGACCATTAAGCAATATTTTCATTCAGCACCAAGTTTCAATACCCAAGCCCACATCCACCATCTTGTCGCAGTGCAAAAGCAAATCTTCTCCTCTACACAACTTATCCAGTGCTCAAAAGTGCATGTGATTGTTATTTTATATTCTTCGTGTAAATCTTAGAATTGTTGTTAAATATTTATTGCTCGATTTATTCTTAAACACTTGTGCGACGTATTAAACATAAGTGCTTTATTGCAAAACACACGCATTCATTATAATTTCCAAAGAAAAAAAGGAGGAGCAGTAAAAATGGGTGATTTGGTAGACACTCGACAAAATGAACTAAAAACCCGAAAAATATGCCGCTTTTGTCTCTCCCAAAATGTTGAAGATTTATCAAACATTTATTCGCGGGAAAACCGAATGAAATCAGCTCCACTGCCACTCCAGGTGATGGCATGTGTTTCAATTGAGGTAAATAATAAACAAATCATTTTTTGTTGAAAAAAAAAAAATCGCGAACAAAATTGTGTTTACCAATTGTCGATGTGACAGCAACCAATAGCACCAAGCAAAGCCAATGGTTCGTTTCTGAATAAGTCCAAGACGCACAACTAACCGCGAAAAAGGTAAAATAGTACATCTCATTGCCAACGACTGTGCTGATTATTAACTTGGTCGTTGTGTATCGACTGCGTCCGAATGCAATGCTCCATTTTTTTCTAAATTCTACATGGGGGCAGAAAATATATTTTTTTTATTTAGCTGATACACACAATGAATTTAAGCGTCATTTTGCGTCATGATATGATAGGGTTTTGATATAACAAAACAACAAGGCCAGAGTCTTGGATAAGGCTATTGCAAATAAATGTTAAAAATTCATAATTTCAGGAGAATTTAATTTTATATTCATTTAAAAGCTATTTAACTTTTTTTCAACTCAACAGGTATTTTCTAACGATTCCATGCCATGCTATGTCTGTAGCGAATGCCGTCTACTGTTCGATTATTGCTATCGTTTCAAGCAAATGTGTAAAAAGGCGGACACATGCCTGCGCCACTACCCCCTCACCGGTACATGGACGGATCCTATGGAGAAGCCCAAAATCCCAGATGAAATCTTAAAGAAGCAATATCAACCACGTCAACGAAAATTACAAGAAGAATTTCATCAAAAATTGCACCAATTATCCCAGCAAAAGATTCCTAAAAAACAAACGAATCTAAATTTGTTGCAAGTACCCAAGATGGTTGCCAGCCAGACTACACTGAAAATCGACCTTGATGATGAAGGTACTGGCGCCATCTTGACCATGGTGGATGCGGAACAGCAGCAACTAGAAGACTACGAGCAATTAGCAGAACTGGACTTAGACGCAGAACATGAAATAGAAATAAAACCAAATACTCGCAAGGCGCAACCAGCTGCAGGTCAAAAAAAGGAAACACCCAAAAAGCTTTTGAATAAAGCCGCTATTCGCATTCTAAACAAAGAGGCAAACCCGATGAACGAACCCGTCATGTCAAGACCAATGTTGAGACGAGACGTCGACGGGAACGTGGCTGTGGTCACTGAGATCCTAGAAGCTGGTCAACCAGCAGAGGCAAATCCGACAGAGAATGCGGCTGTAATAGAGACGAATGTGTTCCCGTGCCCACATTGCGACCGTTCGTTTCCACTTCGTCAGTTGCTCGATATTCACTTGGTCAATCACAATCGCGAAAGGAGTTTCCTTTGTCCCAATTGTGACAAGAGTTTTTTCAGTAAGTATGATCTGCAGAAACATGTTTTGGTACACACCGGCGAGAAGCCATACAAATGCGTTGTATGTGACAAGGGATTCACACGGTCGACACTGCTGCATCGTCACGAAAAGTGCCACACAGATATTCCCAAGTATATATGCGTGTTCTGTGAGAAGCCATTCATTTCGCAGGAGGAAATGGAGAAACATACCGAGCGGCATCGCAAAAATCGCCCGTTCTCGTGCAAAGTGTGTTCAAAGTCATTCGCCTTTAAGCAAGGTCTGGAACGGCACGAGGTTGTCCATAGCCGCATTCAGCCATTCCAGTGTCAGTACTGTGACCAGAGCTTCCCGACTCCCAGCAAATTAGCCAGACACTTAACAGCTCATGCCGGTGTGCGACCATATCCTTGCAAGCTGTGTCCAAAGTCATATTTACTCAGTCACCACTTGTCGCGGCACATGCGTTCGCACAAGAACGGCATTGGCTCATACAAGTGTAACGACTGTGATAAAACATTCAGCAAACGTGATGATTTGATTTATCACTCAGCCGTACATGCCACCCAAACATTAATGTGTCCGCTGTGCAAGGACTCGTTCGACAATATTGAAACGGTGACCGAGCATGTGAAGCAACACGCTGATGGTGAAGCATTTGCTTGCGAATTTTGCGATCTGATTTACATGACAGCGGATCGACTTCAAAGTCACACCGACGCTGAGCACGTTGATGAAATGGTTGCATACAATGAGGATGAGCAGGCGAATCCGCAGCCAAAAAAAAGAAACGAGGCAAACAATGCCGAACAGACAAATCGGGACATTGAAGAGGTGATTGAGGAATTTTTGATTGATGAATTATCGGATAACGGAAGGGCGGAAACAGTCTCCAGTATCGTTGTCAAGGAGGAGACCGGTTGGCGTAAGTACAATTTGCATGCTTTTTACGTACATTATTGAAATCTATCATGTTTCCTTCCAGAAACTGTAAGTGAGGATACCGATGTACAGGACACCGAGGAGTCTGGCAAACTGGACTCATCCCACGATATGGAAGTCAATAGCATAACCGATGAACGCATGCTCGATTATATGAACATTATAGAAGAAAGCGAAACGGTCAATGAACCCCCAGTCAAGGTGGCCAAAACCACTGAAGGTAGTAAGAGGTTAATGAAATTAACACCACCACCTCCAACCGCAATTCGTCGCAAAGTTGCAGCTAAGCCGACTCAGGCGAGAAGCCTACTTAAAGCCGAGTCATCATCACCAAAGGAAAACAAAAAACCAATTCAAAATCCAACTACACCAGTAGTTCGTGTAAAGGCCGAGAAAATCCCTGCACCATCGCCAGTTGCGAAGACCCGTCAGCCCACCATTCAAGCAGCCCTGCAAGGATTACCAAAGTCAGTGTCAGTTAAAAAGGTCGGATTAACAACAACAACACCAGTGGCCAAGCTACCAGTTGCTGCCTCATCGACATCTGCCAGGACGCCATCCACTCCAGCAATTATTAAGAAACCAGTAACCCCAAAATCACCCGCTACACCGGAAACACAAACTAAGCAATCGCCACAGACCAGACAATTACCATTGCGACAGCGATCCGAACCTTCTCCAAAAGAAAATCCACAAACGCAATCGAAGGCAACCACGAGTCAACCAAAAATAGGTGAAAGGAAGCAAACCCCTACGAAACCCACCGATGTGTCCGAGAAAAAGACGCCTTCATTGGCCGAAGTCGGTGTAGGGGATAAGAAAATCGTCGAAATGATGATTGGCGATAAAAAGGTCAAAGTACAGCGAATCACGATGTCGAAGTCGCAAGCTGCGGCTATGGCTCGTGAAGGTCGCATTCAAATGAAGGAGGGAACAATGATTCTTAAAAAGGGTCGCTCTCAAGTCCCACCTAAGGTGGCAAAAAAGTAGTGTTGTGCTTAGATGGGAAGATAGATTTATATGTGTAGAATGTTACACAAAATTTCAAATTTCTTTAAAATTTATAACCATGTTAGTTCCAATAAAATGTTGGTCGCAATAAAGGTTTTGCTTGTTTTTTTCGATAATGATATGCTATGAACACTGTTAAGTGATTTGTTCGATATCCCTGGAGATATCAGCCCATGAGCATTAATGCAATGCCCACCGACCGTGCAGTGTCCTAGTGGTAAGTCTGTTGGACTACCAAGCGTGAGTCCCCTGGTTCAAATCTCAGCCACAACTTAATATAATTTGCCGCACAAATGAATGGAGAAGCTTGGTTTCAGCGCCGGTATGAGGCGTTAATGACAGATATTTCAACTTCTTGTGGCACCGACATATAAAAATTTCATAACGTCTACTAAGGAATGCAATTAAACCTGTACAATGTTAACGTCTATTGGTTAGCCAAGAGATACTTCGACATAATTAAACAGTGATGACAAATGCATGTGCCAAAAGAAATGAAGACAATAAAACACAGCAAACCTATTCATAACTATATTTAGGTATATGGGAAGCCAAGTAGTTTTTCGTAGAAAATTATAAACGACAATCGCAAGTTGTAACAAAATCTTGCTTTCCTCGATTGGCTTCGCTTTGCTCTTCTTAAAAGGAACAAATATATTCAAAGAAAAATAAAACGACGCAGATTGCTGTAATTTATCTTAACACAAGTATATTTGCATCTCATTTCTCATCGATAATTACATGATAGCGAATGTGTTTTGTTTCTACTTAATCCCAAGTCCTTTTTAATCCTCATAGCCATCGGGCAAAGCATTAACACGGGGATTGTGGAAAAGGGTATGGTTACCATCTCCCCATGGAAAACGCTTGGTACGAATACGCATGTACTCGTACTTAACGAATTCTGGACGTGGATGATGAGCGTGCTCCTGGTGCTTAAGGTAAGCGTTCAGCATGCACAAGCCAATTGCTGGCATAGCAACGAAGATGCTGAGGCGTTTCCATAGTTTGTAGCCACCTAGAGGACAAAAGAAAATTGATGTTATTCAATAGGTAGTCGAAAAATTACATAACCTCTTAACCCAAGATAATATTTTATGAGATTCGTTTGAGACTGCTATTTTTATTGTAAAATTACCTGAGTGTTCTCCAGCGGTAGCTGCAGTTCCAGATGCTCTGGTCCCAGTTGTGGCAATATGCCGACGAATTGAATGGAGAAGAGCAGCAGACATTTTCTTCCCAAATATTTTCTCTAGCACAAGTTAACTTATGAAGAAAATTTCAGTTTCTTGTCAAATTTGCGAGAAAATATTTGACAGCTATGAAATGTCAAACAGAGTTGAGCGTGGCGCCAATATTAAGTGCAGACGTGAGTTAACGAAACAAATATTGTGAAGATGGTTGTGTTTCAGTATTGGGCAATTCTTGTGGTGACAGACGTATTTATTAGATTTCCTTAGGCGGTGTCTCAGAGGTTGCCTAGTTAGGCATGCCTAAATATTTAAGTTGCCTCTAGGCAACGTTGCTAAAATTCTTATCTATAATCGATTTTCCATTGCTGCCTAACTAGGCGAAGTTTATGTCAAAAGAAGTAGTCGACTTTACAGATCTAGTATAAACGAGTGGTGGGTGCACGACTGGGTCGTACGCAACTTTCTCTTTCACAGCGAGTTCGGCGTTAGATCAAATAGTGCGCATTTTGATTATTAATGCTAAAAATTATATAAAATGTCGAAATTTGATTATACGAACGTTTACTCCGAAATTTGAAGGAATCGGTGTCTATGTGAAAAAAAATTAATTTTCGTAATTGGCCAAAACTGAAAATTCCGTTAAGTGATAGTTGGGCTAAAACTTATTATGTGGAATTGTTTAAAACTATTATAGTAGTATATATATATTAAATTTCATTCAATTTGACATAGTAGTTTGCGAGAAATTAACAATTTCCTTTATATGGCCTGAATGACAAAATCCGTTATATGGATTTTCTCGAAAAAACTGGATATGCAGTTTTGTTGGAACTAATATGCTTATAGTATGTATAAAGTTTAATCAAAATCGTTAGAGAGTTTGAAGAAAATCGGTCAAGCCGTTTAGGCTGGGGAGACCATTACGGACAGACGGAATTCCAAAAACCACTTTTTTAGGCTCCGCTATCATCGTAATGTTAGAATCAATCAAAATCTCGAGGTCGAAAATATTCACGAAAACAATATCTTTCTCTTTGTAAGAGAAAGTTAAAAATTAAGATTCTTGTACTTTGTTTACATCAGATTTTTTTTTTTTTTTTTGGGTTTGACAGCATATGTTATTTGTAAACAAATATCTTAAAGGAAGAACATAAAGCTATATGGGCAATGTTATATTGCTGTTCGGAATTAGTTTGAGGATTCAACAGTGGAGTGAAAAGAATGTTGGAGCAGGCATAGCCCCCATCACCGAGTAGCCGTTATGTATATTTTTGGTCTCCTACTAGTTGGCATGTATGAATTTATAATATTCACTACACTTAAATCATTTACAAATGAAATGTAGCTTGAGTCCATTCTTATTAAAATATTTTCACTTTATTGCAAACCACCACCCCAAATCTCAAAATAAATTTTCAGATTGAAATTCTCGTAAGCGTCAAAATGAAAATGAAATGAAAATTCCTTAGGCAGCCTCTAGGCAGGGTTCGCTCGCGCTTTAGTTAGGCGGCCTTTAGGCAACGTTGCCTAAATGTGAAAATCGATTATAAATACCGATTTTGCACTTAGGCAGTACTTAAAGGTTGCCTAAAGTTAGGCAACCTCTAAAATGCTTTTATAAATACGGCTGTGTCAGCCGTATTTATTAGATTTCCTTAGGCGGTGTCTCAGAGGTTGCCAAGTTAGGCATGCCTAAATATTTAAGTTGCCTCTAGGCAACGTTGCTTAAATTCTTATCTATAATCGATTTTCCATTGCTGCCCAACTAGGCGAAGGTTATGTCAAAAGAAGTAGTAAAATTTACAAATCTAGTATAAAAATTAAGATTCGTGTACTTTGTTTATATCAGATTTTCTTTCTTTTTTTTTGGGTTTGACAAATATCTTATAGGAAGAACATGGAGCTCTCAAACCAAAGAAAAAGATCCGAAAATTGGGATTCTTCAGATAAGGAAATAATATATATGTCTTAAAAATATTGTGATAACTACATAGGGGTGGCTTTTTATTTGCAGCCACTTCTTCAACATCTAATAGAAGAAAAAATTTCAATAGTTGAAGGCAAGAGAGTTTTGTATATTTTTGGTCTCCTACTAGTTGGCATTTATGAATTTATAATATTCACTACACTTAAATCATTTACAAATGAAATGTAGCTTGAGTCCATTCTTATTAAATTATTTTCACTTTATTGCAAATCACCACACAAAATCTCAAAATAAATATCCAGATTAAAATTCTCGTGAACGTCAAAATGAAAATGAAATGAAAATTCCTTAGGCAGCCTCTAGGCAGGGTTCGCTCGCGCTGAAGTTAGGCGGCCTTTAGGCAACGTTGCCTAAATGTGAAAATCGATTATAAAGTTAGGCAACCTCTAAAATGCTTTTATAAATACGGCTGTGTGTATGTTTAATCCTCTTTCGATTGGGATGAAAGTGTATATTTTTGATCTAGATATAACTTAATTCGTTTATTGTAAAACATCTCGAATTCAAGCAAGCATACAACTTCTTGAATAAATACATTTGACAACTTCCTTATGTCAGTTCGTAATTTTCATTCCAATTCGTATTTGGCAAACAATTTATAATACGTTTCCACCGAAATATTATTATAATTGGATGCGAATTATGTTTATTAATAATCCTGAAAAAAGACTGGAAGGATTTACTTTAATACTTTAATTTAAATATAAATAATTTTGTATTTTTGGACGAATTAAATATATATTATGTAAAAAAACAATCTAAAATCAAAAAAAAAAAATATAAAAAATATATCTGGCTATGTGATTTTCATTATGATTTATTAATGGATATAGACACAGAAAATAAAGTTATACGTGAAATATTAAATTCATCTTGTTCGACTTCGTCTTCGGAAAGTGATGAAGATAATTTCTGTATTTTCAAATTTTTGTTATGTTTCATATTTTGGCAGCTACACCGACGCTAACTTCATAGACACGAAATGACACCAATACCAAACACCAATTGTTTGATTTATTTAAAACACAGGGCAGTGCAACATTTTTCACATTTTATATATTTATGTGAATCCAGTGCAATTTGGTAGCTTATACCTTAATTTTTTTTTAGATATAAACTGGCTAATGTGATACCTCATCCTTTCTAACATCTGTCGATGGCACATGCGAATCGGGTTATTTCCTTTTGCGCTCTTGAAGCTGAGAAGATGATGATCCAGGTGGTCTTCCTATGACTTTTTGAATCATAGCACCACTTCAACAAAGAGATTCTGCCAGGTCTGTTCGAAATTCGCAAAGGCGTTTTATTTTGAATGCAGCAATTTTGTTTGTACAAAATCCATGAATTTACTACTGTTACATCGATAAGATGGTAAAAGATTCTCATGTACCATTTTCGGGATCTCATTTTAAATGGATGTCTTCCAATCAGGCTGTATGTAAGGTCCACGCCACACATATGCTTGTTATACTATATTGGGACAATCTATATCAAGACACTGTCGTATCTTCTAAAGTTATCATCGACATGGAGCTCACAAATGAAGACAATAAGTTAAAAGCCTTGTTACCCTTCCAACAAATAAATGTCGATATTGTTCATATACGCAAAAAAATGGACATAAGGATACAGATTCCTAAATATTTTCTGACGTGCGTATTTGTCAAATAAGCGGGGCGTTCTGGGGTAAGTTCCATGGAATAAATGATTGAATGTTCTACTATTTTCTCAATTATTTCACTAGAAAAAAAAGTATTCGAAGTAGCTGAGAGGCGTCGACATTTGCAAAACATCATCTGGAAATGTAGTATTTCCACTAAATGAACTGACTTCTGTTTTAAATTCAAATGCGTTTTGCTTCCACTGAATTTGTTTATACTTCTCTTTTGTTAACTTAGTTCTCTTTTGAAATTACTTGGAGAGCAGCTGTGGTTCATCATTAAATATGTGCAGAGGTAAACTCTCAAGATCCACTAAGTTAATGTTTCCATTTTCTTCTCCGACATTTTATCTTCTGGTGCTGGTTACAAAATCTTCAACATTCAACGTGTGCTCAAGAAAACCACAATCCTCAAATTCATCTTCACTCACCACACATTCAAAATTTTCTAAAGTTCTTTGTCAGATAAAATTTTGTGCATGCTGAAAAGCCAACAAAAAGTTTTAAGTCTTAATGCTGTGACTTATGTCCAAAGACATGATTAACATACGCTTAATGCATGGTGTTGCAGATATGCATCATAGACATTTAATATCGAAAAATATGTGTTCCATATAATATTATTAAATTATTTTTACACAGATATCAAAAGAAACATATAATAAACATTAAAAAAAAGGCGTAAATAAGTAAATTAAATTAGTTTTAAAAAAGTATATGGATCCACTCGAATCGCTAGCTGAGCGATTAAGACATGTCTGTCTATTAGTTTTTGGCCAAACCGTAAGGAATTTTGAAAAAGTTTCTGAACAACATATTTAGAAAATCTTAATATCTATATTTCGGCCAAGGCATATGCAATAGAAAAACGTTGTTTTTGTCGAACCATAAAATATTTTGATAAACCGTCTGAACAATATGTTGTGACAACGTCATTTTCAATATTTTATGGCCATAAAGCCCAATTTGGGGATATTAATTATAAGGATGGGATGAGCCTTCTTTTTTTGACTTTTTCAGACGTTTGAACATTTTTTATTCTGTTAATAAGAACTCAATACTCAAGATGGGATGGCAGAGGGTATTAAGCGAAGAACATATGATGAAATACACACAAATGTAAAAGTTTAACCTTAGTTTTAATTGAAACCAGTACTTGCACTTTGGGAGAAAGTAAAGCCAGAATAAAACCTTGAATACTGTTCTAACATAACGGGTGGGCTTATTTTTTTTTAAATACAATAAAATGTATAATGGTTTTATTAGTAAGAGCAAAAATTTCCATTTTTCCAAGACATTGTTGATGGTTTTGGGCGGTAGCTCACGGATTGCTTGAATGATATTGGCCTTAAGTGCTTTAATCGTTTCCGGATTGTTGGCATAACATCATTCCTTCACTGTTCCCAAAAAAAAATCCAAAGGCGGCCGATCGCAGCTTCGAGCCGGCCAATTGACATTGCCAAGATGGCTGATAACACGATTTGGTAATTGTGGCATGGTATGGCCATCAGCAAAAATAATTAGGGTTAGCATGGTTCGATAGATATACCTCAAAGTATATTGATCGATTCAGAATCGCTTGCTGAGACAATCTAGCCATGTCTGTCTGTCCGTCCCCGCCTTACATTTTGAGCTAGAGTGTTAAAATTTGGTACATAGACTCTTTGACCGACGAAGCAGAACAAGTGTAAACTATTTTAAAATCTGCCAACTGTCACGCACAGATTTCAGAAAAGCGTTTTTTTTTTTGACCAAATGGTAAAAAAAATGAAAAAGGGTCTGAACAACATATTTAGACAATCTCAATACCAATCCTAATTTTGGGGGCGTTTTCATTAAAAAAACAATTTTCAGTCAAATTTCATAATACTTGAAAAAACTTTTGATGCAAAATCATTGGTAATATTAACATGAATGAAATATTCATGGACGAAATGTCCATAGACCATACCATTTAAGCCCACGCCCACTTTTCGGAGGCGTTTTCTTAACAAAACGATTTGTATGCCCTCCACCATATTTTTTTCTGACGTACCATAATAGATCTTGATCAACTGTGTGTGATTTTATCCATATAAAGTAATTAGCAACTCCCACTTCTTGGTCATATTACTTTTAAACATAGGATGGGATGGGATAGGGTATTAAACGATTCGCAGAGCGGATTGTAACCTTCTCATATGTTTTTAGAACTTTAGAATTGGCTTATAGCGAAAAATCCTAATTTTCTGCCACACCATGAACGCATCAACTGATTTTCTCCAAATCAGTTTTAGCTTAATTGCACAAATGAGCGGTCAATCGCAAAGTAAAAACCTCACTCTCCCATTCTACAAAATCTATAAGTAATACCGCATATAGAAAAAATGACAAACACAACTAGAATTAGAGAAGATCTGTAAAAATTGGAATACTCGATTTCTTCATAAATAAGTCAAAAGATGAGAATAGGCATTTCGGAAATTTCTTCAGTAAAACAATTTCTTAATTTAAAAGGTCAAGCCTTCAATCTATAATCTCACTTATTTTGAGTATGATCAAATGGGTGACATTTTATATTAAACGCTTGGCTTTCTAAATTGATAACCAATCGGACTTTCCCTTCTTGTAAAAATTCCAGTCATCCCTTATGGATGAAAGTGACAAATAATAGTTTAATTTTTAGATAGTCGTATCCATTAACAAGTCTTACTTGGCAGAAAAAACTCACATCTGCCGATTCTACAAAATTTAGTGCCCTTAATGGAAAAATGGGATAAGCTGTTTTAATTTTTAAAAATTTCTATTGACACGCATCCATTAACTAGGTTTAGTAGGCAATAAATCCATCTTGGTCACAAAGTGGAAGGTGGCCTTTCGTTAACTTCCTTTGTCAGAAAAATAACCGAAGACGTAAATCATAGTTAAAATAGGTGGAGCGCGTTGAGATGATGTTTGCAGATGTTTATTGACTCTGCTCTTAAATTGTTGCAGATTGAAGATTGGAAATACTTCTTCTGGAAGTTCCTTTTATCGTTTACTTCTTCTGTAACAAAAGAAATTTTGGTATTGCGTTGTTCGTGTCGTTGTTAGGTAGACGGTGTGTCTGTGAGCATAAACGTTACCTGTCATTCGTTAAAATGCAACGAGTCTAGGGATGATTTCTCTAAGCTCCTATGAACATATACCGTTATGATATCTGTAATAAAGAGGCAGATCTCCCACAAGTCTACATTGTGCCAAAGGTTGCAGCTTTTAAGTAAGGAAAGAATCGTCTATCAGGTGGATTGCATTTTAGATAGAGTCCAGTAAGCTCAGTGTATGTTTCGGGGCCGAACTCCAAACATGAGAACAGTATTCAATATCTGATCGTAAATACTTGGGCTTTATAGAGAAATAGAAGTTGGGCTGGTGTAAAATATCTCTTAGCTCTAATGTGCCTTCTTAGAGCTGCAGATTAGGCAACAGATGTTTCATGCTGACATTTCGATTTGAGGAACTGTGGACTTGTTATTTCTTGTAAATGTTGTATAGTTTATTTTATAAAACTTTTTCACATATCTTATTTCACTTGTACGCACGAAGTGTGCGGTGCAGGAAGACTTATTACAGTGCCATAAATGTCTGAGCCGATTTTCTAGATACGTTTATTGTGGTTCACAAAACAGCCTGAAGTATGTTGGATAACATCATATTAAATGAAGTCAAATGCCATTTTCACCTTAAGGACCCGAGTGCTGTGAGTGGGCATAAACTGCCGATTTTCTAGATATGTGTATTGTGCATTCACCCGATGATTCACAAAACTGCCTGAAGTATGTTGGATAACTTCATACTAAGTGAAGTGAAATGCCATCTTCACCTTAAGGACCCAAGTGCTGGACGAAATGGGATAGGAACTAACCCATGTTCCCGTATGAATACAAGTCCAAACTTTATTATGTCATTGGAAATAAAACAAAAATGTGTTTACTTAACATGTGAGTGTTGATTATCTTTTTATTAAAACATGATACTAATATTTATAAAATAGTTTTATTCAAATTTGTTATTGTCAATTTCTAATACAAATTTTTAAATCATTTTATTAAAATTAGAATAATGTTTTCCTACAGTCAATAATAAAAATGTTCACTTAAAAACTAACATCACAAAATAATTTATTAACAATACTGTTTTTAATATATTCACAATATGTATATGCAACAGGAAATAATAATAAAAGAAAACTAACTAATTAATGTATATTTTTGTTGTTGTTTAACTGCTTAGCTTTTTTTTAGAAATGGACTCCCAAACCCTTTCCCCATGAATTCAGTGTTGGTTTTCATAAAAAAAGAATATTATTTTATAATTTTTACTGAAGTTTGGTGCATCTTATTGTAGCTATATTTGTTTACGGCACTGATTCGTTGTACATAATATAATTTAACTAGTTGAGTGTATTTCATTCTTAACTACTATCTAAGACAATTAACATTATTTGCTATAACATGGTGATCCAGTGAATAGTAATTCGCATGGGTTGATATTTATACATATCGGTTTGTTTGCTTTGAATTCGTTATTTTATATTATTACTCAATTATATTCTAACAAGGTTCAGATCATACTCCCGAACATTCGTTTTCCTCGAGTTAGTACCAGACTAACTACCATTACTGTCAGCAGGAAAAAAACCAAACTAAGGAATGTTGTCAAGTAGCGACATCTTCGTCTGAATTTCTTTTCTTTTTCCATCTTAATTCGTAGCTGTTCGGCTCGCGGAAGATCCAAGGTAAAGTCGGATTCAGGACGTGATGATGGCTGCAATCAAAGTAAAATAATTATAAATTTATGCTATTATAATATATGCAAACGTTAAATATTGTTTAATAAATAATCTTACAACTATAATACAAAGACAAATCTATTGGCTCGTTAGGACTCAGCGACGTAGGTTTTCTCACGATCAATCATTTCTTTGTGTGTACCTACTTATGGCACAGTGGGGGGACCTGGCTTATTAGATATGCCTATAGGTTGAGCTTAACTAAGATATGATTTCCTTAACAGTTGAATTGGGAAGGGCCAGTAAAAAAATTTGGGGTTGCCCTGACTGAGAATCGATTTCACCCCATCTTATAAAAATAAGGCATAGAACACAATACTGCAAGCAAAGAAGAGAGCTGCGAAAAAAGCTGCATTTAAGATTTATAGCAAGAAATATGAAAAAACCCAGATTTTTCAAAAAGAAGAATAAATATAACAAAAGATGTCCGCGAGCGAGGATATAGAGTTTTACTATATTGGAAATGTCAAAGTCAAAAGACACAAGATCCGAACAGAATCCTGTTGAGATAAACTACAAACAATCGTGGTTGAGTCACAGTCTATAAACAGTTGTTTAACAGTCTGTAGAAACGCTATATGGCGCTGAACCATGGAATATAACAAAAAAGAACAATTCTTGAAGAACCATCGGTCCAATTTGCCGTTTGACGGTTACAGAAACGAACTACTTTAGCACACAAAGTTGAAGACAATTTTTTTGATTATTTCAGACGTTTGACAGATTTATAAAAAAACTTAAAGCTTTTGACTTTACATATCCCCACAGGAAAAAGTCTAACGGTGTGATATCACACGATCTTGGTGGCCAATCGACCGGCCCAAAACGTGAAATTATGTGCTCACCGAAATGTTCTCTCAATAAGTCCATTGATTGATGCGATGTGTGAGAAGTGGCGCCGTCTTGCTGAAACCAAATGTCGCCGAGATCACGAGCTTCAATTTCAGGCATCAAATAGTCGGTTTTCATGGCACGATAACGGTTGCCATTGACGGTTACGTTCGCACCGGCATAATTTTTAAAGAAATATGGACCGATGATTCCACCGGCCCACAAACCACACCAAACCGTTGTTTTTTCTGGATGAAGTGGCAGTTCTTCAATGTCTTCAGGTTGCTCTTCGTCCCAAATGCGGCAATTTTGTTTGTTTACATACCCATTGAGCCAGAAATGGGCCTCATCGCTAAACAAAATTTGCCTCGAAAACGTCGGATCTTCTTGGAACTTTTCAAGAGCCCATAGAGCGAAGCGATGTCGCTTGGGAAGGTCGAGCGGCTTCAGTTGTTGCACAAGCTGTATTTTGTACGCTTTCAATTTAAGATCTTAACGTAAAATGCGCCAAGTCGTTCCATATGTCAGTCCGAGTTGCTGCGAACGGCGCCGAATCGACTCTCCACGGTCTTCGTGTACACTCTCAGCTACGGCCGCTATATTTTCTTCACAGCGTGCTGGACGTGGTCTATTCGGTCGAATGTTATCCAATAATGAATGCTGGGTCTCAAAATGGGTGATGGTGTTGCGAATAGTAAGCTCAGTAGGCCGATTATGTTGACCATAAGTTGAGCGAAGTGCACGAAACACATTCCTCACAGAACATGAATTTTCATGATGAAGTTGAACAATTTGTTAACGTTGTTCACGCGTAAGTCTTTCCATTATGAAATGCCAAACAATACTAAACAAAAATAACATGACAGCATGACACGACTCACACGTGATCTGTCAAAAAAGGCTATTGAAAAAAGTATCTCTACTTGGATCACCCGTTAGTAAGTTATCAACTTTTAAAAATATTTGTTATTATAAGAACTAAATATTCAAGATGGGAGTGGAGAGGGTATCAGTGTGGTAAATGCAATTTTGTCTACAAATTTAATCTAAAAAAACAAAAACAATTTGCATTTGACAGGAGAAGAGATTACAAATGGATCAAGAGTTGAGGTAATTGACATGCACAATATCGTTAAGTTGTAATTTCTCGTCATAATTCAAAACACACCTACCGTAAATCATTCCAGATACTCAATACCAACAGTCTATAATGCCCATCGTTTTCTGTGGGTATGTGCGCACCTGTATATTGAAAGTAGTTTTTAAGATCGCATTGATCGATCACACCGGTCTTTGGACAAGATCTTGGTGTTTTGGCGCGCGTTAACACTTTCATGACCTTGAAACATGTAAACACAAATTTTCCGATCATCACACGTGAAAGGAAGAGGGCTCACGGGTGTTTTGCGTAGGTATGTTGTACACATATGGACATACCATAAAAATTCGGATCAAATTCCGAAGCCAGGCAATGGCATGCTAACGAAGACGACCCTTTCGAGTATAACTGGCTTTAGGAGTTCCTTTGCAATCGGGACTGGTATATATTGTACATGAGTGGGCTTGTATTTCTTCATACATGTTGAGCAAAAAAAAAAAAAACATGTTTGTAAGATGGTAATTCAAGTATGCACACAAGTAAAAGTACACGAATGGTTGTTATACGATACCGTACCAAAGTACCTAGATACCTGTATTCTGTTTTGCGGCTTATGATGATGAAGTGCGGACTGTCACCTCTTTGCAGTCCACATTTGTTACGTAAGAAGCAGTCATGAAAATATTATACATTTAACTTGACTTTAAGCTAAAACCTAACCTGATCTTGTTTTTAAACCAGAGTTGAAAACAATTTTGCTTGTAATTTTTTGATGACACTTGATTTGAGTATAAGTATTTAATATTTATGGATGGTCATTTCACAGGAGAAGATATTAGAAATGGATCTAGTACGTACCAATTGGTAAAAAGGCGAGACAATGATTTTTTTTTATTTGGATGAGCTATAGTCCGTTGAATTCTGATGTGTTATCGAAGTGTTATCGAAGCCGAAGTTGGAAAATTATAAAATTAGGTTATCTTTTCTGTGAAAGTATAACAAGTATTGGGATAAGTTAGGTAATCCTCCGTCAATTTATATAAATTTGGATGTCAAACTCTGCGAATGCGTAAAAAATGTCATACTGACATACTGTGTAAGTGACAATAATCCTCCGGTTTTTTGTGATAAAATCATTTATTATATGGAGGTAGCAGCTAAAGACCGGGGTAATTGAGGAGGTGCACACGCACTGTAGCTTATGTAAGTAAATAACGAAAAAGTATAACAACACGTAGTTTTCTAACATAATTATCTTCATCAAACTCTTTAGGGGTAAAGACTAACATTTGACATTTCGTATCGTGAGTTCATTAGGTACAAGTTGAATCATGAATGGGTCGTACGCAATTTTCTCTTTCACAGCGAGTTGGGCGTTAGATCAAATAATACGCATTTTGATTATTGATGCTAAAAATGATATAAATAATGTCGAAATGTGTTTATACGAACGTTTACTCCGAAATTTGAAGGAATCGATGTCAATGTGAATAATAATGATTTCCGTTATTGGCCAAAACTGAAAATTCCGTTTAGTGATAGATGGGCTAAAACTAATTATGTGGAATTGCTTCAAACTGTAATAGTAGTATATATATTAAATTTCATTCAATTTGACATTATAGTTTGCGAGAAATTAACAATTTTTTTATATGGCCTATATGACAAAATCCGTTATATGGATTTTCTCGGAAAAACTGGGTATGCAGTTTTGTTGGAACTTATATGGTTATAGTATATATAAAGTTTAATCAAAATCGTTAGAGCCGTTTTCGAGAAAATTGAGGTTATGTGTCATTTTTATAGTGCAGGTACCGTTAATAACATGGCTAAAAGCAAACAAAAAAAATGACCTAGAATTATGACTAAAACAAGCTTGGATACGAGGTTTGAAAAAAATCGGTCAAGCCGTTTAGGCTGGGGAGACCATTACGGACAGACGGACAGACGGACCGACGGACGGAATTCCAAAAACCACTTTTTTAGGCTCCGCTATCATCGTTATGTTAGAATCAATCAAAATCTCTTTGTAAGAGAAAGTTAAAAAACAAAAAAACACAAAGTTAAATAACAAATGCTTATCGTATTTGTATCACAAAGTGGATAATATCACTCATCGGTCGTAAAAAAAACTTTAAGCAATCATTAGAGGAGCTATTATTATCATAAAATATAATTTTTCCGAACTGAGTGGTAAAAATCAATACAATAGTTCTGCCTCAACCCCAAACAATTATTTTCAATTAAAATAGTATATTTTTACGGTATCAATCTTATAAAATTGAAGACATAAGCGATCTTATACATTCACAATAACGGACATCAGCGCAAAAAAATAAACGAACACAATTTGAAAACAACAAAACTAATTAAAATAAATTGACACTTGATGTCAGTGAGGACAGAAATATCAACATAAATAATGTTATTTGTCAATGCCAACATAGAAATTATTTACAAACTTATTTATTTAAAAAAAAATAAGCAAATACAATCTAAAAAAAAACAAAAATCATTGAAATAAATTAACCCCGTTTACCAAACGTGTTAAAATTGGGGTTAAATTTTATTTACCGGCAATTTTTTGATGTATCTGTGTGGTTAATAAAATGTATGTTTTTGCTGTCTTAATTGGATTAAAGAGGATTTGATTTTCTTTACATTTTTTGTAACAAAACAATACCAACTAAATGAAAAACAACCAATTTTTTACCATTTTCTCTACATAACACTTTTTGTATTATTTGTGTTCATTAGTGAAGATTTCCCTCGTACTTTGTTGAAGTTAAATACATTTCTATTAAAAATACAACAATCTTTTTTCAAAAAAGAAAATTATGAAATAAGATTTTGTAATACAAAATACATGTCACCCGTTTGTTTAATTTACTAGTTGAAACGCCGTTGGCAATTAATACGGCCTAAATTGAGTGTCAATGCACACACAAAAATTAAGCGTCAGCGGAGTAAAATCTCTGAATGATATGTATGTGAAACAGGCTTTTTGTAATCGTACGTAGATGTGTGTTGAAATAGGAAATAGTATATGATATTAAAAAAAACGTTTTAACCTAGCTGACCCTAAAAACTCTGGCCTTCGAATTTTTGCTGAAATATTTTCATGATTCCTGGAAACCTTTAAGTCAATTTACCAATCTCAAGAAAATGGAGCTGGACCGCCTTAGTTGGTATTGCCATATTTAGGCATACCGATAAAGATTGGTCCAGATAAACACAACAATGCCAGCATTTGATTGGACTGAGTTATGAAAGATTCGAATTTGGTAATATTGAGGTCGAACCCCACAGAAATTGGAGCAGTTACTTCTACCTCTTTGTGTAAGAAAAATATTGCTCATACACCCTTTTAGTTTGGTGCTCTGCGGGACTAGACTTACAAAATGAAGTTGAATATTTCATACCCGGCTACGGGATGCCAGAAACTTTTCGAAGTTGTCGATGAGCATAAATTGCGCATTTTCTACGAGAAGCGCATAGGCGCCCAAGTTGAAGCCGATGTTCTCGGTGATGAATGGATTGGATACATTCTCCGTATCTCTGGTGGAAACGATAAACAAGGTTTCCCCATGAAGCAAGATGTCCTCACACACGGTCGTGTCCGTTTGTTGTTGAATAAGGGACACTCCTGTTACCGTCCACGTCGTACTGGTGAACGTAAACGTAAATCAGTCCGTGGATGCATTGTCGATGCCAATATGTCAGTGTTGGCCTTGGTCATCGTCCGCAAGGGAGAGAAGGAAATTCCCGGATTGACCGACACCGTTGTACCACGTCGTTTGGGACCAAAGAGGGCCAGCAAAATCCGCAAGTTATACAACTTGACCAATGAAGATGATGTCCGTCGCTTTGTCGTCCGTCGTCCATTGCCAGCCAAGGACAACAAGAAGGCCACCTATAAGGCCCCAAAAATCCAACGTTTGGTAACACCTGTTGTTCTCCAACGCAAGCGTAGACGTCTAGCATTGAAGAAGAAGCGTCAAACCGCATCCAAGGAAGCTGCAGCTGATTACGCCAAATTGTTGGCCCAAAGGAAGAAGGAATCTACGGTCAAGAGGGAGGAGGCCAAGAGGAGGCGTTCAGCTTCAATGAGGGAATCAAAGAGTTCCATTTCAAGCGCGAAGTAAAGTGTGCAGGACTTTTTACCACATGATTTGAATAAACCACAGTATTTGAATGATAATAAAAGTTTTACAATTTATATATACAAATCCAGGCAATTAACATTTTAATTTTAAGATATTGTAAAATACACCAGAATAGCTCAATACAAAATAATCTCAATTAATGCAACTCACTTGTAGCTTGTTGCATAAACGTACATTATGAAATTCCCCCCTACCTCTATGACTATCAACAAAACAAACCTCAATACGAGGAAAGCAAAATGAATGCCGATTATATATTTACAAAAAAAAAACAAACAAGAGCGAATAACAAATAACTATCGATACTATTTCCTTATTACTCGCCTGTAATGCAATACTTTTAGTTATTTATTTTTTCTGTAAATAAGTTCAACATACAAGTAATAATTTATAAGTCAAATATTGCACTTTAACCATTTCACAGAAGGCACACACTCTCTGCCTTTGACGCTGACATATTTTTGCATCTGCCCCTACACGCCAGGTTAAGTCAAAATCCAAAAGAGATTCAAGATATGTTTACACCACTCATGCCAGCTTTAAAGTAAACTAAGTGAGTAAACACGAATGGTGACTTTACCCATGAAGTAACACTTTTGGACTACACAAAATCGAATACAATAACAAAATAAGAGTGTGTTTTTAGTCCAAAAGCCGGCTACCATCTTACCACTCCGCAACCAATGTGGCTGCGGCTGCGCAGAGGGCATTGGATGAACGAACGCATTTATGCGGCAAACACCACATTGGTGTGTATACAAACTAAACGTGACGAAGAAAGTCAGTTAAATGTTCCAAGGTTAGCAGAGTATTTGTCGAAAGCAATGTGTGTTTCGTTTGCGCCGGAATTGTTAGCGCCCTAGCTGTCATGTGATGTTGGGACAGAGCTATTCCGAAGGGGTTATCTTTAAACGACTTAAGTGTTATTATAATATAGTGACAAGGACTTGAGTGTAGGTGGCATTGGGCAAAGCACTTGATCTCTTGCTTCCGTGGTTCATCTTTTGTAATGAATTTGGATTTATAAGATTTCCGCATATTTTTGGATAACGTTAACCTTATGATGATTTATGATTGGGCACATTCTCTTGGTTTGTGGGCAGAACAATACGGAAGGTGTTTTTGTTTGTCAAAAGAAGAAGTCATAAAAGAAAATGTTAAAAATCGTTAATGACCAAACTGATCATCCAAAGAAATTATTTTATACCATCTCGCTAAGTTTTTCAAAGCCAGAAACAATTTTTGTTCAAATCGTTGCATTCATATGATTACCATTGTCCATATCAATGTATCCTTGTCCAATCCCAATACACCTCATGACAACTTCTAATAATCATATTCATGCAAAAATGTGCAGGCAAGCTCATCTAGTTCTTGATTGCAGTGATTTAAATAAGCCAATTATAGTGCGTACCAAATCAGTTGGCCAACGGTCGATTGCGCAGAGAGAGGATTTAAGGGAAACTTAAGATATTTTACAATAAATTTTAAGAGACCTGCGCAGTAGATTGGCCAACTGACTTGGTACGGACTATACCATATAAAATCACAGAATATAACAAACACTCGTGGTCGTTTCTTCTAAATATGATTTATTTAATATAAACATATCAACGATAGTAAGGGTATTCATGAAACGTCGTAATTTTATTACGTGCGAAAGTTTGTAATTTTACGACGACGTTTCATGAACGACCCTAAAACTGCACCACTAAATAATGCGGTAACCCACTGAATTCAATTTAATTTTAGTAATTTATTTATTGATAGAATTTGGCATGGTTCTCTTTCTGTTCTCGATAATTTAGTTTAGTGCATACGTTTGATGTGTGAAAGTAACTGATTAAATGTCAAAATAACATTTACAACGTTTACCATCTCAGTTTACGCACCCAATTTCTGTGAGAAAATTCCGATATTGTTGGAAAAGATTTCCCATACAAAATTTGACAGTTCATTTATCACGTTTACAACGTTTACGACGACTTTCCGACGTTACATGAATACCCCAGGCTCTGGTGCTTACAGAACACCAAACTGAAAAGTGCGATGGCCAATCTTACCGCGAAATGCGTTGCCAAGCATGTTGAGCGCTGTAAATGGTTTTAGAAAATATGATTTTATGAACATAACTGCGTCGTATCAAATAAAAAAATGAAATATCCTGTTTAACGCCGCATCTGAGCGGATAATTTGAGAAGTTTCTTATGACAGTGTTACTCTTGAATGTTTGTCAGACTTTCGCAAGAGGTGGAGCTTTGTCACTTTCGGGATTTAAACTTAGTAGTCCAATGAAGTACCCACTAGGCCACTGCACCTGGCGTGTTTCTAAAGAACCCAAGAAAAAATAAAACCTAATGCTTTACAGCTACGAAAATTTACAGATTTCAAAAAGATATTATTTTGGTGCACCAATGTTTTTTTTTAAATATAGAAAACATAAGAGCGGTGGGTGCACAACTGGGTTGTAAGTAGCTTTCTCTTTCTCTATGAGGTAATCGAATTGGCAAATATCAAGCATGCTAGAATTTCTAGATTTTCATAGTTTGACCAAATTATTGAAAACTATATTGGTAACTGATGTTTAAATATTAAGAGGAACTACGGTTATAAAAACTTTAATTCCGGAATTTGAAGAAAATTGGTGTCCATGAATTTGATTGATTTTCCATTATTGGCCAAGCCGTTTAGGCTGAAATGTTCATACAATTTTTGTTCTGATCGCAAAAACGGTTGATTACACGATTAGGAAATGATTCATGCAGTAATTGAATTGTTTCTCTGGCTGTATGGCATGTGGCGCCGTCTTGTTGAAACCACATGTTGGTCACATCCATATCTTGTAATTTAGGGTCGACAAACTGGGTTATTATGTCACGATAACGAACACCATTTATTGTTACTGTCTGACTAGACGCATTTTCGAAAAAAGAATGCCCATTATTTTTAAAATATTGCTCAACAAAAATAAAAATGCGTTGTTCTTTCTAATAGCGCTCTATTCGTACTAACTCCGAACTGTCAGCTGCCACATTGTTATGTATTTTTCCGTTGACAACACAGTACCTTACCTACTATTAAATGGCACAAAATTAAAATTTTCCGTGAATTATGGGACACCCGATATAAAAACGTGTGCATTCTTTAAATCTCAGCGTCTTTGAAAATATCTCTTAATACCTTTGACACACTGGCGGTTTTAATACTTCTATGTGTCAGAAAATACCACAGTAATGCCATGCGAGCAGCATGGTATTTGCGTGGCATTTAAAAATAATTTTTACCGTGGTATACATAGAATTCTACCGATCGTAGTACCATTCTTCCTAAGTGGTGCGTTTAAGATAAATAAAACAGTCAAAATAATTCGCAATCCACAAATGTGGAACGCAATCGTCCTTGCAAAGCTTTTACTAAGTTTAACCATAAAAAATGTTTTTTTTTATCATTCACTTACAAAGAAAAAGATATTGTTTTTGTTAAAATTTTCGACCTCGAGATTTTGATTGATTCTAACATTACGATGATAGAGGAACCCAAAAAAGTGGTTTTTGGAATTCCGTCCGTCGGTCCGTCGGTTCTTCGGTTCGTCGGTCCGTCAATTCTCCGTTCGTTCAATTCTCCGAATTTAATTCTAGACAATTTTTTTTGTTTGCTTTTAGCCATGTTATTAACGGTACCTGCCATATAAAAATTACACATAACCTCAATTTTCTCGAAAACGGCTCTAACGATATTGATTAAACTTTAAATATACTATAAGCAAATTAGTTCCAACAAAACTGCATACCGAGTTTTTTTTCGAGAAAATCCATTTAACGGATTTTGTCATTCAGGTCATATAAAGAAAATTGTTAATTTCTCGCTACTACTACTATGTCAAATTGAATGAAATTTAATATATATTCTACTATTATAGTTTTAAACTATTCCAGATAATTAGTTTAAGCCCAACTATCACTAAACGGAATTTTCAGTTTTGGCCAATAACGAAAAATCATTATTATTCACATAGACACCGATTCCTTCAAATTTCGGAGTAAACGTTCGTATATTCACATTTCGACATTATTTATATCATTTTAAGCATTAATAATCAAAATGCGTACTATTTGAACTAACGTCTAACTCCAACGCGCTGTGAAAGAGAAAGTTGCGTACGACCCAGTCGTGCACCCACCACTCGTTTTATCTTGGAAATTATGATCAGTTCACAGCTAGATAATTGCGAGCTGCCAACAGCGAATATCGTAAACTTGATATTTTATTCAAACCTACGTTATTCGTGATAGATTATGTATGTCCCTTACCAAAACTTCAAAAGCCCAAAGGTAAACAAAACAATTTTGTTTTTAAGGTGAAGCGAATGATTTGATAGTATGAATGTGAAATGAGTTAGTTCCAAATATGTAAAATTCGTGCAAGAGTTAGAAAAACCGATCAACTATAGGTTTCCGAATTTGTTTTATGCGGAAATATGCAAATCGCAATAGCTTATTTCTTAATGAATGTAAACACACTCCCATCTTTCTTGGAATTATCAATTACAGCTCAAATTGATAGACAGGAAAAGCCTAACAAATTATGACATGTCAAACTTATCTTATATCCCAGCTGCAAATGTAACTACGTTCATGTAAAAATAAACTTTTAATAGATTCTATTATCTGGAAACATAGGCAGCACTGGCCATTTCACTTCAATTACTTTTTTGAATTCATGCGGTAGCTAACCACCAAACAAGCCCGCTGACAGCTATTTGAACTCGTTGTAAGCAGCGCAAATATTTACATGTATAATCGAGTGACGCGAAAAAACGAAAAGCCGTATCCACCACATTATGCAACTTGCAATGGCGGGACTTTGATCGTAGTACTTGTACCACTGAGGTCGGTACAGAATTGCTTACAGACACCCTGTTACTGCTTTGTTGGCGCATTCGAGCGGAACAAAGGAAATGTAGATAATGGAAATGCGCCACAACTACTGCACAATGGTGGAGGAGTTTCACTTTAATCTTGCGTGAAGAGAAAAATAAACTATCGACTGGATTATACCAATCAGAAATGTTTATCTATTACGTTCATTTTAAACTCGCGTTAAAAAAACTAAGAGTGAGATATTTTAACATAATAGCCAAAAATGTAATCTCCAAACCAGTGCTAAACTTTTGTTCAATCTTAAAATACAAAACTATTATATTTAATATATTTTTCAATGCCGATTTAAACTAGATTATTCAATCTACAGTCCCATTCACGATCGTTGTGGGTAACTCAGAATTAAAATCCTGAAACTAGAATGACCATATCAACGATTTTACAAAAGGCCAATCCAATGTCGATTCGATTGGATTGGAATTTAATAAAAAAATAATATTCCTAAAGAATGTAAAATAAAAATTTTTGTGAGTTAATACAAGGAAAATACTATAATATATAATAGATAAGGTAATAAAATGGTAATCAATAATGGCGGCACCCATATTTCAAAACATTTTATACATAATAGTATAGCCTAACAAAATGGTCATACATTACAGTCCAATATTACTAAATACATATAATTTGACATTTATATTTTTTTTTCCGTGGGCTGGTGGAAATCTTCATAGACACGATGAGCTCGTGCCCAAAGTAGTGTGAGATTTTTACTCACTAAAACCACCACCCATTTTGTAGTTATTTCTATTGCAACAAAGTATTCGACTTATCCAGCAATTTTTTTTATCACGAGTATATAATATGTTTGGCAGGTAACTTTCCTTTGAGAGTTCCTGCATTTCCCGAAATTTATAGCGCGGTTTGTTATTATCGGGCCAAATCTAAGGGTTTAGTTTTTTGAAGACGCCGCAATATATTTTTTTCGTCAAGAATTTGGAGGACTGTTGTGTTAACGTGTCCTTACAAACGTTTTTTATGTTTTCGTGCAATTTTTTTATTTCATCCTTAACCGCGGGAATACCCAGATCTCTGCGTAGATCTTCGTTCCTTACGTACCACGGCGCATTGACGAATGATCTTAACATTTTGTTTACAAAAGTTTTTAAAATGTTTAGATTCGTTTCACTGGTACAACCCCATAGTTGTATACCATCTGTCCAAACAGGTTTTAGCACTTGCTTGTATAATAGCAGCTTGTTATCAAGGTTAAGCTTCGAATATTTTCCGAGCAACCAGTACAGTTCTCTGTATTTATTCTTAAGTTCTTCGCATTTCTTTTTTACATGCGCCGTCCATTTTAATTTTGCATCGAGTGTCATTCCGAGATATTTCGCTTCATTTGCAAATGGGACTCTAACCGTATTTAGAAATACAGGCGTTTTGTAATTTTATATTTGTTTCCTCTATTGTTGTGCCAACTGCTAGTATAGCAGTATCGTCAGCAAACGTTGCAACTATTGTATCGTTTGTTTGTGGGATATCACGAGTGAATAGGAGGTACAGGATTGGTCCAAGGTACACCTGCCATTATTTCTTTGAACTCGGAATATTCGCTTCCAAGTTTCACACGGAAGAGTCTATGCTCAAGATACGACACGAGGATTTTATATAATTGTTCTGGCAGAACTTTACTTAGTTTATACGTAAGGCCTTTGTGCCACACCTTGTCAAAAGCTTGCGACACGTCAAGAAATACGGCTGAACAAATTTTCTTTTCTTCGAAAGCTTTCTCAATTACATCTGTAATTCGATGTACTTGGTCCACCGTTGAATGTTTACTTCTAAACCCAAATTGATGGTCAGGTAAAAGACGTTTCTGTTCAATTATGGGGTGTAAGCGACCGAGAAATATCCGTTCAAAAACATTTCTATTCCGAATTCACGGGGCCGTTTGAACTTGGTTTTGTCTCATTAGGTATTTTAAATGAACTCTTCAGAGTCATATTTTCTTTCTTTAGACGGAGAATTTATTTACGAAGCTCTTCGCAGAGCAGTTCGACATTGTTAAGCCTTGTTCGAAGAACGTCGTTTTCTTCCTTTAGGCTCTTATTTTTCATTGAGTGTCGTTTTTCGTGGGCTGACACTTCTGGTGTTGTCGAGCTCCTCGAGATACATATATTTTTTTGAGATCCAGATGGAGGTGACCTCGTTACCCTTGAACATTTCCCGAAAGGGTTACACATTTGCAATAATTGGCTCTCCCCAGAATCCGTAGAGCCGACCTCCGTAGAGGGTGGATTTTCCAGTGAAACTGAATTGCCACCTGGGGTATTAAATCTTTTCGTTGTACTCATTGCATTTTTGTTGTTGGTATACGCTTTACACTCGGTATACGGGGAGTAGTCACCTTCTACGACAGGCATGCCTTTCCTCGGGTATATTCTAACCCCTAACCCGAAGGGGGAGTTACCAATAATGACCGACTATAATAATGACAATTTTTTTAATCAAATAATATTAGCTGTTAGTTTTTGAAATAACGTAAAAGATTTACCTCACGATCGCAGCCGTGATATATTTCAAAATGTCGCAAATTTAACAAACAAAATCATTTACACAGCAACATCAATTAACAACTTTGCAGCAACAGAAAATAAGAACAATTCGTAAAGTTGACGTTAATAACTGTAGATACAAAGTGTGATTGGATAAAAACACTAAGTGCGGCCAACTTTAAAACATGATTATAAGAACTGAATTTGAAGGAAATTAGTGAAGGCATTTTTGCGGCAGAAAATTCTGACGCTCCGTAATAAGCCAAAATTTAAGCTAAAACTGAATATATGGCACTGTTACAAATTCCAATATTGAAATTTGATTTCAACTTTATTTAACTAGGAAACATAGTTTACGAAAAATTGATGACTTTTCAAATTTGGCCTATACATAAAAATCCATTATCCAAGTTTTCTAAAAAAAAACTGGGTACACAGTTTTATTTTAAATTTGAACATTAATAATTGTGGTAAATCTAATTTAAATTTGCGAAAGGAGCGCGTTGTAAGTCAATGGTCTCCATTGTGCAATGATCAATGCATTTTTGTTAGCGACAATTTAATATTTTGGTGTAGCTGACTTATGTTTTTTTATTTTTTGATTTTTGACTTGGGGTTTCAATAGAATGGCGCTACAATGTATACAGCTAACAGATCAATTGCTTTATTGATGGAAATGTTCGATGAAAATATAATCTCAAGAAATTGTCCTATCAATTGGCCACCGAGATTTTGTGATTTAACACCATTTGATTTCTTTCTATGGAGATATTTTTATTACAGTCAATAAACCCGAAACAATTGAAGCATTGGAAAACAACATAACTCGTGTCATTCATGGAATATCAACAGATATGCTTAAAAGATTGATTGAAAATTGGACCAACAGTGTGGACCATTTAAGAGATAGTCTTGGGCAACATTTGAATGAAATTATCTTAAAATATAAAATGACATGAACAAAACTAACATTTCAAATAAAGATTTTTCCCAATACATTGATTTTTGTGTATTTTAGGAAGCCACCATTTATAATGTCGAGTTCGCAAAAAAAGTTCGTACTAACCATTCGTGCACCCACCACTCGTACCAAATTCATTTATTCGAGCTCACAATTTTCGGGCTGATTTAAACCTATGATACACACTGCCGCTCATCTGAATAGGTTCAACTTTTTATTCACCTTACTGCTAACCTGTCTTTATAAATATTTCAATGATACATCTTTGTTACATATATTTATATTGAAAGACTATCAACATACGATTAGTTGGGGAAAACAAATTTAGTCTCAAAGCTTACCGATGTTCTCACAGGTTAGGAATTCTCACACAAAGGATCAATTTCATTCATAAACATATGAGAGGCTACAATCCGCTGTGCGGATCGTTGGATACCCTATCCCATCACATCGTTATTATAAATATCCTCAAAATATAGGCCTTATGGCGATGAAATACAGAAAATGACATTGTCACAATATATTGCTCAGACAGTTTATCAAAATCTTTTGTGGTTCGCCAAAAAAACAACGTATTTCTACTGCTAATGCCTTGGGATTGGGTATACAAATGGTTTTTGTAAGAAAACGCCCCCAAAAATGTGGGCGTAGGTGAAAATGATCTATGGACCAAATATTTATATTACCATTGCGGAAGTATTTGCATCAAAAATTTTTTCGAAAGTTTTAAAACTTGGACAAAAAGCGTTTTTTACTAAAAACGCCCCCAAAAAGTGGGCGTGGCAAAAAACTTTGTATGAACGAAATATAGATATTAGGGTTGTCTAAATATCCTGCTCAGACACTTTTTTGAAATTCCTTACGGTTTGGCCAAAAAATGAGTTTTTCTAAAAAGGGGGCGTGGCAGTGGGCGGATTTCAAAAATTTTTACACTTGTTCTGGTGGCACGGACGAGGATCCTATATACAAAATTTCATTATCCTAGCTCAAAATTTAAGGCCCAAAAATCGGTGACGAACAGACAGACGGACGGACGGACGGACGGACGGACGGACAGACAGACATGGCTAATTCGACTCAGCTAGCGATTCTGAGTCGATCCATATACTTTGAGGTATATGTAGCAAAATTATTTCTCTATGTTACAAACTAAGTATCAAAACTAATATACCCCCCTATGGGATAGGGTATAAAAAGAACCAGTTTTTATGCCTCATCTGAATAGGTTTAATGCCTTAAACTTTACTTTATGCGTAGCTGCATAGGTTATTAGTATTTAAAATTTATTTTTACAATAAATCCGTTGTTTCTCTGTTAACGGCAAATATGGGTCGCAAAAATCTTTAACGGAGGAAGAAATGGGCAAAATAAAAAGTTTAGAGAGTTTTAGAGTAGACCAATGGCGCATTACAAAACAAATTAACAGAAGTCAAAATCTAGTATGCAAATATTTACGAAACATAGAGCCACAATAAAAGCCGATAGACGTGCAATCATTCGAACTGCTTCCCATTCCCATGACTCAGTGTTAAAAATAAAGACAAAACCCGGGTAAATTAAAATTTGGTTACGGTAAAATAGGTACCAAATTAAAAGTGCTAAACATTTTAAGAGAAATAAAGTTAAAAAAAAAAACACCTCTTAACCCTTCTTGAAAAGAAATTCGTCGCCAATTTTCAGAAAAAAAAAACATTTCGTGGAAGTCTGAGTGGCAACAAATGATCTTTTCAGATAAAAAAAAAATAAATTTAGAGGGCACCGATGGCTATAATTGTTATATTTATGACCTTCGAAATGAAAAGCATTATTAAAGCCGTCTTCATAGCTCTGAAGGCGGTATCATGGTGTGGTGAGCTATTTTTTACATCAAGAATGAATGCAAATGCTTACAATGGTGTCTCGGAAAAGTAGTTCCCTCAAATTTTTGACCTGTTTGGGCCAATACCGTGGGCATTTCAACAGCAAAGACGGCAAAACAGTGGATTCAGCGTTACCAGATAAAATTTTTTAAACCTGCTAAAGCTAGGACGAAAAACTGAAAAACCTGCTAGACGAAAATGTAAAAAAATGCTAAAAAAACTGCGTCGATTTTTCCTTGAGAAATACGTTTTTTTAGTTCAAAAAATACCTATACAGTTACATTTGTTATTATATAAGATGATAATTTATAAAAGATGTATTTTTAAATTTAAATATGTACAAAGTTATTAAATTAAATCGTTCGGAATGTTTATAGAGAATTTTTGAATTTATTAAAGTTACCATTTTATTTGTTGGAACAATGTTATAACAGCCTTCACCTTAAGAAACCCTACTTGCAAAGCAACATTTTCGTTACTGAAGCGATTACGGTTTTTAGTTTTTAACGAATTTTCCTGCGAAAATATTGTTTCACATGCAGTACTAGATGTCAGTAATTATAAATATTGCAAATTTAGTTATTGTTGCATACTTATTGTTGTTTACTGACATTTAAAATAGTGAATATTGGCATAATCGCTTTGAAATATAAGGTTGAATTTGTTTACCGTAGGAAAATGTAATCCATAGCATTAATAGTATTATTATACTGTCATTCAAACTATTAAAAATAAATTCGTTTGGGACAGAATTTGTTGTTAAATATTCACCTTGGAAATACAGTTTTAATGCACTCCATTGTTTAATAATTTGATTGACGCAAGCATGTAGCGATAGGCATCTAATGTCTTAGTGGCGCAAAATCGTATGCTTTTCTGTTTCAAAAAAAAAATCTTGGAATTCTAAAAATTCTCGTTGGCTTTTACTACTTTGCTCGATGGATCTTGGCAATTCCTTACTGGCAACCGAGTGACGTACGCATTTAATAAATACACAATTTAGATTGAGTGTCGTTGTCCAAGCAATGCCTATGTAAATAATAGATATAATTAACTATCTGCACCCTTTCCATATGGAAATGCTACACTGTTACATCAATAGGTATCCACCACACCGACACCACCCATAAACAGCTGTGTTTACTTTGTTTGCTTTCTGACCCTAACTCTGTGTATTTCTTCTTTGGAATCATTTTTCTTGAAGACGATCGTGTATTCGTGTTTACTGTCGCCCAAACAATTAAAAACATGTATACATTTTTTTTGTTTGAAAACTGCCAAAAACTGCTAAAATTAAAGAAAATGCTAAAAAAACTGCTGCAGGTCATTTTCATGATCAAAAACTGCTAAAATCGCAGGAAACTGCTAAATCTGGTAACGCTGAGTGGACTGAGAGCCAAAATGTGAATATGTTGATGTGGCCTATATTTTCCCCTGACCTCAATTTCAAAAGAATATGTGGGGACTTCTTTAATGTAGGGTACACGAGTCAGGGAGACAATTCGAAGATAAAAAGTCATTAATACAAGCATTTAAAACGAAATTTAGCTTCAAACATAGAATTTTTTTAAGATTCCATTCCATATCGAATTAACGAACCTCTATTGAAAAAATGGGACAATACTCATTAGTAATTATTGATATTAATTCGTAACTAAACACAATCATGTGAAAAATAAATCACTATATTACAATTACTTTTCTTGTTTAACTCCATTTTCTGTGTTTATCATTCATATGAGCCAAAAAAATGCTTCTTTTTATGATTGAAATTGATCTTCCTAACCTGTGAGAATAACGGTAAGCTTTGAGACTAAATTTGTTTCTCCCAACTAAGTGTATGTTGATGGTATTTCAATATATATAAAACAAAGATGTATCATTGCAATATTTTAAAAGAGAAGTTAATAGTAAGGGATATGAGATGGGGTATAAGTATTAGGCATTGTGTGTGCAAAGTTATATTTTTGGGACAAATAATGGCACCTACAGTTTAACGCCAGCGGTAAGTTTGAGAACCTTCTTACGAAGCGGTATATCCTTTTCAGAACAGAATTTCGCAAAAACTGAGGTGCATTAATTTTAAATGATTGTAACCTTCGAGTTTTGAAGAAGATCCCTGATTCCAACGCACTACTTATTCGTTTACTGAATTTTGATGGTTCTTACTTCAGGTAAGTGGCTCACTTAGGCCGAAAACACAACGGACACAAAACGTGTTTTTTTTGTTTCGTGAAACAAGAGAACATTGTTTATTATGAGATTTGAAGTGTTTCGGTGGTGATTATCGAAAATACATGCCATTGTATACGAGCAACACACGCCGAATGCAACAAAACTATTTCGAACCAGCTTCGTTGACGATAATTTCCTGCAAATGGCGCTACACAAACCAAATGAAACGAAACATAAAAGCCAAAGCAAAACAGAGAAACCTGTTTCGTTGCCGATCTGTTTTTTTTTTTTTTTTGATAAGTTCTTAACTGTGCTATTAAGTTCATTACCAAATCTTCAGCATTTCTGCTATTTGCGTCCTTTTCCTCAATTGCTTCAAAAATTGTATGTAAGATTGGCACAACTTCATCGTCTGAATCCGACCATATGTGGAACAAGTAAAGCGTACAAATGGTCGACAAAAAAATTTCGACTGGACAAATATAAATCTCATCGACTGCTAAAATGTCGACTAAAGTTTGATCGACAAAAAAAAGTTATAGTTATGTCGATTAAAAAGTTGTCGGTAATATATCGACGTTTATTTAAAATGTATGCTGCGCCGCATCATGTGAACATCGTTCACTTTGCCCCTGTCGACCTATTAAGAGTCGATGTTTTCAAAATGGTCTTTATAAGATTCGACATTATGACAGTCGACTTTTTTAAATCGAGATTTAAAAAAATCGGCAAATCGTAACCAAACCGTTGAATAACACTAAAAGCAAGTCGCAAATTCCATTTTGTTTTATTTCAACGCTCACCAAACGAAACAAGAAAACAAAACGTTTTGTTTGGTTACATTCTGTTTCGTTTGGTGTGTGTTCACCAAACTGCTTTCGGCCTTAGTCATTCAGAATAAGTAATGTTTGTTTGGGAACATACATATGAGCACCACAAAACACAATACGGAGCCGGCAACGAGATGTCAAATTCGAACAAAATGTTTCCCGAGTGAGCTGACAACGCACTTAATGGAGGATATATGTAGCGAACTTTATTCTAAAGCTGCTGAATCGATTATTATAGTTGTATCACCAATTTAGATATCCCATAGCAATATTATAATTATTCTATTGCGTATTTTACGTAGATATGTTTTTTGCAACTCCAACAAAAAAAAAATACAATTGAAACCTCGAATGCTAAAATTGCATTTTCAATATTCATTCACTTAAAATATTAAATCAAATAATGTTCACAACATTAAAAAAAAATCGATTCTTTTATGGTTTCATTTTATTCAAAACACAAACTGGTACATTGTTGTGTGTTACATAATATTCTTTACTATCACTCACTGTTAATGCATCCATTGTTGTGGGCTAAATCTTCGTTAAACACCAAGTGAACCGCACAAAACCAACTCCAAACGACACTACCCACTTGTTTAGGTTTTTTTGAAAAACTGAACAGAGATAAATTTAGCGGGGAACAACGTCGTATTGATTCAAAATGTGCAAAACTCGAATTATGACATGAGGTGTGAAGTTTCGTATCAAGTTTGTGACATTATTCGGCGTCTCGAAGCGGTTAGCACAAATGTGTAAACACTCGATTTATCATATATAGTGTGTCCCACGTGGAGTTAGTTTTTGAAGAAATTAAGTAAATAAAGTTACATATTTCGATCCATATTAAGGGGGTAAATTTGTATATGACTTTGGATGCCTGATGAAATTTGGCGATGTTATAAGAAGCGGCATGGAAACGCTTATATAGACAGAGATGACACCCCAGTGTGTATTCATTTTGTGGATTTTTTTTGGGTACGAGAGAGGGTAGTAAGATATTATATTATGGAGGTTGTCACATAATACAGACATTTAAAGAATTTTAATAAAGAAAAATTGATATAGTATTGTTATGGTATAAGTATTTTTTGTGTGACACTTAAGCAACATTATTTAAGGCGCTAACATGTCTGAAAGTCGATCACTAACTTGGTGATTAATTTGCTATTAAACAGCCGGATTATTAACACAAAACTGGGTGGTACTTCGGCCAGAAGGCATGTCAGTAGAGGGACCCCACAAGGTGGAGTCATATTCCCTCTTCTCTGGAACTTAGTGGTAAGCGAGCCATGTGATTGCCTTCGCGGAAGACGTTGCTACACAGTCTCAGGGAAGCACTTGAATGTACTCAAGGAACTTCTTAAAAGCGCACTACATAAACTTTTCAAATGGGTAGTCAGTTGAGGTCTGAGGGTCAACCACCATAAGACTGGACTGGTTCTGTCAATTCGTGTATCGGTATCGGTAGTGCACTTCGTACAACACCATCAGCAGCACTATAGACATTCCTATTCACCTTCTACCCCTTTATATCTTTGGCAAGAAAATGGCAGCTAAATGAACAAAATGAACACACAAACATTACTGAAAACACCGATTACTTCATTACCAGGTTAAACTTTGATAAGAGTTTCCACGTTACAATCCCAGAGATCATCATGGGAAAGTAACGAACCTGTGCAAAATGACTTGATCCATTTTTATACCGATGGCTCCAAAACAAATGATGGAGTGGGTGCTGGTGTCTTCTCCGACAGGCTAAATGTAATACGTGATGAACTCGCAAGACTTGGAACTAAATTACCAGTCGTACCTGATACTACTCGCTTTACTACTAATAGCAAATCAGATCTCAGATGGAGTTTTGGTACAATGTGTCAAATAAACAAATGAATTTGGCCAAAGCTGGATTTAAGAAGATCCAAGGGATTGATATCGCTTGCTTGGAGTCATCACTGGGCACTGCCTACTAGGTAGACACGCAAAAAGGCTAGGCCTTCATTCGAACGATTTCTGCAGGAGCTGCATGGATGAAGAGGAAGAAGAAGCAATTCGTCATCTTCTTTGTAACTATCCATCCCTATCAGCGATTCGACAAACACGGAAGTGAGAAGTCTACTCCGTTTCATTAATAGTTTAAATTGGAATTCTTACAGGTAAAATGGAGACTTGACAAGATCTACGTAGTATCACAATGGACCAACAAACTGGGCTAGGTGTGCTGGGGAATCGCTGGCAGCCTAACCTTATATAACTAACATTATGTTAATTCAATGTTATTTCCCAAGAATAAAAATAAAATATGCCAATGATATATAAAATATCAAGCCGTAATGATGGAAAATGAAATAATATATGATACTCTTGATAAATTGGAAGCATTTTATTTTATTCAAAAGAATATTAATAGAGTAAAATTAAAATGTAATTTATAAAAAAACTGATAATGGACCTTTAACGATCTCCAACATATATTCACTCAAATTTAGAACACACATGATATTTGGTAGTGACGATAATTTATAACAGGTGATCAATGAAGAGGTATTGTTTTCTAAAGGTTTTTTTTTGAAAGATGGCGCGTGAGTCGTGTCAAGTTGCCATGTGTTCTTTATTTGGTATTCATTGACATTTAATTATGGATAGACTTACACCCGAACAACGTTTGTAAATTCAGTGAATGGGCTCTTGAGATACTTGCTGAAGATCCACTGTTGACCAACATATTGTTCAATGGACAAAATAGCCGTATGGCCGAAGAACAACCGAAAGGTGGTTTACGGGCCGGTGGAATCATTGGTCCGTATTTCTTAAAAAATGAGGATGGTGCCAACTTTACTGTAAATGGGCTTGTTATCGTGCCATGATAAAGGACTTGAAATTGAAGCCCGAGATCTCGACAACATTTGATTTAAAGAAGACGGCGCTACTTACTCCTAAAGTATACACCATCTTGAGAGGACTTGAAATTGATAGCGGCTTGAAATTGAAACCCGAGATCTCGATAACATTTGATTCCAACAAGGCGGCGCCACTTGCCACACAGCCCGTGAAACAATAGACAAATTGAGTTACAGCTTCGGTGAACAATTCATTTCGGACTAGTGAATAGGACAGCAAGATCATGAGATATCACACCATTATACTTTTTCCTTTGGGGCTACGTAAAGTCTTAGGTGTTTGTGGATAAGCCAGCTACGATTGAGGCATTGGAGGCCAATATTACCCATGTTATTCGCGAGATACCGACGAATATTTTTTTTTATAGTTGACGCGCGCTAAAGGGATTATTAATACCCTTATGGCGTATGCTAGTACGCGACAATGAAAATTGGAACGTCCGCATGGAAGAACTACGGCACAGTTGAGGCCAACATTGAAAGGGATGTTCATTAAAAAATTAATGTCAAGAATGTTTTTTAGATTAATAATAAAGATTTCACGATATATTTGATTTTTTCGTATTATTTCGCATTAAAAAAACCCTTTTGATTCATCACACATTATAACCAATTTGTAGAAGCCCGACAGACGTTGATTCACAATTTAACTTAAGTAAAAATTCGCATTTTGATAGCGATGTAAAACATTACGGTAGCATGCTATAGAAGCGCATAGTTCACTATTTGTATAAGTTATGAATTTTAAACGTTAAGTTATCATTTAAATAAAACAAGTCATAAGAAAATGGACAATTCGCATTCTATTTTACGCATTTTGTTTTGTAGTAGTCCAAAATAAAGTCCCGAATGTGACAACACCTAAGATTTTTGACTGCCTACCTCTTGGACAATTTTTTTTTCATGAATTTTTTTTCCCCAAGTTGCCACCAATAAATTCAAAAAAAAATTGGCCCAGGAACTTTGAGATTCGAAAGAGTCTTAGTTAGAAAATGTATGTTTCATAAGCATTCGTTTAAATTTATACAGTGTCGATGAGGTTGTCCAGTCAATTTTCTAATTTGTGAACAATTAAAATTATTATATCGAAATATTATTGCTAGATTCTTATCAAGGATGTTGAAAAACATTCACTGGATTATGGCTACAAGGAAGATAAATTTAATTTTTTAGAGGTGTCATCACATAAAAAAAGAGGTTCCGCCATCCTGCAAGCCTGCTGCGGGAATTTTTTTTTTACATAGAACAATGATAGCTATTCGTGAATAAGAGGCCGAAACCGTAGAAAATGTATTGAAAAATATATTTTTATTTATATATATATAAAAATAAATAGAAATAAAAAACGGTCGGTAGTTACTTCTAGAAGTATACACCATCTTGAAAGTTCTGCAAATTTAACGAACAAAAAACATTGATTCCCCGATGTTAGTTTGGCCACCAACCATGGAGTAAGTCTCCACTACTACATACAAAATCTGTGCTATCACTCTCTTTCTTCACCTTCTCTAACACTCGTACTGTGGAAAAACATTTAAAGGGTATTCATAACCATTTGACTGCGCGCAAATTATAAAAAAAATTGTATTGACAGGATAGCTTACTGACACCTAGCCGAAGCAATATTTGCTTATCAAGAAAATTACATATTTTATAGAAAGCTTTACTTTTTTGAATAAAGCAATAAAAATATTGACCCATCCTTCACAGTTTACAGCAATTCAGGAGTAATGTGTATATACATGCATGATCCAAGGTGATAAGTTTTACCTGAGAGCAGCATATAGACAAATCTCTAGCTTCAATGGATAGCGTATTGATGATTTTTGGTCTTTCAGTGACCGAGACGGCTATATAAATTCTTCGATTTCAGGAATACCTATATAGAGAAGTTATTCCATAGGAAAGTTGTGAAATACCATAGATGCTGACCACTAAATGAGTTTCACTAGACTTCTAGGAATGATTTGATATGTAAGCTCAGCCCATACCCATAAATATAAACCAGGAATGGTTGAATAAATAACTTATTAGTCTGCAGATAAAGGTGGATAACCGTACGAAAGTCGCGAAATACCATAGACGCTGACCACTAAATGAGTTTCACTAGACTACTAGGAATGATTTGATATGTAAGCTCAGCCCATACCCATTGCAAAAATATAAACCAGGAATGGTTCAATTAACGTATTAGTCTGCAGATAAAGGTTTTTTTTAGAGGAATAGAACTTCGAATTGAAATAAAACACAAGAAAATCGTTTTAATGTCCATCAATGTGGCTTAATTGGAAGGATAATTTTATGCCATTAATGTTTAAATATGATTTCGGGCATACGGCCGCGGCGGCTGCTTCGAATAAAGCCAAGTCTAGAGGTCCAATTTTCAACCACTTTTTCGAGCATTTGCTACGAATGTTGGCTTCCAAGTCCCTTAACGTTTCTGGTTTATTGGCGTAGACGAGCAAATTCACATATCCCCAACAAAAAATATCAAATGGTGTCAAATCACACTCATCACGCTCATCAAATGTTTACTTCAATAAATCAATTGTGACGTGCGCTTTGTGGCATGTAGCGCCGTCTTGATAGTCGGTTATCATGGCTCTATAGGTACTGGTCTCCATTAACGGTAACTGACTTTCCAGCATCATTTCGGAAGAAGTATGGCCCAATGACTCCACCAGCCCATAGAGCACACCAAACAGTCAGTTTTTGTGGATGTAGTGGCGTCTCCAGAGTCTCATGTGGATTCTCTTTACTCCAAATGCTGGAATTTTGCTTGTTGACGTAGCCAAAAATGAGCCTCATCACTGAACAAAATTTTGCGATGAAAAGCAGAATCGAGGTCAATCTCATTTTCGGCCCATACACCAAAATCACGACGCATTGCATAGTCTCGCGGCTTTAATTCTTGCACAAGCTAGATCTTGTAAGGTCGTAAGCCAAGATCTTTACGTAAAATCTTCCATAAAGTTGATGGGCAAAGCTCCAATTGCTGTCCACGGTGGCGAATCGATTCATTCGGGACCTCTTCAACACTTTGCTCTACAGCGGCAATTGTTTCTTCGGTGCGCTCTTAACCGAATTAATTGCTCTGATGTACGATTATGTCGACCATCAAATGGACGGAACTTGCGGTAAAATTGCAAGCGTTGTTCATTTGTCAACCTGTTCATGATGAAATGGGAAACCAAAATGAACATTAATGACATTAGACTTGCCCGATTTGACCACAAAATGTCAGTTTTATCTCTATTCGAAAAACCAACCACTAAAAAAAAAACACATTCGTTAGAAAGTATCTTAGTGTTTTTTACCCGTTAAGTAAAGGCAAAAAATGAATTTCCGCTATTGGCCAATACTAAAAATCCGTTACGAGACATTTTGTCTAAATCATATCCAATTTTTTAATATATTTAGTTTGTGATAATAATTTGTTTAATCAAATTTGGCCTAAATACAACAATCTGCTATTTTAGAACCCAAGAACATCGCGTATAAAATTTGTAGCAAATTCGTCTGACATTTCAGTTGAGTGAATATACCCACAGACGGACAGAATTGCGAGACCTACTTTTTTCGGACTTTTCCATGATATCATGCAACATTGGTAAGTCGTCGTAAATATTTTAAACGTATGGAAAACGCCGCAAACTTTTGAAATGGTGTTGTGATATTGAGTGCACCACATTCGAAAATTATATCTTATAGACAGATATATGAATATTATAGACAGATTAAGATAAAATAAAAATAGTAACAATAATTTAACCGTTGTTTTAAGTAACCCGAAATTAGGGCTCGTGCACACTAATTACATATATATCACGCGTATAAGAAAATGCATATATGTTGACCTATGAGTCCTATGACCTATGAGTCTTGTACTAGATCATAATATTTATAAAGATTACTGGAGTAGATATATTTTATATTATATTATTTCCCGTAAAACTTTTGATTATTTTGTTTGTACTATTATTGACGTTCATACTTATCCAAACGCTCCAAATCTCACAAATAAACAGAGTTTCACAATTTTTCTTGACCTACCAGCAGTAAAACATATTAATCACTTGTTATTATGAAATAGCGATATTATCATTTAAGCCGACATCATTCAATCAATGTTATGAGATGCGATTTATTTTGGTAACAAACAAAATAAAAAAATAAATTTATCTTAACATCAATGAATCGTATATGACAACAACTACTTTTATTACGCGTCGTAATTGGTCATAAACCAATTGTACTCGCCGTTGTCGTTATTTAAATCTATAATTAGCACTCCAGTGTCAACATATTTTGATACGAATTTTGAATTACTTGTAACTACGACACACCGAATCTTTGATAGGTTGTATCTAAGTACTTAATTACTTACAATAGTTACATGTGTACTTGACAGTACCAAATAGTACTCAATGATTCTGCAGGTCAGTCAATTTGTTCCATTGAGATGATTTGTAATTACTATACTATGCCACATATTTGTGTAGTACAACTCTTAAAGGGATTTAATAGTTAAGGTCAAGTGATATGATGTTGATGTTAAATCCATAAAATTGTTTCATTATTCATCTAATCTTTAAACAAGGTTATTCGACTTATGGTAGAAATTTTTATGTTGGGCTTTTTTAAAAAAAATCTTCAAACATCTGTTGATTCAGGTTTGGAATGCAATAAATTAGCCCATCCATGTCTCGAAATGAAAAGTTCGACTTCTATAACATATGTCGGATGATACGCCTTGCGGATGCCCTTCTTCGGATTTATAGAGTAAAAAAGTACTGCAGCTGAAGTGTTAAACTGGCGAATTGCGATTAAAGTAGCAAAAAAACAAAGCAAGGCCGGATATATTTCTACAAAGTTCGAGCGAAACTCCAATATTCGCGCTACCTTTGTCTCCCATTTGTTTCGCTAGCGTTTGAAGCCTGCCCACTAGGAGCAAAGTTATTTTCTAGTGTACCTGACTAGACAGGTGAAATATTTCTTACATCATTTGTACAAATCTAAGCATTTCGCAAAGACAAATATGTAGTCATTCTAACGTGCTTTATCAATTCGGTTTTTTCGATATAGAAATGTCATCAATGGATAATGGCTAAAGATTTTGTTTTCACTTTAATGACAGGATTGTGTTTTGGAAGCAATAAAATCTAATGCTATCAATCTGAAGAAGGGAAACGTAAATCTGCAAACCGATGAAAAAATATAATATAATTACCTAACTTCTCCTTTTAGTTGTGTGTGTTAAATTTTTTATTATTTCCACAAAGAAGAGAACCTACTACTTATCGCCTAAGCCGATCATCGAATTTGAGACGCTGTTCATGGCAGTAATTCTCTTGTTTGTTAGACTTTCGCATGAGGTGGAGCAGTCAGAAAAACTTAAGTGTCGTCACCAGATTCGAACCAGCGATCCACTAACGCACTAACAAACGGATACAAGGAATAATAAAGGGTGATCCATTTCGAGGTTCCCTACTTTTTTAAAGAAAAAAAACACAGAAAATTCAAATTAAATGGAGAATGTTTATTATCATTTGAAAGAACATTCTTTGGCATTTAATTTTTGAAGATTATGTCTATCAAATGTTGGCCGTTGCTACGTCGCAGATGGTCCATCCGTTGAGTCCAATTTTCGATCACTCGTTCGAGCATTTCGACTGGTAACTGGCGAATGACACGCGTGATGTTTTCCTCCAAGGCCTGAATCGAAGCGTAAAGCTTTTGACTTTACATATCCCCACAGGAAAAAGTCTAACGGTGTGATATCACACGATCTTGGTGGCCAATCGACCGGCCCAAAACGTGAAATTATGTGCTCACCGAAATGTTCTCTCAATAAGTCCATTGATTGATGCGATGTGTGAGAAGTGGCGCGCCGTCTTGCTGAAACTAAATGTCGTCGAGATCACGAGCTTCAATTTCAGGCATCAAATAGTCGGTTATCATGGCACGATAACGGTTGCCATTGACGGTTACGTTCGCACCGGCATAATTTTTAAAGAAATATGGACCGATGATTCCACCGGCCCACAAACCACACCAAACCGTTGTTTTTTCTGGATGAAGTGGCAGTTCTTCAATCTCTCCAGGTTGCTCTTCGTCCCAAATGCGGCAATTTTGTTAAACAAAATTTGCTAAACAAAATTTGCTAAACAAAATTTGCTAAACAAAATTTGCCTCGAAAACGTCGGATCTTCTTGGAACTTTTCAAGAGCCCATAGAGCGAAGCGATGTCGCTTGGGAAGGTCGAGCGGCTTCAGTTGTTGCACAAGCTGTATTTTGTACGCTTTAAATTTAAGATCTTGACGTAAAATGCGTCAAGTCGTTCCATATGTCAGTCCGAGTTGCTGCGAACGGCGCCGAATCGACTCTCCACGGTCTTCGTGTACACTCTCAGCTACGGCCGCTATATTTTCTTCACAGCGTGCTGGACGTGATCTATTCGGTCGAATGTTATCCAATAATGAATGCTGGGTCTCAAAATGGGTGATGGTGTTGCGAATAGTACGCTCAGTAGGCCGATTATGTTGACCATAAGTTGAGCGAAGTGCACGAAACACATTCCTCACAGAACATGAATTTTCATAATAAAGTTGAACAATTTGTAAACGTTGTTCACGCGTAAGTCTTTCCATTATGAAATGCCAAACAATATTAAACAACAATAACATGACAGCATGACACGACTCACACGTGATCTTTCAAAAAAGGCTATTGAAAAAAGTATCTCTACTTGGATCACCCGTTATGTTGGAGGTACGATATCATATGAAAAATGAGAGATTTGGGGTAAATGTTGGGTAAATCTTATTATAAATGAGCATCGGAATAGGCCAAATTTGTGTTTTTGAGAAATGACCAAAAGTTTTTTTTTACTATTTTCATAATTGAAAAATGTTTTCCTCTACTTTTGGTCATGGAAAAACTTGACACCCTTTATGTGGACATAACATAATTTCATGCTTGTCTAAACTTTTTTCGGTTTTCCTTTGAAGGAAACAAATCTGACGAGTGTGATCGATACCCGCCTATTCTTTATTGAGTTTAGACAGTGTGTCAATTGCTTTAAAATGGGGGCGTTAAATTTAATCCACCGTAACATAACATTTTTGTAACCATTCGTTTTCAAAAACCCAATTTTAGTTTATGTTACAACTTTGCTTAATTTTTTTGATATTTGATTTATTCAATTTTTATTCAATAATCTGAACGATATGATATTTTCCCACACATGTGAACACCAGTGTGCTTTCCACCACTCTCACTCCTCATTAGGTATACAAAATGTCAAAAATTAGCCACTGGATAAAATTTAGCGAGCTGTTGAGCAGGTTAAACCGTTGAAGCCTCTGTTCATCACACTAATGCCAAAAATTATCCAGTGGCTAAAATTTTAACGCAATTGGCACACGGCCTTAAAGATAAAGTTCAACGGAACCTCTTCGATCTCTGTGATATCAAAAGACTCTAAGAATTGATTTATTTACAAAAGTACCAGACGGCTTTAACTACAATAAGGCTGGTGGTAAACGGCGTTCTTGTACATATATAAAAACAATGTAGTCATAAACTAATTTCGTCGATGGAGTTCTGAACAGAAGAATTCGCGTCGAATCTTGTCGCTTGAAAATCTAGAATGTTGTCAACCTGATCAAGGGGCTGTAAGTACACCAAGTTAAACTTCACTAAGTTGGTAGTTAGTACGAGCAAATGAGTTGAACGTGTCAGGTACTATATTAGAAGAATTGTTTCGTATGCCTTCGTACGTAACTTTCATAGCTTCTTCATCTTAGAAGTCTTGAGGTCTGGTTGTTTGTTCTATGGATAGACGTTTAAAATAAAATTGCTTTATTGGCAGACAAACGTAAATTCGATAAATTTAGCACATTTTTGGAGTCTTAATGTTTAAACTTAAAAATATAAAATTTAGAAACAATATTGGGCAAAACACTTTTGATGTCGTGCAAGTGATACGAAATATTCTGACCTTGCGAGGCCAAGTTCACACACAAAAAATCTTCAATTGGGGATGTCGTACGGCAATGACTTGTGTAAATTGAAATTCACGGCCATTGTTTATAGATATCGTTGATCGTTTGGAATTCCAAATAAATTTACATCAAACTTCATCGCAATTGTTATCCCATCTATTGCTCCACAACAAAATGTTTAACATAATGACTTCATCAATACAAATAAGTCCACCCCATGTAACATATTCTAAAAATGTTAAAAAAAAAGTTACACACATTGCATTGGCAATAAGATGCTTGAGTAATTTTTACAACACCAACGTCTGTTGCCAAAAATAGTAATTACATAATCACTCTCAGTTCCGTCCCAAACACCCACATAATGTCAACCTAATACAATTATCATTCCGCATTCGGTAGACAAAATTTCTGACAAAAAGAAGTAGTTGAGAGTATAAAACAGGGCTAATGGATGCACACAAAAGTACTTGAGAAAGAAAGTTTTAATTGATTTTCCATCAGTAAACAAACGCGAGGCACTGACCTTTGAATCTGCACTGAACTTTTGGAGAAAGTCATTAAAAATCGACACGTGGGAAATGATAACTACGAAAAGAACTCTCCAATCTCCATAGTTCACTTGACGTTTGTAGAGTTTTTCTTATGTGAACCATTTATCTTGATAGATGTCATTTCAAAAGGCGTATCCCTCGAAAAACTTACTCCTTCTGCTAAAAAAAAACTAAAACAAACATCAAAATTATTATAATTTACTTGTCAGATGTTCAATCTTCGATGATATATCTCGACATTTAATTTGTAATTACAGTAAAGTACAAACAATTTATCGCCCGTCTACATGTCTACATTAATTGTGATAATTTATACAAACGTCATTCCTGCTGTTTGGAATGCAATTAATAAATGGACAATAATGGAGGCGTTTACATGATGACATCTGGTATAAAAGTCAATTGCTTGGCGCACTTTGAATTACGCATGCAAAATGAAACGTTTTGTGACGGTTTGAAGGTGGTTCGCGTCAGATAGACGCTTTTAGAATTTATAATTAATTTGTGGTGCTTAACTTCAATGAATGCTTCTGTTTTCGATTTGCGACTAAAGAGCAAAATCAGTTCAATGTCGCTACGTGAGCTTATTTTAGCCAGGTAATATAATATAATAGTTTTGCCAATAAAGATAATGAGTATATTTTGCATGCTATTGAACAGTTTTTGTCACACAACTCGTACTTGTTGTATGCTCGAAGTTTATTTTATTGTAGGTTATAAAAATAGGAATTGAATTATTGAGGTAACCAAAAAGCGTCATATGATCTGATAAATGTATAAGAACCCACAATTCCTTAATGAAACCCATAAAGTCTTTTAAAATCACTAAAAAGAGGGGGGTGGTTCAAAACGTTCTAAATACGAAATTGTTAATTTATTTTGTTTGAAAGTTTTTCCAATTTTATGAATATTTAACTACAATTGTGTTCTCTTAGAATCCCTTTAAAAAAGAAGTCGTTGCTAAAAAAGGGACTGACAGTACTTTAGGGAATGACCATATTTATTATTTCACTATGTTACTAACTACCCTATGGGATAGGAATAAAAGAATTATTTTCCCTGTGTCGTTTTTACTTATAAATACAACAATGTTGATCACGGATGAGGGGTTGGTAACATTCATATACGCGACGCCACACAGCACGAAACATTTTCTACCAGATGATCCCCCACTCTACAATCTATCTCTATACTAAGCCTTTTGAGTTTCCATTGTTATACGTTTTTATGTTAGTTCATTTCTGATGGAGTATTCTGGATGTCTAGGACATGTACCTAGAGCGAACTAGTCAGGGTTTCCAACTTCAAGTCAGGCGTCGGACGCAGTAAAAGAAGATCCAGGCTTACGTAGCTAACGAAAAGAAACCTAACTCAACCAACTTGAAGTGCGCAACCGGAGGTAGATAGCAAAGGACCGGGCTTATTGGAGAGGCATGTTATTTGAGGCCCAGTTCCATTCCGGATTTTGTCACTACTTAAATAAAAAAAAGTGGTTCACATGCTTTCTTTTCACTCAATGGATCACTCAACCACATCCAGCCATCGCGAAATCGTTGGAAACTACACCAGCGATAAGCATAGGAATAGTCTTATGTACGATAACTTTTCATTAAAGGACAATATTGAGATACTTCTTACCATAAGAACTGAATACCAAGCGGGGCGCCAAATATTGTTCTATCCAACATAAAATAAAAATCGGAGTAGGCTCTAGAGCTGAAGCTCCCGGAATGGTTAGGTTCTTGGACACATCACAAATAATTGCTTATATAGCTCGGGGATCGAATTTAATAAAATTTATTATTTTTGAATGCTAACGTAGAACCGAACTAAAAGGCCCATATAATCAGAAAAAAAGTCCAAATAATCTGGGTGCCAGACAAAAAAGATTACGAAAGCTTTCCCCGAAACCCAAGAACCACACCTACAGAGGGACAGAAAAAGATCTTAGACCGTTAAATGCAAGAATATGCAACCAAAAGCGCCTTTAGCATCAGTTAGCCTAACTGGATAATGAATTTAAGAGGACACGCTCAAATTTTAAACAGATACTTGAGCTTAAATGTATTCTTTGACTTAATGCTGCCTCACCCCGAAAGACTGTCTCCGAAAGAAAGAGCGTTTAGCTAAAGCTTTGACATAATCTTTAGATATCTTTAAGGATCCCACATCATTCAAGGTAACGTCAGGAATTGTTATATAGCTTTCACCATTCGCTAATGGCAGTTCAACCTTTTTAAAGCCCTCCATAGTGATACAAAAGTAGGCGATATCTGATAACTCTATAGCGGAATTATCCAAAATATTGATAATATCGAAGACTGTTGGTTCAGGTACTAAATCTGGATCAAAATTCTGCCTCACTTTTGGCATCTGTCATTTGTAGCAACAGATCTAAAACTCTCATCTACTTTCATTTTTCCTGCATCAGTAGGTGACACATTCGATACCAAAAAAGGATTTAGGCAAGGCGATGCGCTGTCAAGTGACTTCTTTAATCTGATTCTTGAGAGAATTGTGCAAAACTCCAAAGCCAACACCAGAGGCACAATTTTCCAAAAGTCGGTGCAACTACTAGCATACGCTGACGATATTGACACCATTGGTAGGACTCAACGTGATGTCATAGCCACGTTTGCTAGTATAGAGAAGGAAGCGGCGAAAATGGGTTTAGCAGTAAATGAGGGTAAGACTAAGTATATGCTGTCATCACGAAAGGACTCACAATACGACGAATTGGACAGAACGTCACCATTGACAGATATAACTTTGAGGTAGTACGGGACTTTGTCTACCTCGGCTCCGCTATTAACTCCGACAACCGCTGTTTCTTCGGGCTAAGAAGGCAATTAAGTAGTAAAGCCCTCACTCGAACTACTAAGGAGATCCTATATAAGACCCTGATCATCCCAGTCCTGCTCTACGGCGCTGAAGCATGGACCGTATCAAAAGCGGATGAAGAAATCCTTGGTAGATTCGAGAGGAAAATTCTTCGGTCCCGTTTGCGTTGACGGGCTATGGAGACGAAGATTCAACCAAGAACTATACGAGCTGTACAGCGACATGCCACTGGTCAAAAAACTCCGCATTGGACGTTTAAGATGGCTAGGACATGTAGAACGAATGGACACCAATACTCCGGCTCGCAGAGTCTTCGATTCCCAGCCAGACGTCGGACGCAGTAGAGGAAGACCTCGCCTTAAGTGGCGCGCACAAGTGGAAACCGACCTCAACCAACTTAGAGTGCGCAACTGGAGGCAGTTAGCTAAGGACCGGGCTAATTGGAGAGGCATGTTGGTTGAGGCCCAGGTTCATTGCGGACTGTAGCGCCACTTAAGTAAGTAAGTAAGTAGGTGCTCCGTTCGTTTCCGATTTAGAGATGTCGTCTTCTGTCGCTACAGGTACAGCAGGCGTCGTGGTACTAGGTTCTAATTCCAAGTCTACGTCCTTTTTCTGTGTCGACTGTATCATACCCTAACAGGCAGTCTCTGCTGTGACTGGCAAAGTTGTTTTCGATTTCTCTCAATCTCAACTGAGTAATTGGGAGAATCAAAAATTCCTTATTCAACAACGAACGCAGTTCATTGCCACCATCTCTGATAAGTTACCCCACTCAATGGATTACATCATGTAACAAAGATACGTTACATCACGTTTATTTAAATTCCAAACCAAACCGTAAAAATATTTTTCATTGAATTAAAGAAATCGCCAACAGTTCCATTAACTTATCGATTTTACGATGAAGGAAACTCATAAAAACAATTCTTGCAATTGGATATAACAAAAAAGACGCGCAAAACCCCACGGATTGCTCAATAACTAGTGCCTACGTGCTTCTGGTTGAGAATATAAAGTGCATTCGGCCCGCATCCACTTCTAGACTATAAAACAGGCAGCCGACTACACCAGTATACCTAACATATATACATTCTTGTAGTACTGTCAAACAAAAAAATGAAACACAAAACACAAACTGTATGCATGTGGGCTTTGACGAAACCTTTGATGTATTGCAAAAATATAACAAAAAGTCATTGCCTTCAGAATGAGCAGCTGAATGGTAGCAAAATTACGTGACAAAGTTAAATAATCAATGGAACCGCCATGCCATGCCAATACCAGCATATGTCCGTCAATGGGAAGTTCAATGGATTTACTTTGCGTTTCGCAATATACCTGGAAGGTGACAGGTTGCTGGCAGAATTTCATAAAACTTTCAAAGCAAAATGTTTTTTTTTTTTAATTTTAAGGAATAAATCGTGTGTTGTTCTGTTTTCATAACGCGACTAATCATATAGGTACCAAGGAGGTAGTTTCAGAAAGAGATGAAACATTCCTCTTGTCTTATGATTGCATTTTTTGTTAATCTATGTAGGCTTATGTGGCTTCCAACTACCACGTTTTCGGTAAAATACCTGAAACCATTATCGAATATGGATGTTTTCCCATACAATTTCAATTTTCGAAAACTTGTATTCTACGATGTAAACGACTCAAAACGGCTTTGCAGAAAATGCATAGGAAAACTTCATTTTCCGTTAAAGATTTCGGGTTTTTTGCAAGAACTAAGGATTTGATTCGGTATTACAGCCGTATTTGAAAACCATTAACACGAAGAATACTAAAAACCCCTGAGTCTATGTAGATTCCATTAAGCGTGGATTCTAACCATTAATATGCCCATAGCCTGGAAAGAAACGTGCAGAAAAACCCATTCAGTGCAATTGTAATCGAAAACTGTCATCGATAATTCCAAAAATGAATTTCGGTAGGATGACGGTACGGGAAATAATTTCTACAAAATTGGTTGCAAACCAATCTTTTATGAATATTTTAATGTGAAAATATTTCTTTTAATATCAAAATAACAACATTACAATTAAAGCGCTTAGAAGATGAAGGGCCTATCGACATTTTCAAAAAGTTTAAAAGCGCTTAGAAGATGAAGGGCCTATCGACATTTTCAAAAAGTTGAGTAACCAGCGATTGAAGTTGTTTACCTATAACAAGGGTTTTATAATGTAAGTTTTTTTTTATTGAAAAGACAGAATTTGCAAAATATTTGTCTGTGGGGCAAATTGAAAAAAAAGCGCTTCAATTATTGTATTAAAATAGTATGGGGAAAAAATCGATTTTTCACTAAACAGCCGTATATTCAATTTTAAAAATGCGGCGGACAGTGGTGTCATATCATCGATTTGTTTTTTTTCTTGTCATTCTTATTGAATCCAATTGTTGTGTTTTGTTTTCATGTTATAATGGGTTGTCCAACCATAACGCACGATGTGAATTGTGAGTGACACCTTAACGTCAAGTTTTTGCCCAACTTAATTTGACATTTCAGTTATGACAAATTCAATCATGGAAAGGTAAACAATTGAGCAGCGCGTTAAGATTGTTGAAGCCTTTTACGAAAATGGGCCTTCAAATCAAAATGCATTTCGTGCACTTCGTGATTTTTTTTGGTCAGCATAATCGACTAAATGTGCCCACAATCGGAAGAATTGTGCGCAAATTTCAGCAAACCGGGTCAAAAAAGGAAATGTCAAAACACCTGTGCAATGTGCATGCTCGCCCAGTTCGTTCTGCGGAAAACATTGCTGTTGTTCTCGATAGTTTGACAGAAGAGCCGTCAACCTCGACTTGTCGTAGTGCCCAACAATTGAACATCTCACGAACATCACTGATGCGAATTTGGAATAAAGATTTGAATTTACACACTTACAAGGTTCAATTGACTCCAGAGCTGAAGCCTAATGACCATTTCAAGCGTCGCGTCGTCCAATACGCCGAATGGTTGGTTGAACAGACAATAAATGGTGAATTTACAAAGAAAATCATCTTCAGCGACGAGGCACACTTTCACCTTAGTGGATTCGTTAACAAGCAGAATTGCTGCATTTGGGCAAATGAGAATCCACGAGCGATTGTTGAAAAGCCGATGCATCCACAAAGAGTTACTGTTTGGTGTCGTAATAGGCTGGTGGCGTCATCGGGCCGTAATTCTTCGAAAATGAGGTCGGCCAAGTAGTTACCGTGAATGGTGTTCGCTATCGCGAGATGATAACGGACTTGTGGCAAGAATTTGAGGATATGGACCTGGACGATATGTGCTTCCAAAAGGATGGTGCCACTTGCCACGCAGCCAACGAAAAGATGGCTCTTTTGCGCGAGAAATTTAATGGCCGTGTTATTATCTCACGTGGTGCGATGTTAATTTGCCGCCACGATCATGTGATTTGACACCGTTGGACTTCTTTTTTTGGGGATATTTAAAAGAAAAAGTGTACGTCAATAAGCCAAGAACAATTCAAGAGCTAAATGATGAGATAATTTGGCACAATATCGACATTGAACCTCAATTATATCTCAGAGTCATTGAAAATATGGACCATCGGATAGAGGTATGCCACCTAAGCCGTGGCGAGCATTTGACCGATATTTGTTTGACTCATTATTGTCATAGATCCTTCTATCATAATAAAAAAAATATTAAGATAATTCTCTTTATTTACAATTAACTTCGTGGGTTTTCGTTGGACCACCCTTTACATTGACTTACTTCAAAATGAGAAAAAAAATCTCAAATGAAGAGAAAGGTATGGTAACCACATGTGCAATATCATACCAGATACTAGCTGTATTTTATAAACATTGTAACGTTCCTAATAGTAGTCAGTAAGTTCAGGTTTTTAACAAAAAGAATGAGTTAGGATTTCAATTCAGGCCGATTGGTCAAACACTATCACTTTAGATCTATGTCCACCCAAAAAGAGAAAACGTTTGAGCACGGCTTAGTTGGTCCTTGTTTAGTGAGTGAATGAGTGAATTCTCTCTCAATATTGGACTTGACAGTTTTCATTTTTCTCTACAAAAAAGTACCCGAACAGACCTTTTATTCATGTCCAGTGTATTATTGGTGGCATTTTGTTAGACTTTAGGGTTTTAGAGTTGTGGGGTTATATATGAATTATCAAAATTTAAAAAAAAAAATGGTATAAGTCGTGAAAAATACTGAGAAGCTTAGAATCAGCTTTGCTAATTGTTTATTCCCCATTTCAATTGTGAAAATTATAGTTCCTAAAAAGAAAGTGCGAGCTTTCATTTGTTGTTCAAATAAAATTCAGAGGACAGCAAATTCTGTTTTTTTTTAAAGAAAGTGTACGCGACTTACATTATTCCTTATACAAAATTTGGGCACAGGGGTCTTAACATGTTGTTGAAACATCTCATAAAAAAACACAATTTTCAGTAGTTCTACCAATCGGTAGATAGGATACAAAGCCTGAACAGTATCAGCTTAAATGAAGCCGAATCAATTTATATAGTAATATAAAACTAACAAAAAATAACACGCGGTGTAGTATTTGTTATAAAAAAAAATTTGCCCGGATTAAAGTAAAATCATAGTTGAGTCACAGTCACAGCTGATAATATGTATTAATTATTTCTGCCAACGGTTAAAAGGCTCTTGGATGCAGATAATCACAACAAGATTACTGTCCAATAACCTAAACGAAGAAAGGATAGCAATAACAAACTAAAGCATACCAAATGCCTGGACATATCGGTGAACTGTAAGGCTAATGAACTCGCCAGACATGGAACCAAATTACCAGTGTACCGGACACTGGTGCACTTGGTATTCCTATCACTTTATACAAAATGCCAGTAGCAAATCAAATCTCAGATGGATGTCAAATAACATAACAAATTTGACTGTCCGAATTAATTGCAAGACCAAGCACCTTCTTGGAGCTTTCTTCTTTCAAAATTTCTGCGATTTGTCATATTGATAAGTCTTCTCCGTTTCATTTGTAGCTTAGATTGCTGTCTTACAATTAACAAAAAAAAAAGAATGAACAAGATCCACATGTTATCAAAAAGAACAAAAAAACTGGTCTAAATGTGCTGTCGAATCGCTGGCAGCCACTCTAACCTTACCTAACCTAAATTATAAGGACGCAATTACTAGCGATGTACCTACAATTTGTAATTTATTCGCTGACTATTTTCAATCGGTTTACTCTTAAGATACTCCACCTATCCAGAAGCAAACTTATATAAGTAGAATTGTCAATATCGGTTCCATAGTTTTTAGTCCATTTGAAATTGAAGAAGTTTTGTCTAAATTGGATGTTAATAAGAGTGAAGGGCCTGATGGGATTCCTGCTATTCTGTTAAGAAAATGTTGTATTGCATTAGCTCAACCACTTTCTTGGATTTTTTATCTTTCTTTAGCTAAAGGGCAATTCTTGGATTGCTGGAAAGTTTCCTATTTATCACCAATTTTTAAATCTGGTTCAAACAGGATATCACCAATTATAGACCCATTTGTAAAATTTCTTGCATTCCGAAAGTATTTGAAAAGCTAATCTGCAATAGGTTAACTGAGTTATTTCAGAATCATATTTCAGTTACTCAACATGGGTTTTTAACAGGGAAATCAACTGCAACAAACTTAGCATTAATAAGCAATGACATCATAACAAATATGGAAAATGGATTCCAAACTGATGTTATTTTTACAGATTTTGCAAAGGCATTTGACAGAGTTAACCACCAAATCTTATTCAACAAGCTAACTTCTCTTGGTATCTACTCTTCTCTATTTAAAAATTTGTTTCCGTCCCATCTGGTGTTCCTCAAGGAAGCAATTTGGGTCCATTCTGGTTCTTGTTATTTGTAAACGATATACCTGATGTTTTTCAAAATTCAAACTGCCTTCTATTTGCGGATGACCTCAAACTTTACCGTCAGATTTCTGGTCAAACTGACTGTTTTCTTCTTTTGGAAGATCTGTTAAAGCTTGATAATTGGTGCAAGCAAAATCACCTTCTGTTAAATGTTTCGAAGTGTCAAGTTTTGTCGTGTTTCCAAAATTCTAATCCCATAGTGTTTGATTATAATATCAATCACACAATTTTAGAACGTCTATCTAGGAAGAAAGATCTAGGAGTAATCCTTGATACAAACCTTTCTTTTTTACAACAAAGCAAATCAAATGCTTGGTTTTCTAAAAAGAAACACTAAAGAATTCTCGGATCCATATACTTTAAAATCCCTTTACAATTCTCTGGTAAGGTCAGTTCTTGAGTATTGTAGCATTGTTTGGAACCCCTATTATACAAATTCAATTGACAGAATTGAGAAAGTTCAGAAGCATTTTACTAGATAGCTACGCATTTTATAAGCTTAATTGGAGGATTGCAAAGCCTTCTTATTATAGTAGATGTTTATTGTTCGGTATGCATTCTCTTTATGATCGTCGGGCTTATTTTTCAGTTCTGTTTATAAGAGATATAGTAACACTTCATATCAATTGTCCTCCTTTATTAACTTTAGTTAATTGTGTCAATGCACCCTCTAGAACTACACGCTATCGATTTCAATTTTATGAGCAGTTTCATCGTACAAACTATGGCCGTAATGAACCAATAACGCGTTGCACTAGAGAAGTGAATTTAATTTGCAATAAGATTGATTTTAATCTTGAAGTATCCAGAGATATATTTAAAAAATATCTGTTGAATAATATTAAAACTGTAGCTTCCTAAGAATTAACCGTTTTTATTTATTGTAAAATTATAAATAATAATGTCAATTATATTAATATTTTATTTAATTTATTTTAATTATATAATCAAATAGCCCCCAGCAATTATATTACTTAGTATCTAGTCTATAAAGATTGTAATCAAATTGATGAAATAAACCAAACTAAACTAAAATAAAAAAAAATCCGAAAAAATGCCGAAAATAATGGTTCTTCTGCCAAACTATGTTAAGCGCGGTTGATACATGATGAATAGGATCAAAGTATCGTTTGCAAGAAAAACAAAACAGCCCAAAATCTAGCAGGCATTGGCGATATTGACATTACCTGGATGGTTCAACAAAATTTGGAAGAAATAAAACATTACGACAAATAGGGAAGTCCACTTTCAATAAGTGAAATAATTACAACATACAGTGTATTTTTCTTTCTTTGTTTTAACTCTGCGACAATCAAAAGAATACCAGGCAAGCTTATGTATTGAACATGTTTTACCTTTTGTACCAAATCTACATCTTAACACAGCTCATAAGGCTGTCGAAGAATTTGTCAAAGAATATTTGTTCGAAAATGCCTTATATTTGCTCCGATTTCTAGCTTTATTGCCCAATATTCGGTACCGTAAAGTAAAACTGGTAGGAGGAGGGGTTCGGTAGAACAAGCATATAAACCAGTGCAGCAACAAATTGTAAAGACTGCCACCATTTGCAAGCTTAAAAGGATTACCAGAATTATCAATCATCTGTAAAATGCTACAAATACGGATCTTTCATATTTCACAACCACAAATTTTATGTGATTATGATAAGCAGACTACCTGGCTTCCTGCAAATAAAAATAAGGGAGTGTGTCATATTTGGTCTGTAATGATTCGTCTAATTCATAGATGTCGCTAGATTCGATTAAAGGAACCAATACCATTTTATGAACCCAAACAGATTTGCAAATCTTCCTTCAATTATACTATATATACGTCGACGCTTATATTTTATCTGTATCTCTCTCTTGATGGAAATTTTTCCAGTAAAAAAACATCTTTTCTCTTATATGCTTTATAAGAAAAAAATACGAAAACAAACCACTATTTGACCTTAAAATTCCGTTACAGATAAAGCCACCAACTATATCCTATCCACCCAGCCTCTAGGTGAAGAGAAAATCCCCAACGAAATACCACAAACACGTTGGCCCAATAAATTCCATTCGGGTTGGATTCGAGTTAATAGCACAATTGCAGGGCGCTGGCGTATCGTCACAAACATGCTGTTATATCCAAAGCCTGACATCTTCAATGCGACCGATTTCACAATGAGATACGTGTATCAAAACAAAAGCAACAACAACAAGTGAAAAATCGATTAATGAAAACCGGTGTACGTGATGACCTTTAAGGACGTTCGAATTCGTTCGAAGCCGAACGCTAAAAAATGTGGTAGTACGAGAAGTTACCTACCTACAACTTTTTTTTTGCGTGGATTGAGTGCTGCATGTGTAGATACAGATTCGCATTTTAGTGAATGTTTTGACTTTTTGGAGTTATGGGTGCGATCCGGTCGCGATAGTTTGCATCTATTTTGGCTTTTAGCCAGCTGAGTGTGACTTTGGCCGATGCGCTCAAAGTTAGAAGTGGTTGGTAAACTATTAATTTCGGGGTCATTTAAAAAATAAATATTTATTCGAAATTTAAATTACCGAAAACAATAACGTCTTTGGCATTTCCAAGCTACAAATTCGAATAAAAACAATTTTTTTTTTGGCGCAACAGGCTCGATAGTACATACAGGTCCTATCGTATTCTAACAACCATTAACGAACGTGTGTGTACTTCATCTCGAATTGGAGGTCCCACCACAGTTTTATGTCGAATCCGAGGGGCTGAGTTGAGATAAGCTTTTCTTGACAATTGATACTACTCAAATGATCAGATCATCACGAGATGATAGGCTATGTCAAAAGATCATTTTTTAAAAAAACAGACTGATTTTTTAAAAATCGATCTACTGTCACAAGTCTTTTAACGTTTGTTCATCATTGCTCCAAAACACTTTCGAAAATAGGAAAGATGTCGAGTGTATATATCTGACTTATCTAAAGACTTTGACCAGTTATCACGAAACACCAACATTTTTAAACAAAAGTATATGGGTTCTCTCTCTTTTAATTGGGTAAATCACATGTTTCCTCGAGAACTTATAAGGTACTGTCTAATCTGGAATACCCCAAGAAAGTCATTTAGGCATTATTTTATTTATACTTGCAATCAACGATGTAAAAGTTTGTTTCGGAGAGAGACAAATACTGATGTATTATCAGATCATCACGAAAGGAGGGCAATTGAAAAATCATTTAGGTGTTGCTACGGCTTGGAATCGAACCCACCCCTTCTGCGTGGCAGTTCATCGCACTAACCATCGCAACACTGAGCCCGTTTGAATATATATGACCTAAATAATTGTACCAATTATTGTGTTAAAAACGGGTTGAATCTGAACCTAACAAAGTGCCAGGATATGACAATTGATGGGTAACGTACTTTCTCTATATTTAATAATCTTTTTGTATCTGCTTCGGCCGTATCGAGAGTTCTAAAGGTCGAGTTCTTTATTTTGATCCAAAAATGTGGTTCATAAACACTTTAAAGACAATAAATACAATTCAGTGATATGATTTATAAAAAAGTAGGCAAAAGTGTTATAATTACATTCTTTCACTATACAAGTGTCTCGTTTGCCCTGAAAGTACTTGAAGTATGCCTCACAAGTTTGCACAACGTTTTATACAGCTCAGAAGTGAAATGAAATCTGGACTATTTAATTTAGAATTATTAAGCCTTCAGAAATCCATAAGCAAAACATTAAGAAACTGCTGGTAGAAAGATTTGTATGAGATTTCTGAGACGCTTTTAACAGCTGGTCTTTTGCAGATTGTAACAAAAAGGAACTATGTAAGATTTGGAAGGCCCTGTACTTTTTGTTCAGCAGGCAATATAGCTGGCGTGGAGGAAGTTGTCGTCGACATCAACCAGACGATGTCCAATTAGTATGAGGCGCATTTTGGTGAAAGTACTTGACGATGTTCACTTACAATGTGTCGGCAGTCAATCCGCAGCTGATTAGTGTTGACCTCCTGTTGAACTCCTCAATCTCAACAACTAAATTAATGATTTAGCGTCAGAAATTTAACCTTTGTGTATACGTGACATAGGCTAATTGACTTGACTGCGAAACGTAATGGCACTAAAGCCAGCTCATAGTTCACTCATTTTGATAAAGGAACTTGGCGGACCAACAAACGGTAAATCAAATTGACTACATTGAGATAAACATTGTTTCTTTGTTTCGTCCAATTAAAAATGGAAGCATGGATTCGAGAGGAAAATTCTTCGAAAAATCTTCGGTCCCGTTTGCATTGACGGGCTATGGAGACGAAGATTCAACCATGAACTATAGGAGCTGTACAGCGACATGCCCCTGGTCAAAAAACTCCGCATTGGACGTTTAAGATGGCTAGGACATGTAGAACGAATGGACACCAATACTCCGGCTCGCAGAGTCTTCGATTCCCAGCCAGACGTCGGACGCAGTAGAGGAAGAACTCGCCTTAAGTGGCGCGCACAAGTGGAAACCGACCTCAACCAACTTGGAGTGCGCAACTGGAGGAACTAGCTAAGGACCGGGCTAATTGGAGAGGCATGTTGATTGAGGCCCAGGTTAATTCCAGACTGTAGCGCCACTTAAGTAAGCAAGTAATTAAAAATGCGAATATTCAACACTCCACAACCCCACAATTTAATGTCGAAAAATAGACCATCAGAACCTTTGCAGAACATTTAATTTTTCGATTTATACCGAAAATTCTTAGGAGCTTGTCAAAAAAAACATCGATATTGGACGCTTACGATAGTTAGGGAATTATCGCTAATACTGCGGCCTTCAATTCTCTGCTAGACGGCAATAGATGAATACCCCGCCCCTAAGGTGGCGCGCATTAGTAGAAACCTCCGTAAAATGTTCAACTGGGTGAGTTAGCTAGGTATCAGGTTTATTTGAGAGGCATGTTAGTTGCCTCATCAATGAATTACATTTGTCAATAAATTGTGACTTGAGGATATGTGATTTTAGCGGAACAAAGCTACATACCCTTCCCGGGTCATCTTCGAATTTGAATATTTGAACTGAAGAAATATTTCAACAAATTCTTAATAAAATGAAATAAAATTAAATTAAATTTAATTTTTAAAAATGAAAGACCGCACATGACGAGCACAATCAATCTTATGGCAAAGGTAAATTAATTGTCAATAAATTATAAAATGAACTATCTAACTGATTTTGAAAACGCATTAAATCGATGATTGATAACATTGTCTTCAGATAATGATGTTATTAGTAGTTAAGAATGTATTTATTGGTTTTAGATGCGTAGGTATGTGGAATCCAAATTTGTTATGTTGCAAGCGACCTAAGACTTATCAACCTTTAAAAATCTCACCTTGACTTGAGCGTTTGAGCCCTTAATTGTTGAGTAGTCTTCGAAGTACTCAAGTGCATACCACGTACATATGTATACATGTTTGTAATTTCAACAGAGATGCATCAACTCATTATTGGTCATTACCGCTAATTGATGATGGCCCGCTGAAGCTATCTTGAACTTAAGTATGCACTACTCTTTGCAAGATAATGTATCTATTAAGCAATGGTTTAAATGTAGAAAATTTGTTTTTCATCACGTCACCTATTTTATTTTGTTAAATATGCTTCCAAATTCGAGAAGAAAATAGCAGGCATGCCAATCAAATTCTGACAGCTCGCGGTACTAAGCAATCATTAGCTGCGAACGATTAAACAACACAGCAAGAGACCCACTTTCAGACCATATCATGGTCGGACGCATGTGAAGTAGAGTTTCATGCGGGTTTCAACTTCTCGAAGTTGCGTTTTGGTAAATGAATTACAAAGGAATGTAGTTGAGATGTGTATCGAGCTATATATGTAGCTTGAGTAGATGCTTTACCTCTAGTTGTTACCAATGTTACGTAAAAAAATCATTTAAACGAACTTTTCGAAATGCATATGTCTGTTAAGGGCTTTTTAAATATTACTTAGATTTCAGTATTAAACAGTTTCTCAACTTTTCAGTTTAGGTTTGATATTTGCTGATATACGTGTACCTATATAAGAACAACGCATTTATGCTTGATTACAAAGTAGTACAAGATTTACTCTACATGTGGGAAGTTCTCAGTTTCAGATTCGTATTTTTCTAACCTTACTATAACTACCGTGAATCCCTAAAAAAAAAACTTGATAAACTCTTATAACCGTGATTATACCCTATCCCATAGGGGTACATTAGTTTTGATACTTAGTTTGTAACATAGAGAAATAATTTAGCTACATATACCTCAAAGTATATGGATCGACTCAGAATCGCTAGCTGAGTCGATTAAGCCATGTCTGTCTGTCCGTCCGTCTGTACGTCACCGATTTTTAGGACTTAAATTTTGAGCTAGGATAGTGAAATTTGGTATATAGGATCCTCGTCATTGCCTGCAGAACAAGTGTAAAAAAATTTGAAATCCGCAGTCTTGTAAGCAGTCTGAAGAATTTGTTGTCACTAAATCTTTTTTTCTATTTTAGCCACATCGTGTTTTTAGCCATGCCCACTTTTTTTTGGGATTTTAGTTTTATGGATAGGATGGGATAGGGTATTCAACGATCCGCACAGCGGATTGAAGCCTTCTCATATGTTTTTTATTATGCGATAACGATAAACTAAAAATTGCATTGGTAGTGGGTTGTATAAACATTTTTCAACAAGGACATACAACATTTTTGTCATTTTTATAGAAATGCAGATTTAAATTTATTTTAAGAGACCATTTTTTATCAAAAATTAAGTCAAGTTTTACATTTTTATCAAGTTTACATACTCTGAGTCGGTGATTTATCCTGCAAGAGCGCTTACTACAATTTTCGGTTAAAAAATATCGACCTACCAAACAGGCTTAAAATGGTGTATGAGATATTTTATAAAAAGATCTGAGCCTACATCTCTACAAGATAAAATGAACTAACAAATCAAATCCTCTCGATCATTTGTAACCAAGGAAGTGGTTCCTCTATTAGGTGCTTCCACGGATGGTGGATTGAGGAAGTCGCTCTGTAATGCAGTGACTCGAGGAATCTTGTAATTACTATAAACAGTGAATGTATATTGGATACGTATGGATTCTTATGAAATTGGACTAAGTAGATGATTTATCTCTGGTTGTTACCAATGTTACGTACCAAAAGTCGGTTGACTTCGGTTGATGGTTGTGCTGCTAGACTAAGAGACGCCAGAGCTCGGCTGGTAAGGAGCCCATTTGAATTGCAAATCTTTGTCAGAGGCTATATTATGGTTATGGGTATTTTTTCATAATTTCGAAATTCTCCCGTAGAACATTATTCCCTTAGAATGTGAATTCTAAAAGTTTGAACGTTGTTTCGCTGTTTTATTATGAATGAATGAATAAAATTGAAGGGCTTTATGTTTACCAAAAGTGATTTTGTTAATTATAATTATAAATTAATTAAAATTTAAACCGAAAATGTTCACTATCGCTTGAAGAATTTTCCATGAAGAAGAAGAAATTCTACAGCCAAGGGATCTTCCAGGGATAGTTTTAAACTTGTGAAGTCACCTAAACGGCCATAAGTAGATTCATAACAATAAACTTAAATATTTTCAAATGTTTCTAAGGTCAAGTATTATAATAAATAATAATAAATTCCTGTTAGTCATCTAGGAGAGGTTTTGTCAATCCATCAATTATAAAATGATAATATATCAATTGCAAAATTATATGCATGGGGTGTTTTGGCTAAATGGAGATATCAATCAAATATTGAATCTGACTTCAGTGTTTGTTTTGCCTAATCGAGTTTTAAGATGCTTGCTGAAATCCCAAAAGTCATGTCCGTACTGGATAAAAATATCCAAAATGGCCATTTATGCAAAACTGAAGTGGCATGTTTTGTGCCTCCATGCTATACACGTTCGGATCATTTTCCCTCCCTGTAAAGCAAGATTTATGCAAAACTGAACTGGCATATTGGGTGCCTCCATGGAATACACGTTCGGATCAGTGTCCTTCCTGTAAAGGAACATTTCTTAAACTCTATTACAGTTTTGCTTTGTAGTCCAGATGGATTTTATTGTGAAATTCAATCTAAATATCGCATTGATCGTCCATCTATCAAAAATTGTATATATTTTTGTTTCATCCAACCGGATTTGAATTGCTAAACGATAAGTGCGAGTGTTGATAACAAGACACAAAACAGCAACACTATAATCACCGTGGTCAGAATGGCGCGGAATGAATGCCTGGTCTGCCGTCCCAGGCCAACCTAGATAAGCTGCTTCGACATATTCGGACAACAGGTTATCTAGGAATTCCAAGGGTAAGTTAGGCCCCTTGAACAGAGATGTTGGCGGATGAACCGAAAGTTCAATGGCAGTGCTCAATCCCGTAGAGGATACTAATAGCCCCGTATCCTAAGGGTATCTAATAAATTGGAACTGGCTTTCCAGGTTGAGGGTTATTCCAACCATGGAAAAAACCATTGTTACGAAGCAACCAATAGCCTCGGAAATGACTGATATTATTGTTGACGACCCTGCAAAACGAAAAGCACAACGACGTTCGTATCTGCACCTGGAATGTGAGTATATTAAACTGGAGAGGTGCAGGCGAACAACTTGCGGAAGCCCTAAACTGCTGCAAACATTACTGCTATCTTCGTCTCCATAGCCCGCCAACGCAAACGGGACCGAAGATGTTTCGAAGAATTTCTCTCGAATCGCCCAAGGATTTCTTCATCCGCTTTTGATGCGGTCCATACTTCAGCGCTGTAGAGCAGGACTGGGATGATCAGGATCTTATATAGGATCTCCTTAGTAGTTCGATTGAGGGCTGTACTACTAAATTGCCTTCTTAGCCCGAAGAAACAGGGGTTGGCAAGAGTAATTCTTCGTTTGGTTTCTGACGAGACGTTGTTGTCAGAGTTAATAGCGGAGCCGAGGTAGACAAAGTCCCGTACAACCTCAAAGTTATATCTGTCAAAGGTGACGTTCTGTCTTATTCGTCGATGTTATGTTTCCCTTCGTATTGACAGCATATACTTACTCTTTCCCTCATTTACTGCTAATTTTTGCCGCTTCCTTCTATATACTACCAATTATGTCAATATCTTCGGCGTATGCTAGTAGTTGCACCGATATTTGGAAAATTATGCCTCTGGTGTTGGCTCGGGAGTTTTGCATAATCCTCTCAAGAATCAAATTAAAGAAGTCACATTAAAGATGGTGGTTATCGATTTCGACTTCTTGGATTTTTTCCAGGATATCCCGAAGTGTGAAAATTTGATCGGTTGTGGACTTTCCTGGCCTAAAACCACACTGATAAGGGCCGATCGGGGATAAACGATTTCAGGCGTTCACATATTACGGCAGATAGGATATTGTAGGCGATATTGAGGAGACTTATGCCTCTGTTGTTGGCACAGTTCAGAGCGACTCCTTTTTTGTGGAAACCATTAACAACTCTACTATATCAGATAATCTTATTTCGATCTTAATAAGCAAACCTGTCGAAAATGGAGTGTCTTTAACCCCGAAATTTTAAATGAAACAGAGCTGTACATATCTCGAGTCACAAAATGGTTCATACTTTTTTTAAGATAATACCAGAAAATATTTAAAAGCTTTTTATCTTTTCACAGTTACCTTTTCCTTTAGATGGGGGAAGCCTAAACCAGACAACTTATGAAAGAGTTACCACGAAAATTTTAATAGAAAAGGCATTATTTTCAGTTTGGTGAGTTACACATCAACCACATCGACATCAGCATCAACTTAAAGTAATTCATGAAATAAATTTTACTATCGATTTCAATTGTGGTAGTGCAAACTTGACAATAATATCCGAATTACAATAAGTCATATCTACATGATCGAAAATCTAGAAAATCTAGCTGCGAACGATTAAACAACACAGCAAGAGACCCACTTTCAGACCATATCATGGTCGGACGCATGTGAAGCATGAGTTTCATGCGGGTTTCAACTTCTTGAAGTTGCGTTTTGGTAAATGAATTACAAAGGAATGTAGTTGAGATGTGTATCAAGCTATATATGTAGCTTGAGTAGATGCTTTACCTCTAGTTGTTACCAATGTTACGTGAAAAATCATTTAAACGAACTTTACGAAATGCATATGTCTGTTAAGGGCTTTTTAAATATTACTTAGATATCAGTATTAAAAAGTTTCTCAACTTTTCAGTTTAGGTTTGATATTTGCTGATATACGTGTACCTATATAAGAACAACGCATTTATGCTTGATTACAAATAAGTACAAGATTTACTCTACATGTTCTCAGTTTCAGATTCGTATTTTTCTAACCTTCTATAACTACCGTGAATCCCTAAAAAAAAACTTGATAAACTCTTATAACCGTGATTATACCCTATCCCATAGGGGTATATTAGTTTTGATACTTAGTTTGTAACATAGAGAAATAATTTTGCTACATATACCTCAAAGTATATGGATCGACTCAGAATCGCTAGCTGAGTCGATTAAGCCATGTCTGTCTGTCCGTCCGCCTGTACGTCACCGATTTTTAGGACTTAAATTTTGAGCTAGGATAGTGAAATTTGGTATATAGGATCCTCGTCCGTGCCAACAGAACAAGTGTACAAATTTTTGAAATCCGCAGTCTGAAGAATTTGTTGTCACTATATCATTTTTTCTATTTTAGCCACATCGTGTTTTTAGCCATGCCCACTTTTTTTTGGGATTTTAGTTTTATGGATAGGATGGGATAGGGTATTCAACGATCCGCACAGCGGATTGTAGCCTTCTCATATGTTTTCTATTATGCGATAACGATAAACTAAAAATTGCATTGGTAGTGGGTTGTATAAACATTTTTCAACAAGGACATACAACATTTTTGTTATTTTTATAGAAATGCAGATTTAAATTTTTTTAAGAGACCATTTTTTATCAAAACGTAAGTCAAGTTTTACATTTTTATCAAGTTTACATACTCTGAGTCGGGGATTGATCCTGCAAGAGCGCTTACTACAATTTTCGGTTAAAAAATATCGGCCTATCAAACAGTCTTAAAATGGTGTAGGAGATATTTTATAGAAAGATCTGAGCCTACATCTCTACAAGATAAAATGAACTAACAAATCAAATTCTCTCGATCATTTGTAACCAAGGAAGTGGTTCCTCTATTAGGTGCTTCCACGGATGGTGGATTGAGGAAGTCGCTCTGTAATGCAGTGACTCGAGGAATCTTGTAATTACTATAAACAGTGAATGTATATTGGATACGTATGGATTCTTATGAAATTGGACTAAGTAGATGATTTATCTCTGGTTGTTACCAATGTTACGTACCAAAAGTCGGTTGACTTCGGTTGATGGTTGTGCTGCTAGACTAAGAGACGCCAGAGCTCGGCTGGTAAGGAGCCCATTTGAATTGCAAATCTTTGTCAGAGGCTATATTATGGTTATGGGTATTTTTTCATAATTTCGAAATTCTCCCGTAGAACATTATTCCCTTAGAATGTGAATTCTAAAAGTTTGAACGTTGTTTCGCTGTTTTATTATGAATGAATGAATAAAATTGAAGGGCTTTATGTTTACCAAAAGTGATTTTGTTAATTATAATTATAAATTAATTAAAATTTAAACCGAAAATGTTCACTATCGCTTGAAGAATTTTCCATGAAGAAGAAGAAATTCTACAGCCAAGGGATCTTCCAGGGATAGTTTTAAACTTGTGAAGTCACCTAAACGGCCATAAGTAGATTCATAACAATAAACTTAAATATTTTCAAATGTTTCTAAGGTCAAGTGTTATAATCCTCATGATGTCCTGTTAGTCATCTAGGAGAGGTTTTGTCAATCCATACATTATAAAATGATAATATATCAATTGCAAAATTATATGCATGGGGTGTTTTTGGCTAAATGAAGATATCAATCAAATATTGAATCTGACTTCAGTGTTTGTTTTGCCTAATCGAGTTTTAAGATGCTTGCTGAAATCCCAAAACTCATGTCCGTATTGGATAAAAATATCCAAAATGACTATTGCCATTTATGCAAAACTGAACTGGCATGGTATACACGTTCGGATCATTTTCCCTACTTGTAAAGCAAGATTTATGCAAAACTGAACTGGCATATTGGGTGTCTCCATGGAATACACGTTCGGATCATTGTCCTTCCTGTAAAGCAAGATTTCTTAAACTCTATTAGAGTTTTGCTTTGTAGTCCAGATGGATTTTATTGTGAAATTCAATCTAAACATCGCATTGATCGTCCATCAATTTAGAATTGAATATATTTTTGTTTCATCCAACCGGATTTGAATTGCTTAACGATAAGTGCGAGTGTTGATAACAAGACACAAAACAGCAACACTATAATCACCCTGGTCAGAATGGCGCGGAATGAATACCCGGTCTGCCGTCCCAGGCCAACCTAGATAAGCTGCTTCGACATATTCGGACAACAGGTTGTCTAGGAATTCCAAGGGTAAGTTAGTAAGTTCAATGGCAGCGCTCAATCCCGTAGAGGATACTGATAGCCCCGTGTCTTAAGGGTATCTAATAAATTGGAACTGGCTTTCCAGGTTGGGGGTTATTCCAACCATGGAAAAAACTATTGTTACGAAGCAACCAATAGCCTCGAAAATGACTGATATTATTGTTGACGACCCTGCAAAACGAAAAGCACAACGACGTTCGTATCTGCACCTGGAATGTGAGTACATTAAACTGGAGAGGTGCAGGCGAACAACTTGCGGAAGCCCTAAACTGCTGCAAACATTACTGCTATCTTCGTCTCCATAGCCCGTCAACGCAAACGGGACCGAAGATGTTTCGAAGAATTTCTCTCGAATCGCCCAAGGATTTCTTCATCATGATCAGGGTCTTATATAGGATCTCCTTAGTAGTTCGAGTGAGGGCTGTACTACTAATTGCCTTCTTAGCTCGAAGAAACAGGGGTTGTCAAGAGTAATTCTTCGTTTGGTTTCTGACGAGACGTTGTTGTCAGAGTTAATAGCGGAGCCGAGGTAGACAAAGTCCCGTACTACCTCAAAGTTATATCTGTCAAAGGTGACGTTCTGTCTAATTCGTCGATGTTATGTTTCCCTTCGTATTGACAGCATATACTTACTCTTTCCCTCATTTACTGCTAATTTTTGCCGCTTCCTTCTATATACTACCAATTATGTCAATATCTTCGGCGTATGCTAGTAGTTGCACCGATATTTGGAAAATTATGCCTCTGGTGTTGGCTCGGGAGTTTTGCATAATCCTCTCAAGAATCAAATTAAAGAAGTCACATTAAAGATGGTGGTTATCGATTTCGACTTCTTGGATTTTTTCCAGGATCTCCCAAAGTGTGAAAATTTGATCGGTTGTGGACTTTCCTGGCCTAAAACCACACTGATAAGGGCCGATCGGGGATAAACGGTTTCAGGCGTTCACATATTACGGCAGATAGGATATTGTAGGCGATATTGAGGAGACTTATGCCTCTGTTGTTGGCACAGTTCAGAGCGACTCCTTTTTTGTGGAAACCATTAACAACTCTACTATATCAGATAATCTTATTTCGATCTAAATAAGCAAACCTGTCGAAAATTGAGTGTCTTTCCATTAAACAGAGCTGTACATATCTCGAGTCACAAAATGGTTCATACTTTTTTTAAGATAATGCCAGAAAATATTTAAAAGCTTTTTATCTTTTCACAGTTACCTTTTCCTTTAGATGGGGGAAGCCTAAACCAGACAACTTATCAAAGAGTTACCACGAAAATTTTAATAGAAAAGGCATTATTTTCAGTTTGGTGAGTTATACATCAACCACATCGACATCAGCATCAACTTAAAGAAATTCATGAAATAAATTTTACTATCGATTTCAATTGTGGTAGTGCAAACTTGACAATAATATCCGAATTACAATAAGTCATATCTACATGATCGAAAATCTAGGGCAAACTATTCATGAGTCAATAATCGCTTTGAATAAAAGCAAAGTCTTAAATTATTTCCTTGATATTCATGTCTACGTTCAGCCTGCGTGAAGTTCCTGCATGAAATTTCAAACGCACATCAGCCTTTGTTTGCCATTTTTCATGAAATAAAAAAAATTGATTGCAACAAACCCAGCACGTTAAACCACACCTACCGTTTTGAGTCATGTCCAACATCTCTTTAAAAATTATTACCACCATTTAAGATGATTTCTCTATGCGCAGTTACATAAACCAATCGACTTCAGCGAGCTTAGCTATTACGTCAGAGCATAAATCACCTCCGGAAGTGTCAATTTCGGTTTTCTCACTCGATACATCTTTCGATTGTTGATCATCGTATTATCACTATGTATACCCTGCGCTCCCACATATAGGCACCAGGAACTCTTTTCACCAAAAAAGGGCCAACATAATATCCTTTTATTTCAAACAATGCAAGCCTTCATTATCCAGCGTCAAATTATAGCTGCTATGGTTTCTGTCCCCATTGGCATTATGTAAACCGATCTAAACTATCTAAATAGGTATTTTCAAGCATAAACTCTCATCGACGGAAACAACATAAGTTGGACACGACCGGATGACACGCTCCATGCCAGTGAAACTGCAAAATGTTGCTCAGCTTCGTGATGGAGAAACACAAAATGAAAAGTTACAACCGGCGCAGTCTTGAAGATGTGCATGTGAGGAGTGCATTATAACTCATATGTAATTAGCGAGTAGTGCATTATGGTAATGCATTGAAATTAAAAAAAAAATATAAAAACCAACAAACGAAGACACAACAACTAAGACTCCTATTAGTATTACAATGAGAGATGTTGCGCAACATGTTGATGATCGGTCAAGGAAGTCGTTTGCAAATGTATTTTCTGAGCCGATGATTACCATGTTTGGTTTCATTCTTATGCTTCTGCACAAAAGTGGTGAATACACATATAATTGCTGAAGTGCGCTCTTGGATTGATGTTTGACATTCACGACCATCCACATTAGCACAGGCACATTCGATTGCAGCCTTAGTTGTACCTGCCTTTGGATTAGTTTACAAAAAGACTGCTTGAACAGAAAATTGTATAGTGGTTAAATCCTTGACCGCATATCTTATCGCTTGCGGTGTCGATGTCGTCTTCAAGTGTAATTAATAAAATTAACTTGTGGCAGATGTGATTTGTCTATTTAGTGCATGTGAGATATGTACAATTGTACAGTCGGAAAACTGGGACGTTCACGTTGGAATGCAATTGACATTAATGATGTGTCTTCTGCCTATCACCGGCTGACATTGATGCAGTTAGTTGTAGATGTTCTGTCAGTGCGAACAAAAACAGATATTTATTTGAAGAGTTCTGTCATTAAATGTATTCATAATAATGCTGTCATCTAACATATCAGTCATGTAGTACCAATTGTCAAGAAAAAACGTATCTGAATATGCCATGCTCATACATTGATCCAACTACCATGTAGTATCGTAATGATGTACCTACGATTCTTTCCGCCTTGTGAACATCTCAAGCAACACATTTATCAAAGAGCAGCAATGTGGGTTCCTGACTGGGGTGTCTGATCGACCATGAACCATATTGCCACACTAAATACAAACATACTATGTACCAACGAATTTAGGGTCAAGACTCATCAAAATACCATCGACTTCAAAGTCCCTTATGATAGCATCCAGCGCATGAAGCTTTATAGAGCGGTGACAAAATATATCCTGGGTATTTGTGTGGGTTAATACAAGCATTTTTACTGTATACACGGATTTCTGTCGATCGCAGCGGCATTCTTCCTAAGTGGTAAGTTGAACAACAAAATTTTGTATTGTCATTTCTCAACTTATACTAACGGGTGATCCAAGTAGAGATACTTTTTTCAATAGCCTTTTTTGACAGATCACGTGTGAGTCGTGTCATGCTGTCATGTTATTTTTGTTTAGTATTGTTTGGCATTTCATAATGGAAAGACTTACGCGTGAACAACGTTTACAAATTGTTCAACTTTATTATGAAAATTCACGTTCTGTGAGGAATGTGTTTCGTGCACTTCGCTCAACTTATGGTCAACATAATCGGCCTACTGAGCATACTATTCGCAACACCATCACCTATTTTGAGACCCAGCATTCATTATTGGATAATATTCGACAGAATAGACCACGTCCAGCACGCTGTGAAGAAAATATAGCGGCCGTAGCTGAGAGTGTACACGAAGACCGTGGGGAGTCGTTTCGGCGCCGTAACCGTCAATGGCGACCGTTATCGTGCCATGATAACCGACTATTTGATGCCTGAAATTGAAGCTCGTGATCTCGGCGACATTTGGTTTCAGCAAGACGGCGCCACTTCCCACACATCGCATCAATCAATGGACTTATTGAGAGAACATTTCGGTGAGCACATAAATTCACGTTTTGGGCCGGTCGATTGGCCACCAAGATCGTGTGATATCACACCGTTAGACTTTTTCCTGTGGGGATATGTAAAGTCAAAAGCTTATGCCGACAAACCCGCTTCGATTCAGGCCTTGGAGGAAAACATCACGCGTGTCATTCGCCAGTTACCAGTCGAAATGCTCGAACGAGTGATCGAAAATTGGACTCAACGGATGGACCATCTGCGACGTAGCAACGGCCAACATTTGATAGACATAATCTTCAAAAAATAAATGCCAAAGAATGTTCTTTCAAATGATAATAAACATTCTGCATTAAATTTGAATTTTCTGTGTTTTTATACCCTATCCCATAGGGGTATATTAGTTTTGATACATAGTTTGTAACATAGAGAAATAATTTAGCTTCATATACCTCAAAGTATATGGATCGACTCAGAATCGATAGCTGAGTCGATTTAGCCATGTCTGTCCGTCCGTCCGTCCGTCCGTACGTCACCAGTTTTTGGGCCTTAAATTTTGAGCTAGAAGGATGAAATTTGGTACACGTGCTCTTTGTTGCTCCCAGCAGAACAAGTGTAAAAATTTTTGAAATCCGCCCACTGCCACGCCCCCTGTTTAGAAAAACGTATTTTTTGGCCAATTTTGAAAAACTTTCTGAACAACATATTTAGATAATCTGAATATCTGTATTTTGTTAATTTAAAGTTTTTTACCACACCCACTTTTTGGGGGCGTTTTTAATAAAAAACGTTTTTCGGTCAAATTTTAAAATTTTCGAAAAAAATTTTGATGCAGCATCATTAGTAATATAAATATGAACATTTCGTTCATAGACCATTTTAACCCACCCCCACTTTTGGGGGCGTTTTTATATAAAAACCATTTTTATACCCTACTCCATAACATAATATGCAGGAGAAAACCTTGTCTTTTGTAGAACCGTAAAAGTTTTTTATAAGCGGTCTGAAGAATTTGTTGTCACCATGTCATTTTCTTTATTTTATCCACATCGTATTTTTAGCCATGTCCACTTTTTGGGAATTTTAGTTTTACAGATAGGATGGGATAGGGTATTCAACGATCCGCACAGTGGATTGTAGCCTTCTCATATGTTTTTCTTTAAAAAAGTAGGGAACCTCGAAATGGATCACCCTTTACATGAAGCGTGTGTTACCACCCAAGGTATTGCCAATACAATGGTACCAACTACCAACGCCATGGTATTTATATTTACCACCAGCGGGTCGTGCTGGCACAGCCCGCCATATGTTTTTGTTCTTGTTATTCATATGTTTTCATGCACACCGCCCGCCCGTACCATGAAGCCACTGAGCAAAAGTTTCTGTTTTTTGTTCTCAATGCGTCATCTGTATAGAATTCATAATCTTTTGTATTACGTAGCAGCGAAGGACACATCGTTCAGTTTGGAAGCAGCTAATATTGGCCTCAAAATCCTATTTATTGCTATCGCCTGGTGGACGACCTTATATATATCCTAAAACCGAAGTTTGCGGGGAAAGTTTAAAGGTCAGCTTATATATGTGTTTTAGCAGAGCTTTAAGAGCCACCCCCTCCATTGTCATAGATATCCCACATCTAGTGCCAATATATGTCTTTTGCAAAAAGACAGCAGTTTTGCTCGAACGAATTTGGGAAATGTGATGGATCAATGTGCATTTACAACCGACCTCTTTGGTCTAGGTTTGCGATATGCTTGCAGCCACCGTTACCTAACCTAACTTATTAGTCAGTTTAACTGGTGGAAAATATATTGAAGTGCACTTAAATTCTTAACAGATACTTACTTACTTACTTACTTAAGTGGCGCTACAGTCCGGAATGAACCTGGGCCTCAACCAACATGCCTCTCCAATTAGCCCGGTCCTTAGCTAACTGCCTCCAGTTGCGCACTCCAAGTTGGTTGAGGTCGGTTTCCACTTGTGCGCGCCACTTAAGGCGAGGTCTTCCTCTACTGCGTCCGACGTCTGGCTGGGAATCGAAGACTCTGCGAGCCGGAGTATTGGTGTCCATTCGTTCTACATGTCCTAGCCATCTTAAACGTCCAATGCGGAGTTTTTTGACCAGGGGCATGTCGCTGTACAGCTCGTATAGTTCTTGGTTGAATCTTCGTCTCCATAGCCCGTCAACGCAAACGGGACCGAAGATTTTTCGAAGAATTTTCCTCTCGAATCTACCAAGGATTTCTTCATCCGCTTTTGATACGGTCCATGCTTCAGCGCCGTAGAGCAGGACTGGGATGATCAGGGTCTTATATAGGGTCTCCTTAGACGTTCGAGTGAGGGCTTTACTACTAAATTGCCTTCTTAGCCCGAAGAAACAGCGGTTGGCAAGAGTAATTCTTCGTTTAATTTCTGACGAGATGTTGTTGTCAGAGCTAATAGCGGAGCCGAGGTAGACAAAGTCCCGTACTACCTCAAAGTTATATCTGTCAATGGTGACGTTCTGTCCAATTCGTCGATGTTGTGAGTCCTTTCGTGATGACAGCATATACTTAGTCTTACCCTCATTTACTGCTAAACCCATTTTCGCCGCTTCCTTCTCTATACTAGCAAACGTGGCTATGACATCACGTTGAGTCCTACCAATGATGTCAATATCGTCAGCGTATGCTAGTAGTTGCACCGACTTTTGGAAAATTGTGCCTCTGGTGCTGGCTTTGGAGTTTTGCACAATTCTCTCAAGAATCAGATTAAAGAAGTCACATGACAGCGCATCGCCTTGCCTAAATCCTTTTTTGGTATCGAATGTGTCGGTGAGGTCGTTTCCGACCCTGATGGAGCAGCGAGAATTCTCTATCGTCATCCTACACAAACGGACGAGTTTGGGCGGTATACCAAAACTAGACATGGCTCTGTACAGTTCGTCTCTATAAATGCTGTCATATGCGGCTTTGAAATCGATGAATAGGTGGTGGGTATCGATTTGGACTTCTTGAGTTTTTTCCAGGATCTGCCGAAGTGTGAAAATTTGATCGGTTGTGGACTTTCCTGGCCTAAAACCACACTGATAAGGGCCAATCAGGTTGTTGGTAAACGGTTTCAGAGACTTATGCCTCTGTAGTTGGCGCAGTTCAGAGGGTCTCCTTTTTTGTGGATCGGGCAAACGATGCTGAGGTTCCATTCTTCAGGCATATTTTCATCCGACCAGATTTGGCTTATGAGTTGGTGGATGTTACTTACCAAGTCATCTCCGCCGGCCTTATAGAGCTCAGCGGGAAGGCCGTCATTTCCGGCAGCCTTATTAAGCTTGAGTTTAGATATTGCTATCCTCACTTCACTCAGGTCGGGTGGTTGGCAGTTTTCGCTGTCGTTGCCAATATTGAATGGTTCGTTCTGCCTGACAGCGGAATGTTGTTCGTCATCGCCGTTTAACAGTCTGCAGAAGTGGTTCTTCCATATCCTCAGCATCGACTGTGTCTCAACTACAATATTTCCTTGTTCATCTCGACAGGATTCTGTTCGAGCCTTGTATCCTTGGCTTTGACGTTTTACACTTTGGTAAAACTTGCGAACATCGTTCCTGGAGTGGCACCTCTCTATATCCTCGATCGCGCGCTTTTCTTGCTCTTTTTTCTTCTTGCTGAAAAGCCGATGTTCTTCCCTTCTTCTTTGCCTATAGAGCTCAATGGCAGCTCTCGTCTTCACCTGCAGCTTAGCCTTGTAGGCCTCGTTCTTGGCTGCGAGGATCTGTCGGCATTCCTCATCAAACCAGGGGTTTCTTGCTGGTGGGCGTGAGAAACCTAGCACATCAGTTGCGGCTGATCTAATGGCCTGTTGGCATCGTTGCCATTGCTCTTCGACATTCGATGCTGGTGGTATGGTGTTGATCGAGAGGTTAAGGGATACGCGTTGTGCGAAGGTCTTGGCGGTCTCTTGCGATTGCAGTCTTCCGACATTAAATTTTTTCACAGTATTTCTGGATTGTTGTGGCGTGGTGGATATCCGATTTTTTGATCCTTAGTCCAACACAATAGCCGCAGAGCTATTGCCCGTTCTAAAACTCTTGACCAAAAGTTGATTGCATATAGGTAATGTTTAAAAGAATATGAATGGTATGTAATAGATAATTCGTAATATCCAGAGATGCAACGGTTATTTGAAAACTGAAAGTATCTCCTGAAAATGTTTTTTTTTGGATATCTTCACAGTTTTAGAGAGAGTAGACTGGACTGGTTCGCGCTGTACACACAATACCACATGCTTGTCATATATGCCCGATAAATTTAAGATTTAATCAACCAGGTAGCTTTTAATGATTTTTTTTCCAAAACCAGAATGCCTTGATTACTAGAGAGACGAGGAGATTTTGTTCTAAATTTTAACGGACTTCTGCAGTAGCAGTATAAAAGTCGAGAAGTTAGGTTTCTCCTAGGAATGTATTGGTTGTGATTTCTCAGAAACGTAAATAATAAAAATTCTTTGATATCACAAAGAACTAACTTCTGGTTTAACTACTTAAGTCTAGCAAGCTATATGGATCCCATCCCAATTGTAATTATGGTGTATCCAATCTCACCTTAACCTAACCTTTTAAACCTTGCAATTGCTACCTCCATTCTTTGTACATAACTGACATGCCACACACCGCCCACTTATTAAAAATTAATAACATCACGTAACTTTTGTTCCACAATCATGATTTCTGACATAACCAATGCAAATTTGCACTATTAAATCCCATACAAAGGGTCAGTGTGCAACCGACAATTCATCAGTACACCGATACGCCCATTTTTTCAATGTTCATCTAATCTAATGCACGTTGCGAAAACTCGTTACCAATCTGACCAAGAGAAGACATCCCAACGTCAACATACAACATACAACAACCAACACACACACACACAATCGACAGCGAAAATTGAAAACTTGTCTCGAAAATGCTCGAAACAGCTGAATGCCGAAACTAGACCGTGTAACAAGATCTTTGAGTCTAGTAGAACAGCGTGTCGCACCGTCAAGCAGCCGGTTTTTGCACCTTACTACCAAATGTAGGTATACTCACTGAACTCGAGTTCGAGATCAACCATGACCACAAGACAGCACAAAACAGGGTACACAGAGTGCGCCGTATATTTATGATCATTGTCTGCCGCGAGATTACGAAAATGGAACTGAATTTAATGACTGGAATGAGAACCCATATTCCACCGGACGCCATGCAGTGGAATTGGGCCCAATTATTTTATGCGCATTCAACATGGAGCAGCAACAGACTAAAAACAAATATTTTCGATCTTTTTTTTTCGGAAAATGAAAATTGACAAAGGGTTGGGCCAATCACATGACCCATTGGCGCTTGCGCAATTTAAAAAAAAATTAAATTACTGTGGCCAAAAACAATTTGGCATTTAGAGATTTACTAATGCAATGGCTTGCGCCATTCCGCGGCTATAATTGCACTCTCGAGGGTAAGGAGTGTCTCTCGAATGGGCAGCTTTACGAGTAAAAGAAGGTCAATCAGTTTTGAACATGAAACGATAAAAATTATAATTTACGAAATTTGGCAATTGGTATAACTTTTGGGAGGCATGTAAAGCTTACGGTATAGATAATAAAAATGAAAATTGAATGCAATTTATGGTAGTGAGGGAGTTATACATTTCAAGAACTTAGTACATGTAATACAAGAACTAGCCATTAAGTTCTTGATATTTACGACGTTGTGTGCCCTAGATCTAGGCGCTTAATTTATTTCAAAGACCTTAATCCATTCAAAATGGTTAGGACTGTCAAGACTAAATAGCCGAAGGGCGGTTTCAGAAATATTCACAATGTGCTTTTGGCAAGAAAAACCACCAGCAGTGTGAAAATATATAACGGGGGATTTTTTAAGCGTAGTTTTTTTTTTAAATCGAATAAAACACACTCAAATTGGCTTCAAATATTGTATTTATTGTAATTGATATATAGGTCTTTGCCATTTGCGTTTTAAAGACAAATTCATGTAAATGTTGTCCGCAGCTCTGTTTCAAATGGTCCATTCGGAGGTCAAATTTTACGTTACTTTTTCGAGCATTTCGGCCTAGAAATTACGAGTGTTATGTTATCCTGTAAGGTTTCAATCGTGTCCACATAGACTAACGACTTTACATAACCCCACAAGAAATAATCAAGAGACGTTAAATCGCATGATCTTGTCGGCCAACTCACAGGGCCATTTCGAGAGATAAACTGCTCACCAAATTCATCCTTCAACATTTCCATTGTTTCACGAGCTGTGTGGCATGTGGCACCGCGACCGTGCCAACTCAGCCAACTGGGGCAAAAAAAAGTCGCGTATCACGGCTCGATATCGTTCGCGGTTGACGGTAACGTTTCTTCCACCGTCGTCTCTGAAGAAAAATGGACCGATGATGCCACCACCCCATAAACCACACCAACCTTTCGTTTTTTTCGGGATGCATCGGTAATTCTTGTATGGCATGTGGCTGTTCATCACTCCAGATGCGACAGTTTTGCTTATTTACGTATCCGTAGAGGCAGAAATGAGCATCATCGCTGCACACAATTTTTCGATAAAACAGCGGATTTTCACATTTTTCACAGAGCACAAATATTGATAATAAATTTCAATAATTTGCAATCATTGCTCGTTTGTAAGTCTTTCCATGATAACATGGCAGAGTATATGTACTGAAAACTTTTCACTTTGATAGATGACATTTGGACGCCATTACTAACCAGTGCCGCCAACCTGAAAAACTGAACTCTAAAAAAATCACCCGTTATATGACTCAGTTCACATCAAATGGAGTTCTTTAAAAAAATTGGCATTATAGTGCATTTTTGACACAACGAGAAGTTTGACATGACAGTTTTTTTTAACTTTTGTCTGAATTTTCCAAGAAATGGAGCAGTGAAACAAATTTGAGGTTGTTACTTTGATAATATTAGCATGGGACCCATGCGTAGTACTCCAATGCAATGTCCTCTTTGGTTCTTAACAGAGCCAGTGAGGACATCCTCATTGAAAAAAAAAAGGTTTGGACAAAATGTTTACCCTTTTTTAATCTGGGCACCATTAGCAGTAGATAAAAGTCATCAGCATTCATCTTTCGGGTGCACGGGTGAACTCTAGACCGAGAAGATTGTCATTGATACTGAAATCTGAACCCAAACAAGACAAAGTCATCAACCAGATAATAAATTATAGGTTCTACCAAACATCAACAACCTTTGCATTTGGTAAAAAGCTTACAGTGCTCACTTCTATGTCTTTATCTTTGCTCTCTGCCAAAGAACTTAATAGAGGGTTTACATTAGGTTGAATGAGATTATAGTGGCTGCACATAAAGCGCGGGTACACTTAGTCTAGGAAGGTCCATAACATGTGGTATAGTCTTTCCGCAGATACATCTGCCTATGTCAATTAGCTGAGCCTCATATGAATCAAAAGAGTTTACAAATGTTATTGTTTACTAGGTTACCTGGAGTGTCAAAAAAGTAGCCATAGAGTGATCTTCGTTTTATTTGAAGATCTCAGAACATGAGAAAAGACGGTTGACGACATACTTTTTCTTTGTCTTGTCCCGGGAGCTTCTGCAAAAGTCACTTCTGATAACTTCTTCTTCTGTTAGAACACCGATAATGGTACTAATGTATGATCTTCCCAGCATGTTCAAACTGAAAAAGCAATTCTGGACAATTGACAATTTTTCCTTCTTTTTTTTGCTTTCTTAATCGCATCTAGTCTAAGTAATAGGAAGAGATATGCATTAGATTTCTACTCTGTTCTTAATCTATTAGTATGTATAGGCACTCAAAAAAGGGAAGTTTAAAGTACTGTTAGATCACGTGAAGAGATAGCCGGCATTCGTTGACTGTTTATAACACCTATACTAACATTCAAGAAAGCCTTCCACGTAGCCTTTCCTACCAGAGCTCAGTGGAAGAGAAACGAAGAAGTAAAAGATTTCGACACGGTTGCCTACACCCGGATCTAAGATGAACTGTGGCATGGGGTCCGGAGTCTACTCGCAATCACCGAAAATATCTGTTTCATACCGCCTACCGGATTTTGCCAGCATATGCTAGGCGGAACTACTGGCTATCTGAGAGGCTTGGACGCTACTGGGGCGTGACACTACGGAAAAGCAAAATATTGCTATTTTCATAGATAGGCAAGCGGCCATAAAGGCAATCAACTCGGCTACCATATCCCCGAAACTGGTACAGGAATGCCGGAACGAACCCTTCAGGGCCACACTTCTCTGTGTTCCAGGGCATAGGGACATTGAAGGAAACGAGCAGACTAGCCAGGCATCAGGATCAGTTCTTCACGGCTAACTTGTGGCAACGGTCCGTATCCCAATAGGTGCGGTTAGGTCGACTCCAAATGGAGAAGGTTAACAAATTGCGTCATATCGAGAAAGATTGGACTTCCTATGACAAGAACAGAACAAACGATCTACTAAATAGAACCCGCCCCGATATCGGAAGAATCACAGCCGTAGTCACGGGGTACTGGCCAAGTAGAGACCATGCGGCTAGACTAGGGATCCCATAATGCCGCAGTTGCGGCATTTTATATGCAAATGGACGGCACTAGCAAGAGCCAGATTGCGTGCGTTAGACCAACCATTCTTCGACAACCTTAGCGACATCTCGGGTAAAAGGGTACAAGATCTTATCCATTTTCTAAACCTCACAAACTAGATTTAAAGACCGCCTGTATCACATCCGCAATAATCATAATAATAAAGATCACACAAGACTTAGTAACAAAAAGGCACATAAGTGCTACTTGCGTTCATGCCGAACAGCCTCTTCTACCGACTGTTTTTGATGTAAAAAGGACCGACCTCATGGAGTTGATCACCGCTTGGGTGTTGCTGAATATACAGATATTCATATGGATATCACATTACACTTCAACCCATAGGTTAGGTTATGTTAAAGTGGCTGCCACCTAATTCGCCACCACAATTAGACCAGTTTTTGTTACATTGTGATACCACGTAAATCATGTACTTTCTCCTTGTTACCTGTAGGAAAACCAATCTGTTATATTAATGAAGCGGAGGAGACTTCTTACTTCCATCTTTGACAAATCATAGAGATTTTGAAAGAATTAAGCTCCAAGATAAAGCTTTCTTTTTTTTGATAGGGCCTCTTTGTCCATACAGCTCCTACAGAAGTCGTTCGAATAAAGGCCTAGCCTTTCTACGTGCCTACCTATTGACGGTGTCCAGTGATGACACCTATGGATCTTCTTAATTCCAGCTTTGACCAGATTTGTTTGATCATTTGACATGTTGTACAAGACTCCATCTGAGATTTGATGCTGCGCTAGTAGGCTTTTGAATGTAGTGATAGGAATACCAGGTGCACCCGTTTCAAGTACGACTGGTAATTTAGTTCCATGTATGGCGAGTTCATCAGCCTTACAGTTCCCTGGAATGTCAATATGCCCAGGCACTCAGCAGAGGTGAATGTTAAATTCCCAATCGAGTACGACTCCCATTGGAGACGACTGTGAATGTGGTTTTCTGGAATGTTACACCCGAAACTAATGGTGTTTTCATTGGTACCTTAATCTAGACTTTGAATTGAAATTTTATTGTTTTTACTGTCAATTGAACACGATTTCAGATCCAACAGTGAGCCCTATCGGGGGGTTGCAGGGAAGCAGCATATAAGCCCCGCGGGATCTATTACCATTTTTTTGGGAATTATTGCACTGCACTATGGAAAACCCCATAAATTGAGCTGGGATTTAGTCGGTTTGCTTTGTTATGTTCAAGTAATAATATGTATACCCGTCCTTAGATCATTACCGTTGTTAGGGGTCTGTTTATGAAATATGTTAAGGCCACTAGATATAGGATAGCATCTACTGCTAAGGAGTGGGTTTAGTTCATAACTTTGACGGCATCAGAACTATCTTCTCAATTCATTTGAGACTTGAGTGTGCGAAGTTATATTTTTTGAAACTAAGAATCACGCCTCTAAGCGGAAAAGTTGTGAAGCTTCTCATGACAGTTTTATACTCTTGTATGTTCGTCAGAATTTCGCATGAGTTTAAGCAATGCAAACAAATTAATTAACCAATTACCACTGAGCCACCTATCTACTGGTCTTGGGTAAGTATTTTTTATGTAATTTTGTTTATAAAGCCTTTGAAATGCTATGATGTAATGATGGCTTACATTTAGTGATGAAAAAATATACTTGATGTTACGAAAAACTACTTTAACCGATTGCTGAACTGAGAGAGCTATGAATTTCTCCTCTAAAAAATGTTTTTTTTTTAAAGTGTTGGAAAAACAGTCAGGGGCTTATATGACATTTGTTATATTCAGATAGATTTAACGTCGTACGCATACTAATGTGTGATATGATGCAAGGAACTCTTTCGAAATAGATTTTATTTAATTAGCAAAAAAACATATGAGAAGGCTACAAATCGCTGTGCGGATCGTTGAATACCCTATCCCATCCCATCCTTGAAATTAATATCCTCAAAATCTAGGCTATATGGCGATGAAATACAGAAAATGACATTGTCACAACATATTGTTCAGACAGTTTATCGAATTCAAAACCCTTTGTGGTTCGACAAAAAAACTACGTTTTTCTATTGCATATGCCTTGGGGTAAGGCATACAAATGGTTTTTGTAAGAAAACGCCCCCAAAAAGTGGGTGTGAAAATGATATATAGACAAAATGTTAATTTTATCATTACGGAACTATTTGCATCAAAAGTTTTTTCGAACTTTTTAAAATTTGGACAAAAAGCGTTTTTTTTTATTAAAAAGTGGGCGTGGCAAAAAACTTTGTATGGAGGAAATATAGATATTAGGATTGTCTAAATATGTTGCTCAGTCACTATTTTGAAATTCCTTACGGTGGTTTTAATTAAATATTTCGATATTAATAAGAGTAATACACTTTACATTCAATAGTGCATACAACAAAACAAATTTTGACAAGTCTAACTAGTCAATACTCTATTACCTGTTTTACCCTAAATATATATGCAATACATCCCTACCTTACATTACGATGTTGACTGGATTATCACTGCTTTCAATATAGTCATCGATTTGATAAGTGACTTCCTTTACTCCTTTTTGTAGAGTTTTTGCGCTACATCTTAACATAAAAGATTTCCTTTCATCTTTCGAAACTTATAGAACCTCTAAGAGAATTCATCCTAATATTTTAAACTTTTAGAAGTTTGAAAAGCTACAATAACACAATACAGGTTTTCTTAAGATGACCTCTTTGTATTTTAGTAGTCTCCAAAATATTTTTTGTTTGGTAAATTCAATTAAACCATCAAAATTGGCAAACAAAGCCACAGATTTATTATTGAGAATTGCTTAGACAAATACTTCCCACAATAAAGCCAACTAACTCAAGGTTCATTGGTTAGAAAATGGCATTTATAGCAGACCTCCAATTACCTGATGACAAATCGCGTGCTACACTACAAAAATAGGAAAATTCGCAAATCACCAATTTGCTGCAATGATCAATCTAAAATCTATAAATCGAGTTCAAAATTCACCTAAACAGCTCACATCAATCGCAGAGATTGTGAAACAACTCAATCAATCAGAATTCAATTTTGCTTCTAATTATAATGAAAAAATGTTTGTTTTCATAATTTCATGTCGAAATTTCATAAGCCCTGAGCACTGAGCACTGAGAAACTTCGATAAATCACTTACCTTGCCATGTCGCAAGACGAGATTTTAATGAACCAATTAAAATACTGAATAACAATTATCTGTTGAATTTTTCAAAAGAGATTAGTTTGGCGTTCGAAAGAATTTACCCAGCATACTCGCACCCGTTCATCTGCAGATACATTGGTAGGTGCCGAAAGTCGCCAGCAGGCAAATGTGTCAGTATATGTCTGGGTATGTTTGGTTTCGAGAATGGTCATGGTGTGGGAATGATTCAGAATGTTTGGTCAGCTGGGGTGATGTGGCAATGAATCGCATAGAATGTGAAAGGAAGATTGATACCGACCTAGACACTTAATAGTGGTGACGGCGATGCGAAGAAGTCAATTAAGTTTGAATCTTAATTTAGCCGGCTTGTTGGCTGAATTAACAGTTGAGAAGGTACGGGGTTAATTTTGTGTTTTTTTATTGAACTTTTTTTTGTTTAACTTTTCGACACATTCTTTGTTTGCATAATAGATATGCAACGATTCGTTTTTAATCGGCCAGACTCTTTAGATGACCTTGCCATAGACGAAGATAGAGCATCTGGAATGCAATAATTCAAATTTTCAAAGTAGCCTCTAATTATGAAACTTTGCTTTTGCCTTTCGTTAGCAAATATAACAGGGATACTAATATTTTGAATGGCACTAGATACTGCGACTGCTCTTAGAGCAAACAAACAATTTTTCTCGTCATGTAAAGTGATATACAATTTTTCCTTTTTATAGTTAACCTGATCAATTCTTTGTAGTCAATTTTTTCTAGGACAAAACTCCAAATTTTATTTCGGGCCGTATTAAGGCGAGCAATAAGAGTAACTAAACTAACAGTAACACTGATCTTATCCAAAGATAAGTAATCCGCCTTATAGACAATTTTTTCCTTACTTTAAATTTGCAAGGCTCAGCGAAATTTTAAAAGAAAAGAAGAGATCTACCTCTTTATTACAGGCACTTATCCCTACGCATGTTGCACATCAACGATTTACAAGACATGCATTTGTATCTCATAGGTAAACGGTCCATTTAACAACGACACGAACAACGCAATACATACATGACAAGCAGACATGAAACGAAATTCCAGAAAACGTATTCCAATATACAATCCACAACAATTCAAGAGCAGAGTAAATAAACATCTGCAAGCTTTCGGAGGAAAGTTAAAAAAAAACAAATAAGCCTTACTTAGCTTGTGAAGGTGGTAGGACTACTTAAATGTTCACCGATGCATAAAATAATCTAAGTCATGTTACAATGTACAAATGCTCTAATCTTGAGACTGTCACAAACATGGTTACTATTGCAAACAAACAAAAAAAATCTTGGTTTGACGAAAAACGCCGACAGAGCCAAAAATGGAGCATTTAAAGCAACACAGGCGAAATTTAGGGATAAATGGGCTGGGAAATACACATTTCACCTGAAAGAAGTCCAAAAGCCTACGTTGTAGAATAAAGAGCGAAATGAAGAACCTAGAGATAAAATGTCAGACCAGATTCGCGCCGAGATATAACAAAAAAATTGCCAATCATAGGCCGAAAGAACCATTTTACGTTGACGATGATTACGAAATTGAACGTTCACCAGACGTAAATAAAGTCAGAATGGCAAAATCCATTCTCAATTTGTACAAGAATGTTAGTCATGATAGCCTTTTACCGAAAACTTAGGATCTACACATAATAATCCGATGAAAGTATGACAAATGAAAATTTCGAATAGTTTCTCTGAAACACAATAAGGTATACCTGTATATTAAATAAGTTAAATAGTCCAATCGAGTATTTTTTAAAACTGCCGCCTTCAAGAATTTGGTGAACAGTTCTGTTAGTTAAATGAAGCATAAGCTGGATCATCAAAATCATGTCGTTCGGTCAATTGCGATCTAATGATCCAACTCGGTGTAATCTGTAGTAAAAATTAAAAAATGGATGCCATGCTTACACACAGTCGCATAAAGGTATATTAGTTTTGACACATCGTTTGTAACATGGAAATAATAAAGATAGATATATTGTAAAGTATATGCTTCAGAATCAAGAGCGGATTCGATCTAGCTGATCTAGTACACTGCAGCGTCCGTGTTTTGGTTTTTGGCTAAACTGGTGATGAATTTTATTATTCACAGAGTGGATTGTAGTATTCCCATATGTTTTATTATGCGATTAAGCCCCAGATTTTGTTTGATGAATACCTAGTACTCATAGTAGAGGGTTTTGGTCAATTGACAAAATCTAGGAGATCATCTAAGATGTCTAAAAAAATAGCCATTGCTATCGACTTTAAGCTTGCATATAAGAGGAATATTATAAGTGAGATTTATAAATTGAGCTATGTCAAGCACTCGTACTACTAAGGAAATAATAATAAGACCCTAAGCATCACAGCCCTGCTCTACGACGCTGAAGCATAGACCGTTTCAAAAGCGGATTAAGAAATCGTTAGTAGTTTTGAGAAAAAAAAAATTCTTCGAAAAATCTTCAGTCCCGTTTGCGTTGACGGGCTATGGAACGAAGATTCAACAACGAGCTATGCGAGCTGTACTTCGACATAGGTAAAAAAAAACACCGCATTGGATTTTTAAGATGGATAGGGCATGTAGAGCGAATGAATACCAATACTCCGTCTCGCAGCGTCTTTCCAGCCATACGTCGGACGGAGTTGTGGAAGAACTCGCTTTAAGTGGCGCGCACAAGTGGAAACTGACCCCAACCAGCTTGAAATGCGCAACTGTAGGCTGTTAGCTAAGGACCGAGCTATTTGGAGAGGCATGTTGGTTGAGGCCCAAATCCATTCCGGACTATAGCGCCAGTGTTAGCAAGTAAGTTTGTCAAACTTTACAATAAGTTAAGATCAACCTATTCAGACAGTCCATCCACCACTCTGAAATCTCAGAGAAGAAGTGTAGAAGATCCGAACGAAAGCCAATATCACGTGGAAGAAATATATCAAAGGGGGTAATATGTAAAAATGAGTAATATGTCAAAGGAGACATTGGCAAAGTAATGGTAAGAACTAAACCAAACAACTTCTAAGAACGACCTCTTTGATTGCAATGAGTTTAGCTTGAAATACTGTATCAGGATGACGGAAAAGTGATCCTTAGATATAGCCAGTCAAAGAAAACTCTTGCACTCAACCAGTCATTTTGCACAAGGTCGCTATTTTCTTAAGATGATCTGTCAATCAAATGTTAAAATCAGTATTTTAAGTGATTGTTTCATGCCTTATTAAAGTTGTTAATTTCTGGCTTAAATTTGGGCCAACTGTTGGATGGCCTCAAGTCGAATGGAAGTAATGGTAATGAAAGAATGAACCTAATAAAAAAACTACGCTTTGGACGACGAGACGGAGATGACCTGGGCATATTTAACTTATGTTCACCAAGGCTCAAACCTATAGATACGTCGATTTTAAGCCAGATGGTAAAAGAAGACAAGGTGAAGTGGCTAAAATCGTCCACAAGGAATTTGTATTGCGAAAGCAAATATGTAGTAAGTTACTGTGTTTGGGTGAGTTTAATGTTGTCTCTTGTCTCATTAAGGAATATAAAATAGGCGGGGTCTAAAAGGCAAGAGAAACTGCAAAAACTCTAAGGAGATATGCATGAAAGATGTCACACACATTCTGTTTTAAAGTGTGACAATATCCCGCAGTAAATTAACTACTTCATACTATTTCGACAACCTAAGAGTAGTAGCCTTTCTAAATAATTAGTCTTGTAAGATTCTCTAGGAACAACAAAACGGTTTACGATTTGACATTTTTTTTTTGTGATGACAACTCTTTTTCAAAGTAGGCCTCTTCCAGAGGCTTCTTCAATTAATAAAAGCAATATTAGAGATTTGATATCATAAATCGAAGTAGAATAGCAAGTTATCATCTAAACTCCAACGAAGGTTTGATAAACAGTTGCAGCATTGTTTGGTCCTACGGCGAAAAAAAAAGAAAAACTCCATGACCAACATCCAACATTCGCCCCAAAATTCATCCTCATTTTTTCTTCCACATCAGCAAACTTTCATATAAGAGAAGAACTATTCTTCTGTCAAAGCAAAGCGGCAGGTTATAGTGAGATATGGTAGAAATATCGTCGTTTGCAAAGCAAACTGACATAAGTCAAAATTTGGCGTATACAGACCGATTCGCAAAAAAAAATCAAATTTTCTATCAAACCCTCATATCTATAGCTCTTAAACTGAAAGCGTGGGGCCGTAAGTGTCGTTTGGCATTTAAGGAATCATCCAAAGTAATGAAAAACTTTAATCAGCTTTTCTGAAGATTTATGAAAGTTGGCATATGACAGTTTGCTTTTCAAGCGCCGATGCGTAAAACTCATTCCACTCAAACTGCAACTATGAAGAATAAGCATCTCTTAGGATTACGCCTGGTGGACAACTGGTCAGATACGCAAGTATTCAACATTAAATTTATTGAGTACAAAACATACGGTTACACCATTGACCATTAATTCAAGAGTGTAGATAAGTTGTGTGTCTCTTTTCCACAAACTGTCGAGCTATATAATAAGACACGAGGATGTTATGTTTTACTTTTGATTTATATATTTTAGAGGCTTGCTTTTATTGCTATGAGGGGTTAAAGGTAAGTAAGTTCAATCCTAATCAACATTTAATTTGAACGTTCCTTTGGGTTATAATCTACCCTGGTTATTAGAAAGAGAGGAACGTTCATGAGCTTAAATAAGAAAAGAACGCCCTTTATTGCATAAAATCCTTCATAAGCTGAAATGATTATTATGAAATAAAAATAAATCTCTACTCACATAGGACAGTATCGCTTGATTTCCATTTATGATGACACCTCTCTTGCCGAGGAGCGTTTGATTCATTCGGTTGGTACCGTAGTACATCTCCCAAATGCTCGGCTTCTTCCGATGCCAATCGAGTATTGAGTCTTTATCTTCATCGCCGGCTGCTTCGCCACCCAACTTATTCAGAATCGGCTTGTGAAATGACAAATTTCTTTGCAATTGTGTTCTTGGCATTGGCGCACCATCATTTAATACCGTACCCGCTTGATCTGAAACACTCGCGTTTGCTGTCGCACTCGCACCACCACCACCACCACCACCACTACCATCACCACCCGTTCCCACATAACACTCCGCGTCTGTTGACGGAAATATCTCGCTCAAAGATTTGCGTTTCATTTTGAAATTCGGATCGCTCGTGCACCGTATCGAAGTCGTCTCGATTTGTTGCCGCGTGTGCTGTACCGTTACAATAGTGCCAGCGTCACGAATCGCTTCGTACGCAAAATCGTATTCCGGATCACTCGAGTTCGATTTGCGTCTTTCGAAGGCCTTTTTCATTTTGACTATGTTTTGGTTCTTTACCAGTCCGGTACATAATTGACGGATCTCCATCTCACTGTGTTGGTTCATTCGTTCGAGGTAGGTTTCGAGCTCAGATCTGAGAGCCTTTATCATTGCGTCGAGCTCTTCGGGTAACTGTTTGTTCGCACCACCTTTCGCAGTTGAGCGAGTCGCATTCCTCTCGCTTGACAAAAGGCGAATTTTATCGCGCACGTCCTCGAGTAATTCGCGCGTATTTTGAAAATGTATCTGATCCTCGTACTTCTTCAGAAAGTGATCGAGCGAGCTACCCACCTCGCTCTCCAATCTGTAGGCATCTTCGGGACACGAGTTGATGTACTTTGCGCACTTGTAGTTGTTTTCCATATCTTCGTCGTGTAAGACCACAGCCTTGTCGAAGGTGGGGTTGTCAATGCCAGTGTTGGTCTTTCCTTCGCTGACAAGTAGGAACGAGTCAAGATCAATATCGAGAAGGGAGTCATCAGCGATCTCCTCCTGCCATGACTTTTGTAAGCTCGATGGTCCATCGGCTGTACCACCACCTCCCTCCATTATGGTCGGAAGGTTTCCGTAGCGATTTTTCAGAATATCATGCATCTGAAAGGCGTTCGCGGGTAGGGTCAGTCCATTTGATTGGGCAAACGAAGCTATTCGATCCTGCGCTGTAATCTTTGGATAGTTCTTTAAATGTCGGTCCAAGTTCTCAATACTGTCCTCAAGGATGCGAAGATTCTGCTTCATGTGCTGCCGATCGTGTTCATGCTGATGTAGATGATGATGATGGTGATCCTCGTCTTCGTCATCGCTATTATGCACGATCATGATCTTTCGAGGAGCTGTGCCGTTGGGCAGGCCCAATTTCGACGACTTTAGTGTAGCGGACTTGCTGCCTTCCAGGATATCGATAACCGGCTCACAGTAGATGTGATCTTCAACGGAATACGTGGAACAAACATTCGAGCTGTAATAACCTGATGAACCACTTTTATCGGTCGAGTAATGCGAATGAGAACTTGTTCGCTCGCGAGCGCCTCGGCCCGTACTACTATGACTAGTAGTGGCAGCATCTCCACTGCCACCAATCTTCATAGTCTTGATGCTACTACTACTGCTTGGTGTTCCACCACTTCCACCACCACCAACAACAGCAATTGCTGCAGAAGTTGCAGAAGCATTTACCGAGGAGGAGGAGGACGATAAAGCCAATTTCTCGTTGTAGCTCTGCTGAAGATCACTGGTAATTGAACTAACAGCGTTTGGATTCGTGATTGGTTTTGAGGCGACTGGGGCACTGGCAATAGCTAAAGCTGCAGCTCCTCCACTCACATGCACATTTGCACTCGTTTCGCCAATAATCGATGATTCAGCGGACAATGAGCTGATGGCTAATGAAGACTTGGCCAGCGACGATGAGGATGCCAATGCCGACAACGTCGACTGCGATATCGATGATGATGAAATAAAACCTGAATTCTCTGCTGCGATACCGAGATTTGGTGGTTTCTTCAGGTTGCCGTGGTTACTGATGGAACCTCCATCTGCGGCACTAATTGAAGATTCCACTGGATGATTTAGCTGCGACTTGGTGATGATGATACTGCCACTGTTGTTGCTGACTTGGTTTAGTTGGGCGCCAATAGAATTACTCTTCAGACTGGTCGATGAGCCGCCCAGATTTGAGATGACCGACAATGGCATTGAATTTCCAAAGCCAATACTGAAAATGGAAGAGATGACAATTATGGTTACGGATGTTGTTTGTAAATTGTGCAAAAAGAAAATAGAAAAGAAGAAGCAGGCACAGCACGGAAAGGGGTTTGGCGAGAATGAAAGTGTTGTAAGCCAGAAGAGGGACAGGGGTATATGGGTTGAATTCAGTACAAGATTATTTAGAAAGTGCGAGTAAGCTGATAAACTAGCTGGTTTGGTATTGAGAGAACTCGGTAATCGGATGGGATTGGATTGTAAATGGAAGAAGAAAAGTATCTAGCTGTCGTTGCTTAATCAAGGTGATTAGATACACATGTAACGTAATGCCACATTGTTGGAATTGAGATAATTAGTAAGTATCCAGGGCAATTAAGTTATGGTGCTATGGTTTGAGGATGAATGTAAAGAAAGGCAAGCTTGGAAATTCCCGACCTCAACTGATGAGTATGAAACTTCATTACAGAGAGATATGTCCAATTAGGTTTGGTATAAGTGACTGACGACGGTTTTCCAAACCACCAGAAAATTCTTTGGCCCATTCTAAACCTGAAAAAAGTTTCTTTTTCTGTCTTATGGTTTCAATTTCTGTATTATGGATATGCGAGAAGACTGCTGGGTCAATGATGTATTTCAATATTGCTGTTCAAAGACTTTAAAAGCTCCTGATATCGGAGTATACTAAAGACAGCAAACCAATCGTCAGGCACTTAGCAAGGGAAATAAGTGAGGTAATCGGAAGTCTATATATCGAGATGTAAGCTTGATTGAGAACATACATAAAAATTTTAACATTTGATAGTGATCTGATATACCAAAAATTTCATATGACCAAAAGCAACGACCAATAACTGGACCGACTATAAAGAGTTTAATCTAGATAAGATTCTTTCTGTGCTAAGCCAGAGTTTAAAAACCGTTTAAAAAAGCTAAACCAATTTTTTTTTTTAAATTTCTTTGTTATTTGAAAAGCTTCTTAGATTGAACATACAGGTTTTGAATTTTATTTTTCTAAAATTCAACAATTTCTGATTAGGTTCTTTATTCGACAGTCGAATCGGGCAGTCGAATGGAAGGAAGAAAGTCTTCATTGTTTGACTTGGTCATCTACTCGTACAACTTAATGAAGTTTGGCCTAGATGGCAAAGAACCAAAAGGACAAGTCGAATGATACGAATAAGCGCTGCCAGTAAGGGTGATCAAATAGAAAAGTTACGGAAAACATTATGGAAATCAAAATCCCGAACACTAGTCATATAATTTCTCCCTTTAGATCGGTTTGAAATCTAAGCTTTATAAAGAGTTTGTAAGCTGTAAGTTATTGTAGTTAAAAGTGGTTAAGGTCGATCAGGCTTTTGGTGAATAGTTTCAAGCATTCACGCACTACGGCAGACAGAATATTGTAAGCGATATTGGAAGGATTTATGCCTTTGCAAATGGCATAGTTTGGCGTATCTATTATTGTATATCAAGCGAAGATATGCTAAGATTCCATTCTCAGTTTTTCTAATATATTGGATATCTGAAGTTATCTCCTGTGGTTTTATATAGTTTGGCAGGAAGTCTGAATAGATAATGCTATCCCCAATGTAGTGAATTTGAAATATATTTATATATTGTTATATATTTAATTTTCAAAACCCTTTAAAAGTGCCTTCGAATCACCTTCTTTTTAGCTGAGCCTTATCGTTAAGGACCTTCTTGCGATAATATTTTATGCAATCAACATCAGATTGGTTATTTCGGTACAAGTTTCATCCGATATGTCAACGATCAAGATCTACCCTCTTTCTACACGCCGAACTACGGGAGGGTTCTGTCTTCTATCATTTTCAAAAGACAGATTTCCTACGCAAGGATAGTGTATGGCAATCATAACAGTCACTCATTACCAGTCACTCATAGTCAGCCGGGCATGACTTATTTCCGAGACAACTCTGACCAAAACTAGATCACTGCTCAGTCAAATATATTACAACTCCCAACCGGGTGAAGACAGATACATCGTTGTTTCAGATAAGGATAATGTGGAACACTCGCAGATGTTAAAGAAGGTGTAGGGACGTCTTCAAAGTAATAGTTTCCGGAGAAATAAACTAAGATGTACTTTTGCTGAAAAGGAACTTGGCTGTGGTGCTGGAATTCGCTTTTCCGAGAACCATTCCGAAACATTCAATAGTCCTCGAACCTAAAGGAATTGCAAGCTCAAATGGGTAAATTGATCTATTACAATCGACTTATATTCCACTTCTCGCAAGTAGCTGGACTGCTTAATGCATTGCGTGCAAAATATGCTGACTTCGTATGACTGGAAACTGCACGATTAGCCTAGATGAAACGCTATCTCTCATCTTGGCTACTGATGCGTCCATCTACAGTATTAAAGCAGTTATTTCTCATAGATGCCCCAGATGGGACGGAGACCCATAGTCTTTTAGTCCAAAACACTCGACAAGCACCAAAACATTTATACAGCCTGGTTGCTTATGAAGTTAAGAAAATTCCTGTTTGAGTTGCAGACGGAGCATATGCCTTTGAAAACCATATTCAATCCCAGTAAATCAATTTCAGAAAATTCAGAATGACAATGTGGCGCCTTCGCTACTAAGCCATGGCGCTTATGGTCTATTATTATCAAATCAATTACCGACAACCTCTACACATGGGGATGCAGATCGTTCCGGTTTGTCAGGATTCTGATGCAAGTTTGACAAAATGTGGCTCATAGTTGTAGACTCGATGACAATGGCACAACTATTTAGAGAACTTTGCGAGTTCCTTATCAACAAGAGATTAACAAGTCTTGAAGCGGTCATAATGTGCATATTTATAAATGCAAATGCTGAATGCACCCACTTATCACAATTTTAAGAACGCATCTCACGAGCACATCTAAGTGCAGAAAAGAAAACGAAATTGAAAATGCGAAATGCCATTCTTTCTCTCTTGCGGTTTCCGGCCTCTTAGTTGCGTCCATTTTTCTAATTCTATTCTTTTTTGGTAAAGTGGCGCGATGGTTAGTGCGATGAACTGCCGCGCAGAAGGTATGGTTTCGATTCCCAGCCGTAGCAACACCTAAATGATTTTTCACTGGCCCTCCTCTCGTGATGATTTGACAAATCGTCCGAGTAGTATCAATTGTTAAGAATAGCTTATCTCAACTTAGCCGTTCGGAGTCGGCATAAAACAGGAGGTCCCGCCATCGTGCAAGAAGTACATACGCACACATGAATGGTTGTGAGAAAGCTAGGTCCTGGGTACTAACGAGCCTGTTGCGCCAAAAATTTGTATTTTTTTTTTTTGTATTCTTTTTTGGGACCTCATGGCTAAGGGTGACAGGCATTTGTGCGAATACATATATTTGTTAACTTTAGATTAAGATTAATAAAAATATATTTGTGTACTGGATAAGTTACGCAGTGTCTAATTATTTCATGCGTGTGTGCGAGTTGCACATAGCACGGAAAAGTCTCATCTGGTTGGATTATCAATTGCCCTCTTCCTACAATATTCAATCAAGTACAGGATCTGAAAATAGATAGGATAGTGATCAGATCCGTCACTCATTCGTAACTACATGTGGTGTGAACTGACCAAGACTTTATTCCAAGCCAACTCTGACCAAAACTAAATCACTATTCGGTCAAATACGTTCTTTTGTGCAACCGGTAACCTCAGCAAACACACACATCGTCATTGCTTATGAGATGGCTGTAGAAAGACATTGCTTGCTTTAAGAGTGACTCAACAGACAAACCTGTAACCAATGTGTCGCCCCCACTTTCTTCAGAGTGGATTGCAATACAAAATGAATTGCAATCCGCTCTGAGTGTGGTGCCATTTAACTTCAACTTGGACAACTATGCACGTACATTTCCTATTTTATGTCTTCCGATTGGATTGCACACCCATTTGAGCGTTCGCCAGACATCCTAAAAATTTTCCATTCTAAGCAGAAATCCATACGAGTGCTTCTAGCGAGTAAACCGCACATGGAACTGGTTTGCATTTCAACATGCGCGCCTTCGTTTCGATTTCCATCGTTTTGCAGACACTCTGTGCGAGCTGGGCTGGAGATAAATTCACTTTGCTCCAAATCAAGTCGAGTTGCCACACGCCGCACAGTGACAGGCTGTAGAACATACATCTCGAGTACGTTAAGCCTAAACTTAACGTCTTGCACTCGACCAAATTGAAAGTTGGCTTGACTCTACCCAGAGAATGGTGTGAATTCGCAGATTGTTATTATTTGTGCTAAAAAATGGATTTTATTAATTTTTTGTTACATTTTGGTTTTATTTTTGTTTTTTGTCTACTAAGGAAGACTAAGAATATGTAAATGTGGGTGCAGAGCTAGGATAGTTATTTTTCTTTGTAAGCATAAAATGAGTGGCTGGGTGTTAGTCGTTTTTATGTCGGGCTTGGAGTAGCCTGCTTTAGGCTATTTATGTAAATATATCTGATAAATTCTATTTCGTTATGGAAACCTCATATCTTTTGTGCTGACTTGTGGCTGTGGTGTGCATACCGTAACTACATCAACTGGTTTGTACCGCACATTTTCTGAATCTGATTGCGGGGCGAAGTCGTTATAGTGGTTTGCTATAGGATATTGCATTTCGATTGTGAGCGCAATAAGTCGAGGCGACCATTAACTCTGTGACAGAGCTTTAGAAAAAGGAAAAGCTACAAAAAGATGTGATCTTTAGACATTGTTATGTTGGGAAATGGTCGAGTTTACTATTGTGCGGTGAAAGGTAATGAATAGTGACACTTGAGCAAAATGTTTATTTTAATATACGGAAAGCTTTGAAAATCTTCAGTAAGATTAGGATTGGTGGATGGCTACCATAAGTTTAAACTCCAATGGTTACAGTATTTAAATCGTGAAACCGAATAGTAATCGATTTATCACTCATGGGTTACTATGTCGGAACGGTTTAGTATTAGGATTGTTAGCGCGGAAACCGAAGCAATCAAAACAAATTTAAAAAAAATTAAAAGAATTCATAAAGTGGTCAAATCCTTTTATCCAGTAGAAAACTGATTTCCTTTTGACGAAAGTTGCATGACTATGAAAACATGCCAATATTCCCGAGGCATGAAAGCAAACATTTTTACTTGCCAAAAACTGTCATGCTGGTTGTGACACTAGCGAGACAAAGACTTTGAATAACCAACGTTCAGGAGGTGGCATGCCAGACGTTTCGAAAGAAAGGCATTTCCTGTGTCGGATATCGACCATAACTGTTTGCCTGCTGAAGATTAACCCCATCCATTCATTTGCGTGGGGTGGGTTATTGTGACCACATTATCTCATATTTTAATGTTTGTGGAAAGGTGGCAAACAGAACCTATGTGGCGGTCTTTGTATGCTTTTTATCGAAGGAAGTTCACTTGGAAGGCGTATAAGATCTCCCATCACGTGATTTTATAGCTGCATTGAAAAGGATGGCAGGTCGTAGAAACATCCATTGCGATAACGTGCATAATTTTTTTGGCAAACAATTTAATCACAAGTTGTTGAGAAAAGTTAATCAACAATAAGTTTTATATTTTTGTGCTAATATCACAATAATTTTTAATTAATACCCCCAGGGAACCCCACTTGATACGTTGGAAGGCGGCATAGCATATATACCTAACGTTTGAAGAATTGAATGCAGCACTGGTGGTAATCGAATAAAGTTTATTTTTCAGACTAGACTATTTATGTCGATGTCAACGGCTTCCAATGAATTTCAAGACCTTACGCCAGTACATCTGCTTATCGCGTTATAGCTACCTGATCTAACAGTGGAGGTTTCAGACATCAGCTTCATTAAAAGATGGCAGTGAATTACAGTAAAAACACATTTATGGAAACGGAGGGCTCCTGGAGTAAATGCAGAAACTTTGAGGTAGTGCAAAATGGACATCTAGTCCTACGCATGCACGAGGACAATTCGCCACATTAAAACTGGCTAACTACGAGAATGATCAAAGGTCCAGTTGGTCGGGTCATAGTATCCGGTGTAAAAACGTTACGAGGAGAGTTCAGAGGCCCCATTTGTCAGCCGGCAGTGATTTCGCGTTGAAAGGTAGACCTTTCAAACTGCCGGAATATTGTTGCAAATAACGAGTGATCCAATAGAAAGCACTTTTTTCAAAAGCGTTGTTTTTTGTCATTGTTATATGCCATTTCATTTCGAATAGACTTACTCCAGAACTACGTTTAGTAATTAAAAACTTATTTCCATAAGAAGTGCCCAGTTAAAAACGTATATAGAGGTCTTAATTGCCCAACTGAACCAATCTTACACTATTGGACATTCATCCATCAACCAAAGTTCATAGAGCCCGTAATAATAAAAAAATATTCATGAAGATCATGATCAATGAACTTGATCGTCGTTCTCAAGGTTTGGGCATTTCTAATGGAACGTTGTGGCGTATTTTAAAGCGTGATTGAAGCCGACTGACTTTGATTTACGTTTGAATTTGGGGTTGTGGCCCTTGGAACAGTTTAAAATTGATCCATTTTGTTTTTATCGAAAAGTTGTTTTTAGCGACGTACTCAATTCATGGTTAAAAGGTTATGCTAATGACCAAAATTTTCGCGTTTGGGCCTATGAACAGCCAGAGGCTACCAATGCAATCCCAAAAATGCGCTTTTTAGTGAGTTTTATATGGGCAGGCTGTATCTGACGACCGTATTTCTTTAAAAATGCAGAAGGACCGCGTTTTACTATCAATTGAGATGAAAACATCATCTCAAGAAATGGTCCTGTCAATTGGCCACCATAAGATCTTTTGATTTGACACCATTGGATTACTTTCTATTGGGATATGTAAAATCTTCCGAAACGATTGAAGTTTTGTAAGACAACATAGTTCATATTATTCATGGAATACCGGACGATATGCTTAAAAAAGTGCTCGGCAATTGGACCAAAAGAATCGACCATTTGAGAGTTAGTTAATTGAATGAAATTATCTTTTAACATTAAATGGAAGAAAGTAAACTTATACCTCAAATAAGGATTTTCCTCAATACATTGATTTTTTGTGTTTTATTTAAAAACAAAGAAGTCAGGAAGCTCTTAATTTATCAGCCTTTACATCCACCAATGTGACACTATCAGATCCGTGTCACAGCGTGCTTAATAATTGTAAAAATATGTGGTTACGTTTTTATGTTACTAGGGCGTCGTAATTGTTGTAACACATAGGTTTGCAAGGTACTGTTAAGACTAATTTTAGTAAAATGCAATTCAACACATATGATATGCTGTGGTAAATCTCTGCTCTTAGATGACGCTTATTTTAAGCTAGAACTCAACTCAAGTATCAGCAAGATTATCATCATTTTATATCAATAATATTTCATAGAAAATTCAAATAATTATAGTCGTTAACGTTTATACTTCATTTGGAATCTAACGACTTATTTATAAGGTAAACCATTGTGTTTTTTTATTTTAATTTGTCATAAATCTATGTATAAATATTAAATACCAATGCGAATTAATCAAATAAATCAAATATGTTGGGTGACTCCTACGCGACTTTTAGCACAAAGTCGAAATAAATTTTTTTTTTTTATTATTGGTAAAATCTTTGGCACATAGGCTAACGAATTGCGAACCTAAGCACGATAGTAATATGGTTATATTACATCATAGACACGGTAAAAATAATATCGCTCCAATCCAGCTGACGTTAAAATCCCTGTTGGACATATAAAATTAAACTCCTAGCTTATAATGGATGACAGGAAAGCGAATGAAAGTATGATTGGTCTAGACTTATTAGAGGCAGAAGTGTATCTGACTTTTTACAAATTTTGCACTTTTTTGAATTTTCTATCAACGCAAATATAGGAGATAAAGATGCTCCGTTACATCAAAGTGTCAACCATTAACTTGTTGGAGTTTTTCAATTACTAAGTAACAAGCGTCACACTCTAAGAACCCAGTAATTGCCAAAAGAATTGTCGGATTTAGTAAGACCGAGAAATGTTATCGAAAGCTCTGAGATAACTGGGACGAATTAAGTTATTTTAATAGTGTCCGATAGATTCTTTGATCTATTATAGTTTTAATCAAGTATGAATTGAGATTTTAGGTAATCGCCTCTGTACAGATTTAATCAGGTGTTAATCTTGCGGAAGTTAATCTTGTCAATGTATTATCATTAAGAATAGTTCAAAATTTAATTTGGTTAATCCAGACGCCATTCGTGGTCGATGAGATCCGTGGATAATCTTCTCCACCATCTGAATATTGTTTGTTATCCCAGAATGTGGCGCCACTGACGTAGATAAGTAAGTAATTCACCGCGAACCAGTAATGTTGGAATAAAGTAGAATTCCCTGTTATTTATCCCTGTATATATATTGAAAGAAATTAATAAGAAAAAGACGTTCTAATCAACTAAATCGGAATGACTTTTCTCAAAAAATTGAGCTTGAGTGGTACAGGTAGAGACATCAGTTTTGACAACAACTCTTTCGTTTGGTTGATAGTTAGTTTTTTAAAAAAAAAATCGGTTTTATGGTTGATTCTCTTCAATTTTTTATAAAGAGATTCAAACGATTTTGCTGTTTTGGTTAAAAGATTTATAATTAGTTCACGTGAGACGATTTTTTTTTTAAATTTGACAAATTTACAAACAAGGTCATAAACAGGCTTTGTGAACCTTCCTCTCATTTTCGCAAGTCTCTTTTATCAAAATCAAAGTAAACATTTTTAGTTTTTTTTTTTTAATGTTAAAGCGTCAAATAAAACCTTGCTGGGATTCGTTGTAAACCGTCGACGAGATTTTGTAACTTGTAAGTGTTTCGGTTAAAGAGAGGAGGAGGGCCAGTGAGAAATCATTTAGGCTGGGAATCGAATCCAGATATTATACGCTGCAGTTCATCGCACTAACCATCGCTCCACTAAGCCCGTCCGATAGAACTGTATATAAAAATAACTTTTTTGTATTTACGTATTTTTTTTATAATTTAATTCACTTGTTTGCAGCTTTTTAAGACACTGGAGAGTTTCTTAAATTTAGGAGCTCTTCCATTTATCTTACAATTTACTCCCACTCCATTTGTTTAAAATGCTATTGATCAACCATTCAACATTATATTTTGGCTAATTGACAACTGATTGTGACAGAGTAATCCATTTAAAGAAAACAATTTATAACTACCATCAAGCTTATCCCCAGAGTTGTAGACACCCCATTAAGTACATCTTCCCACATTTATTGTCTGTCACTAAATCTACCCTGCAGGAGGTATTTATTTTAACGCATTTAAAGACAGCGCATTAAGATGAAATACCAGTCACTCCACATTTATGCCACAATTGCCTTGTGGCGTCTTTCGGCAATTACAATCCTCGGTGGGTAATTGAACAGCTATTTCAACACCCCGATGGCCATCTGACTCCAGATCACCTCTTAACGATTCTAATACCCATCACGTTGGTAGTGGTGGTGACGAAGGTGCGCGTGCGCAGAAGCAACGCGTAACCAGTCCCACAGCCTGGTCAACCTTGCATTCTTTTGCAATGCGATGGTGAAATTAATACCATTGCTGGAGTTGCGGACCACAAAACTAAACCACTGTCCCGAGAGTGGTGCAACCATCGGATGGTTGCAGTTGCAGATCTGTCGATCTTAAGATATCTACTTTGTTGGAATCATCTTCATTAAGTTGAGACCTTTTTCGCTGAGGTGAAGAATTTCATCTTCAAATATCAAGCGCACATGACACTATTGCCATGCAAGCCAACACAATGTGGCTGCAGCGTCGATTCGCATAGATTCCGACAAACCAATAACAGCAGCAGTAACAAACAGCATACTGTATGTACACGCGTTTGTATGCGGACTGCATTTCGATAAAGAGGTTAAGGTTTTAATCGGGCGCCTAGCCGGCGTGCATCCGTTGCGCCAGTGTCAGCCACATGCAATGCTTCGCGAAGGTGGCTGCGCGTGTTAGTTGTTTTCACATTCAGCGTGTAGCTGGCGGAATGAAATATCTTCATTTCGTGTGAACAACACCACGTCAAAGGGAAGAAATGCAGCGAGCAGCAGCGGAACCGGCCTGTCATTCTTTTTGGAACTCGTTACATTGTTGCACAATTGAAGCAGCACATACGATGGTGCCGCAACACAATGACATTAATTTGTCAATTACCATAGTCAATATCAATATCATCGTGATGGGTGGTAATGACACGAATCGTGACATTTACCGGCAGAGCTGTTGTACATTTAACCCTGTTGCCGGGTTGAAGTTGATTGCTGGCGAGATTTTACGTTTCTTGTTTCAATATCTGCACCAGACAACTTTTGCTGGTAATGGTTGTTGGCAGCGCTGGTGATTTGGTGGCAGCCTTCTTCTCACATTGCAATTGAGGTCAATCAGTTGATGATTTCCAAAAAAAAACCGAAACAACGAAATGTGCAAGTGTCATCCATTACGATAAAGTTGACATTTAATTAAGCGCTGACTTGATGTTCGCATTTCACGATTTTGCGATTTAAACTAAGGAAGGGGATACCTTTACGGAGGAAGACACAGGATGGATACTTTGTTTGCTTATTCAAATGCTGAAACCATCTTCATGTCTTTCAATTACAGGGTAACTGGTGAAATACTCAATCAAAACAAAATAATTAAGTAAGGGAAAAAAAAATGATCAGTGGGACCTGCAATCAGATGATGAAAGAAGTGAACCCGATATGTAGCGTATTGGTGGAAAATCAATAACTATTGCCTGGGACACTCTAAAGCCATCCAAGAGAGTTTGTCGTTGAGTGTTGTTTTCAACAATTCAGACATTTTCTTCAAAACAGATCTCTTAAAATAATGGTGTATGGCATACCTTAGAGTGTCTAAAAAGCCTATTTCACTAACCAATCTTTATCTGCTACACAATTTGACAATTTGCGCGATCAACTTAATATTATGATTGTAAGAACTCTTAATACTTGATTTGCAGAAAATCACTGAAGGCGTTCTTGTTAGAAGTCGTTTAGGATAACATTAGTTATAAATCATTATACAAACGCACGCGGTGCGTTTCTGACATCGATTATGTTGCTGATATTGATCTGGTCAGCATTGTTAAGCAGATGGAGTGCTTCTGGTTAAAGTTAGACCAGAGTTGTTTGGATATTTGACACGTTGTGCCGTTTATCCATCTGCGGTTTGCTTTCTTGATCGCATCCTGTTTGATCTGTAATTTACATGTAGCAAGGGGCATATCTAACATATCTACTGGCGGTCGAATGTCAAGGGTAGTTTCCTGTCTGGCAAGCTCATGTGTCTTGCAATTTCCTGGTATGCATCTGTGGCCCGGCATCCAAAAGACGTGAATGGTAAAATGCTCCACCATCTAGTTAAGAGACATTCGGCATTCGTCCACACACACACAAATAGCAATAACAACACTGAATTTCAATTTCATTCAACTAGAGAATATAGTTCACGAATTGGGCTTATACACAAAAATCTCTTATTCTGGTTTTAGGACCCCATGTCCTAGCGGTATCTAATAAATTGGAACTGCCCCTCCAGGTTCTGGGTTGTATTTTGGGTTAACTACCCACCCATGAAAAAAAGTATTATGACGAAGCAACCAATAGCCTCGAAAAGGACTGATTTTATTGTTTATGACCCTGTTGACGTTCGTATGTGCACCGGGAATGTGAGAACATTAAACAGGAGACGTTCAGGCAAACAAGAAGCAGGAGCACTAATCTGCTACAAAACAGACATTACTGCCATCCAGGAAATACGATGGGACGGACCGGGCGAAAAGAGGATGAAAAACTATAACATCTACTACGGATCGTGTTATAGTGAAAAGAAACAGCGACTATTCCGATGCGGATTAGTTATAAGTGCCAGACTTAGGCAAGAAGTCTTATATTTCCAAGACATTAGTGAATAAAAGTCTTATATGAGCTCACGCCCCGACGGAGGAAAAAGATGATATAGCTAAAGATTGCTTCTAAGAGCTCCTTGACAAAACCTATGATCGACTACCGAAGTACGATGTTAAAATCGTGCTAGAAGATTTTAACGGAAAGGTAGGAAGGTAAGCAGTATTGTCGGAAATCACAGTCTACACGACAACACGCCTTCCAACGGTCTTATGCTTATTAAATTCGATGCGGGACGAAATGCCACTATAGCACACGATTTCCTCACTCCGATATCCATAGGAGGAAATAGCGGTTTCCAGATCAACGAACGGTCAATCAAATTGATCAAATTGCGATAGGTAAGAGGCATGCATCCAGTATTTTGGATGTCCGAACATTCCAAGGGGCTAAAATTGACTCGAACCACTAATTTGTTGCGTAAGATTGCGGATATCAATCATGTCACAAAAGACCAGAAATACTGTGAATACATTTAATGTCGAAAGACTGCAATCGCAACAGAATGCCAAGGCTCTCGATTAACACTATACCATCAGCATCTAATCTCGAAGAACAATGGCATTGATCAACTGCACATCAGTTTTCTCTGGTCCACCAGCAAGAAACACTTAGTGTGATTGGGAATGCAGACAGATGCTCGTAGCCAAGATCAAGGCCTACAAGGCTAAGCTGCAAGTGAAAACGAAAGCTGCCATTGAGCTCTATAGGCCAAGAAGAAGGGGAGAACACCGCCTTTTCAGAAAGAAACAAAGAGAACAAGAAAAGCTAGAGATCGAGGATATAGAGGTTTCACTCCAGGAATGATGTTCGCAAGTTTTACCAAAGCGTAAAACGTGAAAGACAAGGTTGCAAGTCTCGAACAGAATCGTTGTTTAGCCACAGTCGGTGTTAAATGGCGAAGTGAAGTTAAAGTGAAGTGAGGATAGCAATATCTAGACTTAAGCTTAACAAGGCTGCCAGAAATGACCGCCTTCCCGCCGAGCTTTATAAAACCAGTGGATGGTCGGAAGAAAGCATGCCTAAAGAATGGAACCTCGGCATCGTTTGACCAATCCACACAAAAAAGGAGACCCTCTGAACTGAGAAACCTACAAAGACATTATTTTCCTCAACATCGCCTATCCTATCTGTCGTAATATGTGAACGCCTGAAACAGTTTACCAATAATCTGATCGGCCCTTATCAGTGTGGTTTTAGGCCAGGAAAGTGCACAACTGATCAAATCTTCACACTCCGGAAGAGCCTGGAAAAAACCCAAGAAATCCAAACCACTACCTAGTATCGAATTCAAAGCCGCATACGAGAGCATTTATAGAGACGAACTATACAGAGCCATGTCTAGTTTTGGCATACAGCCCAAACTCTTCCGTGTGTGCAGGATGACGATGGAGAATTCTCGCTGCTCAATCAGGGTCGGAAACGACCTCACCGACACACTCGATACACTTTTTTAATTTGATTCTTGTGCAAAACTCTCAAGCCAACACCAGAGGCACAGTCTTCCTTCAATTACAGTCTTTACAGAAATTACTAGCATACGCCGATGATATTGGTATCATTGGTAGGACTCTAGATTTGCACCCACACGTCGGACGCAGTAGAGTAACATCGCATTAAGTGGTGCGAGTTACATGTTACTTACCGTCCATGGTAACAAGTACATGAAGTACCAACTCTCGTAGTCGGCTTGTCTATTGAGTTGTTTACCATTATTATGATGACCATCGTATTTGGCAGCAATAACAATGATACCACCACTTGCCACTACACCGGTAAATGCAAATGCCAACCAAATAGCTAGTAAACAACGCCAATCCAACATGCTATAAGCATAGCAACAACTATCAACGATGTTTTGAAGCGAACGATCGGCTATGAACGAGTGACCTGGCTTCAGTCTGAAATCGGAGGTTAACCGATTAACAACATATATTTAAGTTATAAATAAATGAATTATAAGCAATAAAGTTAAGAAGTTAAATTTAGTTTGATTTCAAATATTAAATTAATATATTAACAATCAACGAATTTGTTGAACGTAACTGGCGCAGTCGTTTCTACGAACCTTCTCGTGACCACAATACTGGATAATTCCTGCTGACATCTGGACCTGCTCCCGCCCTGATAAAGCTTTTTCAACTACCCTGGTAAGGTGAATCCTATTTTGTATCAGTGAAAAGTGGTTTCCTATGCCTTCCTTCAATCATCCAATTATTAAAAGGAATAAATTTAGTTGCCCTAAACGTGTATTTGTTTTACCGGAAAGACCTAACATTGGTTTGCATAATTCTAATTCAGGCACTATTGAATCAACCGAACCGAACTCGCGTTATCTTGTTTTTAATCAAGTAGGCACTGCTCGAGAAACAAAACAAGCAATGACCTTCAATAATCCAACGTTAGCTATGGACATCTTTAACTCACTCAGGATTCCTGATGCGGTTAAAGACTTGCCATGCTTTGATGGAAATCCGAGGTCATTGCACGATTTCTTGAGCAATGTTGAAGAAATTTTAAGTTGTATTCCTCGACCAAACTCTATTGGCTATCCAAAAATCATACTACGGGCGATTAGAAATAAAATTATCGGTTCCGCTAATGAGGTTTTAAATATGTATGGGACGCCAGTAGATTGGGCTGAGATAAGACAAAACTTAATTGTGCATTATTCGGATAAACGCAATGAAACTAGCTTGATAAGAGATCTACATCAGCTTAGACAGGGCCAGAATACAGTTGAAGATTTTTACTCTAAGATAATAGATATTTCTTCAGCAATGATGAATCATTTAAATGTTCACGAAACTGATAATAATGTTATAATTGCGAAACAAAAATTATATCAGGAAATGTGTTTTAATACTTTTCTCTCTGGCTTAAGGGATCCTTTAGGATCAACAATAAGGGCTATGAGACCTTTGAAATTGTCCGACGCATTTAGTCTTTGCCTTCAGGAGCAGAATTGTTATTATTTTCGTGACCAATCTCATTTACAACTAAATAATATTCATCCAGACAGAACAGGATTTCAGAACTACCAAGTTAGGAATGTCAACAATAATTTTCAATCTCGACCACCAATTGCAAATACCCAAGCTATGTACAAACAAAACACAGCTCCAAACGCAATGTTTAATCATCGCCCAACTAATAATTTAACACCTTTTATACCAAACAATAGTAATACGAACCATTATGTACACAAGTTTCCACCGCAAGAACCCATGGAAACTAACAGTGGCAATACGAGTAGAAATACTTCAAACACTTTCAGAAACAACAATTTTTTTCAAAATCGTAGACAACCCCAATTACATAACATTGAAATAAGCAATACACAAAACAATAGCAAGAATGACCAAACAACTGAATATAATTGCAATGAAGAACCAACAAATTTGTATTTTCAAGAGCCTCAAGCTCATTACCAGCACCCACACTACCCAAACCCTCAAAACCAAATTATTCAAAGTGAGATTGATGACACAAATTTTCTCTCACTTGCCTCGGGAACACAATAGGTTATCTTGAAATTAATAATTATAATTCCAGTATCCTACCATATATAATAATAGAAAGTATTAGTAAGAAAAAATTAAAATTTTTAATAGATACTGGAAGCAATAAATCGTTTATTAGTCCTGATGCTGTTGATATAAATACTTTAGAAACCATAGATACATTACAAATTAAAACAATATTTGAAACGAGATTTGTTAATCAAAAAATAACATTAAACGGACTACGCGAATTTCAAACGGACATGCCTATATCACTTTTGATCTTTAAATTCCATAACTTTTTTGATGGCCTAATAGGAACCGACATATTAAGGGATTTAGAATTCAAGATTGATCTTAATAACTCGCTTTTAGAAAACAAAAACATAAAAATACCTATACAGTTCAAATCTAACGTTATATCGAATACTTATATTGTTCCGGATTTAAGCAAATTAATATGCCATGTGCCAGTTGATGTTGAATTTGGTGATATTTATATAAAACCAACTTCCATAAGACAAGGACTAAGTATTTCCGAAGGTTTTTATCAAGCACGATGTTGGTATGCATATGTGGAAGTTACGAATTCTCTCCCAACTCCTCAAACTTTTATTTTTGAGCAGCCACTAGAGACCCAATTAATTGTTCCAAATAATATTATTGAAATTCACAACTTTTCAATTTGTAACAACAAAAGTATTAGCCATTTTGATCTAAAGGATCTTATTCGCACTAATCATCTCAATTTGGAGGAAAAATACGCAATAAACAGTCTTTGTGTTAAATATAAGGATATTTTTTTTAAAGAAGGTGAAAATCTAACATTTTCAAGTCAGATAAAACACCATATCAAGACTAAGAATGACATTCCGATTTATTCAAAATCATATCGTTATCCACATATCCATAAAGAAGAAATACAAAATCAAATTTGTAAAATGCTTAGTCAGGGAATTATACGTCCCAGTTATTCGCCCTGGTCCTTTCCAATTTGGATAGTTCCAAAAAAGAAGAGTTTAGACGGAAAAAACAAGTGGCGATTGGTAATTGATTACCGTAAGCTGAATGAAATAACTGTGGATGATAAGTACCCTATACCAAACATTACGGATATTCTCGATAAACTAGGGAAATCAATGTACTTTAGTACGTTAGACCTTGCTTCGGGTTTCCACCAAATCCAAGTAAATGAAAATGATATCCCTAAAACAGCTTTTTCAGTTAGTAATGGGCACTTTGAATTCGTTCGAATGCCTTTTGGGTTGAAAAATGCACCATCGACTTTTCAACGAATCATGGATAATGTCTTAAAAGATCTACAGGGTAAAATATGTTTGGTGTATATGGATGACATTATCATTTATTCAACATCATTGCAGGAACATATCGAAAATTTAGAACAAGTTTTTAAAAAGTTGCGTGATGCCAATTTTAAAATTCAATTGGATAAGTCTCAATTCCTTCAAAAAGAAGTTTCATTCCTTGGACATCTAGTAACATCTGATGGGGTTAAACCAAACCCAGACAAAATAGAGGCCATTAAAAATTTCCCTATACCCAGAACTCCGAAACAAATCAATTCCTTTTTGGGACTTCTTGGATACTATAGGAAGTTTATAAAAGATTTTGCAAATATCACCAAGCCCATGACACAATGCCTACGTAAAGGAAACCGTATTACATTAGATACCGAATTTATTGACTGCTTTGAGACCTGTAAGACAATTTTATGTAACGATCCTCTCCTACAATATCCTGACTTCTCTATGCCATTCAACCTTACAACTGACGCAAGTAATGTTGCTATCGGCGCTATCCTTTCTCAAGGACCAATTGGTTCAGACAAACCGGTTTGTTACGCAAGCCGCACCTTGTCGAAATCAGAACAATACTACAGCACTATAGAAAAGGAATTGTTAGCAATAGTTTGGTCAGCAAAATATTTTCGTCCTTATTTATATGGCAGGAAATTTATAATTGTTACCGATCATAAACCCTTAACATGGCTTTATTCATTAAGGGAACCAAACTCCAAGTTATTACATTGGCGTTTAAGTCTTGAGGAGTTTGATTACACGGTAGTCTATAAAAAAGGAAAATTAAATTCAAATGCCGATGCACTGTCTCGTGTGGAAGTCCATGTCAATGATAGTACCACTAATCGAATAGATCCTCCTGATATAATGTCTATGGCCAATAATTTTGACGAAGAAAGTAACATTGATACGGCTCATTCTGCTATAGAGAATGTTAATGACGGTATTCCAATTTCTGAAAGGGCTATAAATGAGTTTGCGAATCAAATTATTCTCGTCGAAAACCCACAGCGTTCCGAATTACATTCTACTCTAAAAATTTTATTTAAAAGAAAAAAAAGATACAAAATCGAGTACAAACATTTATCTGATGAACCAATAATAGTGGAAATCTTTAAGAACTATATTAATACAAAGAGAGTTACTGCCATCTTAGCAGATGAAAAGACCTTTAAAACGGTTCAATCCGTCTACTCTAAGTATTTCAACAACTCTTTTATAAAACTTGTTAGGTGCACTGTTCTGTTGAAGGACATAATCGAAGTTGATGAACAAGAAAACATAATACGGACTTACCATCGAACTTCGAACCATAGGGGAATCACAGAAAGTCTGGATCATATTAAAAGAAAGTACTTTTTTCCTAATATGAAGAACATTATAACCAGAATTATTAACAACTGTGAAGTATGTGCAAAGTGCAAATATGATCGACAAAAGAAACCTCTAAAATTCGAAGTTTCTGAAACGCCATCAAAACCATTAGAGATACTCCACATAGACATTTACTCCATTCAAAAACAGAACTTCTTAACCATTCTGGACAAATTTAGTAAATTTGCCTGTGCATATTTATTGTCATCCAGAAATAGTATTACCATAATTAAGTCATTAAAACATTTCTTTTCTCATCATGGAGTTCCAGATAGTATCATATCAGATAACGGTAGCGAATTTGTATCTATGATTTTTAAAGATTTTCTAGCAGCTTATGAAATAAAGTTCCACACAATTTGCGCAAAAAGTTCGACCGGAAATTCTCCTGTAGAACGGTTTCATTCAACTCTTACAGAGCTCATCAGAATAATAAAATCCGAAAATCATAATAAATCAATTGGGGAAATTGTTGACGAAGCCGTCATAACATATAATTCCTCTATTCATTCTACAACGAAAATTTCACCATTTGAACTTCTCACAGGACATTTGAACAAAACAAGCTTTTTTCCATCATCAAGTAATCCAAAAACCGAACAAGATTATCTTAAAGACCACATAGAAAACTATGCATTTTTAAGAAATTTAGTTCATAAAAGAAGCTTGAAACACAAGGAAAACATAATAAAAAAAAGAAATGAAAAACGTGAAGAGCCACCTAGTTATAGTACAAATGAAAAAATATTTGAACAGGATGATAGAAGGAATAAACTCGCAGATAGATACATAGGCCACCGCGTAGTTAAAAATGAAAAAATAACAGTCACCACCAACAAAAGAAAGGTACATAAACAAAAAATAAGAAGAAAGCGCAAGTTTGGCAATAATACCGATGAATAAAAATATCTATAGCACTCAATCAATGTGTATTTGAACGAGATAATTGAAAGTAAAACCGGTATTATTAAAAATCTTCTAATGCTGTTTGGGTTGAATTATGCAAATTATTTTTGTAATTATTTTTTGAATGTAATTTTAAGTCAAATTCGTACCCATATATTATGTATATACTTCTTTGGGTCAGCTATTTTGTTCCTTTTTTCCCATTTCCCCTAATATTTCCTTTACCACAAAATAAACTGATATAGGGTAGGGTAAACTTTGTACGGGTGATGAATTAGTGAAAAGCAGCATACGGAGGATACTTGCATCAGCAAATATCATTTTGAAGTCTTCAGTACCCTACGACCAGACTGAGGGGGGAGAAGTTACATGTTACTTACCGTCCATGGTAACAAGTACATGAAGTACCAACTCTCGTAGTCGGCTTGTCTATTGAGTTGTTTACCATTATTATGATGACCATCGTATTTGGCAGCAATAACAATGATACCACCACTTGCCACTACACCGGTAAATGCAAATGCCAACCAAATAGCTAGTAAACAACGCCAATCCAACATGCTATAAGCATAGCAACAACTATCAACGATGTTTTGAAGCGAACGATCGGCTATGAACGAGTGACCTGGCTTCAGTCTGAAATCGGAGGTTAACCGATTAACAACATATATTTAAGTTATAAATAAATGAATTATAAGCAATAAAGTTAAGAAGTTAAATTTAGTTTGATTTCAAATATTAAATTAATATATTAACAATCAACGAATTTGTTGAACGTAACTTGCGCACAAGTAGAAAGCGACCTCAACCAACTTGGAGTGCGCAACTGGAGGCATTTAGCTTAGGCCGGGGTAATTGGAGAGGTATATTGCTTGAGGCCCAGGATCACCCCGGATCCTTAAGTAAGTAAGAAATGGCGGATACTATAGCTAGTGTAAAATAATAACGCGCATTCATTTGTTCAAAATGTATTTTTTCTCTCAGATCATAAATTTGGACAATTACACACCAACTGACATCACGCTGCAAGTGTCATCGATATCAAAATGACAGTTAAATTAGAAGTGACATTACCCACTTGGAGCAGTTTATAGAAGCCATCATGGCATATTTTTAGCAAAGCAGATTATAAAGTTTATTGGAAAGCACAACTAGTTTGAATTGAATTTATTAGACACCGTACAGGCTACTAGTAAATTACCATCACTCTCAGGTGTTTTAGGCTATTTTCTGTGGTCCATTTGTTGTTGTTGGTACCCGTATGCTGTATGTAATTTTGAAAACACTAGACGCCCAAAGTGTTACCCAAGTGGTGCACTGTATCGCGGCTTGCAATTGTGGTTCTTAGCGGTGTAGTTGTTTGTGCTGGTTTCTGCGAGGGCAGTTGCAAACCATACACGGGACAGTAATGCAAAGAGCGGAACAAAAACCACCGGCACTTTGCTCAACAGTGAAATGATATTTGATATACGCTCTGACGATCGGGCGATAGTTGGTTTTGGGTCATACTGCGAAATTATTTTTTCTGAATTTCATTAGATTGCAGCCTTTATGCAAACATGTGTAATTTTTTGGCTTTATGTCGCATATATTGCCGATGGCCGATGTGATATGTGCAATATATTTGTGCATACATTATAGGGGCGGTTGTTTTCGAAATAGTACAGAAAAATTACAAAAAATAAAAGGAAAGTTATGAGATCTGAATAGACATATTATTTGGTTAGCTATTTTCAAACAGTGGTATTTTCAAATTTGATAAAAGTTATCAAAAGCTTACCAAAGACACTATGCTTCGACAAAAGATTCTCAACGGAGATCACAACCAGAGAAGCATGGTGTAGCAACAACCCACCAAACTGCCTAAACGACCTAAAGCGGTATACGGATGGTTCTAAAATGGACTCAGGGGGTAGGAGCTGGCATACATGGACCAAATAAAAACATCTCAATACCTATGGGAAAAAGCCCTAGTGTATTCCAAGCTGAGCTCCTTGCCATAAAGAATGCACAAACCTAATACACAACTCAGGTATTAAAGGCGCAAACATCCATATATTCACGGACAGTCAAGCAGCTATAAAAGCCCTTAGCTCACACATCATTGACTCCAAATCAGTACTACACTGTTTCAACTCCCTCCAAATACTCAGTTCCAGGAACAAAACCAAACTATGGTGGGTCCCCGGACATAAGGGAGTTGAAGGTAACGAAAAAGCTGATGAACTAGCCAGAAAAGGTTCGGAAACCTCCTTCATTGGACCTGAACCATTCTGTGCAATCCCCAAATCAGCCATAAATCTAGTCATAAAAAAACTGGGAACAAAACAGATGTGTTTCATACTGGGGAAACATCCCAGGCCTAAGACAGGCCAAAAGAGCTATTCAGCCCTTCAAATCAGATGCCAACAAGATACTAAATCTTCGCAGACACGATATCAAAAACTTAGTAGGCTACCTAACTGGTCATCACGGTCTGCGATATCACCTAAACAAAATGCGTCTAGTCGAAAATAATATCCGTTTTTGCCAAATCACTGAGATTTTGAAAATAGTAAGCTTCAAGATGGAGCTTCCTTTTGCTTGATAGGGCCGGGCAGTTACAAGGAGATGAATTATTGTTTCTTCTTCCTCTTCTTCCATGAGTTAGTACAGAAGTCGTTTGAGTAGAGGCCTAGCCTTTTTGCGTGCCATCAGTATAAAAATGGATCGAGTCGTTTAGCACAGGTTCGTTACTCTCCCATGACGCTCTGCCTGGGACTGTGACCTGGCAACTCTTATCAAAGTTAAACCTTGTAAGGGTTTAATCGGTGTTTTCAGGGATATTTGTATATTCGTTAAGAATTTTTGAGTGGCCAGATTGAATATTTGACCACTGTTGGATGGCTTCAAAAGGTAAATATCTATCTATAGTAGGTGAAAGAGAATGTCTAGAGCTGCTGAGATGCACCGTACGCCAAGTTTAACTTTAACAGAGTCCATTGAAGTGATAAAAGATTACTTAAAGTTCCCTGGTCCTAGAACAGTTTTGAACTAAAATGGAAACACTTTTAAAATCGGCAAAATATTTGTTATATCTAAAAAGTTATTTCTACAAGTTTTTATTATAACGGGTGATTTTTTAAGCGTAGTTTTTTTTTTTTAAATCGAATATAATACTCAAATTTGCATCAAATATTCAAAATTTGTATTGTAATCAATAAATGGGCCTTTGGCATTTACGTTTTAAAGACAACATCATGTAAATGTTGTCCGCGGCTCCAATTCAAATGGTCCATTCGGATGGTCCGATTTTGCGTCACTTTTTCGAGCATTTCGGCCTGTATTCCACGAATTACGCATGTTATGTTATCCTGTAAGGCTTCAATCGTGTTCGGCTTGTCCACATAGACTAACGACTTTACATAACCCCACAAGAAATAATCAAGAGGCGTTAAATCGCATGATCTTGGCGGCCAACTCACAGGGCTCGATCGGCTCGATATCGTTCGCCGTCGACGGTAACGTTTCTTCCACGGTAGTCTTTGAAGAAAAATGGACCGATGATGCCACCAGCCCATCAACCACACCAAACTGTAATTTTTAACTTTCTCTTACAAAGAGAAAGATATTGTTTTCGTGAAAATTTTCGACATCGAGATTTTGATTGATTCTAACATTACGATGATAGCGGAGCCTAAAAAAGTGATTTTTGGAATTCCGTCCGTCGGTCTCCCCAGCCTAAACAGCTAGACCGATTTTCTTCAAACTTCGTATCCAAGCTTATTTTAGTCATCATTCTAGGCCATTTTTTTTGTTTGCTTTTAGCCATGTTAATAACGGTACCTGCCATATAAAAATTACATATAACCTCAATTTTCTCGAAAACGGCTCTAACGATTTTGATTAAACTTTATATATACCATAACCATATTAGCTCCAACAAAACTGCATACCTAGTTTTTTCGAGAAAATCCATATAACGGATTTTGTCATTTAGGCCATATAAGGAAAATTGATAATTTCTCGCAAACTATTATGTCAAATTGAATGAAATTTAATATGTATACTACTATTAGAGCTTGAAGCAATTCCACATAATTAGATTTAGCCCAACTATCACTAACCGGAATTTTCAGTTTTGGCCAATAACGGAAAATCATTATTATTCACATTGACATCGATTCCTTCGAATTTCGGATTAAGCGTTCGTATAAACACATTTCGACATTATTTATATCATTTTTAGCATCAATAATCAAAATGCGTACTATGTATTTGATCTAACGCCCAACTCGCTGTGAAAGAGAAAGTTGCGTACGACCCAGTCGTGCACCCACCACTCGTTTCGGGATGCATCGGTAATTCATGTATGGCACGTGGCTATTTATCACTCCGACAGTTTTGCTTATTTACGTATCCGTTGAGCCAGAAATGAGCCTCATCGCTGAACACAATTTTTCGATAAAACAGCGGATTGAACATTTTTCACAGAACACGAATTTTGATAATAAATTTCAATAATTTGCAATCGTTGCTCGTTTGTCCATGATTAAAGGCAGAGTATAAAGGCAGAGTATACTGAAAACTTTTCACTTTGACGGATGATGTTTGGACGCCATTACTTACCAGCGCTGCCAACCTGAAAAACTTAACTCTTAAAAAATCACCCGTTACAAAGCTAACCCAACGAAATTTCAACTCGCGGAAAGGTTGTCTCTCTACGAAGATGGCATGCAATTCGTAGCCGATTTCTTTTCGAATGGGAAATACATTAAATCCTTTTGGAACTACGTAAGTAATAATATTACAACGTTTTGAAAAACTGCTTATCTGGAAGGTCAAAGGAAAAAGCCATGACAAGCATGAAAAAGACCAAAATGCAATCGCCACCGACCAGGAAAAAAATGGCAAATGATTTAAAGGTTACAAAAATATAGCTACTTGTCAAGATCTTGACGAATCGTTTCAGCCATTTGATAGACTTACAGAGATATATGTCTGTAGTCTTCCACATTTCAGAACTTCAGAATGAATAGAGTATCGCTTAATAAACTTCACAGACAAGGAAAGACCTATCAAATCATAAAGCTTCTGCTTATGATTTAATGCAGGACAGCAAATTCAAGCGGTACTCTAGGAATGTACGGCAAACGGAAAAGATCGTTCGAGCTACGTCCACGGATTACATGGGTATTCTAGTAACAGAAACGGAAATGATAAAGACAAACATATTGGAAAGTATATGGATCAGAACTTAAAGTTGAGCCGATCAAGCCGTGTCTGCCCGTCCGTCAGTATGTAACCAGTTTTCGGGGCTTGAAATTTGACTAATGAAAATTTTGCCACGAACTCTTCGCTATTCCCAGCTCAACAATAGTGTAAACGTTTTCAAAATCCGTTCAACGCCACGCGTTTGATAAAAACATATGAAATGTTGAAAAAGTGCCTGAACTATATTTTTAAATATTATCAGTGTCTATATTTTATGCACATAAACTTTTTAGCCACACTCAGTTTCTTTATATTTTTTTATATGCGTAGAATCATAGGGTCTAATAAGCATTCTTTGAGATCCGATAGTGGTCTAAAAAATAGGGACAATTTGGCTCCTACTGATTCGACGTATTGAAAGATAGATATCAAAGTATTGAAAGATAGATATCAAAGCTGCTACAAATTAGACATTACTGCCATCTAGGAAATGCGATGCACTGAGGTGAACGCATAGAGGATGAAAAACTAGGGTATTTTCTAACATATATGTTGTAGTCAGCAGAATCAGCACTATTTGGATGTGTATTTGGTAAAATCTGTACGCTTAAATATGAAGTTTTATGCTTTAAGGGCATCAGCGAACGACGAATTCTCCAAAAAAGCCTTATATCAGAACTCGACGGAAGAAAAATATGTCCTCACTTAGGACTGTTTCTGTGAGCTTCTCGACAAAAAGTATAAGCACTACCCAGATATAATGTTGAAATCATGCTAGTTGAAGGAGGACTTCTTAACCAACATTGTCGGAATTAAACAGGGGCCTGCATAACCCCACGTCTAGCAATAGTCTTAAGCTAATTAATTTCGTGGCGGAACAAAATGCCACTATAAGCGGCATACGATTTTCCCACCTTAATATCCCAAAAGGGGATATGTCTGTCTCCTGACTAACAAACAGTCAATCAAAAATTTGATCTTATGATGCATCCACCCAAATTCGCACTCGGATATTGGAAAATTATGAACCCCTTCTCTCTGAATTCGGATTAATTTCACAAGAAAAGTTCGAAATATTCTAAAATTCACTTTGTAAAATAAATAAAATAAAATAAAATTCACGGCCCAATCTGTGAGGTGGGCAATGAAATTAATTTTTGAGTTATGCAGAAAAAGTATGATGACAAATTAACGGCAGCTGAGAAGAGGACACTTCGTTTTGACAACCAGAATAAGAGAGCTTGATCGAAGAAGAAGCTTAAAGATTACAAGCAAACCAGTTAGGAGGTAGTAATATGGTCATGGTTGTTATCCTTCTTATAAAAACTATAACCACGTTGGTGTAAAAGAAGTCTTCTTGAATAAAATAAAAAAAAAGTATTTGCGAAAAAATGAAACATCCAAATCCTACAGTGATGCCAGATCACCTAATAGCGATTTTTTCATTTTTTATTAAGTCTATATAGAACAAATTAAACCTAATATTGGGGAAAACTTGACATTTATTTGATAACTGCACATTCCCGATGATATAAAGTATGACATATTAAGAACATAGATGTTCCCGCTCTATCGATATTTCCACTCACTTGCTTTCACATTCAATATTTTAAATCACCGCTGTTGATTTCTGCCAATTCGGCTTATCAATAGAGCCTAGATAATGATTGTGTACATCAAGGGAAGTGCTGCCAAATTCACCAACAACCCTGTATTGTAAATTAGTCTAATAAATCTCATCTACTTATCAGAGAAATCAACAAACATGAAAGTGATCGCTCATTCGCTCGCCTCAAGACATGACATTTTACCAAATAAATTAAATTAATGACACTGACCTTTACATGACATGTTTACAACCGCAGCTGACAGATGATAAAAGTGGATGCAATTTGTCAGAACACCTTTTGTCGATAGGTACACTTAAACCGTATATTTTTCTGATTTTAACAGCAAATGACAATCGCAAGCATCCAAATAAACAAAAACAAACAAAATTCACTGTCACTGTCACTCGAAGTTGTGCAATCGCAATCTCCCACTTATTTTTCGAATGTCTGCAACTTCTTAAGCTTTGTGACGACGATTCAGTCCTCGGCAAGGTCAGTGTGATATTAATAAATGAATCAAAACGTCATTCGTTGGATTATGACCAAGAGTCATGGTGTTGTTGTTATTTTGTGGATCTCGGGTGGCCATCATCGCCCAGTGAATTATGGATTCACGAGTATGCGATGCGATAATCACTGGAATCCGCAGTAGGTATGACAAGAGCAAGTTTCGATAATGCATGCGGTCATATTGTCATGTAAAGTCTTTGTGCTGGGTGAGACCTTCTTCGCCGGCATGCATACAATACTTACTGTTTGATTGGTATGGTGGATCGTGGATCATTAGTAGTTCGGTGAGCGAGCACAGCGATTACACGTTTTTACCATGAAGGCCATTTGAACGCGCGCGCGTGAAGCAATTAATCAAAAATTTTATTTTCGACGAGATATTTGGCACTTAATTCAACCGATTGCATTCGGAGTTTACATCTGCTAGGTTGGTTTTGTTTCTCGATAGCTTCTTCAGTTTTTTTTTAAGAAATTACAGGACCTATGAATAGAACAACTCAATTAAGTTCGCTTCTGTTACGTGCATGCATTGAAGGGGAGTCTGACCTTGACTGGAGGCAAGGCGCCGACACTTTTTTCAATTGTGCTAGGTAATAACTAATTATGACTTATCTGCAGGTAATTCTTGATAGAGTCGAAAAAATAAAGATTATGGATACATTAAAACTATTTTATGAATAATTAAGCGTAATCTGTTATTACCTTATGTTTCAGCAGGAATGTTAAATCTCAATAAATTTTCATTGCAGCAATGATAATCGGGGTTGTGGTACTAGGATAATATAATACCCTAAGACGACCAAGGCTAGACTGAAAAATTTACTAAACCAGGTCAATAATTGAAAAGGCTGTATTTACTTTACGCGTAAAGTAGAAAGAGATCATTAGAACTGCGGGGTAAGTCTCCTCAACATCAGCTACAAGATCATATCCGCCGTAATATGTGAACACCTGAGACCTTTTACCTACAACCCTATCGACCGTTATCCGTGTGGTTTTGGGCCAATAAAGTAAACAATTCATCAAATCTTTATACGTTGGTAGATCCTAAAAATAACATAAAAAGTCGCTTACGAAAGCATTTATACAGAGCCGTGTCTTGTTTAGGTATACCGCCAAAACCGCCCGTTTGTGTAGAATGAAAATGGAGAATTCTAGCTGCTTTATCAGGGTCGGAAACCATGTCACCGAAACATTCTATACCAAAGAAGGATTTACGCTATTTACTAACAAAGCCTTCAAAACAATAAACTAAGGAGATTTTATATAAAATACTCTTACCATTCTAGCCCTGTTCTACAGTGCTGAAGCATGGACCGTATCAAAAGCGGGCGAAGAAATCCTTATCGTTTTGAGCGAAATATTATTGTGAAAATCTTCGGTCCTCTTGCGTTGAATGGGCTATGGAGACGAAGATTCAACCGATAACTTTACGAGCTGTACATCGACATAGACCTGATCAGAAATCTCCGCATTGGACGTTTAAGATGGCTAGGGCATATAAAGCGAATAGAAACCCACACTCCAGCTCGCAGAGTCTTCGATACCCAACCAGACGTCAGACGCAATAGAGGAAGACCCAATTCTTTGATAAATCCAATATCGCCAGCATCAAATATCGAGAGCCTACGATGTTGGGATAAAGTCCACGAATGCAGGACGAACTTATTTCATGACGATAGAGATTCTCTCTTCTCTTGCAGACGTTCTCAATCGAGACTATAGAGTTCACTACGGTTGAATCTCCTAGAAGACAGCATTGCGTTTTTGAAGCATTAAAGTCCACTCTTTTAGACTCTTATGCTGTCGATATCGGAATTTTATGAATTTAACAGATTTTGTCATTTTTGTTAAACGTCCGAAGGTGAAGGGCGTGAATTCGAGAACGAATATAAAAGGTTTAATGTACTATCATCAGCAAAGAAATGGATTGGATTAGAAGTTACAGACAAGAGGTCATAAATAAAAATGAGAAAAAATGTCGGAGACAAAACGTAGCACCAGCATTTATTTGGTGAGTTTTCAACCACCCAAAACAACTTGAATTGAACGTTACGAGAGATAGTTTCTAATCCATAGAAGAAGAGTTTCGTCAATTCCAAAAGCATGCATTTTTGAAACAAAGAGCTTGATGGCTAACCCTGTCAAATGCCATTGAAATATCAAGTGCAATAATCTTGTTTTCGACACCGGTGTGGATAGATTGGTTCCACTTTTCGGGGAGATATGTCATCAAACCACTAGCGGACCTGTTGCTACAAAAAGCGTATTGTCGGTCATTGAAGAGTTTCGTGATTTAAGATATTTCATAAGCTGACAATTTATCTGTGTTTCCATGAACTTCGAAAGAAGGGAGGTAAGTGCCATTGGTCGGTAAAAAGATATAAAGTGAATAAATAACCGATACCTCGAGAAAAAAGTAAGACCGCTTTATTTCTACATGAGCTACGACCCAAAACAGGCTCAAATAACCACCGAAGTTGGATCAAATTCACTTTCACTCTATATGCCGAAAGTTCAACAAACGTTGGAGCGCTTATCTTTTTCTTATCGCGATTTCTTACTACAGGGCGGGCCATACCATCATATATTATCTTACTTATCTGGGCTATACTCTAGGTAATTATAAGAAAAATATTGTGTTGAATAAAAGTTTTTGAGTTGAAAATGTATTTATTTATTATGTCCAATATGTATAATTTGCGCGCCCTCAATGGATAATGAATTCCTTTCATGCGCCGGCTATCGATGCTAAGGGAAAAGAAGAAAGAAAATATGTTGAGTGTAGTGATGACTTACTCCATTGGTGGTGCCCAAACCATCCTGGAACCTGGTGTTTTTCTCGCATTGGTTTAATTCGGAGAAACTTTTCAAAAGTATTACCTATTACTTAAAAAAAATGTTAACGAAATGCCGCAATAGGTACTGAGTAATATCCTTCAAAGAATTTTATGTTTTTTATTTACCAACGAACTTATGCGATTATTGAAAAGACATTCTTCCTATGTCTATGCCGATGTTATAGCAATCGTGGTAAACAAACAAATTTGAATTATGCTGTTTATAGATATTGCAAAACGTTCAAATTCAACGCCTTATCTAGGTGGTGTCATGACAATGGATTGGTTATAAACACAGGAGATGCACACTTGATCCACATCCAAGCGAAAGGAAACGATCCAAATAACAGGCGGCGCAAAAGTAATCCTCCTATCAGAAAATGCTATAAATTTTGCGATTGGCCCCTAATGTTAGTTCTGTTTTGACATTTGTGTAGTAAACACATGCGAAATACACGTTAATAAACAATGTTACGCTACACTGCTCCAGAACATATTTGTCAAAACAGAACTGACATTAGGGGCCAATCGCAAAATTTATAGCATTTTCTGATAGGAGGATTACTTTTGCGCCACCTTGTATATCACCAAAATGACTGCTGTCCACTATTAGCCAAAAACAAAGCAAACAAAATATAAAGTATCTCGGCGTAACCACTGAAGGGCATTTTCTTGTGCGGATGCATATTAATGTCCTGCGTCTTCAACTAAAGAGCGATGTTTTTCCAATGGAGTATCTTAAGCCGCACTCAAATCCAGAACAGGTATATTACTCATTAACTCAGTCCTGTATTAGATACGGAATTCTTGCGAAAAATCTAACCTACAACATCGCCTCGTTAAAAATGTTAGAACCAGTAAATTAAATCTTAAATTTTTAGATGTTAATGCAATCTTCCAGATGACAACACTTTTACAATACATGAAATGAACTCAACAGTCGGAAATACGTTCTTTGAAAAAAAGGACGCAAACAAATGGACATGGATATCACCAGACGGGAATACAAGAAACGATATAAACTTTATATTGACGAATAAACGGAAAACCCTAAGTGATGTATCCATAATAAAACAACTAAAATTTGACAGCGATCACCGAATGCTGAGAGGAAAAATAACAATTAATCACAAGACATTAGAGCGGAACCAAAGAAAACTATATATTCCAAGAATGACCCCAGCTAATATCATAGCAAGATATAACGACTCATTAAATAGACAAATCCAATGTCAAATAAATGTACAAAATATAGACACCGAAATTCAGAATATTTATAACAAAAACGACAGCTAAAACAATTCTAATGAAAACAAAAGCCACAAAAATTGACAAAATTTCAGAAAACACCAAAAATCTAATAAAGAAAAGGGAAAACTTGAGAAACAAAGTTAACCTCAACAACGAGGAGAAGTGCGAACTTAAACATCTAAGAAATACTATAAAAACAAGCACAGAAAAGGATATACAAGATTACAACGAAAGAACTATTAAAGACATATTTACCAACACAAAATCAATTAAAAAGGCACAACATTATCTAAACAATGATAAGGAATGGATAACATCAATCAAAAATAATAACAAAGATACTACAAATAGAAAAGACATTAACGAAACATCAACGATCTTCTTCGAGTCTTTATTCAAATCGACAGAAAATATTTCAGACCAACAATTACAGAGAGCAACAAAACTACCTCAAACCATTTTGATGAAACTGGAACTAACTCCTCTATAGGCAATTTAAAAACAGATGATAAAATACGGACAAAAAGCCCTTACACATATTCTGACAAAGTTATTCAACTCCATTATTTCAAAACAGAAAATACCATCACAGAGGCTTTTGACATGGTAGAACACAAAATTATTTGGACGGCGTTGGAAAACCAGAATATTGACCCCATCTTCATAACAACATTTAAAAATATTTATTCCAACAATACAGCAAGAATTAAAACTTACAAAACGGGACGAGAATTCAAAATTAACAAAGGAGTAAGACAAGGAGATCCAATATCGCCTCCACTATTCGCAGCTGTATTACAAGATATATTTATGCAAATAAATTGGACCAATAAGTATGGAGTAAAAATACATGGACAACGATTGAACAATTTAAGATTCGCTGACGATATCGTTCTTATATCAAATAAATCTGACAACATCCAGACAATGCTTAACCAACTTGCAGTAACAGGTAAAATTCATGGACTAAGTATAAATATGACAAAAACTAAAGCTATGAATAATCATATAAAATATCCCATAATACTACAAGGTGCCCTTTGAGCCCTTTTTATGGCATTTTCCATCACTTTGGCCAAAACTTCCGGCGATAGGTCCTCACATTCTTGACGGATATTGTCTTTAAGAGCTACAAGAGTCTGAGGCTTGTTGACATAAACCCTCGACTTCGAAAAGTCCCACAAAAAGAAGTCTGGAGCGGTCAAATCAGGCGATCTTGCTGGCCAGTGCAAATCGCCAAAACGGGAGGTTAGGCGCCCGGGAAATGCATCCTTCAGCATATCGGTTGTGGCACGTGCAGTGTGTGCCGTTGCACCGTCCTGTTGGAACCACATGTTTTCCAATCTCAATTCATCAAGTTGCGGCAAAAAGAACTCGTTGATCATTGCTCTGTAGCGCTCACCATTCACAGTAACCGTTTGGCGACGTCTTCGAAGAAAAAAGGTCCGATGACTCCTCCAGCGAAAACAGCACACCATACAGTGACTTTGAGCGGGTGTAATGGCTCTTCGTGGGTTACACGCGGATTTTCAGTGCCCCAGAAGCGTAAATTTTGCTTATTTACGTACCCGTTAAGATGGAAATGGGCCTCATCACTCATGATTATTTTTGATGAAAAATCATCTTCCTCTTGGTGGTGATTAAGGATGGCTTGAGCGTATGTTAGACGCGATTGGCGGTCAGCAGCTAACAGCTGATGCACCGTCTGGACTTTGTACGGAAACATCTTCAAATCATGTACCAAAATTCGCTGTAAAGACCGTCGACTGATACCCATTTGCGTGGCACGTCGTCTGGTCGATGTCGACGGCGCTTCCATGACATCTTCGGCTACAGCAGAAATATTCTCTGCAGAACGGCTACTCCGGTGTCTGCCACGCCTGGCAGCATCTCGTGTTGTGCCAGTCTCTTCGAGGCGAGCGGCTAAACGTCGCAGTGTTTCACCAGTAGGCGTTGGACGGCTAGGAAATCTGCGACGAAATTCACGTTGTGCCAGAGTCACCGACCGATTATTGCTCAAATAAATAGTCACCAATATTCCGCGTTCTGGAGCAGTGTAGCGTAACATTGTTTATTAACGTGTATTTCGCATGTGTTTACTACACAAATGTCAAAACAGAACTGACATTAGGGGCCAATCGCAAAATTTATAGCATTTTCTGATAGGAGGATTACTTTTGCGCCACCTGTTATATCTGATAATGCATTGAATATGTTGAAGACTACATATCTAGGACAAATAAAATCATTTTCAAATTAGGAGGGAAAAGATGTGAACAGACGAATCACAAATAGCTGGAAACAATACTGGAGTACTAGACAAATACTGAATTGCTATATAGGAGCAGACACGAGAAGACATATATTCGACTCGACGATCCTACCTGTTATATGGACATATGTACTGCAAACATTAGCATGACAGCAAACATAACCGAGAAGATACGAATTTGCCAGACGAAAATTGAAAGACACTTATTAAACATTAGACAAATAGAACGAGTCAGAAATGATGAAATAAGGATACGCACAAATATAACAGACGTAATCACAAAAATAAAACAATTAAAATGGAGCTGGGCAGGACACATATCAAGAATACAGGACCAAAGATGGACGAAAATAGAAACAAAATGGATACCGGATGATAATAGACCAGTAGGACGACCAAAGAAAAGATGGAATGATGACCTATTTAAATGCAATCGCAACTGGTACAACGACGCAAAGAACAGGAATCTATGGACAACAATGGGGGAGGCTTATGCCAACCGAAACAACGTATAGAAAATATTAAATATAAAAGACAATTATTAACGGAACATTCAAATCTTAGAAGAATTAATTGTAAAACATAATATCGCAACAATTATTTAATTTATGTATGTAAGCACACGATTGTAAAATGTAAATGTAATTGTAATGTAGCATTAGTATATATGGCTATAATAAAAGCTTCTAATAATAATAATAATAAAAGAGATTCGCTTGCCATTAAAAGTGATAGGTTTCTAGGATGACAGATTACTGACAGACACAATAGAATGTCCAACTTTTTGGGAAGATATATGGAAAATTCGACCATTGATGTATTCCAAAGAGCGATTCCAAGGTGGTATTCGAGGCTATAATGGGTTGAGTTTATTCCTCTTGAGTTGTTTATTTATGGTAAATAACGTAAACAACAGCCAACAATAAATTATATTTTCGTTACTAAAGTAAATGTATTTTCATTTCACTATTTTATAATAATTTACGATTGATTCCAAATATGACAACATAGCTCCGATCACTTGTGGGCAGTTTCTTTTCTCTAACACAGAGGTTCTCTGGCATAAAAGGCGATAATAAAAGCCAAGTTGCTGCAATATTATAGGAGTCGTTTCCCTTCAATTAACATATGGAAATATATTAACATATGGAAAACTTGTATAGTGGCAATTCACAAATAAAGTCACCCATCTGAAAAATATGACAAAGGTACAAAGAATAGCATGTGTGGGCGCTACTAGCGCCAACAGCGGCACTGAAAACCTGCTACCGCGCTAGACTTTTACATGCAAGAATCTGCAGCCAAAAATGCACTAAGAAACAGCCTTCTCAACAGCTGGAAAATATACTCAGGAGGACACGCTCTACCTACATGCTGCCTAACCCTGACTTTCAAAAGACCATTGTCCTGCATCTTTCTGTAAAGAGGACTGGGAGAGGAACGAACTGAACACCGAAACCATATCTATTTATACTGGTGGTTCAAAAATGGACGTAGGCGTTGCAGCGGGAGTGTTTTTCGAAAAACTAAAGGCAGACGACAGCAATCTTTGCTGTAAAAATAAAAACCAAGTCCCGGACACAGAGGCATACAGGGCAATGAAATTGCTGATGAACTGGCGAGGAAAGGAACTGCGACCATCATAAATCAGGCAGACTAGTTATCAAACCGCCACTATGAGATCCCAAATCACGAGTGGTATGGAAAACACTGAATATCGACAAAAAAACTGATGGAACTCCCTCCCCACCTGTTAAACATGAAATGGATGTGGCCTAACCATGAAATCTTTTTCGACACTAGTAGGGCTTCTTACTGGACACAACTTACTTAAAAGCCACAAACTAAAAATGCATCTTATAAATATATGATGACCTTTGTAGAGGCTGCGGTGATGAAGAAATGCATGTGGATACCCTGCACTTTCTGTGTCACTGAGAATAAATATAAGAACCTTAGGAAAATAATTTTTCCATGACTTCACGGATCTATCCGAAATCCCTCTCTCTAATTTTTTCTGGCTTGCAACAACATTTGGATGGCTGGAAATGGACTAATAATGGACAGTTGCGAGACAAATTAAGGAACCAACCACATACGTGGGCCCCAAACGGGTATCACAATGGGTCTATATTGAGACGTACACCGCCTACCTCATTTCGTCAACCACTTTTTCACATAAAACAGCATCAGTCATCTGAGTCATCCCCTACTCTCGAGATAATAATCATCTGTTTGGTATCAACTGCCAAGAAAAGCTTATCTCAACTCAGAAATTCGGATTCACCACCGAACAATACGTACAGGTACATATGAATAGCTGTAGGAAATAGTAAGGCTCTAAAAGATGAGAAGAGAAGTCCCAGAAAAAAACAAAATACAATACAATTCACATTTCTGTGAATAGTCTTCCAGGCTTTAACTAGGCCAAGCAACCATCCAACGCTTCTTATTTTTGTCATATTATTGTCCAACTGACTGAAAGCTAAACAATTAAGCGCACCTTCACCTTCTGAAGACCTTCCAACCTTTTTCTTTTAAAATATATGTGCGAACATTTTGGTCAAACAATTAACTCGTTTGCTTGGGGAATTTACTTTGTGAGTCTATAATTTAGATGAGCTGAACTTTAACAACCTTGCTAGAGCAATTCATTAAATAGTCAGACATTTTAAATTTATTTTTGACATAAATGGTTCAGTTTCAAAAGCTCGCATTCTTTCTTGACTTCCCGTCTGACAACATGCCAATGAATAATTTATAAGTGCGCGCAGGATGTCATTACAACCTCTACTCGTACGTATCTTCCGCCAGTTTATGCAATATCTTTACACAGACAATGCCGACTCCAATTTCCTTCCATTGCACTTGTGTTATGTTTTTTGCCCCTCCATATACAGTGGGAAGCTTGAAAAAGATCGAAATGCTCATCACTTACCTCTGGTACTTGAGCATCGCCCTTGGCAGAAGAAAATTGCTATTCACCGTCTCATCTATTACATGTTCCCGGTTGTTGCTGCCATCGTATACCTTGCCCAACTTCGATGATAGTTGACTTGACGAGGCGGAACTATTCGCCTGCGGAATTTGCTTCTCGATGTCCGTCAATGAGTCCATCGAAGAGCGTTTCCCCGTTGACTGTGATGTGAAGAACGCACCGATACGCTTCAGATACGTTCTTTTCGAGTTTGCGACATTTATCGCCGGATGGGGAAAGGAACTGAGACTACTGTTGGTGCTCGAGCTGTGACTGGAAGCGACTATGTTCTTCTTCACCTGCGGCTGCTGTTGGTGGTGATGAGGTCGACTATTTAGATTATGGCTGTGACTGACAGTTGGCAGTGCGGTTACGATTTTACCAGACCCTGGCGATACTGATGCAGATTGTGATGATGAATGATGGCAGGTTTTGCATCCGCCCATGGTATAATTGGGATGATGGCCCGCATGGCTCCCATGGTGATGGTGATGCTGATGTTGAGCGGCGGACTGTGAACGTACTACTTTGACGTCGTCATCATCGTCGTCTTCCTCGTAGGGCAGTACTTCGATTGCATCGAAGTCATAGGAATTGAAATAGGCCTGCTCTTTGGTACGTTTTACTTTGGCTGCCTCGGATGCATGATGATCGAGTTCGGCCGCGGATAGATTGCCTAAAGATGTCGGTTTAGCTTTGTTATCGCATGTTGGCATCTTACTAACTGCTGTATGCAATCATTGACATCAGCTTAATCTGCAAGCAAAAAAAAAAAATCACAATAAAATACCGTTAACTACCTGATTAATGTTTTGTCGGTCTATTAACTAATTATGCATCTGTGTGTGTGTGCGATTACCGAGTAAAAATGAAAGTGACTGTGGAGACCCACTGACATAATAATTACGAGCCACGGTGCTGCAACAGTGTGAATTTTAATTACGCACAGTTGCTCGCATTCTGTCAACTTGAGATTTAATTAATGTGGGTATCACAATCACGAGACGGGAACGGGGCTTAGATTCTCGCACATTGTATATAATTTTAATTGTGCTAGTTGATTATGCGAAACTATGGCGGCTGAGTACAGCACATATGGGTGGGAATCGCAACGCAATCGAAGTTTGAAAGGTTATTCTCACCTGGCAATTATGGTGAGTGACAACTTTGGAATTCATTTGAATTCATGAATGATGATTATCTTAAACATAAAACTGTGGCAGTGAGTGTTGTCTTTCAATTAAGATGTAAAATTACAATTGTCGCCTATAATCGATGAATCTGTTTGAAAGCAATAATTTTATACTATCATGGTTAATGGAAATTAATTCAAAGAAAAACAAATTGCTATTGACAGTGGATGAGTTTTTTTTTTTTTCAGCTGAAGCTGGCATTTTATTTATTTCATCCAGTTGAGCACACTTTGGAAGAATACTTCTCCCAAAATGAAATAAGAATGACGGACTGATTGAGGTTCTGGATTTATCAGGCGATCAAAATATTTGATTTGATGAGGGAAAATTAAAGGGCGAATAATGCATCAACCATGATCACAGCTGGTGAAAGTCAGACATTTTAATTCCACAATTGAGATTACATGCTGCATATTTTAAAGACATCTTCAAGGCTGAGGTTTCCATTAAGTCACATTCGTAAAGAAAAATTTAAAAGTGCCCTTTGATTTAACATCCATATTCAAGATTATAATATAATATTCGAGATTATATAATATTTTTTTGGTAATGTTTAGCCCCTGAGCAATCGAAATAGTGCTTACATGATGGTCCAGCTCGACGATTACTATGGCTTTATTGACAACTGGTCATCCAGAGCGCATCCTCAACATCGAAATTATCGGAACGGAATCGACTAAATCAACTCGTGATTGACTATTATCGTGTCAGGACAATTTCAGTCGCAATTTCGTTTTATCGAAGAAAAACTGTGAAATACAGGGTAGCTGATGAATCGTGTTTTTCTGAATAGTTTATCAAATCCAATTTGTTTTCAATTTGCAGATCCGCATTCGGGTTGTTCTGCGTGGGACAAAGGCATTATCATCGAAATCCTTCAGTTCGGATGACGGAAAAAATTGCTGCTGTAGCTGCTGCAATACAAGATACTCAACACGCATTTCCACAAGAAATTTGTCTGCTCAAATGAGTATCAGCAGGCAGATATTGCAGACTATAATTCATAAAGATTTGAATTTGTTTCCCAACAAGGTTCAGATTACTAGCAAATTAAATACCACAGACCTTCCCATTGGCTTGGAATTCGCTAGAAACGGTTTCGAACGGTAGACGAGGTCGAAACCATGGTGAACAGTACTTTGACTTAACTGGCAATGTTAATGTTAATAAAGTACGACCAAAAATTGTATTTCAGTATATTGAAAGATCATAAAACAATACTGAAATACAATTTTTGGTCGTAATAATCTTCCCACCAGATAGCCTGGGAGTGGTTATAGTGAAAAAAAACTCACGTCAATATATTCGTTATTCTTCCTCTGCAAGTAGACAACGCAATGATTGATGTAAAATCAAAACTGCAAGTACATTAGTTCAAAATAAATCAAATCGGTTGATTCTATGCCGTTCACAGAAATTGGACCCCTTTCAGCCCATATTGTGGCGAATTTCGCGTAACGATATTGGGCTTCAACCAACAATCTTACAAGACAACTAAAGCCTCTTGATAATTTCAAGCACTAAAACTTCTCCGATGATCTAGCCAACATTTCAAAGACAATTTTAATAACAGAAAACCCACATGTGCAAGCGACTCCATTGCACTCATAAAAAGTGAGCGTGTGGGATGGATTCAACGATAATAATGACCGTCATGTTAAGGTCAATTGAGTTCACTATCGTGCCATGTTGGAAGAGTATTTCTGACCAGAATCATATGAACTTGACATCAGTGATATATAGATACAACAAGATAGTGGCACACGTCACACAACTGGCCAAACAATTGATATAAATGGTATAGAACATCGAAATGGAATAAAACAAAGATGATTTTTTTAAATTGACATGAAGTTTACTTTATTCGAAAAATTACCTTCTGGCATTATAATTTAAATATGATTTCTGACATATGAACGCCACGGCTGGCTCGGACGTAGTCTAATCTGGAGGTAAAATGTTCGATTACTTTTTCCAACATTTCTGGCGTTATATCGGCCATAACGCGGCGAATGTTCTCTTTCAAGTGGTCAATCGTTTCGGGCTTGTCGGGGTAGACTAGTGACTTTATACATCCTCACAGAAAATAGTCAAGCGGCGTTAAATCGCACGATCTTGGAGGCCAACGAACGTTTCCTTCAACAAATCAATTGTGGCACAAGTTGTGTGACATGTTGCGCCGTCTTGTTGAAACCATAGCTCCTGCACATCATGGTTGTTCATTGGATGACAAAAAAGTCAGTAATCATGGCTCTTTAGCGATCACCATTAACTGTAACGTTCTGGCCAGCATTGTTTCTAAGTAAGTACGGACCAATCAATCCACCAACGTATAAAGCACACCAAACAGTCAGTTTTTGTGGATGTAACGATGTCTCAACATACACTTGAGGATTATCATCACTCCAAAAACTGCAGTTTTTTTTATTGATGTATCCATTCAACCAAGAGTGAACTTCATCGCAAAACACAATTCGCTTATGAAAATTGGGATCAACGGCAATCTTGTTTTGGGCCGATTTACTGAAACTACGCCTTGCTAGGTGGTCCTTCAATTCTTGCACGAGTTGGCAGCAGCCATGACTTTTTCTGTGCTCACTGTACGACGTCTCTGTGGATGTGTATTTAGAGTAAACGTGGTGCGAAAACGTTCCATATTTTAATTGCTCTGATTAATTAGAAGCCAGTTAAAATAGTGTTGCCAACTTAAAGTTCTATACCTCTAAAAAACACCCTTTATAAAAGTTGATAACGTTGCGTGTAATTTCGAGAAAGGGTCAAAAGGGTTCTGTGGTTATGTGTGGAACAGTAATGGGAAATTCGTTCTAAAGAATCAAAAGCTGCTAACGTGCTTTTAGTGGCCTAATAATCAATATCTAATTTCATACCGAAATGCTATATAAGAACAAGGTGGCGCAAAAATAACCTTCTGATGTTTTTTGGCTGTAATTTAAAAAAAATGAAAAACTTTGATTCTTCTTGTGGATTATTTTTATTTGGTCTTTTAATTTTTTTTACATCAAGTTGAGAATATGATGTCATATAAATGGCCGCCGCCACAGTTGATTGTCACTTGAGCCCTTTTTATGGCATTTCCATCACTTTGGCCAAAACTTCCGGCGATAGGTCCTCACATTCTTGACGGATATTGTCTTTAAGAGCTGCAAGAGTCTGAGGCTTGTTGACATAAACCAGCGACTTCAAAAAGCCCCACAAAAAGAAGTCTGGAGCGCTTAAATCACATGTTTTCCAATCCCAATTCATCAAGTTGCGGCAAAAAGAAGTCGTTGATCATTGCTCTGTAGCGCTCACCATTCACAGTAACCGTTTGGCGCGCGACATCTTCGAAGAAAAAAGGTCCGATGATTCCTCCAGCGAAAACAGCACACCCTACAGTGACTTTGAGCGGGTTTAATGGCTCTTCGTGGGTTACACGCGGATTTTCAGTGCCCCAGAAGCGTAAATTTTGCTTATTTACGTACCCGCTAAGATGGAAATGGGCCTCATCACTCATGATTATTTTTGATGAAAAATCATCTTCCTCTTGGTGGTGATTAAGGATGGCTTCAGCGTATGTTAGACGCGATTGGCGGTCAGCAGCTAACAGCTGACGCACCGTCTGGACTTTGTATGGAAACATCTTCAAAGCTTGTACCAAAATTCGCTGTAAAGACCGTCGACTGATACCCATTTGCGTGGCACGTCGTCTGGTCGATGTCGACGGCGCTTCCTTGACATCTTCGGCTACAGCAGCAATATTCTCTGCAGAACGGCTACTCCGGGGTCTGCCACGTCTGGCAGCATCTCGTGTTGTGCCAGTCTCTTCGAGACGAGCGGCTAAACGTCGCAGTGTTTCACTAGTAGGCGTTGGACGGCTAGGAAATCTGCGACGAAATTCACGTTGTGCCAAAGTCACCGACCGATTATTGCTCAAATAAATAGTCACAATATTTCGCGTTCTGGAGCAGTGTAGCGTTACATTGTTTATTAACGTGTATTTCGCATGTGTTTACTACACAAATGTCAAAACAGACATTAGGGGCCAATCGCAAAATTTATAGCATTTTCTGATAGGAGGATTACTTTTGCGCCACCTTGTATAAATAATAAATATATATAACGGGTCCGCCATCTAACTTTTTTTTTCAACTAGTGCTTATTTCGTGAACGGTAACACTAAGCTTATGTCTGATTTGACAGATAATTAGTTTTATCCTTCCGCTGAACGAATATGGTTGTGAGCAACGCTGGGAAAAATTGCGACAGCAATATTACTGCTGTGGCAGAAAGTGTGCGTGAAGCGCCATCAACATCAATTCACAGTCGTTCTCAACAATTGAACATTTCGTAGACATCATTGAGACGAATTTTGCATAAAGACCTTGGTATGACGCCATACAAAGTCCAATTAGTTCAGGAGTTGAAGCTGACTGACCATCCAATCCGTTTTCGCTTCGCTAAGTGGACCTGCGATCGACTTAGAGAAGATGTCGATTTTGCCAAAAAAATCATCTTTTCAGATGAAGCTCATTTTGATCATGGCGGGTATGTAAACAAGCAAAATTGTCGCATTTGGGGCACAGAAAACCCGCACGCATACATTGAAAAACTGATACACCCAAAACGAGTCACTGTTTGGTGCGGATTTTGGTCCAGAGGCATAATTGGGCCATTTATCTTCGAAAATGAGCTAGGAGTGGCCGTTACAGTCAATGGCGATCGTTATCGGGCCATGTTGAACGAATTTTTGTTCACAAAAATTGAAGAGGAGGATATTGGCAACATTTGGTTTCAACAGAACGGCACTATGTGCCACACAGCCGAAGCTACACTCGATGTTTTGCGCCCTGTTTTTGAAGATCGCATTATCAGCCGCAGAGCTGATGTCGTTTGGCCACCTCAGAGCTGCGATTTGACACCGTTGGACTATTATTTGTGGGGTGCCGTAAAAGATAAGTGTTACGCCGACAAGCCAGAGACATTTGGCGCTTTAAAGGACAATATTCGTGAAGCCATTGGTGAAATACAGCTGCACACAATCGATAATGTGTTCAAAAATTGGACCGATGGTGTAGGCTACTGCATGGCCAGCCGAGGCAGCCATTTGAATGAAATCATTATTAAATTATTCCATTATTAACCGGAAGGATTGTACTTTCGAATAAAAAAAGATATTTGAGAAAATATTCATTTTCAAAAAAAAAAGTTATTTGGCGGACCCTTTATAAACTAAACTATTTCTAGTGAATATTTTGGTTGTTAAATAAAAATAACGATTGTATTGTAAGTGTCTTTGAATGTTTTAATGATCGATTAAACAAAGTAAAGATATATAAATAGAACGATCGTTTATATATCTCAAAGAAATCGAACGTGAAATATTAAATTTGAAACTGAAAGTGTGTTGTTGTTATGTGTCGCAGTTCTATTGTCTAGGAATTTTCTGGACCCGATTTCGGATACAGCTATACAGTAGACACACCTTTTTCGCCGTTGAGGATAGATTTCACAAGGATATCGAGCATATTCGTGAAGGTTGACCGTATTTGGCGTTGCGCAGCGCCGTGTGCAAACAAAAAGTAGAAAAAATAAATAAAAAAATCAATCAATCAATATTAATTTTGATAAACAATTGAATGTCAGTCCATCTTTAGCCAACGCAAGAACATGCCACATATAATTATGAAATGGTGTGCAGTCTAAGCCACAGGCGGACATCGTTTGTCCTTGTCAATATAATAGTAAATTGGACGAGTTTGTATCATTGATAGGGGTGGCAATATAACATATTCACGTCGGAATTTGCCATTCAAAATGGTGGCTTCGATAATGTTGCACATGAACCCGTTGTGGATTGAAATTCCGAAGTAAAGTAACCGGAGATCCTAACAAATCTAGTGAATTCAAAAACATTGTTGGATTATGTACAGCTTCGTTGGTATATCAAACTGTATCGATCGATTTATATGATACCAATTCGCCTAGCAACGACTGCTGTATCTTGAAATTCAAATCGTCGACGTTTACATTCTGCTGCCAAAATGGATCTTTCTGCGAACCACGTATGATTCATTATCGGAGAATATGCGGTGAATGAGAACATTTTGCTTGTCAACGATTCTGCAGAAATCGTTTATGTTTTCTTTGCTATTAATTCGGACAATGACACCTCGTCAATAATTAAAAAAGGATGTTTCTTGCCAACCGCTGGTTTTCCAGCTAAGTCGATTTAGTAAGAAAAACCTTACACGAACTACTACTACTATTTTAGCGTAGACCTTATCAAATTAAAATAATCCACATATACACTGCGCGTAATCAGGTTAGCACAGCTTCATCAGCCTAATACGATTGCTTCTGATTTTATTGTTGTTAACTTGCAGTTACTTTTTTGTTTTCTATTTTTCTCATCTTTGTATGTATGTACTATCATTGGGAAAGAGAACATGCAATAACAATGTACCGTTATATGGTTTTTGCTATTTTCTTTTAGTTTTAATGGAAATATGAGCTTAATTTTTGCGTCATCAGGTTAGCACATGCACCTTGTCTTTCATTTATCTTCGGAATTTGAACACGTATTGGCACCAAATTTTATTTACTGCTCAAGTGAACTATTTTTTTTAATATGGGTAAAGGAAAAATGCTATCAGTTGAAGAGAAAGCAAAAATCGAAGCTTATAAAGAGCTCAGGCTTTCAATAAGTGAAATATCAAAAAAAAAAATTGGCAGAAGTCGAAAAGTGATATACAATTTTTTACGTAATAAATAATAAAGGCGGTAATAATAAAGTGATTTCCGATGCTGATAAGAGAGCAATTTTGAGAAACACATCCATCTTTCATGAATCTACCGCAAAGATCAAGGCAAATGTTGGTGTTAAAGCGAGCTTATCTACTGTTCAAAGGGTGATAAGGAATGCTCCACAATTGAAAAGATTAAAACTAAAGAAAAAACCACCACTTAACGATGTTCGAAAAAAAATGCGATTAAATTTCGCAAGAGAGCACATGGCCTGGAAATCTGATTGGCACTATGTTGTCTTTTCGGATGAAAAGAAATTTAATTTGGAAGGACCCGATGGATACAACTATTATTTCCATGATCTTCGGAAGGAGGAACATCAGTTGGATCGACTTCATAGTTGTGTGGGCGGTGTGATGGTGTGGGGAGCTATCTCCTTCTATGGTACGTGCGAGCTGCAATTTTTGAACACAAATATGAATGCAAACACTTATAAAAACGTACTGGAAACTGCATTCCCCATTTTAAAAATTTATTTGGAAATGTGCCATGGCGTTTCTAACACGACAATGCTCCGATTCACACTGCCCGGGTGATTAGGTCTTGGATTGAAGCACAAAACGTCGATTTATTGAAGTGGCCGCCTTACTCACCGGACATCAATATAATAGAAAACGTATGGGGATGGCTGGCTCGCAAAGTTTACGAATCTGGCAGGCAATATTCTACCAAAGAGGAATTAATTGAAGGCATTAAAAGCGCTTGGTCAACCATTTCCTTGAATTATATTGGAAAGTTGTACGAATCGCTTCCCAATCGGATCTATGAGATGATTCTCAACAAGGGAGGATCGACTCATTATTAAAATTGTAAAAAAAATGTTTAAATTAGTTAATTTATAAGTTTAAAAATAAGTTCTTACCTGAAAAAGTTAAAAAAAAATTAAAAAAAAGTGATGTGTGCTAACCTGATGACCTAATTTAAATTTTTAATTTTTCAGTTGATTTCGAAAATAAATTATAAAAAAATATTGACAAATAGAGAAACACTAATTTTTGTTTTATTTAGTTGAAAATTGATTTGTTAATAATCGCTAGAATTTTTAGAATTTTAGCTTTCTTACTTTTATTAGAAATGAGCGAAAACTATTAAAAGTAGGGGTGTGCTAACCTGATGACGCGCAGTGTAATGTCATGGACATGTAGAGCGAATGGATACCAATGTTCGAGTCGGAAATGTCTTCACCTTCAGTGGCAGATAACAAATAGATTATTTCTTGGAGGTTCATGAAAATAATCAGCTTCCCACCATAGTTAACTCAAGGTCTGTTCCAATATTAGCAAAATAGTGTTTTGAGTTGATTCCTCACAGGAGAAAACAACTCATAAAAATAATAAATATGAGTGTTTTAAACCTTCGAACATAACACACGATCAGTAACACATCAGTTGCATCGTCATATCTTAACCTAATGAACATCATTAGACGCGATACCATTATACTTACGGAAGTACCAATATAGGTAACGAAAGTGATATCAATGCTAAGAACTCCAGAATATATTAGCAGTTAAATAATCACCGCAACGGCAGTATAGGGAGTTATGGTAGCAAGCTCAGGACTGACCAAAGAGTATAATATCCGCAAAGGTGAAAGTCCCAGTGTATAAAAAAAAACTAGAAGCGGTATATTAAATGAAGGTTTAAATAGCAACAAAATGTAGAAATGTAAAACTTCAAAGCCAGGGAACAAAGCACAAATTAAATTCTGTGGAGATGACCCAGACTGGCGTAAGAACCACTTATGAAGACTGTTAAACAGCGACAGTTAGCAATCTCCCGATATCAGGCAGAAGGAATCTTTTAATATATTGGTGGTGATAACGAAAACCAGTATCCACCCGACCTAAATGAAGAGGATAGCTAAATTTCAACTAAGGCTTGTTAAGGCTGCTGGAAAAAAGACTTCATAATTATACTAAATATTATTATTTGATCAGAGTAGCTTGGAGAATTCAATTTAGGGCTCTACCGAAGAGGAGACCTTATGAACCAATTACGGAGAGGTCCTTAGTAGCTTGGAGAATTCAATTTAGGGTCCACCGAAGAGAAGACCTTATGAACTGCACCAATTACAGAAGGACCCTTTTTCGTACTACTCTTTCTCAAGTAAGGCAAACCTATAACGATCAAAGAGTGCCCTGAGATGATGCTTGCGGATGCTCTTGAATTGTTGTAGATTGTATATTGGTAGAAATATGTCTTCTGGTAGTTCGTTCAATTGTTTGTTTGTTTTGTAAAAAAAGTGTTGTTCATCTCATATTAGATGGACTTTGTGCATTTGGGCTGCAACAGCGGGTCTTATAGATCTTTGCAATGTAACAAGTCTAGCGATCCTTTCTCTTAGCTTTTGGGGTCGAACTCTGAAACCGTTCATCACCAACTTATCGGCCTCTTATAGGAAAGTCCACGTCCATATTACAAGCCTGATAATCCTGAAGAAAATGGAAATGTGGTAATCGGTGCTCATCATCGACTTAAAGCCGCATACAATAGCATTTGTAGGGACAAATTACAGAGAGTCAACCAACGCCCAAATTTGTCAGTCCGACAAGATGACGATGGAGAATTATCGGTGCCTAATCAAGGTTCCCATCGATCTCCCCGTAACAACATTCGATAACAAAAAGGGTTTCGACAAATTTCAACATTGTGATGTACTTCCTTTCAGCGTATTCTTGCGATCAAAGTGCAAAACTCCAGGGCCAGACTTTATGACCATGTCAACTAGAGGGATACACAATATCTATGAATTGGTTAGATCGCCACAGTTAAAATTTATTACTTAAGGTAACGAACACGGCTCCGCTATTAATTCTTACATTGAAATCTTGCTAAAACTCTCAAGCTCTGAAGGAGATCCTGGAAATCCTATATAGTGCACTGATCATCACAAGTCCTGTTGACCATATTAACCCATCGTCATTTCTCCGGAAAATCTTTGGGGGATGATTTAAAACCGAACTAGCCCTGGCTAGTTAAAATTCAGAATCAGGCATTGAAGACATATAGAGCGAATGGACTTTGGCCAGTTGAGTCTTCGATGCAGGCAGATGGTAGACCCAGAAAAGCACTATATCCTTTGCGGCTTATAACAGTAATGAATTGCCTTCATGATTCATACATTAATAACACACTGTACTACTTTATAAAAACGGTATCGAGACGAGTTCAACAAATGTTAGTCTCAGAAAATTGCAGAAAATCTTCGTTTGCCAAGTGGGGAATAATGTTCAACTTATGCATTGGTCTGAGATCTGAGAATGATTAGTAATTGAAACATGCTTAGGATGTTCTATTGTTAAAAAAATGATGTGCATGAACAATATCAACTAATCAGATTGAAACTCTGTGTAACTTCAAGCATCTAGATATAGTGTTTCGCCGTAATATAATGTACACCATCCACTCAACGACGAACTCAATGTGTGACCACTGTGACTGTTCTTTTTACAACACCACTTGAAATTAGTCCCAAAGACGATTGTTTGAGAAAAATAACTTTCCATATATAGGCACAGATAACAGGCATTGTGCACGCTGTATCCTAACCATGACACTAATGATTTCATTGCATGATTTAGGTTTCGGCTCGAATGCTAGGAATCTATTTTAGCTGACCCACATATCGAAATACAAATCGATTGTCTCCCAATGACAGTTTTTGTAAAATATGATTTTCGTCACTTGAAAACGGTTATGGTTGGCTGCTGGTTGTGCAGCCTTTCAAGCACGATATACCGCATTAGCGATTATCATTTGTCTACAATTTTCGTAACTTTATCGATGCTTAGGAGCCTAAGTGCACCTTTTAAAACAAAAGAATTTAGCATAATGATTGATTGCCACACAATGGTGAATAGATACTATCCATCCACAACCACCACTACCTTGCAGCCTTTAGCTACTGCACTTAAGCGATTCTATGATTGCAACAGGTAATTTATGAACTCCTAAACGGAAATCACTGCAGCGAAGAAAATATATTCGCAGCCTTAGATAATAGCAACAAAAGAAATAAGTTAATCATCTGCCAGGTAATAAGTGGATAGTTTCGATATTTTTTTCTCCCCCTCGACATGGTGAACATCCAATAAAGCTATGTTCTAGAGATAGAGACTGACATACGAACGGCCATGGCACAAAATGTAGAATAACTCAGCAACAACAAAGCACGGTGAAACTGAAAATTGCGAAACATCTAAAAATAAATGAGATTGAACGAAAAGATACAACAAAAAACAGATGTTTTACTTCAACGAGTAGAAGCAAGTCTATCGATGATGTATCTGCTCGTATCTGCGGTTGATATTAGCTTTCGGATTTTAGATTCTAGACTTGGGAATAGTTTTGGCATTTTTTTGACAGCCGGGGGTAATTATTAACAAAAAAAAAATGCTTTGAGTAGTATCCTCGATTGGCAAAAAGTGGCTGCTTAGCTTATTTTTATAAATGTGAGATCAAATGTTAGGGGAGCGAGACTTTTCGAAGTGAAGTGCCAATATTTGCATTTCTAAAGATTTGAGTTTTTTTTTGTTCATGTGGCAGTATTCGAAGATCCGTTTAACATGATGGAATATTAAAAAGGTCATTGAATTGATTTCGTCTGGTGATACGTGGTGGCACGAGAATGGGACCTACGTCATAAAACACTAAGCTTAATTTGGGTTCGTAGTAGATTCAAATAATAGATAATCAGCAGATGTAGGTATTAAGACTTTCCCTTTATAAAATTTGTTTATAAGAATACACATAATAATTAGTTAATGGCTCAAAGCTTGTTGATGGATTTACATTAGGATTAAATTCATGAATAAACAAAATTGAGCTTGTAATCTGGTCCCACTTTTTGCTTACACGTGCAGAAATTTTATTACATTGGAGAGTTGTCGAAATTGATCACTCAAAGGGTTTATTCAGCTGCTGCATGTATATTGTTTCCCGTTTATTGACTTCACATAAATACGTCGCGAAGGAATTCCTCAGAAGGTGTAACGTGTTTGCCTGTTTAGTAGAAGGTATAGTGCGTTCAATTGCAGTCAAAAATTCATGAATAATTACAAAAATTCCGTGATTAATCGCCAATAAGAAACTACAAGCTCAGAAAAAGTTTCTGCGGAATTAAGCAAATACCAGGAAAACCGCGACTTTTCGAAAAGTTAGATACTTCGTTCTATTTTCGACAAATGCCAGCGATATGCAACATACACTATAAAAGCATTCATAACCCTTTAAGCGCGCAGAATTGTATGCACATACAAATTAAGAAATCTACATGAACTACTCTGACATATTTATACAAAAGGGTCTCAACGAATTCCAAGGGTTAGTGAATCCTCTTGAAAAGGAACAGTGAGCAGAAAGGCCGACAAAAGCACCTAATCCCGTAGTGGATGCTGATGCCCAACGTTATAGGGGTATCTGATAAATGAAAACTGGTCCTTCAGGATGATTACTTCCTTTAACTTTCTTGACAACGAAGAACGACTTACGAGTATGCATCTGGAATAGGATAGGACTAGGAATGTATTTGTAGGATTATGTTTCCTCGACAATATCTACAGAGCAAACAAGCGATCTGCAACCAAACCGTAATGTACTCATAGATCCTGAATTTACATATATCCAGAGAAGCCAACGTTGACTCTGAGCATATCCTCCTCGCTTCCAAATTAAGAGCTCGATCGATCAACGGGAAAATGCTGTGAATGGTTTAGAAGTTGAACTTCACGTTTAGAAAACTAAAAATAGGAAGTTTTCCAAAAGAACAACTGCATGAGAAAATTCCTTTATCCTATAACTTTCACCAAATGTCAAGAACTAGAATAATTGAATTGCATTCACCATCTTCGTGGGAGCGGATTGGCCACTTCAAAGCGTGAGATCAAAACTGACATCTATGCCCTTTAAATGTCCGTCTTGTTGGAATCAAATGTTCTGCAAAAGTCCAATTCATCAAGTGAATTCAGATGAATACAAAGGCTTTGATGCAATTCGCGGAGGATTGGCCCAGTAGCAACATGTTTTGTTTGTTGACGCACCTATTTGAATGACAATTGCGCCCTATGGAACTTCTTTGAGAAGCATTTCAAATACCTTCCTACATGAATGTAAGTCGCATTTAAAGAGTTTCGATACCTTAAACGGGGGGAAAGTACATGTGCAGATGTATATTTGGGAGCAGAACGCGGTGGGGATTACAACATTGAAGCTCTTACACCCTCAATGTTCTAAAATGATCTGATGACCCGATGGACTTCAGTTCCTTGTCTTGTAACACTCGCGGATTGTCTAAAAATAGTGATGGAAGTAACAATTGATTTCCAGTCATGCGCAATCCGCAACGGTTATACTTTAAAGCAATTTCTAAGATCCATACAACTTGAAAGGCACGCGCCTCCGGGCTCGAAAAAGCTCGATTGCTAGGAATTATTTTTAGCGTTGTATGATTCAATAGCGTAGAGGAATAAAAGAAAGTCTATGATCAATAGGAAAAAAACCTGTGATGACGACATTAACCACCCAGCTTCGGATCACAGTGAATTGAATTGAATCAAACGCAGAATTTTTGCGTGGCAGTTCCCCGCTTTATTGAGTGAGTCCTTGTATGAGTCCTGGGTCAAACTTAATTCCCACAAATAAAATATTTTATAAACATGCTAGAATAGAAACTGATGGGTATTTCACAGGTATCGAATCTTTGCTGAGGGCTTAAAGTCCTTGTGTCTGCCGCATGCACAATGAGCGTATCTTACACTCTAGGTCTAGGATAAAAACAGACTAAACTAATACGAGCGGTTATCTGTCAGAAGGCAGTGCACTTACAGTGGTGGTGTGTAATGAATTAACAAACACTGAATGTAGAATTAAGGCAGTGCACTTACAGTGGTGGTGTGTAATGAATTATTAAACACCGAATGCTGAAGCACGTCCTTATCTTTATACAATGGTCGACAAAATTAGACCAACATGAAAATTGGTATTCCAATTTTTCGTTGGGTTGGATATTCCCTACATTCGACAGAAACATAATAACAAAAATACTTGGCAAATTCATTATAAACCATAGTAGACCTAGCTTCCTTCAATTATGTTCCACCGTCCCGAATACCATAAACCAGGTATTTTGTTTGCATTCAGTTCCAGCTCGACCAATATCTATGGATACCATAAGCAACTCAACAAAAAATCATGAATATTCAAAGTACATCTGCAGTGGTGGGCCGACTACAGCTCCCTGATTATCGCTCACCTCATTTCTTATGAGGAAGTGCCTGAAGGTAGAAATCCATACCATAACACTATACGAAGAGCTTGGGTATGTACTCGGAAGTAAAAACCAGTCTTTGTATAGAAACTATTTACAGTTAGCGTTGTCGCGCATTGATTTCGCAAATCAAAAAAATAAACAAAGACTTTTTGAATTTTTTTTAAAACAATTCAAACTAGGTAAACAGCAGGAGGCCCCGCCACCATGGGATTAAATAATGTGGAACTGTGAACTTTCATTTCGATATTTGAAGGAATCGGTGTCAATGCAACTTATATTGATTTTCCGTTATTGGCCAAAATTAAAAAAATACGTTAAGAATTATTTGGGTCAAAACTTATTATGTGGAATTATGATGAACGGTAATAGTTAGTAACATTTATATTGAATTTTGATAATAATATTAATTTTGATTATTGATGCTTAAAATCATATAAATAATGTAGAAATGCGAAAGTTAATTTCGGAATTCGAAGGAATCGGTGCCTATATGTGAATAAAAATGATTTTCCGTTATTGGCCAAAACTGAAAATTCCATTTAAAGACAGTTGAGCCAAAATTAATTATGTAGAATTGTTGCAAACAGTAAAAGAAGTATACAAATCAAATTTAAAAAATGCCTAGAATTATGACCAAAAAAACGCTGGATACGAAGAGACCATTACGGCCAGACGAACCGACGAACCGACGTACAGTGATCGGATTTGCCAATCTAGCTGAACAAAAGTCGAAAATCAAAGTTAATTTAGATGATTTAAGATGATGTTGTTTACATCTTAATACAATGAGTGACTGTAATCCGTAAAAAAATGGGTTTAGCAGTAAAGTATATGCTGTCAACACGAAAGGACACACAACATCGACGAATTGGACAGAACGTCACCATTGACAGATATAACTTTGAGGTTGTACGGGACTTTGTCTACCTCGGCTCCGCTATTAACTCTGACAACAACATCTTGTCAGAAATCAAACGAAGAACTACTCTTGCCAATCGCTGTTTCTTCGGGCTAAGAAGGCAATTTAGTAGTAAAGGAGATCCTATATAAGACCCTGATCATCCCAATCCTGCTCTATGGCGCTGAAGCATGGACTGTATCAAAAGCGGATGAAGAAATCCTTGGTCGATTCGAGCGAAAAATTCTTCGGAAAATCTTCGGTCCCGTTTGCGTTGACGGGCTATGGAGACGAAGATTCAACCACGAACTATACGAGCTGTACAGCGACATACCCCTAGTCAAAAAACTCCGCATTGGACGTTTAAGATGGCTAGGACATGTAGAAAGAATGTACACCAATAATCCGGCTCGCAGAGTCTTCGATTCCCAGCCAGACGTCGGACGCAGTAGAGAAAGACCTCGCCTTAAGTGGCGCGCACAAGTAGAAACCGAGCTCAACCAACTTAGAGTGCGCAACTGGAGGCAGTTAGCTAAGGACCGGGCTAATTGGAGAGGCATGTTGGTTGAGGCCCAGGTTCATCCCGGACTGTAGCGCCACTTAAGTAAGTAAGTAATCCGTATTTAGTTTTCTGATTTTTTCGCTGTTTAGAAAAGAAAATACCCTAGAAAGTCAGCAGTTATACAGATCTGTAAGATCGGAAAGCTTTGAGTTTGTTGGTCGATAAAAAAAAAGTCGTGGTGATTCAATCGTGATAATTTTTTTATTGTTAAAAACCTTTCTTGCAAATAATTTATAAATATTTAGTTGAAATTTACCACATTCTAATTTCTTTATAATAATTTTTTAAACAGAAGGTTGAAAAGTGCGATTGTGAAATTTATTTTTATTTTCAATTAGTTCGAAAGGTAATTATTCCGCTGAATTGAATCCTAATGAAGAATATTCTGTAGAGTGTTGGTTTTAAGGAAAACCAAAAATATCTTGCGCGTTTTTGCGACACGAATACATTTTTTTTCATTTTTCCAGAATGACATCCTCATTGTCGCGCAGTCAAATTTTCGAAGTTTGGGAACAAACTGCCAAAGTTGAATGCAAAGAATTTTGTAAATCATTAAAAAGAACCGACCATACTTCATGTCTTGAAGTGTTGCCTGAAGATGTTTTGAAAAAAAGTATAGGTGATGGTCAATATTTCTGAAAAATGGGAGAAAAGTGGTACGCATCGTAACCGCTTCATAGCAACAATTCAGCCTGGCAAGTTGAACCATACGTGTTGTCATTGCAGACACAGATGGTGCAGTTAAATAAGTAGGAAAACAAATTATTAAAAAGTTTTGAACAACGCTGTGAAAAAAAAAACGAAAAGTACAAAATCTTTTAAATTTAACGAGCCTTCAAGAACTTATGAAGGCTAGCGAGATTGTATTCCGTAAAATGGAAAAACGAAATTCAGCAAAAACTATGAAGGATATTTCTGAAGCTTTATCGGGTAAAGTTACGGAAGTGAAAATACCTTTTAAATGAACCAGTGAATAATGGTTCAACCTTCTGATGAAGCATTGGCTTAATGATTGATTCTAATTTGTCTAAGAATCAATAGAATGGTATACGCCAAAAAGTCAACTTAAAATCTACAAATTCTTTCATTCCTAGGAAAAAATTAAAAAAGCCAAAAAAGGAATGCTATCCAACAAATTGAAGTCACCGAGGTATATGCTGAAAGTCAACTTTAGTCATTGGTTGACCATTGCATGCAATTAATTTGCTTGTCACAGGAAGGGATTTCATTTGGTATGGATGAGCTTAAAACTGATGAAGATCATCTTAATATTTTGATCAAATGGGGATGCGATGGGGCTCAGGCAAAACAATACAAACAGAAATTTTCATCAGAAGGTCAAATAGAAGATAGTTTATTTAGTATTTCAATGGTTCCCATTCAAATGCATTTGAGTCCTGCCCAAGAAAAAATAATTGTGTGGCAAAATCCAACTCCATCTTTAAAAAAAATTAACTATGAAATTTTACTTTTTATCTTAAAATATCACTATTAGAATAATATACCCAGCAATTTTATAAACTTTGCACTCAGAAATCACACTCAAAAGAAAAATTACAAAAAAAAAGTTTATTCTCTTAGAAATGCTTTTTTTTGTATCAATAAAACTCTAATTGTTTGTCTGTTTCTCCTAATAATATCGCTACTATAATTAATAATCATGCATTTTTTATAATCGTTTATTCATTTACACTCATAAAGCAACAAATCATTCATTTTAAAGTCGATTCGACTTTATTTTATATATTTGTCCAGCTAGATTGGCGAACCCGCACACTGTGCGACGCGACGGACGCACAAAAACCACTTTTTTGGGTTCCGCTATCATCGTAATTTTAGATGCAATCAAAATCTCTAGATCGAACATTTTTACGAAAACAATACCTTTCTCTTTGTAAAAGAAAGTTAAAAATCATGTTCAAAACTTTTTCAAAATATAAGATTCCTTTCTTGAAAGAAAATAATATCACGGAGACTTGTGCGTTAACTATATACCCGGTAGCTGATGAATTGCGCTACTTAAAAAAAAAAAAACTTGATAACTGATTTTCTGAATAGTTTTTTACCTCCATTTTGTTTTTGATTTGCAGATCTTTATTTACATTTAATAAAAATGGATAACTGGGATTAACAAACCCGCATTTGCGCTGTACGCCTCTATTATGAACCAAGTCTGTACTTGTACATCTGATAGCAGTTTTCAATAATGACAATCACACGAAGGGATTATCATCAAAATCATTCAGCTCGGATAACGGAAACAATTGCTGCAGTAGCTGTTGTCATAAAGGATACACCACGCGTTACCACAAGAAATTTGTTTGCTCAAATGGTTATCAGCAGACAGACATTGCAGGCAATAATTTATATGGATTTGAATTCGTTTACCTACATGGTTCAGATTGAACACCGCAGACCTACCGATGCGCTTTGAATTTTCTCAGACGCGGTTTTATGGTAAAGGAGAACAAAAATATGCTGAACTGTATTTTGATGACGGATTATGCCCACTACGGCTTAAATGACAATGTTAACAAGCAGAATTGTCGAATTTAGGGTGAGTCAAACCGACATTTTCTACATGAGACTGAACTTCATTCAGTTCGAATCACAGCGCAGCTTGAGGAAACTGCACACCATGTTTAGTCAAGCTGCATTGCCGGGCCATACTTTTTTGAAGACAACGGATTCACTGTAGATAACGGTCACTGTTAACCGTTATTTAAAAATGTTGAGAGAATTTTTCAGAATTAAGCGCGGAAAGGAATTCTTTTTAATTCTGTCTGTTTTCAACAAGATGGAGGAAGATCTCAAGTTATCAGGCCTGTTCTGGCAGAATTACAAGAAACATTTCAAAATAAAACCCTTTCCAAGGAAATCTACATTTCGTTGGCTACCCCAGTCTCCAGACCATGACTGCACCGGATTTTGGTTGGGTTATTGTAAACAGGAAGTCTACAAGACAAAACTAACTAAAAACCAAATAATTAAAGCATTTCCAGAATAACTCTTAATAAAAGCTGGGCCCTGGGTACCAATGAGACTGTTGCGTTCAGACGAATTTGACGGAGACATTTAACCAGGCAATCGATGTCCAATTGTTACTGTCAGGTGTGTACAAACTTGGCTTCAGTAAATTCTGTGATGGTTGGTCGCAAATATGAACTTCTCCATTCCAAAGTCAATAGCGATAGCGATTACTGGCAAAAATCTCCAGGGCAGCTACTCCAACAAAATGAAACTGAGTAGCAGAAACCAACTATGTAGGAAATGCAGATGTTCTGGTATCGATTAATGTGTCACATACTAACTGTGTCACCGCCCAGCGATCGAAAGCCGACGTAAAAAAATGTTTTTAGTTCAAAAATCACTGCTTTATATCCTGCAGTAGATCGTGATGAAGCTCCGTCCTCTTTAAGTAAGAATATGAGATATAAATCAACTTTACATTTATTTAACTACCTTAATCAATTATAATTCATCGTTTTAGTTGCACTATAAGAGTTATGCAAGTTTGTAGATAGAGCTGAGCTTCTTTGGCTCATTTTAACATAATGCTACGTTAGTTAAATTTAGTTTAAGGAAGAATGATTGAAACTTTAACTGAGGCATCTAGTTGCACAGGATTAGGAAATCAATGATATCTGAATGAAGATATTATAATTTCGATAGGAAAATAGCTCTTATCATGAGCTAACAAGCATTTTCGCATCTTTGCTGTAAACGAAAACGGAACCGGTCAAACTTTTATTGCTTTCGTGCCATGATAACATATTTTTTTGTGGCGATAATTGGAGGTAGATTTAGTAACAAGATGCCACTTACCACTCAGTCATGCATTCACAAAAAGTCACTTTTTTAGAGTGGTTTTAAAGGTGGCAGGGTCACCAAGCTGTATTTCTTCAAAAACTGTCAATCAGTTACTGCTTTTGTACCATGATAACAGGTTTTGGTGACTGCAATTGGAGGCTATGTGGATATAATATAATTGGATCTTGCCACACAGTTATCGAAATAAGGAATTTTTTCCAAAAAAATTAAAAACATTGATGTCAAATGACTGCCCTTAATCATGTGATTTGACACCGTTGGCATTCCGCAAACAGTCTTGCAAGTCAGAAAGGATACAACGAAGTAGGAGGATACGTCTGAAAAATGTCCTTAAGATAGTCAAAGACATAGATAGTCATAAACCCCAGCATCGTCCCTTTTACGAAAAGGAGAAGTTTAAGTTTAACCAAATTTCAACCAATGATACATACATTGAGTACTCCAACGAAGTAAAATATCTTGGAGTGATCATCGATAAAAAAACTAAGCTGGAACTCCTACATAAGCAGCAAAATTCAAAAAGCAACTTAAGCTTTCGGGGCTTGCTGGTAAAACCTGGGGAGAGATTCCAAAGACCACATACTGGATCTACACGATCATGGTCAGGCCCATTATAACATACGCTTCATTAGGCACCAACATCCATATATTCACTGACAGTCAAGCAGCTATAAAAGCCCTTAGCTCACACATTATTGACTCCAATTCAGTACTACACTGCTTTAATTCCCTCCAAACACTTAGTTCCAGGAACAAAACCAGGTTATGGTGGGTCCCGGACATAAGGGGATTGAAGGTAAGGAAAAAGCTGATGAACTAGCCAGAAAAGGCTCGGACACATCTTTCATTGGACTCGAACCCTTCTGTGAAATCCCCAAATCAGCCATGAATCTGGCTATAAAAAGATGGGAACAAAACAAATATAATTCATACTGGGAGAACATCCCAGGCCTAAGACAGGCCAAAAGAGCTATTAAGCCCTTCAAAACAGAATGCAAACAAGATACTAAATTTTCGCAGGCACGATATCAAGAACTACCTAACGGGTCACCACGGTCTGCGATATCACCTAAATAAAATGCATTTAGTCGACTCACCGGAGTGCAGACTATGTCTAGAAGAAAACGAAAAAGCCGAACACATCATATGTGAATGCCCGACCCTTTACAGTATAAGAAGGGAATCCTTCTTCAGGGAAATATTAAGTACCGAAGAACTAAGGAAATCCTCTGCTGAATATATTATCAGCTACATTTGGTAAGTAGAAGCACTACTAACCTAAACAGACATCTGACGGCAAGCACAATAGATCTTTTTGTTCGACGTGCATCTTATTGCTTCGGCAAGTCAGAATTATAAAAAAAAGTAGGAGGATTTCGATTATGATCCATCAGTCCTGATAATAAAGAAAAAAAAAACATGCAAATAGTCCGCAATTACCCTAAAATAGCAATAAAATTTGTGTAACTGAAACATGGATTTAATACGGTGTTTAGCCAAGTCAAGACATGGTCCCGCACTATAAAATCCAGCTGAAGTTTTGCCCCGAAGAAAATAAACGCAAAAAAAATTGTTACCCAAAATGACCTTCCTCACCAGAGAGCAGATCGCATTTTACTTAAACAAATCCTATATCTTTCCATATTACGTTGAAACAGGGAATTTCAATAAAGACATAACAATTTTGTATTTAAATAAAACCCAAAATAAATAAGTTATCGGACTGAAATTTATATACTAAAATATTTATAAATATAATATTCGATCTTGTTCACATATCTTCAACTCCGTTTTTACTTTTAAGCTACGATGCAGACCGATGTTAAAATAGTGCCTTCAGTCCAATTAAAGTACACTCTTGAGACATGTTTCTGATGCAGTAAAAAATTGTAAGCAAATTCATACTTTTTATTACAAACGGACTTTGGTAACATGATTGTGTGTAAATAGAAATAAAAATGATTTACTGTTGATCAAAAAAGAAATCGGACACCAGCTGTTGCCCTTTCTTCACGCTAAGTAACGATAAATAGAACAGTCATGGTGTTCATGTTAGTTCTTTTTGTTTTAAATCCGTGATCTCTTTCTTCGAATCCATAGCAAATAAATATGTATCCATCTAAATTAAACAGCTTATTAATAATTATTTGTTTAAACCCTCATTTGTATTCATAATATCCCGTTACACTTTTGTAATGTTATTTAAAAACAAAAAAAAACATATGAGAGGCTACAATCCGCTATGCGGATCGTTGAATGCCCTATCCCATCCCATCCTTTAAATTAATATCCTCAAAATATAGGCCTTATGGCGATGAAATACAGAAAATGACATTGTCACAATATATTGCTCAGACAGTTTCTCAAAATTTTGTGTGGTTCGACAAAAAACAACGTATTTCTATTGCTAATGCCTTGTGATGGGGTATTCAAATGGTTTTTGTAAGAAAACGCCCCCAAAATGTGGGCGTAGGTGAAAATGATCTATGGACAAAATGTTTATATTACCATTTCGGAAGTATTTGCATCAAAATTTCTTTCGAAAGTTTTAAAATTTGGACAAAAAGCGTTTTTTACTAAAAACGCCCCCAAAAAGTGGGCGTGGCAAAAAACTTTGTATGAACGAAATATAGATATTAGGATTGTCTAAATATGCTACTCAGACACTTTTTTGAAATTCCTTACGGTTTGGCCAAAAAATAAGTTTTCCTAAAAAGGGGGCGTGGCAGTGGGCGGATTTCAAAAATGTTTACACTTGTTCTGGTGGCACGGACGAGGATCCTATATACCAAATTTCATTATCCTAGCTCAAAATTTAAGGCCCAAAAACCGCTGACGAACAGACAGACGGACGAACGGACAGACAGACATGGCTAATTCGACTCAGCTAGCGATTCTGAGCCGATCCATATACTTTGAGGTATATGTAGCAAAATTATTTCTCTATGTTACAAACTAAGTATCAAAACTAATATACCCCCCTATGGGATAGGGTATAAACATTCCATTCGCAAAAGAAAGTCAGGATGGATAGACAACGTGGTTACACAACAATTCAAGTGCGAGAAATTGTGATAAAACATTTTGAAGAAGGAAAATCTGTACGGAATATTGCAGAAATAGTAAAAAGAAGTCGCTCTACAGTTGGTGATATAATAAAACGGTATAAAACAAATAAAACCATTGAAAATTTACTAAAATCTGGAAGACCAAAGAAATTGAATGAGCGTTGGATTGTAAAGCAAGTCAAGAAGAATCCACAATTAAGTGCACCAAAGTTGACTGCAGAGGTAAAAAAATTGTTTGCAGAAAGAGGTTCATCCGGAAACAGTAAGAATCGTTTTACGAAAAAACAATTTCCATGGAAGGGTCGATAGAAAGAAGCCGTTTATCAGAAAGCGGAACCGAATAAAAAGACTGGAATTCGCTAGGCATCATCAGAGCAAAGATTTTTCATTTTGGAAATGTGTTTTGTTCTCAGACGAGAGTAAATTTAATTTATTTCGGTCTGATGGACAAACATATGTATGGAGAAAACCAAACGAAGAGCTCAGGGAGAAGAATCTACGACCAACTATGAAACATGGTGGTGGGTCAGTTATGGTTTGGGGTTGTATGTCTGCGGCTGGACCAGGAAATCTTGTGTTTATCAATGGGAACATGGATCCTTACAAATACATACAAATTTTAAAAGATAATTTGAGTCAAAGTGCTCAAAAATTGGGAATTAGCGACAGATATTATTTTTACCAGGACAGCGACCCCAAGCACAAAGCTCATAACCCTAGGATGTGGCTCCTGTTTAATTGTCCAAATGTGCTCGAAACCCCTCCACAATCACCAGACTTAAATGTGATAGAACACGTGTGGAGCTATCTGGAGAATCAACTTAAAAACTACTCCATCTAAAGCAAAAAGGACTTAGAGGTTGCTCTAAAATCGGAATGGGACAAAATCCCAGCTTCTTACTGCGAAAAATTGGTCCAATCAATGCCAAATAGGTTGAATGCGGTAAAAAAGAGCAAAGGCCTACCTTCGAAATACTTATTTATTTTTTTTTATTGTTTTTATAAATTATGATACGTTTGTCTAATTGCAAATTCAAGTGTCCGATTTCTTTTTTGAGATGAAATTTAATGGAGTTTTTGTTTAATTCGGTTGAAAAAAGTATGTACCAGTGAAATCAAATTTCGGTGATCTGTATTACGAGCTTATAGTGTAAGCAATCACAAAATCTATTAACATCAATTGATTGAGTTTTATTTTTGTTATATTTTGCGGTTTCTGTAGGAAATGGGCATGTGCCCGATTTCTTTTTTGACCAACTGTAACTCATTATCAAACTTGACACGTACGTATCTGAATTACACACGTGGGGAAACCCTCCTAATGGTTAAATGCCCTTTCATATATGGCGTTGGAGAACCAAAAGTGTCGGATTCGATTGTAATGTTGAGACAAACCAAAAATAATAATAAAAAAAAATTAAGTAACCTGCAGGCAATTATGTCATGACCTTCAGTCCATTTGATTTAACGCATCAACTCTACACGTTCATGAATATGATTATTATTTGTTTTATTGTGTTCGCATGTTTATATATGGATGTTCCAAATGTTTGCAAATATTTGTCGTTGCTTAAAGTGGTCTATGTAGGCATTTTGATACTTTAATTTATATAGAGATAAATAGTAATCTTTTAAATAACGTCGGAGGTAAGATTTGGAAGTTTCTTAAAACGGTCAGATAATTCATGGAAGTTTGTCTGCCAAATTTAGTTGGCATAATCAACTTATGAATTTGGTATTTGAATATCCAACCGGCTTAAGAATTTTCCTGGTTTACTTGAGTTTTTCAAATTCCAGCCGTGTGGTCATTTCAGAGTTTTTTTTTAAACTATATCTTACAATTTGTGTTCTTAAGCTGAAAAGGCACTTATTGCAAAGTTTTTTTTTATTGAAACAAAATTTTATTCAAACTAAACGGAACTAATTTTGTCATTGGTTTTGAATATTTATATTTATCCAAAAACGTTAATATAACCATTATTTTGGTTATGCCTCCACATATTTCTCAACCATAAAATGTTTCGATAGTTATTCGACAAGATATAAGCAAAGCCATTATTCTTAACCGAATTTAATGGTGCCAATATAAGAAAGTAGATAGAAAAAATGTCGAATCTACTTTCATTCCATTTATACTGGAATCATATCGAACTGAGCTATTTTCTGTGGTTGATTTTATTTCCATTAAATTTCTCTCCATAGTCAGTAATGCTCACGAAATTCGCAGATCATGTTAATGTAGGTTCAGTCTCCTGTTAGGTGTTGCTATGGCTGGGAATTTTTGTTTTTTTAGTCTCCTGTCAAGAGCCTGTATTAACCTACATATGTGACCTTGGGTTTAAAGAATTGTAGTGTGATCAGTCAAACACAAGCATTCTATAAGTTTTAATAAAGGGTCATCCCATATAGGGTTTACCAAAATTTTGACAGTTGATAGCGACCATATTGTTGAAACTACATCTGTTAGATTTGTTGTCATTTATTCAGTCCCTCCGTACCGACAGGTAGGTGTGATGGATAAATTTGAGTTCACTGGGATAAACCAACACCCGTACTTCGACGAAAGGTAAGATCTGCAGAAAACATCGCCGTTGTCCATGAATGTATTCTCACATGAACACGCCTTTCGCGCAGACCACAACTTGGTGAATTTTTCGTCGTGACTTGATACTGCACCCCTATAAAATTTAACTCACCCAAGACCTGAAGGTGAACGACCATAGACAACGACGTGTGTTCGCCGAGTGGGATCTGGAGCAGTTGGAAACTGACCCTAATTTACATCGAAAAATCATCCTTAGCGATGAGGCCCATTTCTGGTTGAATGTGCATGTCAACAAATACAATTGTCGAATTTTGGACATGAGATCCAAGAGCGTCCAATGCATCCCTAAAAAGTCACTGTTTGGTGTGGATTTTGGGCTGGCGGGGCAATCGGTCATTGGCCAGCTCATCACCGTCAACGGCGAGCGCTATAGGTCTATGAATACCAATTTTGTTTGACCTGAATTGGATGATATGGTTCCAAAGACATGTGGTTTCAATAGGGCGGCAGGCGCGCGCTTCGTGCCACACATCTCAAGACACATTGGAAATTCGGCACGACTGATTCGGGGGCATGGTCATCTCACGTGGAGATGATGAAAACTGTTCACCGAAATCAGCCTGACTTATGCGCATAAGTCATGAAACTTTAGATGTCTTGGAGAGGCCGGGGCAAACTTTTAAACGATATTATATTCCGTACATAATGGCATCGATAGGAAACGATTATTTTTTTTTATTCAAACGAATAAAAAAAATGGATGATATCTAACACACACTTTTTTTTATTTAAGTTTAAAGATGGGAAGACCCTTTTTATGTTCATTAACCTTAAAGCAAGACATCGTAAATACCCAAACAAAAAATTGTTTTCGTGGTTCTAATTTTTTTCAAAAACAAGAAGACATAAGACCACCCGGTTTGTTGATGTAAAAGTATATTAGGAAATAAAATCAAAACTTCTGGAAATAAAGCCAAAATAATTATATTTTTGGGAAATATAGTCGATTACTGATAATTTTATCGATAATATTTATCTTTTATAATATTATAATTTGAAATAAAGTCGATCATAGAAACTGGCGCAATTCGAAACCTTAAAATGTATTTTCACTGTTCGAATTCGGCATTAAATAGGAGGTCCCGCCATCATACAATTAGTAACCAAGAACACGTGAAGGGTTGATACAACAACAGACTGCAATCGCGAGAGACCGCCAAGACCTTCGTGCAACGCGTATTCCTTAACCTCTCGATTCACACCATTCCACCAGCATCGAATGTCGAAGAACAATGGCAATGATTCCAACAAGCCATTAGATCAGCCGCAACTGATGTGCTAGGTTTCTCACGCCCACCAGCAAGAAACCCCTGGTTTGATGAGAAATGCCGACAGATGCTCGCAATCAAGAACGAGGAGGCCTACAAGGATAAGTTGCAGGTGAAGACGAGAGCTGCCAGCTCTATAAGCAAGGAAGAAAGAAAGAACACGGGCTTTCCAGAAAGAAGAAAAAAGAGCAAGACAAGCGCACGATCGAGGATATAGACAGGTGCCACTCCAGAAACGATGTTCGGAAGTTTTACCAAAGTGTAAAACGTCAACGCCAAGGTTACAAGGCTCGAACAGAAAACTGTCGAGATGAACAAAGAAATATCGTAGTTGAGACACAGTTGATGCTGAGGATATGGAAGAATCACTTCTGCAGACTGTTAAACGGTGATGACGAACAAAATTCCACTGTAAGGCAGAACGAACCATGAGACCCTCTGAACTGCGCCAACTACAGAGGCATAAGTCTCATCGCCTACATGATCCTATCTGCCGTAATACGTGAACGTCTGAAACCGTTAACTAACAATCTGATCGGCCCTTATCAGTGTGGTTTAGGCCAGGAAAGTCCAAAGAGGAAGTCTTGCCTTAAGTGGCGCGCACAAGTAGAAACCGAACTCAACCAACTTGGAGTGCTCAACTGGAGGCAGTTAGCTAAAGACCAAGCTAATTGAAGAGGCATCTTGGTCGAGGCACACGTTCATTCCGTACTGTAGTGCCACTTAAGTAAGTATTTTGATGTCCAAAACTCTTGAATCCAGAAAGTATTAAGCTGCGAGAAACGCTTTAGCAATGGAAATGGACAGTGCAAAGACTGAATCAAATCTTTACATAAACAGCTTTTCAATAACGGTATTCCTGACAAAGTTATGTTTTTTTATTTTTTTTTGCGTAGAAATAGCCCACTATGATTGTAAGTATTTTATGTGTAGTTCTAGCACAAGCTAGTGTACCTCTAAAGTCTATTCAAACTGCGATATGTCTTAACAAAGTTGAATATCTAAAGTACACATGAAAAAAACAGTTTGAACACTCAATTTTGCGAGAGAGGTTGTACTTTATTAATGTGAAGTTGTAAGTTGGGCAAACTACTATTGTTACGGTAAAATTTACGTAGCAAGGCTCACTCTGTTATCGGTTAAATTCCTTTCGTTCCTTCTTTTCTGTGGTCACAAAACCGAAATTTGGAGGAAGTGGTGGTGGGTCATGGTCAATGTGGGTCATGGGCCATGGGCCATGGTCACATTAGCTACTGGTCCGCTACCTTCAGACTTTGAGGATGCGACCTAAACGAGTGCTACAGAGGTATCCACTCAGAAGAAGGTTGTCTAACTCTGTTCGGTGCAGCCCGAGAGATTAGGGAGACTCAAGACAGAGCAACGCCAGACAAAACGGGCGACAGGAGTCCACGGGAAAACAACGTCGTCGAAGTCCAAAGGACGTGGGAGATGATCCCTCTTCAACCCCAACACGATGATGACTGGTAGGGGAGGATGATCCCTGGAGCCTACACCCCAACGAACCGTTTGAGCCACCGCATTATTGGAGCAACCGCAAAAAAAGGGTACGATGGCATGGAGTAGACGTTGTCCTATTTCTCCCAATGTGGGAGCAACAATGTCGCAACATGGAAAGTCAAGTTCGATGGCAAAGAGGAGACGATGGCAACGGTCACAGGTCACGACGACAGGTGTCGAAAACATCAAAGACCCCACAAATGAGCCCAAAGGGAAAATAACTGAAAGATGGTACCTGAAAGGAAATCCCTGCCTCAAAATTTGGTACGCGAAACCACCAACACTGTTCACTGCTTCTGAGAAAGTGCGGTGACGTCCTTCCACCCTTCCGATATTCAATCTCCTTCAGCATAGTTCGGGTAGTTCGTCCGGGGCAGATGTTTGATTGACATAAAATAGTTGTCCATGGGTTTTCCTATGGAAAAACCGAAAAAGAAGATTTTTTTTTCTTATGAAAGCCTCATCATTTCTAATATGTTTTTACACCAAACCAGAACCCCAAATATTAATTGAAAACTGAACTTATCCCAGACATTTTCAGTTTCCGTAACCATCTCAAAACCGAACACTGCTTTTGTGACAAGTCCTATGGAACAGTGACATACTAGCTATCAAACCAACTTCCGTCACGTCTGTCCTTGCACTCTACCGGAAACTTGGTGACGAACTTTTTATTGAATCCAGAAGAACAAGTGTTAATATTTTAGATTTTGGTCATACAATAAGGAATTTTAAAAGTATCTCTACAATAAAGTAAGACAGCAATATTATTTATATTTCCTTCATTTAAAGTGGATAGCAAATATACCATACTTCAATTTTGCTATGTACATTTCATCTGTACGTCAGATGACGTAACGATATAATTGGTTATAAAACGATTCGCACAGTGCATTGTAGCCTCGTTATATTTTTTTTTTTGTAAAACTTTAATCAAAACCTGGTCGGTGTCTTGTGTGAAAGCGTCAAATATATGTTTTGAAACAGATTATCGGTTTAGTGTATAAACTGTATAAGATAGGGAGTCTAGTTTTTAGTACTACCAACTCCCAATAAGATATAAACATAGATTTTCAAAAAAAATTAATCGGCTGACACATCCAATACGATAACGGTTTGAAAATTTAAAATCTATATTCTCTACACTAATGCCAAAAATGATCCATTGGTTACAAATTTAATAGCAATTGAACCACGGCCTAAGATAAAACAAATATTCGACAGAGGCAGTTTTTTTTATTTTTGTTTATTCATTCATTGCCGCAAAGGAAGACCATCTTTAACTTGATTATTGTGGTATACAAAATAAACTGTGTTGGCGTGGATAATTCCAACAATATTATTCACCTCCCAGCTACCATAACCGAAGTGTTAAATCTTACCCGTAAGTACTCTTATTGTAAGTCAATAAAAATCGGTTCTTATTTGTATTAATCAAATACTTGAATTAAATGCGGAGGTGCTAAAGTATCAATTCCTTAAAGAGAATCTTCAATGAGTTCCTACATCATATACATATCGCGTTACAGTAGCCGATGAAAACTTGATTATCATTAAGATACTAAAATATTTGGATAGTTAATCCGTTCAGAGGCGGGCTAAGAATATCAATGACACGGGCTCTGGTTACAATCGCGTAACTTTTAAAACGATCGCCGCTGATATGTCTGTATCAATGGCGTGTATACGTTTATCTACAACTGTGTAAGATAGTTATGAAAGTTGTTTAAACCTTATGTTGCATGCTTTGTCGATCCTACATGAGGTTCAAATACTGCTTGAACAACTCAAATCACCGATTTTAGTAAGTTTTCTTATGCGATTTAAGCCTTTTCTAGACAATTTCAACATTCAAAGGCAAGCTAAAAAACACGACAATATCTTAAAACTGTCAAATAATTAAATGTCTGGAGATCGCAGCTTCCTCAGCTGAATAGAATTCACTTATTAAGGCGATTCGAGGGAACTTATTAAGGGCTATAGCGACAACAGACTGATTTTTGGGGCTTACTATAAATGGATAGTACGCTCATGTCAGGCAATATTCCAGCAGAGGCATTCGATTACATCGACTCCCTAGGGTTAATTTAAGCAAGGAACGGAATCCCAGTATTATAACAACTTTAACTTTAGATACAAGGTCTAGTGCTGGGTTTGTCGAGCATGTTAGTCGTGTTTCATGCATGTTGGCGGGCACTAAAAGACGACTGCTTGCCAGCCTGATTATACCTAAGTTAGATTTAAGTTGGTTTAAGTAGTTCAGTTAGTTTTAAGATAGTTTAATTTGTTTATAAATAATTCATAAAATTAACATGATTCCATGTTTTAATTTTTTCTGTGAAAATTGAAATACATTTAAAGGAAAACAAATATATAAATTTAAGCCGAAAGGAAAAAAATAGAGATAAGCTTATTGATTGAGCAAATACGTAATGATAAGTTAGATTTAAATCTTTTTGGACTTTCGGACTTTTCCATCATCGTAATGATAGATTTGATTAAAATCTAAAGTTCGGTTTTTTTGCACGAAACCAATACTTGTTATATACTTGTTATAAGGAGCGAGCAAGTAACAACCGCAACCGCAAGTAACAATCAGGATAAAAACAACAGAAAAAGTTAAGTTAAAGTTAAGTTAAAGAAAAAGTTTTTGTTGATTTTTTTGATTTTTATATTACGAAGAAAGGGGATTCCAAAAATTGATTACCGCGATTTATAGCCTGATTCTCCCCATCATTACTGATACCTCACAAGTCACAAGAAGAGGTGAAATTGATTTTGTGACTTTTTCATATTCTCCCCCACAGTCACAACTTGTGAGAGTCACAAAAACAATCGAAATTGTGAGCTCTTTCAGAGTAGGCCACAACTAGCAAATTATTTGAGATTTGATATTTTGATTGAGTAGTGTAACAAATGGAAGTTGAAATGAATATGGCGCTAGTTATGACTTAGTTCAAATTAATTGTTGGCAAAATGATTTTAATCGTCGTCTTGATCTTGTTTTTGTGGATAGAGAACTAATAATATCGGTTGATAAGTCATTGTATCCAATTTTTCCCAATTCTGTTCATCATAATGCTTTGTGTGTTAATTTTTCATTTTATGAGTATTTTAAATCACGTAATTGTAGTAAACTCAAGTTAAATTATTCAAAAGCAAATTTTGTAGGCATAGCGCAAATTCCGTGGCGTTTACATCTTAATTCGATGAATTTGATGGAATTCTACAACTTTTTCACTGATAATCTGAAAGAGGCAATTAATATATACGTTCCTAAAGTCAAAATTAACAATAATTCAAAGCCTCCGTGGTTTAATAAAAGGCTTTGTAATTTAAGTAACAAAAAAAACAAGGCTTACAAAATCGCTTGTAATTCTGGAAGTAAAAGTAATTATATCCGGTTGGAGCGAGAATTCGATGTTCTTAACAAGTTTTTATTCAAAAATTACATGTTGACAATTGAATCAAACCTTAAACCTTACGTAGTAGTATGCAATACTTGGGTTCTACTTATTCTTATCTTTCAACTATTTGCAATTTATTTGCTGATTATTTTCAATCCAATTACACAAGTTCAAATAGAGATCATCCAAGAATACTCATCATTTTAGTAATGAGTGTATGGTTGACATTGGTCAATTAGAAATCAACATTTCTGAAATCGAAGATGGTCTTTTGAATTTGAACTGTGATAACAATCCTGGTCCGGTTGGAATTCCTCCAATTGTTCTTAAGAAATGTGCAACTGCTCTCTCTGACCCCCTATTTTACATTTTTAATAGCTCTCTTGTGAGTGGAGATTTTCTTTCAGAGTGGAAAAAATCCTTTATTATTCCAATTCACAAAACTGGTCCGAAGCAGGAAATATCTAACTATCGTCTATACCAAAACTTTTTGAAAAAATTGTATACACTAAGTTGGCTTTTTTACTCAGGGAATATATATATTTCACCGTTTCAACATGGCTTTGTCGCAGGAAAATTTACAACAACCAATCTTGCAATTTTTTCAAATTTTATTCTTAATAAACTCGAGGAAGGTTATCAAATCGATGTAATTTACACCGACTTTGCAAAGGCCTTTGATAGAGTCAGCCACCTTATTTTAATCAAAAAATTGGAAAGATTGGATTTGCATTCAAGTATGTTGAAATGGTTAATATCCTACCTGAAAGATCCTATACAATTTGTATCTATTGACGAAATACTGTCAAGTCCCGTTTTCATTAAACGCAATTCCAAAGAGTTTAAGGATCCATTGACTATAAAATCTCTATTTAGCTCGTATGTTAGATCAATTTTAGAATACTGCTGTGTGATTTCGAATCCATATTACAACGTTCATTCGAAAAGAATTGAAAATATACAAAAAAAAATTCACTAGATTTGCTATATGGAAACTAGGTTGGAACATCGAAACTCCTTCCTACTCTACTAGATGTCAACTTCTCGACATTCAGTCGCTTGAAAATAGACGGAAAATTTACTCAATTATGTTTTTAAGTGATATTTTATCATACCATATTAAATGCCCTTTTCTATTATCTTTGATTGATCTTTATGCACCATCTCGACAGCTAAGAGAACGTTGTCTGCTCCGCGAAAATGAACATAGGGTTAACTATGCACGAAATGAACCTATAACTCGCTGTGTTAGAGAAACCAATTTAATATCTGACACTATAGATTTTAACTTCCACACAAGTAGACTTACTTTAAAAAACAACATGTTATTGCACTTCTTAATTTAGTAAATTATATTCAATTATACATAGATGAACATACATAGGATTATATATTAAGAACTATCTATATATTTTTATTTTTGTTTGAATTGTTAACTTTCTGTAGTCTAAATGTAGATATAAAAGATCTCGAATTGATGTAAATAAATAAATAAATAAAACGTCTTAAAACGTCTTCTCATTGCAGTTTTATTAAATTTGTTTTGAATAGTTTCTTTCTATACTTCCTTGCACATGGCTGTTATCAGAAGTGTATACGAAATAACTATACAATACCTCTCAGCCAAGTCAAAATTTGCAGAAACGTTGCTTATATATATATTCACCTTTGCTGTGGTGAGTTTCGTTGTGACTTTTCTTGTGAGGATTATCGGAGAATCCGACAAATGTTATCGAGTCACAATAATCCTCACAAAGAATAGTCACAAGAGCTTGTGACTTTTGTTTCCTCACAAGGGGGAGAATCGGACTGTTAGTCCGTTTATCCTTTTAGCCACCAGTATCTCTGTATGTCTGTCCTTCCATTTGTCCATACTCGCTTCTCCTGCCTGTCTGTTCTGATTTTCTTCGAAATTCGTGTTTGGAGCTTGCATGGCTACAATTCTAAACCAATTTTCTCAAAAATGGCTCTAATGATTTGACTGAACTTAACAGGAAAATTAACATAAATACAGGGTGAGTTTAATGTCCCAGGTCGACATTTTTTTCAATAACTTTTAAATGAAATACAATTTTATAATTTACATTTTTTACTGAAAACGCTCACAAGTGGGCGTGCCAATAAAAACTTTATGTAGACGACACATATATATTGAGATTTAACGTTTAACCGTAAACAAATCAGGCCTATTGGGAAAATGTTCCAATTCAGCAACCTAATTTAAATTTCTGACAAGAGAAAAATTCCCGGAAAAGTTTATTCGCGATAGGCCTGAATATTTTTCTGCAAAGTGGACGTGCATTGGGCGGAATTCGAAAATGTTTACACTCGTTCAATGGGCACAAATAACGACCATATGAAAATCGGGAAAAGACAGACGGACGGATGGACATATGGACATGGCTAGATTGTCTCAGTTACCGATTCAGCTTAGTCAGCTTAGATACTTTGAGGTGAAAAATTTTTGTTTTGTTGAAATCATTTCAAAGTTCCCCTAACAAGAGTCAATACGAAGTACAAACGCCTTTAACATTATTTAGCGAATAATCATTTTTGTCCTTTAGGATATTTAAGAACGCTATTGATAGATTCTATTTCATTTATTTATTTAATTCATCAAACAGAGTACATAAGCTCTTACCGACTACTTATGCTTAACATGTTGATATACACAAATTAACCTCCAAAGTATATTATTTAAATGTACAATATATTTATTAAATGTGACTTAAATATAATATCTCTGTTACTAGAATGGTTAAAATCAATAATTCCATTATTAGATACCAAGTTTGCCTGTTTTAAGCATCGCGAAATTGGCTCAATTAGTCCATAATTAACTCTATGACGTGGTTTATGAAACGTATTATAGGACCGAAAACAATAAGACGGGTAGTTAAAACCGATCGTATTAAGCATGAATGGACAATTAATTTTATAATTAACATCCCTTATAAACATAATACCGCAGTACTACCAGAATTAGATGTAGCATCGAGTTTTTCTTCATCAGTCCACACCGAGTATTTTAATTTTCATATCTGGAAAGACCGAATTTGAAAGCTAGAATTATGACAGCAAAATTTTTACCTTTAAAAGTATATCACATTAGGGAGGGCTCGTGTTTAAAGATTAATTGTTCTATTCTATATGTTGTATACCAAGATCAATATGAAATTGGACAGGCTGGAAGGTGTTAATTTTCTATCCGGTGTGAATTAACATGATGCAACTAATTGGTAGTTGTTATAGAGGCCAATTAGCAGCTTGAGCTGTGTTTTAAGTAAATTAGGATTTCAAATTAACATTACAATGCAGTGAGAAAGTTCTCTACATAAATTGAATTCTAACAATTGTCTGTACTTAATCAATTATGTATGTACTATCATATTTGTGTATATTTATAAGTTAACGTAACTTCGAGCCAATTATTTGTTTTGAAGAAGGGTTTGGAGCAAAGGCGGCGAATTCCCCGATATTTTGTAACATTTATACTTTTTTTTAGAAAAGAAACGTGGATTAGCATGCTCAAACGCAATACACGCACGCAATACTCTACATTGCGTGCGTGTATTGCGTTTGAGCATGTGTTGTTGATGTAGCAATGAAACAACGACGAGCACCAGAAGAAGCCAGTATTTAAGATTTAGGACCACTTTCATGACAGCATTTATTGAACAAACAAGTGGATAACTCAATTATCCAGTAAATTTCTTCCCGATTTCAGGTAACCAACTACTGGTTAGTTTTATCCCATCTACTAAGTGAAATCACGTTTCTACAAGGTGGCGCAAAAATAACCTTCCTTCACGTTGTGCCAAAGTCACCGACCGATTATTGCTCAAATAAATAGTCACCAATATTCCACGTTCTGGAGCAGTGTAGCGTAACATTGTTTATTAACGTGTATTTCGCATGTGTTTACTACACAAATGTCAAAACAGAACTGACATTAGGGTCCAATCGCAAAATTTATAGCATTTTCTGATAGGAGGATTACTTTTGCGCCACCTTGTATATAAAGGTCCATATAAATATGACCTTTCAACAGAGGCAACTAAGGACCGGTGTTGAATTTGAACTACACCTAAACGTCAAGTTTTTTTCTGCATTTCATTTGACATTTCTCAATTTTAGACTCAATTTTAACCATGGAAAGATACACAATCGAGCAATGCGTTAAAGTTATTCAGGCTTATTATGAAAATGGGCGTTCAAATCAAAATGCATATCGTGCACTTCATGTTTTTTCGGTCAATTTAATCGTCCAATTGTGCGTACAATCGGAAAAATCGTGCAAAAATTTGAGCAAACCGGGTCTATAGAAGATGTGAAAACACCAGTGCATGATCGTACAACTCGTACTGAAGAAAATATTGCTGCGATAGTGTGGCTGAAGAGCCGTCCACTTGAACTCGTCGTCGTGCCTAAAAATTGCACCTCTCACGCTCGTCGTTGACTTGCATTTACATGCTTACAAGGTGCAATTAGCTCAAGAACTAAAGCCTCTTGACCATTTCAAGCGTCGTCAATGGTCAGAATGGTGGCAAGAAATGGCAACAGTGGATGATCAATTTGCGAAGAAAATCATCTTCAGTGATGAGACACATTTTCACCTCAGTGGATTAGTCAATAAGCAGAATTGATGCGTTTGGGCAGATGATAATCCAAGAGTGATTGTCGAAAAACCAATGCACCCACAAAGAGTGACTGTTTGGTGAGATTTACGGGCTGGCGGCATCATCGGGCCGTATTTTTTCCAAAATGAGGCTGGTCAGGCAGTTACTGTGAATGGTGTTCGCTATCGTGAGATAATAACGAATTTTGTATGACCCGAATTGGAAGATATGGATGTGGACGATATGTGCTTGCAACATAACGGCACCACTTGCCACACAGCTAACAAAACAATGGTTCTTTTGCGCGACAAATTCAATGGCCGTGTTATCTCACGTGGTGGCGATGTCAATTGACGGCCAAGATCATGTGATTTGACACCGTTGGACTTCTTTCTTTGGGGTTATTTGATAGAAATGGTGTACGTCGATAAGCCAGCAATAATTCAAGAGCTAAAGGATGAGATAATTCGGCACATTAACGGCATAGAACCTCAATTATGCCTCAGTGTCATCGAAAATTTGGACCATTGGATGGAGGTCTGCTGCCGTGGTCGGGGCGGCCATTTGGCCGATATTTTGTTCCATACATAATTGAACCATACCAATATTATTATATTTCCTAAATAATAAACCCTTTATATTGTTGCTAGATCAGTTTGAATAAAATATTTTTGCCATTGAATAAAAAAATCCTAGACATTTAGTTGCGTTTTCAAAGACATCGAATATTAAGACGTTCCAAAGGCACCGACATCCGAGGCCTAAGACAGGCCAAAAGAGCTATTCAGCCCTTCAAAACCGATGCCAACAAGATACTAAATCATCGCAGGCACGATATCAAGAACTTAGTAGGCTACCTAACGGGTCACCACGGTCTGCGATATCACCTAAATAAAATGCATTTAGTCGACTCACCGGAGTGCAGACTATGTCTAGAAGAAGACGAAACAGCCGAAGGGAATCCTTCTTTAGGGAAATATTAAGTACCGAAAAACTAAGGAAATCCTCTGCTGAACGTATTATCAGCTACATTAGGAAAGTAATACATTAGGAAAGCGCTACTAACCTAAACTGACATCTGACGGCAAGCACAATAGATCTTTTAGGTCGACGTGCATCGTATTGCTTCGGCAAGTCAGAATTTAAAAAAAAGGCACCGACCGAGTATAGAGAGTTTCTTAGCTCCCTCACTTGAAGATCCCTTTATGAATAATGGCTATATAAATATGGCATCTCATCTGACGAGAAAATGCTTTGGGCGCATAAAATTCCACTCTTTTAGACTTACTCCAGTTAATTAAGCTGTCGAGGTCAAAATTATTTTTTTTTATAAACTATTCTCAGGTGAGGCAAACCTGTGCCGATTCAGGAGTGTTGTGAGATAATGCTTGCAGATGTTTATTGACTTTATAAATGTACGAAGATAGGGCACATTGACGGATTAGAAGTTTTGACAAGATCATTTAAAAAAATAAGATACAAAACAGAGCATTGGAAAACACCTTCATTTTCTTGATGAGTAGCGGACTTTAAACATAGCAAAATAATATGATTTAAACGTTTCGTGCGTTAAGTAATTTTACAAGTTTACAGACTTGACAATAAGTGGCGTGCAATAAGTTCATAAGATCAAGGTCTTCAAAGTCAATTCGATTAAACCAACGAAACACCATTGGCTAGGGCTTCTAGACAAAGGAAACAAAGTGGAAAAAAAGTTGTTTGGCGGCGATGTATCTGACCAGTTTAACTATTTAACCGAAAAGGTAGGAGTAGGAAAAGGCTTAGGAGTTCCATCGTCTTAGCGGAATAGACAAAGCTAAATCAATAATGTTGGACCATCCAGTGGCCATAAAGCTAAAACGTTAAGGTGGTAAAGAACTTTGTCTAGTTTAAATTAAAATAAATCAATTATTACAAAATAACAACGGGAGACAAGTTGTCAAGGCCTAACATACAATATTAAAGAAGTCTCTGACTGAAAAATTATTAGCCGTTTCGAGTGCGAAATTCTTTGGAAAATTGTCGGGCTCGCTTGCGTTCGATTGGAGAAATTGGCCAAAAATTAGCAAATCGTCTGGCCAGTGGTTTTTTGATTGCCGTCCAGATGGTCTCACTTTATGTGGAGTATCAAGTATAGAAAACGGCAACAATTAATTTGGAGTGCTGCCGGCCGGAATAAATAGACAGCCATATTGCGTAAGTTTTCCACATTTAAATATTCATCATATTTTCTTAGATGTGTGGGAGTGAATTGACACTTTTATTGCAGGTCTATGTAGACATTTTTAAAACTATTGCCCATGTATCCATTTCTATACCCTAACCCATTAGGGCAGATTAGTTTTGATACATAGTTTGCAACATAGAGAAATAATTTTGTTAGATATACCTTAAAGTAATGTAAGTCGATTTAGCCATTTCTGTCCGTCCGTCCGTCTGTCACCAATTTTTAGGGCCTATTTAGTGAAATTTAGTGTATTGTCTATGTCTACAGAACAAGTGTAAAACTTTTAAAAATCCCACCGCCAAGCCCACTGTTTTGAAAAACGTTCTTTTCTGTCAAACGGTTAAGAATTTTGAAAAAGTGTCTGAAGAAGACATTTAGACAATCTTAATGTCAATATTTGGTTCAGATAACATTTTTTGCCATGCCCACTTTTTGAGGTCTTACTTACTTACTTATGTGGTACTACAGTAAGAATTGAACCTGGGCCTCAACCATCATGCCTCTCCAATTAGCCTGGTCCTTAACTAACTGACTCCACTTAAGGCGAGGTCTTCCTCTACTGCGTCCGACGCGACGTCTGGCTGGGAATCGAAGACTCTGCGATACGGAGTATTGGTGTCCATTCGTTCTACATGTCCTATCCATTTTAAACGTAAAATGCGGAGTTTTTTGACTAGTGGCATGTCCCCTTTCACAAATCGTATAGTTCTTGGTTGAATCTTCGTCTCCATAGCCCGTCAACGCAATGGGACCGACGATTTTTCCAAGCATTTTTTTCTTAAATCGACCAAGGATTTCTTTTTTGGATACGGTCCATGCTTCAGCGCCGTAAAGCTGGACTGGGATGATCAGGGTCCTATATAGGATCTCCTTAGTAGCTCGAGTGAGGGCTTTAATACTGAATTGCCTTCTTAGCTCGAATAAACAGCGGTTGGCAAAAGTAATTCTTCGTTGAATTTCTGACGAGATGTTGGTGTCAGAGTTTTTTTGGGGGTATTTTTTTTTTTAAAATACGGTTTTAGGTAACATTTTAAGGAAATTTGAAAAAAAAAAAAAACATTTGAAGCAAAAAGATTGGTTCAACCCACGCCAACCTTTTGTGGTGCGTTTTTTTTTATATTTTTATACTGCACACTTTTTGGGATATTAATTTTAAAGACAGGACAGGGTATAAGACGATTCGCACAGCGGATTGTAGCCTTCTCATATGTTTTAATTTACAATTTAATTTTATAATTGATGCGATAATGGTTGGGTACGAAAATTTCAAAACCAAAACCCTCAAATCGAAATCATCTGCACCAAAAGCTATTCTCATCAACAGGAAGTGCCTATTCGCTTATTTGGGGTTATCCAGTTGTGAATTTTCGAATATGTAACAGCTGAGGACAACGACGTTCGTATCTGCACCTGGAATGTGAGAACATTAAACAGGAGAGGTGCAGGCGAACAACTAGCGGAAGCCCTAAACTGCTACAAAGCAGACATTACTGCCATCCAGGAAATACGATGGGATGGGCCGGGCAAAAAGAGGATGAAAAACTGTGACATATACTACGGACCGTGTTATAGTGAGCAGAAACAGCGACTATTCGGATGCGGATTTGTTATAAGTGCCAGACTTAGGCAAGAAGTCTTATGTTTCCAAGACATTAGCGAACGCATAGTAACAATCCGCATCAAGGCCAAATTCGCCAACATAAGCCTTATATGCGCTCACGCTCCGACGGAAGAAAAAGATGATATAGCTAAGGATTGCTTCTACGAGCTCCTCGACAAAACCTATGAGCGACTACCGAAGTACGATGTTAAAATCGTGCTGGGAGATTTTAACGCAAAGGTAGGAAGAGAAGACATCTTTAGAAATATTGTCGGAAAACATAGCCTACACGACAACACGTCTGGTAACGGACTTAGGCTAATTGAATTCGCTACGGAACGAAATGCCACTATAGCCAGCACACGGTTTCCTCACCTCGATATCCATAAGGGGACATGGCGGTCTCCAGATCAACGAACGGTCAACCAAATTGATCACATTGCGATAGATAAGAGGCACGCATCCAGTATTTTGGATGTCCGAACATTCCGAGGAGCTAACATCGACTCGGATCACTACCTTGTAGCAGCCAAGGTAAGAATGCGGATATCCACCACGCCACAACAATCCAGAAATACTGTGAAAAAATTTAATGTCGGAAGACTGCAATCGCAAGAGACCGCCAAGACCTTCGCACAACGCGTATCCCTTAACCTCTCGATCAACACCATACCACCAGCATCGAATGTCGAAGAGCAATGGCAACGATGCCAACAGGCCATTAGATCAGCCGCAACTGATGTGCTAGGTTTCTCACGCCCACCAGCAAGAAACCCCTGGTTTGATGAGGAATGCCGACAGATGCTCGCAGCCAAGAACGAGGCCTACAAGGCTAAGCTGCAGGTGAAGACGAGAGCTGCCATTGAGCTCTATAGGCAAAGAAGAAGGGAAGAACATCGGCTTTTCAGCAAGAAGAAAAAAGAGCAAGAAAAGCGCGCGATCGAGGATATAGAGAGGTGCCACTCCAGGAACGATGTTCGCAAGTTTTACCAAAGTGTAAAACGTCAAAGCCAAGGATACAAGGCTCGAACAGAATCCTGTCGAGATGAACAAGGAAATATTGTAGTTGAGACACAGTCGATGCTGAGGATATGGAAGAACCACTTCTGCAGACTGTTAAACGGCGATGACGAACAACATTCCGCTGTCAGGCAGAACGAACCATTCAATATTGGCAACGACAGCGAAAACTGCCAACCACCCGACCTGAGTGAAGTGAGGATAGCAATATCTAAACTCAAGCTTAATAAGGCTGCCGGAAATGACGGCCTTCCCGCTGAGCTCTATAAGGCCGGCGGAGATGACTTGGTAAGTAACATCCACCAACTCATAAGCCAAATCTGGTCGGATGAAAATATGCCTGAAGAATGGAACCTCAGCATCGTTTGCCCGATCCACAAAAAAGGAGACCTTCTGAACTGCGCCAACTACAGAGGCATAAGTCTCCTCAACATCGCCTACAAGATCCTATCTGCCGTAATATGTGAACGCCTGAAACCGTTTACCAACAACCTGATTGGCCCTTATCAGTGTGGTTTTAGGCCAGGAAAGTCCACAACCGATCAAATTTTCACACTTCGGCAGATCCTGGAAAAAACTCAAGAAGTCCAAATCGATACCCACCACCTATTCATCGATTTCAAAGCCGCATATGACAGCATTTATAGAGACGAACTGTACAGAGCCATGTCTAGTTTTGGTATACCGCCCAAACTCGTCCGTTTGTGTAGGATGACGATAGAGAATTCTCGCTGCTCCATCAGGGTCGGAAACGACCTCACCGACACATTCGATACCAAAAAAGGATTTAGGCAAGGCGATGCGCTGTCATGTGACTTCTTTAATCTGATTCTTGAGAGAATTGTGCAAAACTCCAAAGCCAACACCAGAGGCACAATTTTCCAAAAGTCGGTGCAACTACTAGCATACGCTGACGATATTGACATCATTGGTAGGACTCAACGTGATGTCATAGCCACGTTTGCTAGTATAGAGAAGGAAGCGGCGAAAATGGGTTTAGCAGTAAATGAGGGTAAGACTAAGTATATGCTGTCATCACGAAAGGACTCACAACATCGACGAATTGGACAGAACGTCACCATTGACAGATATAACTTTGAGGTAGTACGGGACTTTGTCTACCTCGGCTCCGCTATTAGCTCTGACAACAACATCTCGTCAGAAATTAAACGAAGAATTACTCTTGCCAACCGCTGTTTCTTCGGGCTAAGAAGGCAATTTAGTAGTAAAGCCCTCACTCGAACTACTAAGGAGACCCTATATAAGACCCTGATCATCCCAGTCCTGCTCTACGGCGCTGAAGCATGGACCGTATCAAAAGCGGATGAAGAAATCCTTGGTAGATTCGAGAGGAAAATTCTTCGAAAAATCTTCGGTCCCGTTTGCGTTGACGGGCTATGGAGACGAAGATTCAACCAAGAACTATACGAGCTGTACAGCGACATGCCCCTGGTCAAAAAACTCCGCATTGGACGTTTAAGATGGCTAGGACATGTAGAACGAATGGACACCAATACTCCGGCTCGCAGAGTCTTCGATTCCCAGCCAGACGTCGGACGCAGTAGAGGAAGACCTCGCCTTAAGTGGCGCGCACAAGTGGAAACCGACCTCAACCAACTTGGAGTGCGCAACTGGAGGCAGTTAGCTAAGGACCGGGCTAATTGGAGAGGCATGTTGGTTGAGGCCCAGGTTCATTCCGGACTGTAGCGCCACTTAAGTAAGTAAGTAACAGCTGAGGTGAAAACCTTCCTCAAATGATAATAATTATTAAGTTCAAACCCTATCTTCTATATGAATGGCCATAAGTTTAGTAAATTTTTCTGTTGTTCAAAGGGACCGGTCTTTACCACTATAATACAAAATGATACAAAATATGTCAATAAATCGCAGTGTCAATGATCAGTAGACAAAAGTGCAATATTAAAAAAAAAACAACAACAAAATATTGGTCTAACCAATAAATCAAGCGAATAAGGTTGAATAACATCGACTTGTTAAAACTTTACCAGATCACACTCCACAGACCATCACTTGCATAGATTTCTTCGATCACAAGACGCACATAACGTTGTTGCTTGGTTTCGTCACCTCTATAGTGTTTCACTTTTCTTGAACAAAAGCCAACTGATTAACGATGAATAATTCATTCATTATATGACTTCATATTATAACAGCGGTATGCATAACCTTGCCCTTGATTTAACCGCATTTTTATCCGACACGATAGCACGGCAATTGGGTCGACAAATCGGTTCCTCCGAAACTTTGACAGATATTTTTTATAAATGTTAATTTGTCCCCACCACCCCAAAATAGGGGAATCAAAGACGATACACTTAAACACTCTACATTCTCAGGAGGTCTTTATTGTTGTGAGGCTGTAAGTAAATGACCTTGCGATGTTCGGCCCGTGAATTTTTACGCCGCCATAACACCATTTACCATTTTGCATTTGTTACGATTTTTTGAAAAGCTTATAAGTCTTCTAAATCGTCGAACGGAAAAAGTATATCAGCATGGAAATAAGGCTTCCTCAAGGATGTGTTTATAGTCCAACTATGTTTGCATTCTATATTGTGTGTTGTGTTACATTGTTACATACCTGAGATCTCAGAAATATGATAAATTGACAACCTGAGATCTCGGAAATATTATAGACATATATTGACAAACTATAGTTATATGTAATGCGGTACTTGAGAATCATTAGTATACCACTTGGCTAAGGTAGTTTTGTTTCTTCAGCGGCCCACTTAAGAGTAGAAGATTTCTTAAGCTACCTTGTTGTGATTTGATAACTTTAAGAACCGCAGGAACATATCAGAAGCTCGATGTGTACTTTTTAGTTTAAGAACATTAAAAAAATATATTTCAAAAAATTAACATTATAAAGATGCGAGAGAGTTATGTCGAAATATAAGCCCAATAGCAATAAATTAAAATCTTAAAATTTGGACTTTTAAATTACTTAAGGCCAATTGATTTTGGGTCGTAGGTTTGAATTTAAAATCATTACTTAGAATTTAGATCCGATTACAGATTTTTTAATAAATATTCTTCAATACTTAGAAATTCGGATTAGGTGGAAACATATGAGAAGGCTACAATCCACTGTGCGGATCGTTTAAGACCCTATCCCATCCCATCCTTAAAATTTATATCTCCAAATTGTGGGCTTTATGGTAATGAAATATAGAAATTGACGTTGTCACAATATATTGTTCGGACAAATTATCAAAATCTTTTATGGTTTGAAAAAGAACAACGTTTTCTATTGCATACACAATGGGGTTGGGTATACAAATGGATTTTGTAGGAAAACGCCCCCAAAAAGTGGGTGTGGGTTAAAATGATGTATAGACGAAATGTTCATATTATCATAGCCAATGATCTTGCATCGAAAGTTATTTCAAATATTTTAAAAATGTACCAAAAAACGTTTTTTATGAAAACGCCTCCAAAAAGTGGGCTTGGCAAAATGCGATTCTCTAAATATGTTGTTCAGACACTTTTTCAAAATTCCTTACGGTTTGGCCAAAAACTACGTTTTTCATAAAAGGGGGAGTGGCAGTGGACGGATTTCTCTTTACACTTGTTCTGCTGGGAACTTGGTACAGAGCACGTGTACCGAATTTCATAATTCTAGCTCAAAATTTAAGGCTAAATCGACTCAGCTAGCGATTCTCAGTCGATCCATATACTTTGAGGTATATTTATCTAAATTATTTCTCTATGTTACAAACTATGTATCAAAACTTATATACTCCTATGGGATAGGGTATAAAAAGGTGACGGTGCTCGTTAATAATCTCAGTAGATTTAAATCTTCTGGAAATATTGAAGAAGACAACCTACTCCATATTCATGTTTTCTGGTTAAGAAGCTATCTTCTAAATTTTTTATAGCTTTAAACAATATGGATTTGTAGAAGAATCCGGACTAGTATTTCTATTAAACAGACATTCCCTCAGATACAGCTGTATATTTCGTCAGAAAAATGTATAGTGGAGGTATCGGTAAAGGCGATCAAGGCATTCAACATTCCAATGAAAGTATTTGTCTACAAATTGATTGCTTACCTCGAATCGACCAAGTACGCTCAAGCAACCTCCCGGATGTGCGAGTTGTTTTCAACTCTTGGCGACTGTGAAGATATTAGCTAAATCTGTTAAAGAAAATCCAATTTGCAAGCTTTGAAAAATTCAAAGCAACTAGCGCTACCTATTTATTTCGCTATTATATTCTCGCTGCTCCATCAGGGTCGGAAACGATCTCACCGACATATTCGATACCAAAAAAATGACTTCTTTGATTTGATTCTTGAGAGGATTTTGCAAAACTCCCGAGCCAACACCAGAGGTACAATTTTCCAAAAATCTGGGAACAAACGCCGACGAAATTAACATCATTGATAGGACTCAACGTGATGTATAAAGAAGGAAGCGGCAAAAATGGGTTTAGCAGTAAATAAGGGTAAGACTAAATATATGCTGTCAACACGAAAGGACACACAACATCGACGAATTGGACAGAACGTCACCATTGACAGATATAACTTTGAGGTATAACAGGACTTTGTCTACCTCAGCTCCGCTATTAACTTTGACAACAACATCTCGTCAGAAATTATATAAAGAATTACTCTTACCAATGAAGATATCCTTGGTCGATTCGAGAGGAAAATTCTTCGGTCCCGTTTGCGTTGCCGGGCTATGGGGACGAAGATTCAACCACGAACTATACGCGCTGTACAGCGATATACAGCTGGTCAAAAAACTCCGCATTGGACGTTTAAGATGGCTACATGTAGAACGAATGGACACCAATACTCCGGCTCGCAGAGTCGTCGATTCCCACCCAGACGTCGGACGTAGTAGAGGAAGACCTCGCCTTAAGTGGCGGTAACAAGTAGACACCGACCTCAACCAACTTGGAGTGCGAAACTGGAGGCAGTTAGCTAAGGACCGGGCTAATTGGAGAGGCATGTTGGTTGAGGACTAGGTTCATTCCGGACTGTAGCCCCACTTAAGTAAGTAAGCACTACCTATTGAAGAATCTGTTGGTTGCTGGATCCAACGAAGGCAAAGGCTAACAGCTATGACAGGCATAATCAAGTAATTGCATTTGTCAACTTCAACTCTTTCTATTTTAAGTTTTGCTGCTTTACGTCGAAGTTAAGCTCAGTTGACATTCGCTTGCATTGCGATGTTACAACTTGGGTTACTTAAATATTTCGTAATTTATTTTATGAATGTATAACAGTACCCAAAAGATCTAAGCTTTCTTACAAGGGTACTATGCCTCATTCTATTGAAAGCTTTTGAGTTATTCTGAACACCAATTCCATATTCACCAGAGATTTCTGATCAATGCAAGTGCAAGATTATACCGATTCTTGTTCGTGCTTCGAATGAAATATTTTTAGCTAGCTAACACAAATGAGTTTTAGATACGTTTTAGTGAGAAGACAGCATTTATAAATAAACAATGGAAGGACAGGAATCGTTTTATTTATTGCCACTGGAATGATTTCAGATACGGCACGAGTATTTGGTATTAAAACAACACTCCTTAGCGCTAATCCTTTTTCGTTTCGTACGAATGAACCGACACTACAGAAAAATATTCAGAGAAGCTTAGTAAAATCATTTCTATTCGTGTGACACCCTCAAGCTCATGTTTTAGCCACATATCCCGGCCATAAGTTTCCTGCCTCCAGTTGGGGACTTCAAGTTAGTTGAGTTCTTCCTCTACTGCGTCCGATACGTCTGGCTGGGAATCGATGACTCTGCGAGCCGGAGTATTGGCGTCCATTCGCTCTACATGGCCTAGCCATCTTAAACGTCTAATCCGGAGTATTTTTACCAGGTCAATGTCGCCATACAGTTCGTAAAGTTATTGATTGAAGTCTTGGTCTTCAGCATGCCTAAGTAAATGAAACAGAGGATTTTCCGAAGAATTATAGGCCAAAGGATTTTTTCATTCTCTTTTGATACGGTCCAAGCTTCAGCTTCGAAGAGGATTAGTTCGAGTGAGGTATTTACAAATAAATTGTCTTTTTAGTCCGAAAAAACAGCGGTTGGTAAGGACTTTAAATCATATAAATAGAAAATGGTCTAATTTTAAACCAAACAAGTCGCAAATAGTTTTAATATCAAACAAAACTTTCAGCATGAATGTCCTTACAGACACATGCATTACTGAAAACAAAAATAAAATGGTAGAATATGATACTAGTCTTCATTTCGTAACAGTTCGTAACTTGTATGGCTATACAAACACACAATTATGGTTGATGCTCATATTTATGAATTCCTTCGCAAAGTATGGGTATAAGCCTCTTGAATTCCAATCAAAATTTAACAGTTGTACCTGCTTATAAATACGATTTTAGCATTCTGGGCTAAAGATCACCCTCAGTGCAAAAATAATTTTAACAAGAAAATGATGACATGGCAACTCCGGCCCCTACTGTTAATCCACAGATAATAAGTTTACATTTATTCCTGTGCAATCATGATCGTTGATCATGCTCATAGTATACATGATCGTGAAATTCAAAATGATCGGAAAAAGACTAGCACTCGGGAAAATTGCAAAGAAATTTGCCCTTTGATTGAGCATTTCCTTGATATTGTGGGATTGGTCGAACCACTTACAAGTTGTTGATTGTATTGAGTGAGATTGCCGCAATGGTGCATTATTTGCTAGTTTCTAGACATATGTCAACACGGCCCGGCCGGCGTAATGGCATCCAGACTAGGTATTGGCATAGGATGGAATGCAACAATGCAGTAAGATCTTGCTTTGCACATGCGCATGATGCACCGTCTTATGTTTGATTGGGAAATCGTGGGAACGATTAGGAATACGTTAATGTGGTTTTGTAATTTGATTGTTATTACTTTTTTGAAATATGTTTAACTAGTGCGAATACCTAGAGTTAGAGTCTACAGTCTATAGGGAGAGTGAAGGCGTGCAGGCGATGCACGTTTTCAGATGCAATCACGAGCTCGTTCGGAATGGAACCCAATACCGTTTGTCGCAATGTTTTGCCTTCGCTTTTTTGTTTTACAACATATTTTCCAGGGAAGTATCTAGATAGGTAGGTACATATATATAATTATTGCAGCGAATAATGAAAGGAAATATTAATGTTTGCTCATCATTTTTCCCGTACATATATGTATAGGTTTCTTTCTTGGATTTGATTGTTTTTTTGTATGGGGATTTCTTTAAGCACTATTTATATGCACGTCCTCAATTTTAGTTGGGAAATTGCCCATGCCTTGTAAAGAACCAAGTACATTAACTAACCTTGCCGGAATCAATTAACATTTCCTAATTATGGTCGGGTTACACCGGATAATAGTCATTTGCTTTGAATTTTGACTAGACGCGGTGTTGTAGTAGCGGGCTATTTTATTGAGTGGAAGGTGACGGGTTTATTCACACCCAAAGTCCATAAAACTAAATTCAACAAAATAAAAATAATAAAAGTTAGGTAGTAGGTAAGTCTTGCTCACAGCTAACATCGTTTCTTTCTAACTCTTTCGATTAAAAACCTGCGCTACTCTGAATGCTATAAATTAGGACTTTTATAGCATTCATAGTAGCGCAGGTTTTTAATCGAAGAGCGCTTTGTGTGAGCGCAAATAATTAAAAAAACGCAGTTATTGATTCAATGCAAGAAGAAAAAGGCAGATACATAAAAATAGGTAAATCGGTTAGCATGATCCACAAAAAGGAGACCATCTTAATGACGTTGTTTGAGTTGCAAAAGTCTTGTCAACATCTGTCTGCCGTAGCAGGTGAAATTTTAAAGCCAATCACCAACAACTAGATCGGACCCTATCACAGTGGTTCTAGGAACGATCACAACCGATCAAATCTTCCCACTGCGGCAGATCCTTGAAAACCTCAAGAATCGATGCTGAATACATCTTCATTGTTTGTGCAGAATAAAAAAGCTAAATTCTCGATGTGCCACAAAGAGATCAGCAAACAACTGTGGAAGACTCTTAAGGTCAAATCTTTCATAAATCTGTGCATTAACCGAACAATGTGCGAGTATTTTTGAGCATAAGAAAGGAAGCGTTTGAAATGATTTTAGCAGTGAACGAGGATAAGGCCGAATATATACTGTCAGTAAGAAAATACATACAGGATCAGCATACGTCATATTCGGCTGCTTTAACTACAAGGTATGAATGGAGTCAAAAAAGGAGACCCTCTGAACTGCGCCAACTACAGAGGCATAAGTCTCCTCAACATCGCCTACAAGATCCTATCTGCCGTAATATGTGAACGCCTGAAACCGTTTACCAACAACCTGATCGGCCCTTATCAGTGTGGTTTTAGGCCAGGAAAGTCCACAATCGAATCTTCACACTTCGGCAGATCCTGGAAAAAACCCAAGAAGTCCAAATCGATACCCACCACCTATTCATCGATTTCAAAGCCGCATATGACAGCATTTATAGAGACGAACTGTACAGTGTAGGATGCGATAGAGAATTCTCGCTGCTCCATCAGGGTCGGAAACGACCTCACCGACACATTCGATACCAAAAAAGGGCTAATTGGAGAGGCATGTTGGTTGAGGCCCAGGTTCATTCCGGACTGTAGCGCCACTTAATCCAATCCAATGAATGGAGATTAACTACTCTACTTCTTGCTTTTCCTTCGGGCTAAGAAGGCAACTAACATTTTGCAATTGGGGCTTTTATCTATTAATTCGGTGGTATAGTGGTTTGCTCAGCGCGGGGTAAATGACCCAACTGCCAAAAGTAATAACACCCACGTTCTCTTTAATTGTCCCACCTCTTGCGAAAGTTCGAAAAACATTAAAGAGTACAAGTATCATGAGAGGCTTTTCGAATTTGTCGTTTGTGGAGTTTCCAATCTCTATGGCAAAAATATACCGCACACATAAATGGTAGAAGAAACTAGGTTTGAGGTCCTATATGTGCCAAATAGTTTTGCCCTGATCTATGACTGAATCTGAAATGGGAGGTGAGGAGTTTTAAACAATACAATTCATGAGTACCCTGAGCCACAGCGTAGATTTTGCGACTACTAACAGGACGAGTACGGATTTCTTCACATCTTTAGGGGGCACTCTTATAATCATGATAATTTCTGAGAATTGGTCCATTATTTTACCAAGTGGATCTTGGAAGGATTCCCAAATGTACTCTTTTTAACCAAACATTTAAAACAATAGGCTTCCTGTTCGAGCGCAAGTCCATGCAGCTCCTGAACAAGTCACTTGTCTAAAGGCCAAGTTTTGTTGTGTGCTTGCATATTAGACAGTGTCAAGTACTGAAGCCTTTTGACTATATATAGAGTTCATGAGTTTTGTTTAATTTACTACTACATAGTCGTGATAAGAAGGCAAAACCTGTGAAGTGAGATATAAATGCACTACTTGATGAAAGGTTGCCTTCTCAACCATTTACCAAGGTTGTTCTTTCTAGTGAACAGAACCAGTTTGATTTTGTGGGATTTGACTCTCTTGGAATGCTTTTGTAGTCCGTTTTTGAGTTCTCAAAGGGTTTTTAGATGCTTTACTGAGACTCCTGGATAAGTCATATATAACATCCCTCTGTTATCAGGTGAAATAAACGAATTTTAGGGCAAAAGACCCACAAACTTCCAGTCAAAGAAGACATACCGTAAGAAGAAGTTAGTGCCAAAAAAAGCTGAAAAACAGCAAGGCATAGCCGGCTCTTTTGAATTATCATCAGAAGTCTTCACCAAAATCTGAATGAATTCCCGATGACTGGAATATCAGATTTCCCATCTACAAGAAAGGTTGATCTATATCTTGCACCAACTAACGCTTATAATATCACATCCCACGCATTGTGTGGGGGTTGCAAAGCTTTCTCTAACGAATTTATCGCCACTTACCAACATGGCTTCCTCACCCTCCAAATTTTTCACTATTTGGCGGGCCAATTCCTGGAAAATGTCAACGAATCGAGACGCATTATCGTTTCATCGAATTTAAAGACCGGTATGATGGCATCCAACACCTCTATAACGCGATGAGGAAATTTCGGATTCCATCATTATATACATTGTGTCGTCTAACACTAGAACACATGTGTTGAACCGTTCTGTTTGGGAGCAGCTAATCTGAATATTTCCCAACATGTACCGGATTCTGCTAAGGAGACGTGCTCAATCGGACCCTAATGCTACCAGTCCTATATTACAGCAATGAGTGCTAGACAATAAGCAGGAAAGCGGAGCAAATATTAATCGAATAGAGGACAAGATACAATCGTAAGTTTTATAACCTGTACCAAGATTTGGATTGCTCAGCCACATTAAGCGAATGAACAATAATGCTCCATCCAAAAGAATCTTCGAATTCCACCCTTTAAGCTGGAGACGGTAAGGAAGACCGAACCTCCGGCTTAAAGATCAACGTTCGCGGATTCCAGATAGCTTGGACTGAACTATTAAAGAGAAATGAAGACTGGATTGTCTCAGGCAGAGTCCATCAACGGGTCAGGAGCACATTAAGTAGGTAAGTAATTGTTGTATAAATTTTTCTTTATGATGGTAAATTATATTTAATAAATCTAATAATAACAGCTGTCAAAATATCGACAATATTGCTTTCAAATCCTATTAGAAGGTCAATCATACAATTGGATTAGGTACGCCTTTAAAACCAAACCTGACACAGGTAACCAGCGTTAATCTCTCACTAAGCTATGTGCAATAAGTTCCGGAGCCAATAATCCCATTAAACTAATAAAAACGAACGTCTTACTACCATCGCGTGGACAAATGATGGGCCGTTCGTAACCTTGGAAGCACAACAAAAAAACCTACCTTCACACCGCCGCGCCGCGCGCGCCGGCCGCATATCACAGCGAAGGTCAGGCAATTAACAATCGACGCATCCGTTGCGCAAATAGCAGTGATTGGATTTATTAGCCTCCTCATTGCGTTTCTTTTGTTAGGATGGCTTCAAGTGTACACAAGCCACCATTAATTGTTTCCGCAACGGCCATTGAATGAATGCCCCTCAACATAATACGGATGTCTGCACGTGCATAGCTACAATTCCAAGAGTGGTAGTGTTTATTGTAATCAAAGCGTTGCACCACACTGCTAACGAATGGTATGGGATAAATGGAAAAGGGCCATTGCCTCGTTGGCCCTTAATTCAAATAATTTTCAAATTTTGTTGTTCTTTTACGCACTATTGCTCCTCGTCAAGGGCAAACCGCTTAAACGTTGGACGGGGGCCGTTGCAATTGGGAAAATGTGTGTATGTAAACACTTCGAAGGGCCAATTTCACATACCTAAGCGTGTATAAACCAAGTGTTAGCATTTGGCTTTGTCTAAGGTTAATGGGGCACTTCTGAGAGACAGCTTGCCTACTATGGCATTCCAAGTGCGAGTAGCGTGAGTGGTCATTCAAATGATTGTTTCTCACACTTGTGCGGGTGCTTTAATGTGAACGAGTGCTAATTATAGCCTTATTGGATTTTGCATACCTATTTTGTTTCAGTTTTACGATTCCGCTTTTCGACACTTTACTCTGGTTTTGCATATTCAAATGGCTAATTATGTGGGGTTATGTGGTAGACACGACTAAATAGAGTGTCATTGCATAAACATGAGCATAGAATTAAATGGATGGCTTAATAGTCATATTGATAGGGCCAATTTGACACCATACCGTGAAATGTGAAGTAGTGAATAATTTTTATTTTAAATGAATAATCATTCAGACTATTAGATATAGCCTGTGTCATATGATTACGAATCTGATGTTTTTTGTTTGTGCTATTATATAATTGTAACAATCTTAAAAATTAGATTGGTTTTTAGCAACAGAGTATTTGTAAACATATTATGAAAAAAATTATTCGAAAAACAAATTGCTTAAACATCTCTAACTGTACATACATGCAATTATATAATGCATAAATATTCATACAGCTTTTATTCAGAGTCGCACAAATCTTTTTTTATAAAACACTTTTATACAGATTATCTCATATAACGTACAAAATCAAGCTGAAATCTATTTGAATTAGCTGTTTTAACTAACAAAAACACAACCGTGTCAGATATGTCATCGATGGGTACATTTTGGAGCCTGAAACCTACAGTGACCTCTTTACAAAAAAAGGTAACAATTTATCAAAATATTGACAAAAAACAGATACATGCAATACTAGGATACTCTTTTTTCTCTGAGCTAATTTTCGTTGGTTCTTCAATGCTTTTTGTATTTTAACAAGTGTAGACATTGAGCGGCGTTAAATTGGCAATACCCAATGTTCTAACCATTGGAAACCTGGTATTCTGGTCTTATCCAACAAGATTTGACAAGAAAAGATTCACCCAAACACCTGAACACACAATTTGTTTCCTCATCATTGCCACTTCCGTTGAGTACAGAATCTTTTTTTTCGCTTGCGGATCAGTTGAAGATGGCGAAGATGGTTCTGGTTTTCGAGCTGTGAATAGTGCTGATATTGTTGAAAGTGTGATGTCCATAAGGTCTAATGCTGTTGGGCTAGATGAAATCAACCCATCGTTCCTAAAAATGATTTTACCAATAGCTCTACCATACATCGTATTCTTGTTTAATACAATTTTAATGTCGGGCGAGTTTCCAAATCAGTGGAAATTGGCAAAAGTTGTATCTATCCCTAAAAACGCGAAAGGTGATGAGTTTAGACAGATCTCAATTTTGGCCTTTTTATTGAAAATTTTTGAAAACAAATCAGTGCTTATCTAACTGCAAATAACATGCTCACTGTATCACATCATTGTTGAGTGTTACTGACGATATAACACAGGCGTTGGATATAGGAATGAAGTAACTTTTCTAGTCTTGCTTGATTTTTCAAAGGCTTTCGACACTGTCAACCATGTCAATTTATGTGAAAAGCTTATGCAGCAAAATAACTTTTCGTCATGCGCTGCTAAATTTCATTTTTTACCTACTTAACTAATAGAAGTAGGAGTGTCCTCTCACTAAGGCACTCACTCTCAGGCGGCAGCGGAGGAATTCCCTAGATGGAGTCAACGGTGGCGCCTACAGCTCCAGTTTGATCGAACTGGTAGTGAGATCCCTATATGAGCTGCTTCGACATATTTGAACACCAGGTCTATAGGGATTTCCAATACTGAGCCATAGTATTGGAAAAGAGTTGGTGGCGGAGGAGCCCTCAATGGGTCAACGGCAGCGATCACATCCCAAAATGGGCTACTGACATCGGTATTTTTTCCGGCCCGCTGTCCTATGGTCAAAACAAGGCCTGGCCCTCCAGGTTGGGGGTTGTGCTTTGGGTTAACTACCCATCCACGGAAAAAAAATATTGTAACGAAGCTACCAATAGCCTCGGAAAGGACCGATATTATTGTTGACGACCATGCTACACGAAAAAAGGACAACGACGTTCGTATCTGCACCTGGAATGTGAGAACATTAAACAGGAGAGGTGCAGGCGAACAACTAGCGGAAGCCCTTAACTGCTACAAAGCAGACATTACTGCCATCCAGGAAATACGATGGGATGGGCCGGGCAAAGAGAGGATGAAAAACTGTGACATCTACTACGGACCGTGTTATAGTGAGCAGAAACAGCGACTATTCGGATGCGGATTTGTTGTAAGTGCCAGAATTAGGCAAGAAGTCTTATGTTTTCAAGACATTAGCGAACGCATTGTAACAATCCGCTTCAAGGCCAAATTCGCTAACATTAGCCTTATATGCGCTCATGCTCCGACGGAGGAAAAAGATGATATAACTAAGGATTGCTTCTACGAGCTCCTCGACAATACCTATGAGCGACTACCAAAGTACGATGTTAAAATCGTGCTGGGAGATTTTAACGCAAATTTAGGAAGAGAAGACATCTTTAGCAGTACTGTCGGAAAATATAGCCTACACGACAACACGTCTGGTAACGGACTTAGGCTAATTGACTTCGCTACGGAACGAAATGCCACTATAGCCAGCACACGGTTTCCTCACCTCGATATCCACAAGGGGACATGGCGGTCTCCAGATCAACGAACAGTCAACTAAATTGATCACATTGCGATAGACAAGAGGCACGCATCCAGTATTTTGGATGTCCGAACATTTCGAGGGGCCAACATCGATTCGGACCACTACCTTGTTGTAGCCAAGGTAAGGATGAGGATATCCACCACGCCACAAAAAAACAGAAATACTGTGAAAAAATTCAATGTCAAAAGACTGCAATCGCCAGAGACCGTCAAAACCTTCGCGCAACGCGTATCCCTTAACCTCTCAACTCACAACATACCACCAGCATCTAATATCGAAAAAAATGGCAACGATGCCAACAAGCCATTAGATCAGCCGCAACTGATGTGCTAGGTTTATCGCGGCCACCAGCAAGAAACCCCTGGTTTGATGAAGAATGCCGACAGATGCTCGCAGCCAAGAACGAGGCCTACAAGGCTAAGCTGCAGGTGAAGACGAGAGCTGCCATTGAGCTCTATAGGCAAAGAAGAAGGGAAGAACATAGGCTTTTCAGAAAGAAGAAAAAAGAGCAAGAAAAGCGCGCGATCGAGGATATACAGAGGTGCCACTCCAGGAACGATGTTCGCAAGTTTTACCAAAGTGTAAAACTGCCTAGCTATATCTAAACTCAAGCTTAATAAGGCCGCCGGAAATGACGGCCTTCCCGCTGAGCTTTATAAAGCTGGCGGAGATGATTAGGTAAGCAACATCCACCAACTCATAAGATAAATCTGGTCGGTTGAAAGCATGCCTGAAGAATGGAACCTCAGCATCGTTTGTCCGATCCACAAAAAAGGAGACCCTCTGAACTGCGCCAACTACAGAGGCATAAGTCTCCTCAACATCGCCTACAAGATCCTATCTGCCGTAATATGTGAACGCCTGAAACAGTTTACCAACAACCTGATCTGCCCTTATCAGTGTGGTTTTAGGCCAGGAAAGTCCACAATCGGTCAAATCTTCACACTTCGGCAGATCCTATAAAAAACCCACGTTTGCTAGAATAGAGAAGGAAGCGGCGAAAATGGGTTTAGCAGTAAATGAGGGTAAGACTAAGTATATGCTGTCAACACGAAAGGACACACAACACCGACGAATTGGACAGAACGTCACCATTGACAGATATAACTTTGAGGTAGTACGGGACTTTGTCTACCTCGGCTCAGCTATTAACTCTGACAACAACATCTCGTCAGAAATCAAACGAAGAATTACTCTTGCCAATCGCTGTTTCTTCGGGCTAAGAAGGCAATTTAGTAATAAAGCCCTCACTCGAACTACTAAGGAGATCCTATATAAGACCCTGATCATCCCAGTCCTGCTCTACGGCGCTGAAGCATGGACCGTATCAAAAGCGGAAGAAGAAATCCTTGGTCGATTCGAGAGAAAAATTCTTCGGAAAATCTTCGTTCCCGTTTGCGTTGACGGGCTATGGAGACGAAGATTCAACCACGAACTATACGAGCTGTACAGCGACATACCCCTAGTCAAAAAACTCCGAATTGGACGTTTAATATGGCTAGGACATGTAGAAAGAATGGACACCAATACTCCGGCTCGCAGAGTCTTCGATTCCCAGCCAGACGTCGGACGCAGTAGGGGAAGACCTCGCCTTAAGTGGCGCGGACAAGTAGAAACCGACCTCAACCAACTTGGAGTGCGCAACTGGAGGCAGTTAGCTAAGGACCGGGCTAATTGGAGAGGCATGTTGGTTGAGGCCCAGGTTCATCCCGGACTGTAGCGCCACTTAAGTAAGTAAGTAAGTAAGTAAGTAACTAATAGAAAACAGGCTGTTATAGTTGGTGACAAGTTTTCCAATTTTCTACCTTATGCTACCGGTGTCCCACGAGGTTCCATACTTGGCCCTCTATTGTTTTTGATGTACGTTAATGAGCTTCCATCTAAAATGATGAATTGTTCTTTGCATATGTATGCTGATGACGTACAATTGTACTTCAGCTGTCGTCTTGGGCTTATTGATCATGGTGCCTTATGTGTCAACGAAGATTTGGAGAAAATAGTACATTGGTCCAATCTGAATGGCCTTATTTCAAACCCCAGGAAGTCTAAATGTCTGGTCATTTCAAGAAATAATTTAGATCTCTCTTACTTGCCTTCGATCGTGTTGAGCAATGCTCCCATCGAATATGTTGAAACAGAAGAAAATCTTGGGGTGGGTTTCAATCGTTATCTGGACTTGGGATAACCATATCAATACACTCGTTTGCAAAGTATATGGTGTGTTACGTACCTTGTGGGTAACTCAATCGATTACGCCTGTTAAGGTACGTTTATTACTTGCAAGGCAGCGTCATCTCGCACTGCTTCTTCGGTCGGCCAAGCAGTTACCGTGAATGGTGTTCGCTATAGCGAGATGATAACGGACTTCTTGTGGCCAGAAATTGAGGATATGGAACTGAACGATATATGCTTCCAACAGGATGTTGCCACTTGCCACACAGCCAACGAAACAATCATGTGATTTGACACCGTTGGACTTTTTTCTTTGGGGATATTCAAAAGAAAAAGTGTACGTCAATAAGCCAAGAACAATTCAACAGCTTAAGTCATTGAAAATATGGACCATCGGATAGAGGTATTCTACCAAAGTCGTGGCTAGTATTTGGCCAATATTTTGTTTCACACATAATTATTGTCATAGATCCCTCTATCATAATAAAAAATACTTAGATAATTCTCTGAAAACGTTTTGTTTTATTTACAATTAACATCGTACGTTTTCGTTGGACCACCCTTTATTAGCGGACTTTGAGATCACCGAACAAACAGACGATTATGCGGATTTCGATAGACAAAATAGCCAGAAGTCAAAACGTTCCGAGCAGATAACATCGACTCAAGCGATTTTCGAGTTCTACCCTTTTCCAACTCACGACAACAACTGCGAAATACTGTTATAAATTACCACGTCGAAGGAATACAATCAAAATAGATCTTTGCAGAATGCATATCTGTTAATCTCATTATTAATACCATTTGGAGATCAATGGGTTTATGAAGAATGGTGTGTATTAACTCACCACATTTAGGTCCTTACAATCTCATTGTCAAACCCATAAGTGGAAATTAATTCAGATACTTCATTCTTACTCGATGAATCATTCCATCTAGATATCCGCAGAAATATGTAAAAATAAGTTAGTTAGTTTTTGGAAAGCTTCTGAACAGCTTCCAAGTGTTCTGATCCTCAAGTGACAAAGACTCGGACAATGGCAAGTGTCCTCGTCAGTCTTCTCGTCACTGCAGTTCTATAGATATGGTGTCTGGAGATTTATTTTCAATTTATGGTTCGTAGGGGGTGAGTCTTCGATGTCGACAGTAATGCTGTTTTGTAATGCAATACTACCAAAATTAATGGCGAAGATATATGGTAACCATGTCAACATGTAACTAGATCGGCAAACACTGATTAAAAAGTTGATATTGAGTTATGTAAGAAAACAAGCAGTGAAGAACTTCGATTTCAATAGAAAAAGAAAGAACAATAAAATCGTGCGATTGTAGGTATAGACTTATAGAGACGTGTCATTCCAGGAAGTGAACAAGAAAAGCTCGACTCACTGTCAATAATGAGAATACGGAAGAAGCACTGGCAATATCCCGCTGGCAGGAACATCAAAGCCTAATAAGGCTCTGTGAAATGATGACTTTCTTGTCAATCTATATGAAGAAGGTGTGGTAGAGGTGATGGGAGGCTACCGGAACCATTCAGTAACTTAATAGCAAAATTTGGTCGGTTGAAAGTGTTATAAATAATACTATCAGTTGCTAAGAGAGAGAATAATAACTTTACTGTAGCATAAGAGTACATGAGATAAACATGATATATTAGGATTAGTACAAGTATCAAAAATGTTCATATATACATGACAGAAAGTATGCTTAAAGAATGCACTTCAGCATCGTTTTACTGATACACAAAGAAGGGGATCCTACTAATCGCTTCCTATCTGCCGTAGTAATTGAACGCGTGAAACCATTCACTAACAACTTAATCATCCACTTAAATACATCAAATCATTTTACTTCGTCAGATGCTTCACTGAACCCAAAATGTCTAAATAATACCCACCACCAATATTTGGTATAAGTCCATCGTCTACGCAGTATAAAGACGAAGAATGATCTTAGCTCCATGAAGGTAAGCAACGATCTTTCCGGAATAATCGGTACCAAAAAGGATTTAGATCAGGTGATGCAATTTTTCCAACTTAGACAAACTTCTATAAATCTGCGCAAATGATAATGACATTGACATATTTATTGAACTCAACGAAATGTTACCACATCAAAGAATGTGAGTAAATAAATATACTCAAGATCAAGACCATAAAGTCGGCATCGAACTTGCAGAAATATTCAAATTTCGTTAAGAATTTTATGATGATCTTCAACCCGATTTATGGATCTCCCGCATAAGTGCCCCCAAGCAATGCGACAGCGGGCATTTAAACTTGTATCATTCAACTTTTATTGAAAGTATTTAAATGAAAAGAGAAGAAGCTACCTGTATCACACCCTGCCATAGTCCTTTCAAGGACATATCTATTATTTATCTATATATTTATTATGAAATATTAATTCTATCGAATTCCGCTGAAGTGTATTTTTTGTTTCTTAATTTATCGCGTAGGATGATTTAATTTGAATTGTAATCAATGATGTTGTTTAACTAATTTATTGTTTTTATCTTACGATTATGTTAATTCGAAAAACGTGTTGTCAGTTGTGGGCTTTTGAAAGTACCTAGTTCGTCTGGTATACAGGTAGATATAAAAGATAGAACAAAAATTATTTTTTTATATTACTTCTTGTGTTTGTACACACACTACCTACACAAAACTTCAATTTTTATGCCGTCATAATGTCATTGACAATTAACAAACAAATGGTATAACAGATCTTTCAGCTTATTGACGTTTATGATTTACGTCAATTATCGAATCAACATTTTTTATTGAACTTGACTCGTCACTGTCAAGTGCCTATAGGTATATGTAGACAGAACCCGTTTGAATGGGACTATGAATAGATTATGTGTTGAAACGTCATGAACGTCATTATCATTATTAAAGAATTTCCTATGTACGTTGCTTCAAATAAAAAGATGAAGTTTGAAATTAAACTGAATGGAAAACACATGCTTTGTTAGGTAGTCTGACGTTTAATTACTTACCATAAAAATATTTAGCTTCAATCTAGTGCAGGCAGTTGGAATATGTATACTTTTTGCAAAGTGTCTGTTAAGTTCCTTTTGAGAATTAGTGTTTCCTCCTAATCCACATTAGATACCTAGAATGATAGACGAATTTAAATTTTGTTGAGTTATTGAAATGCGTTTTAAGAAAGTTAGTAAATTTGTTAACCCCACATTTGTTATAGACCTGGTGGGCCTTGTATAACCCTTTTGGAAAGTGACATATATTTTCAAATGGAGTTGAATGCAAACGATCATTCAGATTTCGACAGACAGTATTTTGAAAGTCAAAACTTTCCGAGCAGATAACACCGACTCAAGCGATTTTCTGGTTATACCCTTTCCAACTCACGACACAACTGCGAAATACTGTTATAAAATACCACGTCGAAGGAATACAAGCAGAATAGATCTTTGCAATATTAATACCATATGCAGATCAACGGGTTTGTGAAGAAGGGTGTCCACTAACCCACCACATTTATTCAGTTTTGAGCTGTGGTTCTTGGATTATAACACAGAGGTGTTTTTGGCAATAAAGGCTTATAACTAGAGGTACCTTACCTACAACTCGAAATTCTCAAAAATGATTCGAACGACTATTACACTAAACACGCCAATGATTTAAACAAAACTATATACCCGAGTTTTTCTTTAAAAAGGGTTATAACTGACTTTTTCATTTGGTCCAAATTTTGAATATCTTCTATTTCCGACAAACTTCAAGGTGCAGAGTACCATCATGTTATAGTCCAAATTAATTTCCATTTTGTTCGATATGAAAAATAAATTGAGCGGAATGTTTATTTGCGGTGTAAAATTTATGCCATTAGGTTGAAACATTGCACAACTCCGGAGGTTATGCACATTTGCGTTCTTTTCATATCCTATCCCAAAAAGGTATTTTAGTTTTGACATTTAGTTTTTAACATAGAAAAATAATTTTGACAGATATGTCTTAAAGTGTATGGATGCAATCGCTAGCTGAGTCGATCTAGTCATGCTGTATGTCCGTTCATCTGTCTTTCACCGATTTTTGGGTATTACATTTTGAGCTAGAGTGATGAAATTTGGTATATATACTCTCTGTCGGACGAAGCAGAACAAGTGTAAACAATTTTAAAATCCGTCAATTGCCAAAAATTTAGTCAAACTTTGTTTTTGGCCAAACGGTCAAGAATTTTGAAAAAGTGTCTAAAAAGCATATTCAGTATCTATATTTCGTCCATATAAAGCTTCTTTTGGGGTGTTTTCTAAAAAAAAAACATTTTTCGGTACAATTTTAGGAAAACTCGAAAAAACGTTCGATGAAAATATTTTAAGAATAATACTATTTTCGTCTATAGATCATTTTAACTCACGCCCACTTTTTGGGGGTGTTAATCAAGAAAAACGATTTGTAAAGCCTATCATAAATGATTTAGATAAACTATCTCAACAAGATTCATTCAGTTTTTAGAAACCCCACTTTTTGGGGACATTTATTAGTAGGATAGGATGTTATAGGGTATTCAACGATTCGCACAGCGGATTGTAGCCTTCTCATATGTTTTTTCTTTTGATTGTTTGAAGTAGATTTCTAACCATACACGAACTTGCCGAATTGCCCTAGAGGATGTTTCCTTCTTTATGGATTTTGACTCTAAATAAGGCAATGACTTCAATAGCGAGTGATGACAGATCATAACTTATGGGATAAGAACTCTAGTTTTATATGAGTCTGTTCATTGCTTTGCAATAAACATCAGCTGGAAAAAAATTCTTAGTAACTGACAGCCTATACAGGATCTGACTGATATCCCTATAGCTCAGATCATCCGCTTTAAAAAAAGATCAATTTGGAGCAATTATATTTTAAGGACATCCCTAGCCACCTAATGACTACCCCTACTCCAAAATACCCATCTTGTACTGCGTATACGCAATACGTAATGAATCCAAGGGGCGCTGCGGTTATGTCAATCAGGAGCCTAGTTCTGGAAAATGGCTATGGAGCGTTTCACTCGCGAGTCGTGCGTACGAGAATATTACAAATAGGATATTTCGGCGACATTTTCGCCGATTCTGCAATATTCAATGTTTTCACCACTTAGCCCGTGTGCCAATTGCGTTAAAATGGGGGTTAATTTTATCCATCGACTAATTTTTGACATTTTTGACAAATTTGGCTTTTTACTGTGTCAGTTGGATTAAATGGGATATTATTTTAATGCTATTTTCAATAATTTCCCAAAAGAACTTGAACAAAATTCCTTTCTATATATTTTCTTGCAATAAAAAAAACCTAATAGACTTTAGAGATATCTTACATAAAACCTTAATTATTAATTATTGACATTAAAACATAATTGTTGTACAATTTGTGTTCATGATTAAGGATATCCATTTTTTGTTTAACATATTTCACATACAAAATATACCGAAGCAAATGTAGTTATAACATTTTTGTAACCATCCATTTTCAAAAACCCAACTTTAGTTTATGTTACAACTTTGTTTATATTTTCTGATATAAAATACACATTATTTGTTTTTTATTTAATAATCTGAACGAAGTGCTATTTTCCTAAGCATGTGAACACTGGTGTGCTTTCAATCACTCTCACTCCTCAGTAGGTATACCAAATGTCAAAAATTACCCGCTGGATAAATTTTAGCGAGCTATTGAGTAGGTTAAAATTTTGAAGTCTCTATTCACCACATTAATGTCAAAAATTATCCACTGGCTTAAATTTTAACGCAATTGGCTCACGGCCTTAAATTATGCGCCAAACATACCTATCAGTCGAATATGGGTAAAAAGGTTTAAATAGACCGGTTGACCACTGAAAAACCAGAATCCAGGAGACCAAGATCATCTCGAACGATAGAAGCCCATTTTCACCTTAAAAGTGGAATACTGGAGTACTGGAATACAACTAATCCGAATCGTAAGCATCAGCAACCCCTTCATTCACCTAAAGAGCTGCTATGTAGGCACAAGGAATTATCAATGCTTATTTTTGAAATGAAAAGGAGACCTGAAGTTACAGTGAATTCAGAGCTGCTATCAGATATCCCAGCAGCACAATTTCACACAATAATACTAGGATACGGAATACATACAGAACCTAGGTTTCATGGGCCGTTAATGCCAGATATTTCATTTAATTTTGATGTCTAAGTCCCTAATTCAAACAAGTTTGTCTTCAAACTAACCAATATCATTCCGGGACTGCATCCTAGGCAGGGATATTCCTAGACGGAGCATTACCAAAGGGTATAGAACTACATAGAGTACGCACCACAGCTCAAAAATTTGTAGCCGTTTCAGACGCGGGCGGTAAGTGCGAAGGGGAATTTTTGTCGTTCCTATGCATCGCCTATGCTGTTTTTTGATGCTGGGGCAGCAATGTGATCACTGTGGTATCGATATCAGTACCACAGATTGTAAATGTTCGTTGTATGAGATGCGCACTATATGTAGTTATATACTCTTTGGCATTACCTACAACGATTTCTTTAGAAACGGTAGAGATGAAGTTAAGAGAGCCAAAAGTCTCTTTCCTACATGTAAAGAATTCATAACGCTTTTATTTATAGATATTTTGTAGTAAATTTTTTTGTTTTAGACATAAGGCTCAGTCGCGCTATAGTTAGTGCGATGAACTGCCGCGCAGAAGGTCTGGGTTCGATTCCCAGCCGTAGCAACAACAAAATTATTTTTCACTGGCCCTCCTATCGTTATGATCTAACAAATCACCCGAGTAGTATAAACTGTCAACAATAGCTTATCTCAACTTAGCCGTTCAGATGTTAAATTATTTTTTTAGGAATTAGCCAGTCAATTATTTGTACTCAACGTGCCTGCCGGCAATTTTATGGCGTTAAAAATATTGCAACAGCACCGACTATTTGCGCTGTGGTGGTCAAATTTTAGCAGTATGGGAACGTTGGAGATGTAAGGCTTCCGGGCAGGTCTTGGTTTGGACGTTGTTAAGGTAAGTGTTGCAACCGATTCTGGAACATCGACATCGACGTTCAACATATTTAGCATAACGCTTAGCACGATTCATTTGCTTTTGAGAAAATTTTCTGCACCTGTAATCTTACAAGATCCGATTGGTCCAACAACTCAATCTCTGGGTCCAACAACTGGAGTACGGCATAATTGTCCTAAATAGCGCCGAAAATGACGATGAATTTTTGAAAAATGTTATGATGACCGACGAGGCATCTGAGCGGGTTTGTGAACAAGCAAAATTGCAGGTTTTGGGCACATAGAATCCCAAAAATTTCCATCAGCGTTTCTTAAACTCACTTGTTACTCTTTGGTGTCGAATAACCTAGCGGAAGATTTATGGGCCCTATTTCTTTGAAAATGATGCAAGTGCCATCGTAACGGTCAATGGGTGTCGCTACAGAACAATGCTTCAGGACTTGCTTTTTCCACTTGTAGTTTTATTGGAAATCGATATAAAGCCTTTTAGTGATATAACCTACTTTAAAAGACCTTGATATATCTAAATCAATAATTCGCTTTTACTCTACTCAAAACCGAAAAAGAACAATTTGCACAAGATTTCATCATTCGATTCACTTTCAAAAAAATAACTCGTTTGCCAATACCATGGGAACTTCCACAAAACGTCATCCGAGTTCTTTTCACTTTCATTCTCCAGCACACTTTCATTATTATATCTCGTTGTTGTAGACAATGAACTTGAATACATGATTCAATTTACCAACACGTCATCGATGACATTTTCTCGTCATATATCATGCGCAAACACAAACTCAACTCAACACACTTACCAGTGACTTTAACTTACGTAACATGCCACCGACCGCCACAGCACTGTACCTACAATAACAACATCCGTGTCCTATAAAAGTTGCTGGCCCATCACACAAAAGAGATACAAATCTGAGTAACAACGAAGTAAACAAAATTGCAACATAACGCTTTGTACTCACTGTACTTACGATTAACAGTTAACCTAAAAAAATTATTCCTACGTAAGCCAGAAATGTACTGCATCTGTCAAGATGTCCTACTGGGGTAAAGCTTTGTTCCAACAAAACAATCCCAGTTTGAGTAAACGCGGCACGTTGAACACTCGCAGATACACCATCCAGATACAGGTGTGGTTAACCATTTGTGCGTTGTCAGTACAGGTCGGCTTACACCAAACAGAAAAAGTAAATAAATTAAAAAAGCCCAACCGGTTGGATCTAAGTACTTGCAGATAGATATACGAGCACTCGTACTAAAGGCAGCAAATACGAACTTTCTTCTGATAAACATTTTTGTTTGTTTGCTTGATCCCACCAGTCGGTCGCGTAACTTTAAGTATCTGTGTATCTTTTTGTGCAATAAATTTTGGTAAAGAAAAATTGTATATTCCATTGATAAATTCAGGTCAACCGTGTACAGTTTGCGGCTGAGTGACAAAAAAAATGCAACCGATTGCAAACACACATAATCGTGGACTTTAAGAGAAAAATGTGAGATGCGCTGCAATTTCATTATCACCGAGACAGAATTGCCTTGTCGTGCCACCCAGCACGTATGGAGAGGGGGATTTTTCTGACATATTCAAATTGTTTTTCTTTCTCCAGTGTTTCAGGAGATTGGCGGCACCGGGTGGTAGGTATAGTGAAAGCGAAAGTTGTGAAATTGCGAAAAAATCATAAGTGATTAGGTTTTTTGTTTTTTAAACAAAAAACCGTATACACACTTGTACTGCTTGTTCGATATTGGTTGTAATAGCAAGGAGTCGTCGGACGGTAGTATACATAGTCTGATGACGCGTTACTGAGGGAGGGTATGGTATTTTTTTTCGGATTTTCTCTGAAATCTATGAGGTGCCGCTTGTGAAACGTGTACAAGCCTTTTTTATCACAACAGGAAGAAACGTGCTTGGTTTAGGTAACCTCAAGACAGGTGACATGCATGATATTGGATATGTTGAACATATGATGTAGGAATGTAGGTATCTAGCTTAATTGCTTTTGAATCAATAATAACCTAAAGATATGGATATCTTCGGAACCAATATGGCTTCCACCCTATCAGATCAGAGCATATAGACCAATTTTTTGAACCTAGACAAACTGCAGTAAAGACCAAACGAATTTTCAGTCGCGACTCATTATCTTTTCAACGACTCTAAGACCACATGGAACGGACTCGGAATCCCAAAAAAATTGATCAAAATTCTAAGAAAAACAGTCAAAAACAAAGAAAAAACATATGCGAAGGCTACAATCCGCTGTGCATATAATTAAATACCCTCTCCCATCCCATCTTTAAAATTAATACCCCCGAAATGTGTGGGACGTTGTCACAACATATTGTTCAGACAGTTTTTCTAAATCTTTTATGGTTCGACAAAAAACAACGTTTCTCTCCTGCATATGCTATGGGTAGGGTATACAAATGTTTATATTATCATAACCAATGATCTTGCATTAAACGTTTTTTCGAATATTTTAAAAAATGTGACGAAAAACGTTTTTTTTTTTTACTAAAAACGCCCCCAAAAAGTTGGTGTGGCAAAAACTTTATACAGACGAAATATAGATTTCAGGCTCAGGCCGCCCTAGCTTTTCGCACAACCATTGTGTGGGGATTTATGCTGAGTTAAGATATTCTTTTATTACAATTGCTACTATCGGACGATTTATCTGTTCCTCGAGAGAACAGAGATAATCCAACCCAGACCTTATATTTCTACTCTGCAGGGCATAACACATAACTTCGGCCCAGCTGAGTCCTGCAATGCGCCATGTGATTTGGTAACTGCTGGAATGATTTTTTTCAAATATACACAGGTTCTCGAAAAGGAACAATCTGTCCAACTAATTTGCTGACGAAATCGAAATAATTTGTTGCTTACAGTGTGTCGCTGAGAGGGTCTGACCAAGTATATGTTATTAAAAAACAAAGCAATGTCGACCCACAGCTTTGGACAGAATTAATATCACTATTGCTAAAATCTACTTTGAGGGTGCAACTGAGTTCATCTACCTAGGAGTCAACATCAACAATACTTAATAATTCGATGAGAATTGATCCTGATTCTACTTTGGTTTGGCGAAAGAAATATGGTCAAAAGTCCCAGTTTTTCCTAACGGCCAGCGGCGCGGCGCATAATGCTGTACAATAAGCAGAAGATAGGAGTGGCTACGAGGCATTGTCTTTCTCTTCCACAAAAAAGGAGACCCTATTAACTACCATCTACAGAGGTGTAAGGCTTATCAACATCGCCTAAAAGACCCCAATTGCCAAAATTTTTGAATGTCTAAAACCGTTCACCAACAACTTGATCCTCCGTTCTCAGTTTTTATACTTCGGCAGATCCTGAAAAAAACCCAAGCAGTGTTTTCTCTGTATACTTACTTAAGTGGTGCTGTAAACCTGTATAATTGGACAGGCATGTTCGATGGTTGGATGTTGGATAACGAGGGAGACTCTGATTGGCTTTAACTTGGCGATGCCCAGTGGTTGTAACTCTGCCTACACATCAACTGTGCTAATTTTTAACTCCAAGTGGTAACCATTGGGTACTAATCTCATCCAACCGGATGTGACTTGCTAAACGATAAGTGCGAGTGGTAATAACGAGGCGAAAAACAGCAACACTAATGTCACTGGTCAGCCTGGACAGAATGGCACGGAATACCCGGCCTGCTGTCTCAGGCTAACCTACCCTAAATAATCTGTTGTCCGATTTTGTCGATTCAACTCATCTAAGGTAAGTCAGGCCCTTAAACAGAGATGGTGGTTAACTACCCACCCATGGAAAAAATATCTTGTTACGAAGCAACCAATAGCCTCGGCAAGGACTGATTTTATTGTTGACGACCATGCTAAACAAAATGTGAGAACATTAAACAGGAGAGGTGCAGGCGAATAACTAGCGGAAGCCCTAAACTGCTACAAAGCAGAGATTACTGCCATCCAGGAAATACGATGGGATGGGCCGGGCAAAAAGAGGATAAAAAACGGTGTCATCTACTACGAACCGTGTTATAGTGAGCAGAAACAGCGACTATTCGGATGCGGATTTGACGAATTAGGCAAGAAGTGTTATGTTTAGAAGACATTAGCGAACGCATTGTAACAATTCGCATCAAGGCCAAACTCGCCAATATAAGCCTTATTTGGGCTTACGCCCCGACGAAGGAAAAAGATGATATAGCGAAAGATTGCTTCTACGAGCTCCTTGACAAAACCTATGAGCGACTACCGAAGTACGATTGTTAGGTATTTGAGTCAGAAAACACAGCCAACATGTCTCGCAACGTACTTAGGCTAATTGACTTCGCTACGGAACGAAATTCCACCATACCCAGCACACGGTTTCCTCACCTCGATATCCATAAGGTGACATATCGGTCCCCAGATCATCGAACGGTTAACCAAATTGATTACATTGCGATAGACATGCGGCACGCATCAAGTATTTTGTATATCCGAACATTCCGAGTCTCTAACATCGACCCGGACGGACTACTACCTTGCTGCAGTCAAGTCAAGACTGTAAAAAAAAAACATATGAGAAGGCTACAATCCACTGTGCGGATCGTTTAATACCCTATCGGCCTATCCCATCCCATCCTTAAAATTAATATCCCCAAAATGTGGTCTTTATGGTCATAAAGTATTGAAAATGACGTTGTTACAACATATTGTTCAGAAGGTTTATCAATTTTTTTGTTTTTGTAAGAAAACGCCCCTAAACAGTGGGCGTGGGTTAAAATGGTCTATTGAGGAAATGTTCATATTAATACTGCCAATGATTGTGCATCAAATTTTTTTTCGAAAATTTAAAAATTTTACAAAAAAATGTGTTTTTTTTTTAAAATGCCTCAAAAAGGGGCGTGGCAAAAAACTTTATACTGACGAAATACAGATAATTCGATTCTCTAAATATGCTGCTCGGACATTTTCTTAAAATTCTTTACGGTTTGGCCAAAAAAAACGTTTTCCTAAAAAGGGGGCGTGGCAGTGGGCGGATTTTAAAAAAATTTACACTTATTCTGGTGAAACGGACAAGGATCGTATATACAAAATTTCACTATCCTAGCTCAAAATTTAAGGCCCAAAAATCGGTGACGAACAGACAGACGGACGGACGGACAGATAGACATGGCTAATTCGACCCAGCTAGCGATTCTGAGTCGATCCATATACTTTGAGATATATGTAGCAAAATTATTTCTCTATGTTACAAACTATGTATCAAAACTAATATACCCCTATGAGATTGGGTATAAGAATTAATCTCGAAAGACTGCAATCGCAAGAGACCGCTAATGCCTTCGAAATTCGTCGAAAAATCTTCGGTACGAGCTGTACAGCGACACACCCCTAGTCAAAAAACTCCGCATTGGACGTTTAAGATGGCTTGGACATGTAGGACGAATGGACACCAACACTCCGGCTATACTCCGGCTCGCAGAGTCTTCGATTCCCAGGCAGACGTCGAACGCAGTATAGGGAGACCTCGCTTTAAGTGGCGCGCACAAGTAGAAACCGACCTCAACCAACTTGAAGTGCGCAACTGGAGGCAGTTAGCTAAAGACCGGGCTAATTGGAGAGGCATGTTGGTTGAGGCCCAGGTTCATCCCGGACTGTAGCGCCACTTAAGTAAGTAGGTACGGCGACATGCCCCTAGTCAAAAAGCTCCGCAACGGACTTTTCATATGGCTAGGCCATGTAGAACGAATGGACATTAATATTCCGGTTCACAGAGTCTTCGATTCCTAGCCAGACATCGCATCGGTCGGACACACCAGAGTAGAAACCGACCTCAATCAACATGGAGTGCGCAGCTAAAGGCAGTTAGCTAAGAACCGGGCTAATTGGATAGGCATATTGGTTGAGGACCAGGTTCATTCCGCACTGTAGCGTCACTTAAGTAAGTATTTTCGTTGAGTCCCAGGTTCAACCTGAACTTTAGCACTTTAACTTAAGTGTATAGGAAAGAGAAATGGTCCACAAAATTGAACGAATAAGCAGTAGTGTCCAAGGTAAGAAAATGTATGAATTCCAGCTTCCATGTTGGAGATGACAGAATCTTCGGTTAAAGGATCGAGCAATCACAGATGACAGGGCACTTGGACTTTATTAACAGCAAGGATTGTTGGGTATTTAAGCATGTTAGCCTTTGCAAACGAAACATACGCATCCAACTGCTACTGAACAGTACACTTTTAATGAAGCTTTATCATTTTTGGGAGAGCTCAGCTAGTGCAAAGAGCAGTATTAACTATACTGAAAAGTTTATCTTAATGTAGCCTTTTGGATTTGCAATAATTCGGATATGGATGGCTATGAGAAAAAGCTTTGCACTGAGTCCTAAAGAGCCTGTTGCCCAAAAACGAAAACCAACATTGTGTAATATGATCAAGTGGTACATTCTCAAAATAGAAGTTTAGACTGGCTCTTGGCAATGGCCCTAAAAAAACAATTTAGTTTTGTAAGAAAGTACTAATTTCATTTAGACATGGTGCAATCTAGGCAATCTAGGTGAACTGAAGTAGAAAGGGCTATCAATTCTGTTATCAAGATGATTAAATATAAAGCACAAAAATTGTCTTTCTAGGGCGTCCTCTATTTTCTCATGCAGATAAAGCTCTTTCAAATGATCATACACTAAAGTAGGCATAATAAGTAATATGAAAATAAAAATGAATCTATTATACATTCAATATATGAACTGTAAACCAGTCTGTGTGCTTAAAAGGGTGGAAATAAAATTCAACTGAAACATAAGTTGATGGGCTTATAAAAACAAAGAGTTGTATCTGCTGGTGGCGACAAATCCACAAAGTATTTCGCATTTTTAGTTCCGTCTTGGAATACTTCCGTCAACCATAAAAACAAATTCGAATGAATTCGTTTCCAATACTTGGCGCATCTCCATACAACCGATATCAATCTTAGGTCTCATCTTCCGGCTTAATTGATGGCAAATTTGAACAATTAATTTCGTTTACTTTTGCTAAAAGATGTTTAATTTTGAATCTAATTCAAATTCGAAGTGGATCTGGCTACTTATAGATGTGCTTAGCGCTTTATTTGGCCATGGAATCAAATCAAACGCCCACCCAGTAGTCATTCGTAATACTCATGTGGCCGCATGCGGGTGTATTGTAACATCCGTCCCCACAAACCAGTTCGAAGTTGACTAAATACATATTGATAGCGATAGATTTTATTTTTGCATGCCGCCAAATCTATCTTTTTCTTTTTAAACACATAACCATATTAACTTGAACTGATTCAGGTCTTGTCTGCCTTTTATGTCTTATTTAGGTTTTCAAAAAAATCCAATTTTTATCCAATTGCTACATGACATCTTCCTTTTACCCTTACAGAATCATCAAAAATGTTCCAGTGGAATTGGAATTGAATTCCATTTTAACCCAATTGGCACATAGCCTTAGCAATTAAAAATGTCATTTAGTTGCGTTATTAGAGAATGAATTTATGTGCCGGTAAAAAAACCTGTTAATACTTGACCGATGATCATCAGTGAGGAACTTTAAGTTATTTAATTTTAATTTAGTAAAGGGATTTATATCCTTTAGAAGCATAAACCTTTTTCTTTTGGAATGAATTCTTCTATTTATTGTTGTATTTCATAGTAGAATAGTAAATATAGAATAAAAGATAAAAAAAAAACAATCACTAATCTCTAAAGATGTATAAAAACGAATACAATTATACATAATTGTTACACATACACAAAAACACAATAGATTAAAATATTTAATCTTATTTTATGTATTTCCAACGATTCAAAAAAATGTATAAAGAGATTTATCTGTTTTAGATTCAATTTAACGATTTGTTGCTAATTTGACCATAAAATTGAAGAACAAAAATAAAAAAAACACAAACATCCGCTTATTTGTTCTTCACACAGTTGGGTGCATCAAATTATCAATACGACGCCTGTGATTGATTATCATGCTCTTTAAGATACTAGGTGCTGTCCACTGAGTTAGCATCTGACTAAATTCCAGTTAAGATATTTTTATTTCAAAACGTGGTAGTGTGGTTGTCATGGCGTGATAAATAGACTCATGCATTAATAGAAATCCAGTTCTATTTTTTGTTCAATCAAAAATTAACATATAATTCTAATCTTAATTTAATTCTGAAAAGATTAGACCCAATTATAAATGTACAATTTAATATGTACATATTCTCTTTAAAATTAAGCATTCGGTTTCATTCAGGTTTGTTTTTTATTGCAATCACAGTGGTGGAATTTTTATTTTCTACTATTTATTTGGCTTTTATGAACCTTGTCAAGCTTTGTTTGCCAACAAACGTTTAAGCAAGTTTTAAGTAATATTCAAACAAAATATATCTAACGTTAGTTGGATATATCACAAACGTTTTTGATTATAAAATTTGTAATTTTTCAAATTTAAATAAATTAAAAAAACATATAAAAGACTACAATATAGTGTGAAAATTATCTAGTACTCTATTCTATGTCATTTTTAATATGAACGTCCCTAACAACCCCACTTGTAGGGGACATTCATATTATATTTACTTAGAGTTATCGGGAATTATTTTTCCCAAGAAATTTTTCCCATTCAGCAATGTAAATTAGATAGCTGAATGGGGGAAATTCCTTGGTAAAAATAATTTCCTGATAACCCTAATCGCTATGCGAATAGTTGGATACCCTATCCCATTTCCGCCCTAGATTAAACATCCCCACAAAGTTGGCGTACTTAAAAACTGAATGAAGATAAAATACACTCAGGGAAATAAGTATATGTGTATGTTTGTTGTTACTTCTATTATTCCTTATATTATTCGTCAATCTATTATTGGTATGCAATACTCTACTGTTGTTAACTGTTTTTACAATGCATATGAAAAATTCTTCTTTGCTCACTATTCTTGGCACCGTTACTCAAATTTGTGTGCCGCAATACCGCAATACCAATTGTGCGCAATTGTTATTCAACGTGACCTTTGATTTGAGTGGATTGGTTTTAATTAACTGTATATTAAAGAAAATTATTTTTTACACAAGAATAACATGTAACTATTCAAGTGATCATATGTAGCACTATAAAATATGAAGTTTTTTTTTTTCTCAGAATGCCTCGTGGAATGCACTTGTCAGCCGAAAAGCGCGGGCTTATAATGGCTATGAAAGAAAGTGGCGCTAAAATGTCTCAAATAGCTTCCAGAGTATCCAGACATCCAAACACGTTTTCAAATTTTTTGAAGAATATGGAATTTTATGGAAAAGCCAAACGCAGCGGCAGACCCAGTACCGTCGACGAGAGGTGTAAACGCGAGATTAAGGGTCTTGCTGTTAACAAGCAAATATCTTGTAACGAGATCAGGTGTCATTTGAAGCTCAAAGTGTCTAGGAGACGGGTTCATCAGCTTTTGGTTAAATATAAGACCGTTAAATATAGTTCTCGGGTGCCTGTACCAATGCTACTACCACGTCACATAACCGCACGTTTGGCATTTGCCGACAAATATAAATTTTGGACCGAAGAATTCCGCAGTGTTATATTTTCGCATGAGAAAAAGTGGAATCTGGATGGCCCTGATGGGTGTCATAAGTATTGGCGTGATTTAAGACACCTCCGAGAAACACGACACAAGAGGAACTTTGGCGGCGGATCACTGATGGTTTGGGCTGCTTTTGGATATGCAGGAAAGTCTCGCATTTGTTTTATTCCAACAAAAACGAATTCCGAGATGTATACCCAGTTGCTGGACAAAGAATTAATAGACTTTGCCACAGAGGTATACGCCGATAACACCTCACGCGCCACAAAAGCATTTCTTTCATCAAAGAATTTACCAATTCTAGAGTGGCCAGCGATAAGTCCAGACTTAAACCCGATTGAGGATCTCTGGGGAATTCTTTCAGCAAGAATTTATAAAAATCGACGACAGTTTGATAATGTCAAACAATTAAGAGACGTTTTAGTTGCAGAGTGGGAGCTAATTAGCAATGTAACTCTAGAAAATCTAGCGGACTCTATGCCAAATCGCATTAATAAACTTTTATTGGCTAAGGGAAAGGATATAAATTACTAATATAACTAATATACTAATATACAGAAATAAATATTAAGATTAAGATTTAAAATGAAGAACACATATATACTTATTTCCTTAAGACTATTTAAAGTTCATTCAATGTTTTTATAAGTTTCCATAAAATGAAGTATTATTATTATATATTCTGTTAGTTATTCAAAAGACCTATAAACTAAAAATAAATTTAAACTGAATCGTTTTGTTAAAAGTAAATTTTGTTTGATAACTTCATCCACATATACTTATTTCCCTGAGGTATATAAATAGACATTTTCACGACCTTTATATAAATCTTTTATGGTTTTATAAAAAAAAACAAAGTCTTTCAATTGCATTTGCTTCGGGGTTGCATATAAAGGAAACGCCCCAAAAAGTGGGAGTGGGTTAAAATGATCTGTAGATGAAATACAAATTTGTGGCGCAACAGGCTCGTTAGTACCCAGGGCCGAGCTTTCTCACAACCATTCATATGTGCGTGTGTAATTCTTGCACGATGGCGGGACCTTGTGTTTTATGTCGAATCCGAGCGGCTAAGTTGAGATAAGCTTTTCTTGAGAATTGATACTATTCGGATGATTTGTCAGATCATCACTAGAGGAGGGACAGTGAAAAATCATTTGGTGTTGCTAGGTGTTGCTACGGCTATGGCATTAACCTTCGCGGCACTGAGCCCGTCGTACAGATGAAATGTTCATATTAATGTTCATACTAATATTACTTTTGTATTTCATCAAAAGTCTTTGGAATATTATAAAATCTGACCGAAACTTGTTTTATAATGAAAACGACCCCAAAAAGTGGGCATGGCAAAAAAAACTTTATAAGGACAAAGTATAGATATTAAGATTCAGCTTTTTTTTTCAAAATTCCCTACCGTTTGGCGCAAAGTGACGTTTTTCTGAAAAGTGTGGGTGCCAGTGATCTTGTATGAATGGACGAGGATCCTATATAGTTACCAAATTTCATCATCCATTAATTGTAAGGCCTAAAAATCGGTGACGTGTAGACGGACGGACGGACAGACAGACAGGAATGGCTTAATCGACTCAGTTAGCGATTCTGAGTCGATCCATATACTTTATATAGCTAAATTATTTCTCTATGTTACAAACTATGTATCAAAACTAAGCGCTCGTTGCCTTATGCCCTGAGTGGTCTCCTTCCTAATTGAGCCTTTGGTTGCCCGCCCAGCAAGCATGAAACAGCGCCAATATGCTAGACAAGCCTCGCCCTAGACCTTGTACCTAAAGACTAAGGAGTGGACTAAAAGTCCTGAAAGAGTATTGACACACTTTCCTCATTGTCTGATACCGCCGTGATAAAGCGCAGAAGCTAACAGAGTATTGTCGAGGTACCCATCGCAGGTCAGCCGCTTGTATTTAGTTTGATGCTTTTTTCGACTTTTTTTTTTTAAACTTGTACCAAAATAGATTTCTTTGTGTATTTCTTTCAAGATGGCGGCATAAAATTTTCATCGCATTTGATGTACATACTCGACTGAATTGTCAGATCATTGCTGGAAAATGGACATTGAAAAACATTTTGGTGTTGGATTGGTAATCGTACCTATAACTATTGCGCGGCAGTTTATCGCACTAACCATCGCTTAACAGGTCCGCGCAGATCTTTCGCTTCTGCAATTGTTCGGGATAGAACAACTACCTCCTTGAGGCAAATGATGTCTTTGGAATGAAAACCAGATAAATATCGCTATATTTTCGTCTCTACACGATATAGTATCATCTAAGAAATAGTATGGGCCTACGAGAGATTGGCGAAAAAACCGAACGTCAGGAACCCAGCATGTCGTAACCTTGCTTAACTTACTGTGTTGTGGATTATAGATATAAGTTTTAAAAGGATATAATGTTACATTTCTGGTACTCCCTAACAGGGTCTTAAACCTAGCATATCCATTCATTTGTACTGGGTTCTCCAAATTAACGCCGATTCTTAACGCAAATTTGAGAAGCCTCTATCATAGTTTTACACTCTTGGATGTTTGTTAAACTTTCGCAAGAGGTGGTGCAGTTGTTGTTACTTTCGGGATTTGAACCAAAAACCCACTGCCCACTGTTCCTGTTCCCACTGCCTCTCTAACCCATGATAGATATGTGACCATATGGTCATACTTGGCATCCCAACTAACAACTATTCTTCTATAAGGTACAAAAATTTAATTTCAATTATTTCTATAGGCCTTATATAGTACTTGTGCGGGGAGGTTGAGAAGTTTGGCAGTCGATTGTTTGGGTAGAAGCTTGTTTAAGACATTATGCAGAGAAATTCACAGCATAACCGAAAAATAATGTTGTTTTTAAACTTGCAGAGATTTATGTACATGTATCATACGTTAAGATGTTTGGTAGAACGAAGTTAATACGAAGCATAGCATATATAGAGCTTACGAATGAAGGCTTAAAAATGCTTAGGTTAAAAGATCGGGACAAGGTGAAAAGATCGGAAAAAATGTGAAAGATCGGGAACCTACCAAAGAATAAGTCAACACGTATTTCACGTTTCAGAGTCATTTGTTAAAAATATTAAAAATTCGGCCTCATCATCAATTCCGACGCTCATTCACAATGACATTCCAGCTGTCAGCTCTTTAGACAAAGCCAATCTGCTTGCTGCGCATTTCGCAGCCAATTCTACATTGCCAGATTGTGTTCAGTCTCCTCCTGTACTTGAGAACGTAAATCATTCCATGGGACAAATTCACTTTCGTACTCGTACAGTTGCAAGAGTTTTATCTGATCTTGACATTCACAAATCCGCTGGTCCAGATGGTATATCCCCCATCATTCTGAAGAGGTGTTCTTCTACGCTAGCAAAACCACTGCGTAAGCTTTTCTATCTATCCTATTCATCAGGACTCTTTCCGAGTAGATGGAAAACAGCATTTGTCCAGCCTGTACCAAAAAAAAGGCGAATCTTCTTCTCTCTCCAACTACCGACCAATTGAACTTACGTCCCTTCTTTCCAAGGTCATGGAACCGCTGATAAATCGTCAGCTTATGAAATATCTCGAAACACGAAAACTTCTCAATGACCGGCAGGATGGTTTTCGCAGCAACAGGTCTACTGGTGATTTGATGTCTTCTCACCGAAAAGTGGAACCAATCAATTCACCATGGTGGCGAAAGCAAGATTGTTGCGCTTGATATTTCAAAGGCATTTGACAGAGTTTGGCACCAAGCCCTTTTGTCGAAAATGCGTGCATTTGGAATCGACGAAAAACTTCTTCTATAGATTAGACATTATCTTTCGAAACGTTCAATTCAAGTTGTTTTGGATGGTTTCAAGTCTGCAACTCACCAAATAAATGCTGGTGTCCCTCAAGGCTAAGTTTTGTCTCCGACTCTCTTTCTCATTTTTATAAATGATCTCCTGTTTGCAACTTTTAATCCAATTCATTCCTTCGCTGATAACGGTACCCTCAGCTTCTCATATTCGTTTACAGGTCCTCGTCCCTCACCTTCGAACGTGGACTCTAAACGCCAAAATATGTTAAGCTCATTGAATTCCGACCTTGACAGCATTATCAAATGGGGTAAATCTAATAGAGTGGAATTCAATGCTTCCAAAACACAATGCTGTCTTCTGTCATTAAAGCGAAACCAAAATCTAGAGCCATTATCCATGAACTGGGAGTGAGTTAAAATGATCTATAGATGAAATACAAATTTTTGGCGCAACAGGGTCGTTAGTACCCAGGGCGGAGCATTCTCACAACCATTCCGTGTGTAATTCTTGCACGATGGCGGGACCTTGTGTTTTATGTCGAATCCGAGCGGCTAAGTTGAGATAAGCTTTTCTTGAGAATTGATACTATTCGGATGATTTGTCAGATCATCACTAGAGGAGGGACAGTGAAAAATCATTTGGTGTGTTAGGTGTTGCGACGGCTACGGCATTAACCTTCGCGGCACTGAGCCCGTCGTACAGATGAAATGTTCATACTAATATTACTTTTGTTTTTCATCAAAAGTCTTTGGAATATTATAAAATCTGACCGAAACTTGTTTTATAATGAAAACGATCCGAAAAAGTGGGCATGGCAAAAAAAAAACTTTATAAAGACAAAGTATAGATATTAAGATTCAGCATTTTTTCAAAATTCCCTACCGTTTGGCGCAAAGTGACGTTTTTCTGAAAAGTGTGGGTGACAGTGATCTTGTATGAATGGACAAGGATCCTATATAGTTACCAAATTTCAACATCCATTAATTGTAAGGCCTAAAAATCGGTGACGTGTAGACGGACGGACGGACAGACAGACAGGAATGGCTTAATCGACTCATTTAGCGATTCTGAGTCGATCCATATACTTTATATAGCTAAATTATTTCTCTATGTTACAAACTATGTAACAAAACTAAGCGCTCGTTGCCTTATGCCCTGAGTGGTCGCCTTCCTAATTGAGCCTTTGGTTGCCCGCCCAACAAGAATGAAACAGCGACAATATGCTAGACAAGCCCCGCCCTAGACCTTGTACCTAAAGACTAAGGAGTGGACTAAAAGTCCTGAAAGAGTGCTGGCACGCTTTCCTCATTGTCTGATACCGCCTTGATAAAGAGCAGAAGCTCCAGAGTATTGTCGAGGTACCCCTCGCAGGTCAGCCGCTTGTATTTAGTTTGATGCTTTTTTCGACTTTTTTTTAAACTTGTACCAAAATAGATTTCTTTGTGTATTTCTTTCAAGATGGCGGCATAAAATTTTCATCACATTTGATGTACTCGAATGAATTGTCAGATCATCGCTGGAAAATGGACATTGAAAAATATTTTGGTGTTGGATTGGTAATCGTACATATAACTATTGCGCGGCAGTTTATCGCACTAACCATCGCTTGACAGGGCCGCGCAGATCTTTCGCTTCTGCAATTGTTCGGGATGGAACAACTACCTACCGCAAATGATGTCTTTGGAATGAAAACCAGATAAATATCGCTATATTTTCGTCTCTACACGATATAGTATCATCTAAGAAATAGTATGGGCCTACGAGAGATTGGCGAAAAAACCGAACGTCAGGAACCCAGCATGTCGTAACCTTACTTAACTTACTGTGTTGTGGATTATAGATATAAGTTTTAAAAGGATATAATGTTACATTTCTGGTACTCCCTAACAGGGTCTTAAACCTAGCATATCCATTCATTTGTAATGGGTTCTCCAAATTAACGCCGATTCTTAACGCAAATTTGAGAAGCCTCTATCATAGTTTTACACTCTTGGATGTTTGTTAAACTTTCGCAAGAGGTGGTGCAGTTGTTGTTACTTTCGGGATTTGAACCAAAAACCCACTGCCCACTGTTCCTGTTCCCACTGCCTCTCTAACCCATGATATATATGTGACCATATGGTCATACTTGGCATCCCAACTAACAACTATTCTTCTATAAGGTACAAAAATTTAATTTCAATTATTTCTATAGGCCTTATATAGTACTTGTGCGGGGAGGTTGAGAAGTTTGGCAGTCGATTGTTTGGGTAGAAGCTTGTTTAAGACATTATGCAGAGAAATTCACAGCATAACCGAAAAATAATGTTGTTTTTAAACTTGCAGAGATTTATGTACATGTATCATACGTTAAGATGTTTGGTAGAACGAAGTTAATACGAAGCATAGCATGTATAGAGCTTACGAATGAAGGCTTAAAAATGCTTAGGTTAAAAGATCGGGATAAGGTGAAAAGATCGGAAAAAATGTGAAAGATCGGGAACCTACCAAAGAATAAGTCAACACGTATTTCACGTTTCAGAGTCATTTGTTAAAAATATTAAAAATTCGGCCTCATCATCAATTCCGACGCTCATTCACAATGACATTCCAGCTGTCAGCTCTTTAGACAAAGCCAATCTGCTTGCTGCGCATTTCGCAGCCAATTCTACATTGCCAGATTGTGTTCAGTCTCCTCCTGTACTTGAGAACGTAAATCATTCCATGGGACAAATTCACTTTCGTACTCGTACAGTTGCAAGAGTTTTATCTGATCTTGACATTCACAAATCCGCTGGTCCAGATGGTATATCCCCCATCATTCTGAAGAGGTGTTCTTCTACGCTAGCAAAACCACTGCGTAAGCTTTTCTATCTATCCTATTCATCAGGACTCTTTCCGAGTAGATGGAAAACAGCATTTGTCCAGCCTGTACCAAAAAAAAGGCGAATCTTCTTCTCTCTCCAACTACCGACCAATTGAACTTACGTCCCTTCTTTCCAAGGTCATGGAACCGCTGATAAATCGTCAGCTTATGAAATATCTCGAAACACGAAAACTTCTCAATGACCGGCAGGATGGTTTTCGCAGCAACAGGTCTACTGGTGATTTGATGTCTTCTCACCGAAAAGTGGAACCAATCAATTCACCATGGTGGCGAAAGCAAGATTGTTGCGCTTGATATTTCAAAGGCATTTGACAGAGTTTGGCACCAAGCCCTTTTGTCGAAAATGCGTGCATTTGGAATCGACGAAAAACTTCTTCTATAGATTAGACATTATCTTTCGAAACGTTCAATTCAAGTTGTTTTGGATGGTTTCAAGTCTGCAACTCACCAAATAAATGCTGGTGTCCCTCAAGGCTAAGTTTTGTCTCCGACTCTCTTTCTCATTTTTATAAATGATCTCCTGTCTGCAACTTTTAATCCAATTCATTCCTTCGCTGATAACGGTACCCTCAGCTTCTCATATTCGTTTACAGGTCCTCGTCCCTCACCTTCGAACGTGGACTCTAAACGCCAAAATATGTTAAGCTCATTGAATTCCGACCTTGACAGCATTATCAAATGGGGTAAATCTAATAGAGTGGAATTCAATGCTTCCAAAACACAATGCTGTCTTCTGTCATTAAAGCGAAACCAAAATCTAGAGCCATTATCCATGAATGGCACTTACGTCGAAGAAACCGAAAAGCTTTCCATGCTAGGTATGTGTGTTAGTAACGACTTACGTTGGAACGACCACATATTCGAAGTCGCTAAAAACGCAGCGAAATGTCTAGGTTTCCTAAATCGATGTAAGAAATATTTCACCCCCTCTGATCTGGCCACAATATATAAAGCGTTTATACGCCCAAAACTTGAATTCAACGCCCACGTCTGGTCAGGTGCACCAAAATCAACATTGCACCTACTAGATAGGATTCAAACACGTGCGAAAAAACTTATAGGAGACATAAGAATAGCGAACTCCTTAGTTTCGCTCGAACACCGTCGAAACATCTCCTGCCTTACCTTGTTTTATCGCTATTTTAACAACCAATGTTCAAATGAAATAGCCAGCTGCATTCCTCCCATTCAACAATTCAGCCGCAATACTCGTTACGCAATGAATGCAAATCAGTTTACCCTCAAGCCTATCTTCGGACGTACGCTGAAAAACAGAGATTCGTACATAAACCGAACAACACGAATGTGGAATGCTCTACCAAACTCTGTTTTTCCTTTCCATTATAACTTACAGACATTTAAAACCAATGTGCATCGGTATCTCCTTTCTTCTTATCCCTTATTTCCTTAACGCCCACACTGTGCTAAAACATATAAAGGGTATTCATAACCCCTTGAGTGCGCGCAAATAATAAAAAAAAGAGTACAGGCTAGTGGATTGCGTGTTGGACTACCGTGCGAGAGAACTCGAGTTCGAATCCCAGTAAGATAAGAGTTTTATATAATTTAATTGTATTGAATTTCATACTTTAATAATAACGAATTGGGTTTTAATAATTATAAGAGTTTCAATCTTTTAAAATTAATAAAATATATAATATAAGAAAATATAACAACAAAAATAAAATAATAAGATATTTTCAACTTCGAGAAGGGTTGCAAATATTTTCGGAAAGACTTTTTGCGAAGCCTATAATTTGTTTCTGTAAGGCTCTTTAAAAGCAAATAACGTTTTTTTTCTTATTAGAAGTATTTAAAGAACACTTAAAGAAGTAAATAGCCTCCTGAAAGTGCGCCAAATGTTTTTCCATAAGACTTCCTATAAATAATATTGCTGGAGGGGAAATAGCTTCTATAGTACTTTACCGAAGTGAAATTGTTGGTTGGAATGATATTATTAAAATTTTATTTTTAGACTTTAAATATGCAAACTGCGTAATGTCCAAATTAAAGCAAAAAGGCAAGCTTTTGATTTCTTTCGAAAAGTCGTCTATCATATTTACGAGTTGTGCTGCGTATTTGCCGAGGTATTTGCAGAATTGTTTCTCATAACTTCTATTTTTGATTTAGTATATTTAAAAATTAACCAGATTCGTCGATTAAATGCAAAAAAAAAAACAAATTCTGTATTCGAATAGCAATGGTTTGCCTTTTAAAAATTGCTCATCAAACGATAAATTTTATTCTTGATGGAATTTTCGATCATATTTGTTTTCAAATGGTCTATCAACCTTGTTTCCACTATCCGCAAAATGCAAATGAGAGTTGTTGAAATCTATTTTTCTACATCGCAGAATGCAGCATGTTGTTACGCATATAATTATCGACATTTAAAAAAAGATCTAAAGCTGTTGCAGACATTATAACCACACTTACAATAAGGATGTCGTTTATACTATAAGCTCTGCGATAGTAATTTGCGGATGTGGCTTGTCAAGAAAGATAGGATTTTTTTAATGCATTCACAATATGTTTGAAAAGCATATACCGACATCATCATCAAAGATAATGAAACAAGTTTGGGTAGAATTTCATCATCATAAAAAGACGTTTTTATTTAAATGTAAGTACCAGTATGTGCATTTTAATTTTAACTTCTTCCAACAGAGCTTATACACCGAATTTCATCATCCTAGATCAAAATTAAAATCACAAGCATCGGTGGCTCAAATACGAACTGGCAGCTACATATGCTTAGATAGAAGTAGGTTTCTGTTCTGATTGTATGCATATATGTACTTAAGTATACTTATTTCAATCTGAATGATTTCTATACCATTTATCAAGAAACATTAGGAGCTGAAACAACATGCACATTGTACACATGCCTTTCTTCAATTTATAGCTGAATACACTAATTTTTGTATTTCGATTAAATTCACGATTAACTGATTTACACCAATGATGGTCCTTCATAAGTTAGGAGTTATCCGACTCCCAAATTTTATTGGCATTGGAAATAGTTACACTTGTGGAGGCATAAGTTTGTCACACATATTTCGTGGACCAATTATTGAAAAAGTTTTTTTTTTTTCAAGTGAAAAACCCACAAAAAAGAAATATGAGTGCTGGCGCGTCAAAGCAAATCACCTTTTAAAATATTCTCCGAAGATTTCATAGATTATCATTGCTAACATTTTGTTGCATTTATAAATAAACAAATTAATCACTTTTTACTTAAACTAAACAAAAGAAATCTAAGTCAGTCATTGAATTTTCGCCATTCACCAATAAGATGACCTTTCGGCTAACAAACCCATTGTCTTTTCAGGTCTACTTAATTGTTTTGTTTTCTTTTATAAGAAGGGAATATGTTAACGGAATTGTGGGTGATTGTTCATTGAGAAATAACATTTCAATTATAATCGGGAAAAAGTGCAAATAAACAAAATAAATGTAAAATAAAATAAGAATGTGAGTAATTTATGTAAACAGTCATTTGTGAAAAAACATAATTGTATCATTATTGTATCTTTAACTGTTTTTAATTGTTTTTTATTTGTATAACATTCAAGATTTAATAAATATCCCTGAGGAAGGTGGAAAAAAACTGCCGAAACGTAGGAGAAAATTATGGAATAAACTTGTTTTTATTTGCATTAGAAATGATCGACCAAAACAGCCTATATACAAATAAACATCACACATAAAAAAAAAAATTAAAAAATTGGTCTAAAAACAAATCAACATTCAAAGTGTTAATTCCTTACTAAGAAATCGCATACCAACTCCAAACTTCAAACTTCACACGAAATCTGACACCATAAACAATGGACAACATCATCTTGATGATGTATATGCGTATTTATAGGTACTCAAACCCTCGGGGTATGGTAAACACTTTTTTTTTAAAGTTAAAAGTTATTCGCGAGCTATATTTTTAACAGATTTGACTTCCTGAAGCAATAAAGCTTTAGGTGCTCTTACGGCATCGAACGCAAATTTGCATAAGAACTGTGAGATACATTTCGAATAGAATAGTATTTAGGCGATTTGTTAATATTTTAACTAAATGATAATTAATTATCATTTAATAGCAGTTAAAGAGCCAACGTGTGTTCCTAATTAATTTGGACAACATGCATTAAACAAATCTTTATAAATTAAAAAAAATATATATTAACTTTTTTTTTTATTTGTTTAGACTTGAGTGTTGATATGGGCACAATCCCGTAATGCCCGTTCATTAGCAACTTGGAATTTGAAAAATTGTGCTTCTTTTTAAAAAAAAATTCTATCATCACGTAAAAGTAAATCGATAGGAAGACGTCACTTTGTCGATGTTTCGTGTTAGTCGGTTGTTATCGATAAGCTTTGACGGCTTAAAAATGGGCGATTGAATCATTGTTAGAGAGCTTAAAATGTGCTGTATAGGAAAGGAAGGGATAGAACGTCTTTTCATAAAGAAGAAAAAAGAGCATGAAAAACGCACGATCAAAGAAATAGAGAGGTGAAATTCCAGGAAGGATGATCATAAAAATTACCGAAGCGTGAAACGTAAAAGCCAGGGATACAAGGCTCGAACAGAATCCTGACGAGATTAACAAGGTAAGATCGTAGTTAAAACACAGACCATGCTGATGATATCGAATATTCACTTCTGCAGATTATTAATGAAATGAAATGTAAAATTTGTGTATGAAAGAACAAAAGAAAGAGAAAGAGCGAATCAATTCGCTTTTTCGTAAGTGAGCAAAAGTGAACGAAAACTGAACGAATCGAAGCGATAAGCTATTATGGTCATACAATACAAATTGCATGTGTTCGCACAGTTACGGAAGTGGTCGTCCGCAACCAGCTTCTATTATAGTTCGGCCTTAATGATCCAAGTGGAGTGATCATAGCAGTATGTAAATTTAAGCAGTATATATGTAAAAGGCTGCTGAAAATTACGGCCTTCCCGCCGAGCTTTATAAAGCCGGTGGAGATGATTTGGTAAGGAACATTCACCAACTCATAATAATTTAGTTGGATGAGAGCATAGCTGAAGAATGGAACCTCAGCGTCGTTTTTCCGATCCACAAAATGGGAACTTTGAACTGCGCAAACTACAGTTGCTTAAGCCTCCTAAACAAATAAGCCGTGATATGTAAACTCCTAAAAACGCTTACAAACAAACTGATCGGACCTTATCAGTATGGTCCAAAAAATTCCAAAACTGATCAAATTCACACTTTGGCAGATCCTGAAAAAAAACTCAAGAAGTCCAAAATGATACCCACCACCTATTCATCGATTTGAGAGCCACATACGAAAGCATTTATAGAGACGAACTATGCAGAGCCATGTCAAGTTTTGGTATACCACCCAACTTGTACGTATATGCAGGATGACCATTGAGATTTCTCGCTGCTATATCAGAGTCGGAAACTACTTCTGTGACTTCTTTAATATCCTTCTTGAAAGCATTGTTTCAAGCTCCCGAGCCAATACCAGAGGCGCAATCTTACATAAATCGGTGCAACTACTACGATACACCAACGATATTGAGATATCATTGGTCGGACTCAACTCTCAACGTGGTGTCATAGCTACGTTTGCTACTATAGAGAAAATGGCAAATATGGGTTTAGCTGTAAATAAGGGTAAGACCATATATATGCAGTCAATACGAAAGGACACATAACCAGTGATGCCAGATCGTGGGATTTATCCCTTTTTGTGGGATTTTTTCGTCTAAAATAAGCTAAAAGGGATAAAGGGATTTTTCCAAGCCCGTAGTGCAAAAATGAGGGATTTTACGTTATGCTCAAATCATTTCCAAAAGTACCTAATTGTTCGTTTTATCATGAAGAATACAATATCCAAAATCCAACTATAAACATTTTCATCTTCAAAAACGAACACAGCCTTTATAGCTTACTCACACGTATTCATATTTTTTTTTGCAAGACTTGCGGATCGACAGTTCACTGTGGGAAAACAGAAATTTTGAGACACAGTTCAAGTTCCAAACATTTAAAGAACTTAAAATGTATAAAACAAACTGCCTCAGTGAGTTCAATATTTCGAACAAAAAATAAAGCTAAAGAACAAATTAAAGTAGCAGAAATTAGGCTTAGTGCTTTCTTTGCTCAGCACAGTGTTGCCTATGAAATTGTGGATTATCTAGTTCCGTTGCTTAAAAACGTCTTCCCTGATTCGGAAATATTATCAGGAGTTACCCTTGGAAGAACAAAGTGCTCCCAGCTAATAAAAAAAGGGGTTGCTGCTGTGAAAGAAAGAGAACTTGTAAGCATTCTGCAAAACAAAAATTTTCTATTCTCGTGGACGAAAGCACGGACATTATGAAAGATGTGTCGTTATTTTATTAAATCTAATTTTTTTGTGCTCCAATGGGATGCCCAACTATCTATTTTGAGAGAAGCCAATACACACTACATGGATGATCTAGACAATCTATTCGTAGAACAAGAATGTCAAGACTCCTTCATAGATATAAATAATAAAGACAAGTTAGAGGTAAAGATCAACTAGTAAGTTTTTATAAAACTGCTGTCGTCGAAATGGTAAATCGCTTCCCTTTTGATGATGTTGCTATTGAACAACTTGAATTTCTTGATCCACAAGTAGCATTTAATGTTGCAAAAAGTAGAAGCACATCAATTTCAGAAATACTAAAGAAAGTTGACCCTAGATCGTCAAATGAAATAATAGAAGAATATATGAACGTAGCTATACTTCTTAACGACCATAAAAAAAAATTTCCTCCAAAAACTTCCTATTGATAAAATGTGGTTCGAGATTTGCAAAATTTTGACGACATGCTATTATTTCCTAATTTAGGAAAATTAGTTAAAGTCGCATTGGCTCTTCCCCACTCAAACGCAGAGGCAGAGAGGATATTTTCGGTTGTTGCCGATGTCAAATCAAAAAATAAATTACAATATTAATTGTTAATTTTTTTTAATAGCGCTAGCTGCTAGGGCTTTCGGCTAGGACTAAAAAAAAAAAGACTGAATTATAATTAAATATATACATATTTTTTATTGTTTTTATATCATTGGATAATTGTGGGATTTTAATAACAACGGCGTGGGATAAAAGGGATTTTTTGAGTACCACTGTGGGAAAACGTGCTTCCAAAGTCTGGCATCACTGACATAACATCGACGAATTGGACAGAATGTCACCATTGATAGATATAACTTTGAGGTAGAACTGGGCCGATTGTACACATTTTGGAGATGAAATTTGTTTTTATATTTTTAATTTTTTTTTAAGTTTTCGATTTCTATTAGAAGAATTCCCAGTCGGCTGCCTGACAGTTGTTAACATACGCTTAGCGGAGGGAAGAAGCTGCGTGAGGATCTAAACCACTACGGAAGGTGGAGTGTGATTAAATAAATCGCGCGAAGGGCTCCACTCTCCCACTATTGGCACTTTTAATTTTCATGTAATAAACAAAAAATATAGACTTTTTATGTTATTATTAATTTCCTCTCAAAAAATATTTATTTTATTCTTTCCAGACCTTTTTACACACAATAAAAATTAAATTTTTGCGAATTTTTTATATTGGAAACCCGCTCTGGGATACCTACGAAGAATCAAACAATGGTTTTATAAAAATACATCTCTGTACTTACATACATTTATTGTTAATTTTATTCTTATTGGTCCGCATTTCAAGAATTAGTTTAATGTGGGAAAAATAAGCCATTGAACTTCGACTGATATAAAAGTCCAACGCACTACTTTGTTTAAATGATTATTTAGTCCAACACCAACGCACTAACAGCAAAACAATTTCCATTAATTGAATTTAATATTTTAATTTTAGTTGACCAACACGACTTGAGAACATTTAGAAAAATTCTGACAGCTAAAGCAGAGACAAATATGATTACTCCGTTCATAGCATAACTCCTCAATAATTTTTTTTTTTGATCTAACTCGAACCGTTGCCCGTTGGACATCAATTTACCGTACAAGTACCTATAGCGTATGTATGCGGATTCTCAGAAACAGGGACACTATAAAAAAATGTCAATTTGGCCATGAGTAAATTCAAATTTCAATTCAAATAAATATAAAAATGGCGTTATGACGTCATATTAATTGAATGAAAATAAAATATTCAAATATTTGTAGATGACAGAACAGAGAAATGCCATCAGTTTGTCTACCGTCCTTTCACTTTTTCAAATAAATATAAAGAGTGTATGCTTTTTGAAAGATCGTTTTTTTATAAATTTGTGTGGATTGCTTATTAAGTAAAATAAATTCAATCAACTGAATCAACTGATAAATATATATGTATAAATATTATAAATTAAATATTTTTCGGAATATTAAATGAACAACAACCCACTGTGTAACTCCTAATCAACATAGACATGTGGTAAAAATAAATCCATGCCGAGTTAAACCCGAAGCTTAGCTAACGGGTGATCCAAGTAGAGATACTTTTTTCAATGGCCTTTTTTGACAGATCACGTGTGAGTCGTGTCATGCTGTCATGTTATTTTTGTTTAGTATTGTTTGGCATTTCATAATGGAAAGACTTACGCGTGAACAACGTTTACAAATTGTTCAACTTTATTATGAAAATTCACGTTCTGTGAGGAATGTGTTTCGTGCACTTCGCTCAACTTATGGTCAACATAATCGGCCTACTGAGCGTACTATTCGCAACACCATCACCCATTTTGGGACCCAGCATTCAATATTGGATAATATTCGACCGAATAGACCACGTCCAGCACGCTGTGAAGAAAATATAGCGGCCGTAGCTGAGAGTGTACACGAAGACCGTGGAGAGTCGGACCATGATAACCGACTATTTGATGCCTGAAATTGAAGCTCGTGATCTCGGCGACATTTGGTTTCAGCAAGACGGCGCCACTTCCCACACATCGCATCAATCAATGGACTTATTGAGAGAACATTTCGGTGAGCACATAATTTCACGTTTTGGGCCGGTCGATTGGCCAAGATCGTGTGAAATCACACCGTTCGACTTTTTCCTGTGGGGATATGTAAAGTCAAAAGCTTATGCCGACAAACCCGCTTCGATTCAGGCCTTGGAGGAAAACATCACGCGTGTCATTCGCCAGTTACCAGTCGAAATGCTCGAACGAGTGATCGAAAATTGGACTCAACGGATGGACCATCTGCGACGTAGCAACGGCCAACATTTGATAGACATAATCTTCAAAAAATAAATGCCAAAGAATGTTCTTTCAAATGATAATAAACATTCTCCATTAAATTTGAATTTTCTGTGTTTTTTTCTTTAAAAAAGTAGGGAACTTCGAAATGGATCACCCTTTATTTATGTCAGGAGTCGCACCTCCAATGTCTGCTCATGCAGGTGTGGGGGATAGTTACCAGTTTGTTGGGAGCTTGAAAGACCGACTCTAGATCAATTCCAGATTTGTCAGAAATTCAAATATTGGTTTTTTAAAAGGAAGGAAGGTTTTTTTTTTCAAGGAAGCAAATGCAAATATAGATATTGCACAGACATAGATTCATATGGCCAAATGTGAGAGATCAATTATCATGTTGGTAATGAACGGCGACCTGCTAACGGAGAGAAGTTTCTTTTTTGATTTCATGTGTCCAAACATCATGAAGATTGGTCATTTCCTTGAGTATTTAGACTGTATAATAATAGATGGTAACATCAAGTTTTCAGCAGAAGCCCCTGATAGACGTTTGTATATACCCTTCGTGTATTTTTGGATGACTTGTGATTGTGCTGAACAGCCAACAGATCATCATTTGGTTTTGTTTAAATAATATCCAAGCAACAAAGTGTCTTTCCTTCCCATCAATAAACCAAGGATGGTTATTTAATACGATGAGCGATTGCGTCATAAATTTTCACGAATATCCTAAAGATTATATTTTATCTGTTTCTACAGAGCAATTATGCTAAGTACGGCTCGGTGTGTAATTAGAGAAAAGATAAAGCCATCAATGAGGAAAAGAGAGCCTTTATTACTCTGAACTTTTTAACAAAAATTCACTATGCAACATGAGTCTGGTATAATGAATTTTTGTTAAATTCCACAAGTATCTACGTACTTGCTCCTCGGGCTCTCGGCTTTAAGTTATGATAATAAGTACTCTAAAACTAAATACTGAAATCGTATGAAATCAGTGAAAGCGAAAATTGTGAGTCCTTATTAGCGAAAACTGAAAATAACAGATTATAAGGCATTTTTACAATTATCAATTGGTTTTCAATTTAATTCAGCTAGGCAATATATTTGAGGAGAAATTGAATATTTTCGAAATTTAACATAAAAACAAAAATCCGTCATTCGAGTTTTTAGGAAAAACAACTAGGTACGTAGTTATTTTTCAAATATTAAAGCTAATAACCGCCAATTGTACAAAATTGCGAAACATACCATTTCGGACTTCTCCATAATCTTAATGGTAGGTTTGATTAAAATCTCGAATTAGAATTTTTTCACATACCCAATACTTGCTATATTAGGAGCAGGTAACAATCGGAGGAGGAGATGAAGATTCACCAAAGTAAAGAAGAAGAAAATTGTCGTATGCTGTTTAATATCCAGTAGAGATTATAGAGATTGAGCACTTAATAATCGTGTCTCAAACCGCAAACGACAAAAAGTAGGCTACCTTACCTACCATGTTGTATGCAAATGCATACAGCTTGATGTTAGATCCAAATTATTACCAGTACCTCGAAAACAGTTATGCTAGACGAAAGTTCCTGATACACTTAAACTTAGGTCCTGGGAAAGCGATAAAACTATCGGAAATTCCTCACCAAATGGTTTTCCTTGGGAAGTATAATCTTATTTTGGAAGTATTTGAAAAATTATTTAGACTAAAGAATTTACTGTATTTTGGTAATAGGTAACAAAATACTTTATAGTGCAAAGAAGATCAATTTGAATACAGGGTGGCGCACGAATCGTGCTACAAAAATAAAACGTAATAACTTTTTTTCTGTGTGAGTAATCGGCTTATTTTTTTTTTATTTTGTAGTTACTATTTAGATTTATAAAAATGGATGGAATTTGGATAGTGCAACGGTACCATGCTTTGCAGTCCGTCATTTCCGTCCAAAGGGAATTTAGGCGGGAGTTTGGCGGTAATCCCCCGAGTAGATGGACCATTATGAGGTTTGTAAACATGTTTGCCGAATCTGGAAGCATCTCACGAAGGCCGTACCATCGAGATGCCAATGTTCGGGTTCAGGATACAATCGCAGCAGTAGCATCTGCAATACAGGCCAATCCGAGCGTTTCGACCCGAAACTTATCGGGGCAAATTGGAGTTAGTAGACGGTCATTACAACGGATACTTCATGACGATTTAAACTTGTTTCCTTACAAAGTCCAAATTACTAGCAAGTTAAACCCTCAGGATTTGCCTGTTCGCCTGGAATTTTGCCAAAAAATGATATCAATGGCCGAAGAAGACAACACATTGATCAATTGTTTGTTCATGTCTGATGAGGCCCATTTTGATCTTAACGGCAATGTAAACAAGCAAAATTGCCGTATATGGAAAGGCTCGAATCCAGAAATGCTCCATGAGACGGAACTGCACCCAGAACGAGTCACTGTGTGGTGCGCAATTTCATCAAGGTGTATTGTTGGGCCGTACTTCTTTGAAGAAAACGGTGTAACCGTTACTGTCAATGGGGACCGTTATTTAAAGATGTTGAAGGAGTTTTTTTTTACCCAGAACTGCGCCGAAGACGTTTACCATTCAACAGCGTTTGGTTTCAGTAAGATGGAGCAACTGCACATATAGCCAGACCAGTTATGGCGGAGCTAAACAAAAAATTCGCAAACAAATTAATTTCTAGGAACTCCACTCTTCGCTGGCCCCCAAGGTCACCTGACCTTACTGCACCAGACTTCTTTTTATGGGGTTATGTCAAGCAAGAGGTGTATAAAACGAAGCCCAGGAATTTAACCGAATTAAAGCAGTCCATAACGACAATAATTGAGGCGATCCCAACTTCAACTCTTCAGGCCGCAATGAATAATTTTTTGATCAGGTGCCGCATATGCGTGGGAGAGCGTGGAGGTCATTTGCGATCTATAATCTTTAAAAACAACTAACTATGTATTTAAAATAAAATTTAATTTTCTAACCAATAAAAACAAATAAATGAAATACATCGATTAAAAAAAAAGTAATTTGAATTTCTTATTGGAGCACAATTGGTGCGCCACCCTGTATAAATGAACGAAATAGAGTAACAATGTGAGCAGAAATCGTTAAGGTTAATTGTTTACACATTTGATTAATATTTTGTCCGATATCTTCAAGCCAAGAAACTTGTTATTAAGTGCGTACTTACGTAACTTTGTCGAAGGTGGGTACCAGGCTGAAGTTGGAAAAGACCATGAGGTTGGGTTGACTCTTAATCTTAATTTTCGGAAGTCCTTTCTAATGTGTTGCATTTTTTCATGAACAAAATTTTGCCTGTATGGATCAGAATGCTTGAATTTTTATAAAAAAAAAAAAAACATAAAATACCTGCAGTAGTAGGCTGCATAGATAATCAAACTTTTTAATTTAATTTTATTTTTTTGTAGAGAAAAACTTACATTGCATTTTCTTTTTTTTTAATTCCGTAAGCTTTATGACAGGGGATATTCCGAGGGAAAAAACATAAAATGTCCTATAACAAAAGAGTCGGCGATAGCTATTTTTTCCCTCGAAATTGTTCCCTAATTTCGAAAAAAGTTCCCGATACCAATCGAAAATGGGAAAATTGCGTGGGAGAAAGAATTCGCGATAACCCTAACTAACTCTCCTGCACTCGTTGTCACTGACCGATTTAAAATACGACCACCATTGAGGACAGGGCTTCAACTGCGAAACGTCACCCATATAATTGTATAAAACAATATCTTCAATATTTTCTCCTATAACTGTGTTGATCCATTGTTTAGTTTTACTCGTTAAGAGCTTAATATTTAGCGAGATCCTAATTCATCGATTTCTCATTTCCCCAGAACTTAGCCTCGATCGACAATCGACATATATCGATATTCGATCGTCGATTGTAAAGTGTGGTCGACAACCATCGATTTTGAAATCTTACATTTCCACGATACGTTAATTGTTTATTTCTTTATTCACAACAAATTAAAAATAAATCGAAGTTATAGTGCAACAAAAAAGGTTAATTGCAAACAATCTGGATATCGCAAAAAGTAACTGCAACACCTCATTCTTGACAAATTTCCATTTCCAAAACATGAACAACATCATCCAGGACTAAATGCAGAAAAGATACGGAAGTCCAATACTTAATTTTCACACTCAGCACGCAGAATTTATATGCTATGAACATTCGTAAGAAATTTGGAAAACATGTATTCCTTACGATTGGCTTTAATATTTTTAATTTTGTCCAATAAAAAGTTTATTCGCACACAAACCATCTGTATGCACATATTGACACTCGACTCGCAATATTAGCATAACAGACTCTTTAATATTGCGTTAAAACATAGGTTAGGTTAGGTTGGTCGGTTGATGAGGCAGACGGTGTGCGTCTTCCCTCATCGCACTCAGGTCAATATAGACCCATTGTGATGCCCGTTTGGGGGTCCACTTGTGTGGTTGGTTCATTCATTGTCCCGTTACTGTCCATTGTTGTTAGCCTCTTTCCAGCCATCCAGATGTTGTTGCAAACCTGAAAAGATTAGGGAGAGGGATTTCGGATAGATCCGTAAGGTCATGGAAAAATTATTTTCCTAAGGTTCTCATTCTTAATTGGCTGAGGCCTGGACAGTGGCACAGAAAGTGGAGGGTATCCTCGTGTATTTCTTCATCACCGCAGCCTCTACAGAGGTCATCATCTATGAGATGCATTTTCAGTTTGTGGCTTTTTAGTAAGTTGTGTCCAGTAAGAATCCCAACTAAAGTCGAGACAGATTTCCTGTTTCTTCGAAGTAGTTTATGGATTCTGGCTTTGTCATACTCAGCCCACATCCTTTTGGAAGTTTCACAGATGGGAAGGGAGTTCCACTTGTTTTTGGCAGTGATCAGTGTTTTCTGTCCCACCCGAGATTTGAGGTCACATAGTGGTGGTTTGACAGACTGGTCTGGTTGGTCAATGCTGGAGGCAGATCCTTTTCTTGCCAGTTCGTCAGCAATTTCATTGCCCAAGAACCTTTAGCTCTTCAAGACAACGTTTCACAAGCCGAGATTTTATTTCGACAGTAGAGATAGCTTATATTGCAGCCTGACTGTCCATAAAGTTGGTGATATCATCTGGTGGTATCGCCAGCATTGAGGTCGCTTTGGCTGCCTCTGCTACTGCCAATATTTCGGCTTGGAAGACACTGTGCTGTGCTCAGGGAGACGAAAGGTGCTGTTTAGCTTTAGTGTTTCTGAAAACACTCCAGCTGCAACGCCTACATCCATTTTTGAACCATCAGTGTAGATGGATATGGTTTCGGTGCCCAATATGTTCCTCTCCCACTCCTCTCTGCTTGGAAAGATACAGGAGAATGGTCTTTGAAAGTCAAAACATAGAAAGGTTAAAATTGGCCGTGTTCCGGATTTTATATTACAACTGCAAAATGAGGTGAGGTGATGTGGAACGGAAAATCTTAAAGAATGGCAAGGTAAATGTCAAACTACGCCAACCCTTATTTTGCAATTTCATTTTTCGACATTACTAGATTTTTAGGTATTTTTATCTATTTAGAATAATTATTCTTTACAAAAAAGTAAGAAATAACTGAATAAACAGATAATATTGGGTAATGCTACTGAAATCAAAAACATCTTCATGACAGGTCTGTGTTTCTGTCTTCTTCTTCTGAGTGTCGATGAGTAAATTTTCAACTTGTTTCGCCAGTCAATGCCACGTGTCTAAAATGGTCGATTGACCAATGAGAAGTCCATTATCTATAAATTATATCTATATCTATAAATAATATAATAAAGGTTTAGTCTAGCAACGATATAATGAGAGCTAATGAAACATGTATAAATATGGCCCATTATGTTTAGTAATGAGGATAACCTCTGACTAAATGTCTTTGCAATAAGCTAAAATTTCAAATTGGAAGTTCTTGAAATCGAAAGCATCGATCAGTTGAAAAAAATGCACTCTTTATGAGCTGACGATCTCATTGGACTGTACGTCTTGAAAAATGAAGTAAATCGAAATGTCACCATCAATGGCACCCGATATACTAAATCATCTTTCGTCAGTAAGATTAAAGTCATAAAATGATCTATGAAATAAAAAAAAACCTTAACTTATCAATATGTGAATTTGAATTTCAAATCATACAAAGCTAAAAACACGCCATTTAGTTTCCTATGCAAAAAAAAGTAATCCTTCAAATAATGTGACAATCAAACAAACAAATTTATAATTTCATTCGAAAAAAAATAATATATTTCGTAATACTGATTCAAGCCCCACCTCAATTTGTCACAATTCGCACCCACTGCAACTCAACCTTATGTTAGCGTAATCTTACAACTACACTCGACTACTTGTAATCCTATGACACTTTTCGATGGAGTAACGATTACTTCATATTTTTAACGATTATATCAAAATGACATTTCCCCTTTCGACTATCACTGTTTTTTTTTTGTATAAGTCAATGTGTGATCGCTCATGCGTTCGTTCATATGCCAGTCGGTGGGTTCATTCCTCCATCTGTGGCCAAGACTTCAACTCTTCCCCCAAATACTTTATGCCTCCAATGAAAATCTGTGTATAACAGACAAGCTCATGCACATGAATTCACTTTGATTGCGATTTTTTTTTTCAAGATCTTAGTGATCAGTTTCTGGCACAATGCTTTATAACACGCTTTCGCATGCGATCAACTTAACCACTCTTTCCAACCGATTTATATCAATGCGGATACCTACTTGGCGATCAATCTCAATTTGCCTAGAGCTGTTCTCACTCGTTTTGCGATCAATCACACATAACTGCACCGCAAGACAAATTCATTTAAAATAAACTGCCAAGATGGTTTTAATTAGATTGTTGAGATACTTTCACTGATGTGACCCTGGGCCAATTTTGGTCATATTGTGATTCAAACAAAACTATGCTTGAGTTTGTATTTCCGGGTCGAAGAAAATCTGCGGGCGATTAATTAAAATTTGGCCAACTATGTGATGAAATGAAATGCGGAACACTCTATGGTCGTGATGTATTACGAAGGTGGTAATATAAGGATTGTTCGGTTTGTTATTGTTGTAGGTGATCACAATGTTATCATTCGTTTCGATTTTTCAGCAAAAGGCAAGATGGAAGTGTTTTTTGCTGAAAAATAGCAATTATTGAATATCTCACTTGCCTGTCTGTATCTCACTAACGTTTGTAGCTTCAATTTTATGCTTGAATGTAGAATGATCAATTTGATTTATGAAACAATATTGAATAAGACAAAATTCTTAAATTATAAAAAGTAAAAGTTCCGATACGACTAGGAAAAGTTTCTTCAAAAAACTATTTTTATAATTTTAGGTAAAACACTGGAATACAAAAAAGTTAAAAAACGAGAGGTGGGTGCACGTCTGGGTCGTACATTACTTTCTCGTTCACTGTGGTCTATAGGTGTTCAAATGTCAACCATGCGAGATTTCGACGTTTTTCGTGTATTTGAAATGCGAATGTGTAATTTTTATATGGGAGGATTATAAAATGGCTAAGAGTAAAATAATATATGGGCTAGAATTGTGTTAAGAAAAAACTGTCAATATGAAGTTTGAAGAAAATCGGTCTAGCCATTTAGGCTGGTGAAGACATTACGGACGTTCAGGATTGCAAAAAACACTTTATTTTGGTTCCATATCATCGGAAAGTTACCATAAATTAAAATCTCGAGGTCTAACAAATTAACAAAAACAATTGGTATCTTTCGCTTTGTAAGAGCAAGTTAAAAAAAATTTATTTATTATTTGCAATGCTGTCTTCCAAATTGTATTCAACAAAAAATTCAGACCGCGCCCACTTTGGGGTGTGGTAGATTATTAGATGATAAGCACATCCCACAGTGCAAAAGGTCTGCGAGGAGTAAAGTTAAAGTTGCCTGAGATAACTAGGGTAGGGTGACCAGATCCATGTCCACAAAAAATAGGACAGCTTGAAAAACTTCAAATGAAAAATTAAAGAACAAAATAAGAAGGTGGGCGTGCCAAATAACTTTATTGGGTTGAAATGTATAAAATGGCATTGCCACAACAAATAGTTCAGATGGTTTATCAAATATTTTGTGGTTCGACCATAAAACAACGTTTTTCTCCTACATATGCTATGGTTATATAAATGTTTTTTTTTTATAGAAAAACGCCCCCAAAAAGTGGACTTGGGTTAAAATGATCTATTACCACTATAAGGAGGCTACATTGCCAAGGGCCATATTTTATAAAATGAATACCGTTGAATCACTCCGTTCTTACTGAAACTCGATTACCTACGTAAAACTAGTATCGTTCTAGGTTTTACGATACTCGTAATTTCTTACGACTGGCATTTGGCAGTCGTATAGCTTTCGTTTTCTTTAAGATGTTATAAATATTTCTCGTTTTGCACAATCACAATTTGTCGTAACTATCGTTTACTTCTGTATCGTTTACTTGCCGATCGTTTTGTTTTATGTAAAAGATTACCAATGATTTTGCATCGAATGTTTTTTTCGAATATTTCAAAAATATGATCATAACTTTTAACTGAAAATGCCTCCAAAAAAACATTTATATGCACGCAATATAGTTAAATATGCTGTTCTTACATTCTTTCAAATTTTTTTTTACCGTTTGGTCGAAAACAAACTTCTACTGAAAAGTGGTCGGTGGCGGAAAATTTTTGCACTTGTTCTGCTTTGTCGGACAGAAAGTCGATATACCAAATTTCACGGACGGATAGACGGACAAAAAGACATCCATCCATATACTCTAAGGTATATCTATCAAAATGATTTTTCTTTGTTACAAACTTAATGTCAAAACTAATATATCCCCTATGGGATAGCGTTGTATTCAGAAGTGATTGAGTTAAGATACAAAAATATTTTAAGTCGTGTTCGCACCGGAAAGATACAGAAAATTTCTGAATTAGTGTTGAAAAAAAGTTTTGTTGTAGTTTTGTGATTTCAAAAAATGAGAAAACGTAAAAAGAGGACAAATTGCATGTTTTTCCAAAAAGATACCGGACATTTTTTTGTAGACAAAAAAAGGACATGTCATTTTAAAAGTGGACGTCAGGTCAGCATACTCCTAAGCCAAAATGACGAATTCAAAATCATCAGAACCAAAATCCCTGAATCCAATGTTTTCCAAGAGTATGTGGCTTTTTGGATTTTTTTATCCCCATAGCCATGGACAGTATAGGGTCTTTTGGAATATTTCGTTAAAAGTTGGCAGTACACATTACGGTTTATTTGTATACCCTATCCCATAGAGGTATATTAGTTTTGATACATAGTTTGTAACATAGAGAAATAATTTAGCTAGATATACTTCAAAGTATATGGATCGACTCAGAATCGATAGCTGAGTCGATTTAGCCATGTCTGTACGTCCGTCTGTCCGTCCGTCCGTACGTCACCAGTGTTTGGGACTTAAATTTTGAGCTAGAAGGATGAAATTTGGTACACGTACTCTTTGTTGCTCCCAGCAGAACAAGTGTTCCTTATTACGGCCAAACCGTAAGGAATTTTAAAAAAAGTGTCTGGGCACCATATTTAGAGAATCGTAATATCTATATTTCATCAATATAAATTTTTTTGCCACTTTTTGGGGGCGTTTTTAAAAAAAAAACTTTTTTTGGCGAAATTTCAAAATTTTCGAAAAAAATGTTGATGCACAATCCACAAAAGGTTTTGATAAACTGTCTGAGCAATATATTGTGACAAAGTCATTTTCAGTATTTTATCGCCATAAAGCCTACATTTTGAGGATATTAATTTTCAGGATGGGATGGGATAGGGTATCCAACGATCCGCACAGCGGATTGTAGCCTTCTCATATGTTTTTTTCGGAAGCTGTATAAAGTGGGTAATGAAATATAACAGAGTTCTTGAATATCTTACAAAAAATGTGCTATTGAACAAAGTGACAGAGACTCGGACACTAGACGAATACAAAATTGCACAAAAAGAGCATGGTAAGATTTAATGACTTTAACTGGAATTTAACATCTTCTCTCTTATCATCGGAATGTTGTCATACAATTGAAATTGTTTTTCTGAAAATAATGTTAGCAATATTGAGCAATCACATTCGAGAAACAGGGTGGGTAAGTGCGCATATCACTGAAAAATGCAAACCGTGGAGAATAGAAAAGAGATATTATAGTCTTGGAGATGATGATAGTCTTGGAGAATATAACAGAGATAATAGACATTTTTCCAAGACGATAGTACTAGCAGGTGTATTTCCTATTTCCTTTTGAAAAACAAACATTATCAATATTACTTCAATGGTACATGTCAATGGTACATGTCAATGGTGCATGTAAAGGTTTTTTTCATCTAAAAAAAGGGGAAACCAATTACTAATGATTAAAGCAAAAATAATTATGTGAACTTTGAAAAATTTCCAAAACAAGACTACTTAATAATTTTTGTTATCCTGTTAAAAGAATAATTGAATAAGTGACACCACCTGCCGTTAAATGAGGGTATTTAAAATGCACCCCTTGTAACCCTACAGAAACCGTTTAAAAATAATTATTGCGCCAATTACCGACAAACGAATTTGATAAAATACGAGTAACGAAATAAGTATCATTTAAATAATTTCAAGTAGTTCTGTGACGAACCAGACAATTGTCTCCCAACCTTACAAACATAATAAACAACTGAATTTAAGTGCCACTAAATATACAACCAAGCACTTGAAATTTACTTTGTCTGTAATAAAATTTACACTGCAGCATTGAACAATAACCTGTCATGGGAATACGTTCAGCTAACACTGGGTTATAAATATAACAATTGGCAGAATTAAATTTAATATATCTAGATACAGTTTGTCACTTTGAACTGGGAAATCCTCTTCAGGCGATGACATTGAAAAAGTAACTAAAAGTAAGTTTTACGAGTTCACATAATTTGTTAGGAATGCACCTACATCTGAAATTAACGAAAACACATTTAGTTTTTGTAAAAATAAAATGGAATTTCAAACAGAGCTATAAAATGCTGAAATATCTCTTAAAATATCATGAGTAGAACTTGCAAAGTAGTTTTTTTTTTTTAATTCAGCGTTGTTTGTTCACTATTGTGGAAGATTTATCACTGGTCTAGTTTTTGTTGTAAAAACCTAATATGTACTACAGAAGGGCATAACTTAATAAAGTTTTATTTAAGGACGTTTAAGGGTGTTCATGTTCATTTTAGATGAGAAAAAAAGATATGAAAAAGCTACAGGTTACATGGCGGATTATCATCTGCACCAGCTTGATAGTCGAAACGTTTTCTACAAAACATCTGGAAAAAAGCGTTACGTAAAGGTTTTTTATATAATTTCTATGAAAATGTTCAATAAGTGATATGTGGAGATATACCGCGGGGTTCCTATTTCAAATTCCAAAATAAACAACAAGTACCTGTTCTTCACTGCCTCCAGCTCTTGCAAAAGTCTAACAAAAGTCAAGAGAAGTTTCTCAAGTTTGCCGTTCGGTATCGTTAAACTGGAGGCCCCATTCATGTGGTAGATATATAATTTCGCACAAAGAAATAAATAGGAAGCTAGGTTCGGTTTCATAATATTGGCTGTTATTGCCAGATGTTTTATCCTATTTTTTTTAGGTTTTTTGCTGAGTTCATCAACTTTTCAATTTCAATGCAACTTTTTTTTGTTTAAACCATAAAGAAATTTCAAAAAGGGCCTGAACGACATATTTTGACCAATTTAGTCATCTACATTCTATCTAGAGGTGTTTCCAAACCACGACCACCTTTTTGATACGTTAAAAAACACGATTTTTGGTAGAAGTTCAAAATAAATTCGAAATAACAAGTTAGGCCATTAGGCATGACCTATTTGATACCTGCGATCTATTTTATAAATGGCGCCGAATATTAATTTTGTAAACTTTGTGTGAATTACTGCATAACGTCGAATTACGGTCTGAATGATGAACAATTCGTATGTAATTTTGACAACATGCATTTTGGTGCTGTTACGAAAAGAAGTGAAGTGGCATTGAAAATCCGCGAGTTACACACATATAACGTGCCATAACATTCACCGGAGTCACTATATGTTATGGTTTATAACCTACCAAAGTATTTAGACCATTTTTATTTAGATCGAAGAGGCTCAAAAGGTTTTGTGGATGGTGAGCAGTGCAGATCCATGAGTAATGAATTGTAGGACAAATGGTTGCATCAGGATTGGAGCAACGACACATACTGCACAAGCCACAATCAATATTTAAAACCGTTGTTTGTCGGTCGTCTAAATTTTTTTTTACTGATTTGCACTGGTTTGCAAGATGATCCGATTTAACCGTCATAAATCTCTTTCTGTGCGGTTACTTTAAGACAAGGTTTTATCTGAACAAAGCCGCAAGAAACAAACAAGTAGAATATAGAATATTCCTCAACAACTGGAGTTCTATATAAGACGTTATAAAATGTTATAAAAATGCCAGTGACAACTTCAGCTACATCAATTTCAACAAATTATGGAAACAATCTTGAATGTCCAATTATTCCATATATTGCTTCTGAAGTAGAAATACGTACACTTCAAAGATAGGCCCAAGGAAAATAGGTTCATTCACTATGGCCAACCTTGAAGTAGCTAAGTCAACTCCGATGCTGTGGAGTAATCATTCTTCAGCTGTTAAATGGCAATGGCGACAAGTCTCCTCCTGTCAGGCAGACCGAAGAATATACTAATATGGGAAATGACGGCATTCCTCTCGAGATATATAAACACGGGAGAGATGGCTTAGTAAGAATGAAGCATACAATAACTTTTTAGCAAAATATAGTCGAATATTCCTTAATAATAGAGCCTTAAAATTATTTGCCTGAACTTTGAAAATAACAAAATAAACCAGCATTAGGGAATTATATGATCGACTGAAACCGCTCACTAGTGTGGTTTAAGAGCAAAAAGATCAACAACTAATTAAAACTTATCACTTCAACAAGTTCAAGTCGATTCCCATCACCTTTTACCTAATCGATTTTAAAGCGGCATACGAAAGCATTTACTTGGATCCCCAAACATGTCCGTCTGTCTTTTTCATTGTTCTTGTGAAGATTATTAATTGAAAACTACGAGCTAACAGTTGCAAATTTTTCTTAATTCAAAGCACCGATAAAATTGTCATTATTGGTTGCAATTAACGAAACGTCATTGCTCGGTTTGCGAGTATGGAGAATAAAGCGACTATAGTGAGTTTGACAGTAAACGAGGGCATTATCAAATATATGCTGTCATCAAGCATCAACGAATAGGGTAGAGTGTCAAAATTGACATCTATAACTTTGGGACAGTACAAACCCTTTCTGCCGTCGTGGTTTAAATCCTGAAAACGATATTTTCTAAAAAAAAATCAAACGAAATATTATCCTTTCCACCCGTTGTTTTTTTCGTACTGAGATGGCAATAATAATCCCCTTACTTAATTACTAATGAGATGACATGTGTACCTATACGGCGATGAAGAATCGACCCTATTAAAAGCGGATGAATATTTTTGGTTCTTTTGTGCGAAAAATTCTTTGAAAAGTCTTCGATGCCTTTGCCTTGATGGTCTACGAAGACGAAAATTCACTCGAGATTTACCCGGTTAAAAAGTGTGTATTTGTCGTTTTAGATGGCTAGATGACATGTTAAGCGAATGGACAATATTACTCCTGTTATCCATTGATTCCCAGTCGTCAGAGACCTGGAACATTGCTCTGCATTTCGTTCCAAAAGTGAAATTTTTTTTTCTAAATTAAGAGCGGTACAAAATTGTATAAATACACGAAAAGCTATTTTGAGTAGAAATGACGTTCGGAACAAAAAACAGAGTATGGTTCCTGGTAAAAAAGTACGCATTGATTGTTAAAGATGACTAGGTCATGTAAAGTATATAGAGAGCAATTCTACCGCCCACAGATTCCTCGATTTCGAACCAGATGGTTATGTGGGGTGCACAAGTGGTGGCAATCACACAATAACCGGGCTAACTGGAGAGGCATGTTGGTTGAGAACTAGATTTACGCGGGACTTTTATAGCTGTACCGACTTAAGAAGTAAATATCACCCGGTTTAAACCTTAGATAACAAGATTGTTTTTAGCAAAGAAATTTAAAAGATATTAAAAATGTTGTTCTCCAATACAGGTTTAACCCATCGGAGAGTTCCACAGATTTTACAAAAGCCATCTAAAATCCATTCGTTTTTTTTAATCAATCATTTTCAAAACATGAAAAAATACAAAATGTTTGCCTTAAAGCAAAATAATTATTGTGTCCATGCCAAAATTGAAAAAAAAAACTATTTGCTTTAGGAATAAAGTTTGCCACTGTTAAAAATGTTTGAAAAAGGTTAAGACAGACTCAAAAATAGAAAATAGCTGACAAATCAAAAACCACCTGTCAAAGAAAATCAAAACAACCCTTCAGATCGATGTAAACACGTAAAACATGCACTAGATGTCCATCAAATATAAAAATTGTCAATGTTATCAATGTTACCTATAAATAGCACCCTAGGTAATTTACTGAATGTTTTTACAAACTGTGCATTCAAATATTAACAAGAATTGTTAACCAATCATTAAACTCACCAATAATCCACTTTTAATCACTTGTCTTTGTATGTAATCCGATTTGTTGGCCCTAGGCTAAAGGCAAATTAAATTCACTCCTCCAAAGCAATTCACTTGTCAAATCAAACTGACGACACACTCAACAGATTTGTATTTCTGCCCGCCAAAATTTAATCGATAAGTTGTCAGTTAAACACAATAATTCAATCGCACTTAAAAATTATAAAAGAAATTCAACAGAAAAAAAAAAACATTTTTCGATCTTATGCAATCTTACAAAGTAATTTAGCAATTTAAACGAGAAAAAGAAATTAATTTCTTTCCGTCTCTTCGTCTTTTCCGCGCACAAATTGGATAAATTTTTGTTCCCGAACTGGGCAAGTGCACTCTGCCTCTTCTACCTGTTTACAGTATTGCCCGTTCGACACAAATTAGTTTCGATCAATAGCAAAAGCCTTCGGAGCTTCTGACTAAATTTCAAATGAATTACGAAATTGTGTTATATGTACGAATTAATTTAAAAGAATTTTTGTTTTTTATTTTATTAAATTTACACACAACAAAAATATTTCATACAACAGACCGTAAACGAGTATTCAGTATTCACCGTTCACCACATCTCCCTTTCAAGTTCAACAATTTCACTTTTGTTTGTGGGCAAAGAAATCGAAAGGAACCGTTGTTTCTTCTTTCTCCACTTTTGCTTGTTTATTTTTATTCACCTTTTTGTTTGTATATGTATTTTTTTTTTTGCAACAAGTTATCGAATGCGATATTCCAGTATGCAGACGTTTTTGTTTTCGATTATGTGATAACGTAAGTGACCATCGATGGGTTTTGCTATTTTTGTCAAACCGATATAGTTTTCAATCGATGCCTGGAAAAATTAAAAAAAAAAAACAAAACTAATATAGAACAAGATCTTAACCTAAAAATAGAAAAAAAATGAACGAACAAAAAAATAGGTTTCCACCTAACACTTGTCCCAACTATTGCATGGAAAGTGGAAAAAAAAATCGAAAAACCGATCGCGAGCACGCGCACCAATAGATCCAACCGACGCCACCGACGAAAAAGAACTGCGACTCGCTACAGCCGACTCTAGTGCAGAGACTTCCCTGAACAACAAAATTAAAAAAAAAAAAAAAGTTCGCTAACAATTTTGTTTTTGGTTTTTTCGCTTCTCTTTTTGGTGACTTTTCTTCATTTGTTTTGGCCTGCAATTCCAGCTGAATTGGGAAGACAACTATTAAACTACAACTACTAGTGCAGCGACTTGCACTCTCGGTTTTAGCTCGCTGCAAAGGCCAAACTATACCAGTCCACAAATACTGGCCCACAATGCTACTTTTCGCACACTATAGAAGTTGTTATAGCGTACAAGAGGTGTTGTGTCTTTTGGAAGGTAGATAGACTACTAAGGCAGCTGAGCGATCGGTCACGATCAGCTGGGGTATAAGGTGCTCGCGTATAAGTGACGCGCTATTACCACATCTTTGGGGCCACATTTACCAGCGGATGCTGTTTGCTCTGCAGACAATTTCATTTTCATTTGCTTGTTCCCATTTTCATTTTCGTAGCAAGAAAATGTTCGTTCTTTGTTTTGTTGTAGTGTCCGTTGTGCTTGTGCTCGCGCAATGGATGGAATTTTGAATGAATTTGTGAAGAGCGCAGCATAACAGATAATAACGTTGTTGTGGTAGGTAAGAAAGAGGGTACTGGTGGAAATCGACGATGCACGATCCTACCTCAACTGGATTGGAAAAGCTAAATTGGATACCCTGATGAGATTGCAATTGTGGAGATGTTTACATATTTTTTTTTTTGCATTCGGAATCTACCATCTGTATATGTTGTTTGGTCCACTGGTTATGGCGTTTTATTTTCTTCTTGCTCGGCTTAAAAAGAGGTCAGAAACTTGGTGCATTTTTTTGTTGCTCTAGTATGTCTTTGGTTTATCGGTTTATGGTTTATGAAAAATAAAGGTTTAATTACCTTTGGAATAGGTAATGCTTTTTACTTTTTTTTTTAGAAATTGTATTAATTGCATTTTGCGTGGGTGCTTAGGCTTTAGTTATCTTATAGGTACCATTGAAATGAATCATTGAAAATTTTATTTCGGAATTCTAAGAAAATTTAACAAACGATGTTAAATGTTGATATTTTGAAAAAAAAAATAAATTTTTTTTTAATGAAAACGCCTTCAAAAACTTTGGATAGACAAAATGAAGGTATTAGGATTGTCTGAATTCGTTGTTCAGACACTTTTTCAAAACTTCCTACCGTCCGTGCATCTGTCGGTTTGTCACCTATTTGTAGGTCTTAAACTATTAGCTATGATAATGAAATTTGGTATATAACGGGTGATCCAAGTAGAGATAGTTTTTTCAATAGCCTTTTTTGACAGATCACGTGTGAGTCGTGTCATGCTGTCATGTTATTTTTGTTTAGTATTGTCTAGCATTTCATAATGGAAAGACTTACGCGTGAACAACGTTTACAAATTGTTCAACTTTATTATGAAAATTCACGTTCTGTGAGGAATGTGTTTCGTGCACTTCGCTCAACTTATGGTCAACATAATCGGCCTACTGAGCGTACTATTCGCAACACCATCACCCATTTTGAGACCCAGCATTCATTATTGGATAATATTCGACCGAATAGACCACGTCCAGCACGCTGTGAAGAAAATAAAGCGGCGGTAGCTGAGAGTGTACACGAAGACCGTGGAGAGTCGATTCGGCGCCGTTCGCAGCAACTCGGACCATGATAACCGACTATTTGATGCCTGAAATTGAAGCTCGTGATCTCGGCGACATTTGGTTTCAGCAAGACGGCGCCACTTCCCACACATCGCATCAATCAATGGACTTATTGAGAGAACATTTCAGTGAGCACATAATTTCACGTTTTGGGCCGGTCGATTGGCCACCAAGATCGTGTGATATCACACCGTTAGACTTTTTCCTGTGGGGATATGTAAAGTCAAAAGCTTATGCCGACAAACCCGCTTCGATTTAGGCCTTGGAGGAAAACATGACGCGTGTCATTCGCCAGTTACCAGTCGAAATGCTCGAACGAGTGATCGAAAATTGGACTCAACGGATGGACCATCTGCGACGTAGCAACGGCCAACATTTGATAGACATAATCTTCAAAAAATAAATGCCAAAGAATGTTCTTTCAAATGATAATAAACATTCTCCATTAAATTTGAATTTTCTGTGTTTTTTTCTTTAAAAAAGTAGGGAACCTCGAAATGGATCGCCCTTTATGATCTTTGTCCAACAAGTGTAAACATTTTTAAAATCCACACACTGCCACACCCTTTTTATACCCTATCCCATAGGGGTTTATTAGTTTTGATACATAGTTTGTAACATAGAGAAATAATTTAGCTACATATACCTTAGAATCCATAGCTGAGTCGATTTAGCCATGTCTGTCCGTCCGTCTGTCCGTCCGTCCGTCCGTCCGTACGTCACCAGGTTTTGGGCCTTAAATTTTGATCTAGAATGATGGAATTTGGTACACGTGCTCTTTATTGCCAGCAGAACAAGTGTAAACATTTTTGAAATCCGCCCACTGAACACCCACCCACCCCCTTTTTAAAAAACGTAGTTTTTGGCCAAACCGTAAGGAATTTTAAAAAGGTGTCTGAGAAGCGTATTTTATTAAGATAATCGTAATATCTATATTTCGTCAATACAAAGTTTTTTGCCCACTTTTTGGGAGCGGTTTTTATAAAAAAACGTTTTTTGGCCAAATTTGAAAATTTTCGAAAAAAAAATTTGATGCACAATCATTGGTAGTAGTAATATGAATATTTCATCAATAGACCATTTTAACCCACGCCCACTTTTTGGGGGCGTTCCTACAAAAACCATTTGTATGCCCTACCCACGGTTTTGATAAACTCTCTGAGCAATATATTGTGACAATGTCATTTTCTGTATTTTATCACCATAAAGCCCACGTTTTGAGAATATTATTTTAAAGATGGGATGGGATAGGGATAGGGTATTCAACGATCCGCACAGAAGATTGTAGCCTTCTCATATGTTTTTAGAAAAACTTTCTTTTTGGTCATACGATTAGAAATTTTGTTTGTCTGAATAACATATTTAGATCATCTTAATATGTATCTATATTTCGTCTATATAAATATGTTTGCCACCCCCACTTTTTGTGGGCGATTTATGTCAAACATTTTTTTGTATGTCGTTTAAATTTTAACGCTTTTTTTGCATTGATAAAGTTAATGTGCACATTTCGGCTATAGGGCATTTTAACCCACGCCTACTTTTTGGGGGCATTTTTAGATAAAAAACCATTTGTATACCCTACCCCATAGCATATGCGGGTAGGTACCCTACAAGTAAATAAATAATACATAAATCTAAATTGCGGAAGTTTTGGATATTTTTTTTCCAAAATGTGGTGCCTTGTAAAAATGTTTGCATTATATGAGTTCTACATGTCCTAGCCATTTTAAACGTCCAATGCGGAGTTTTTTGAGTAGGAGTATGTCGCTGTACAGCTCGTATAGTTAGTGGTTGAATCTTCGAATCGACCAAGGATTTCTTCATCCGCTTTTGATATGGACCGCCATGCTTCAGCGCCGTAGAGCAGGACTGGGATGATCAGGGTCTTATATAGGATCTCCTTAGCAGTTCGAGTGAGGGCTTTACTACTTAATTGCCTTCTTAGCCCGAAGAAACAGCGATTGGCAAGAGTAATTCTTCGTTTGATTTCTGACGAGATGTTGTTGTCAGAGTTAATAGCGGAGCCGAGGTAGACAAAGTCCCGTACTACCTCAAAGTTATATCTGTCAATGGTGACGTTCTGTCCAATTCGTCGATGTTGTGTGTCCTTTCGTGTTGACAGCATATACTTTGTCTTACCCTCATTTACTGCTAAACCCATTTTTGCCGCTTCCTTCTCTATATTAGCAAACGTGGCTATGACATCACGTTGAGTCCTACCAATGATGTCAATATCGTCGGCGTATGTTAGTGTTTTTTCCAGGATCTGCCGAAGTGTGAAAATTTGATCGACTCTGGACTTTCCTGGCGTAAAACCAAACTGATAAGGGCCGATCAGGTTGTTGGTAAACGGTTTCAGGCGTTCACATATTACGGCAAATAGGAGCTTGTAGGCGATGTTGAGTAGACTTATGCCTCTGTAGTTGGCGCAGTTCAGAGGGTCTCCTTTTTTGTGGATCGGGCAAACGATGCTGAGGTTCCATTCTTCAGGCATGCTTTCAACCGACCAGATTTGGCTTATGAGTTGGTGGATGTTGCTTACCAAATCATCTCCTCCAGCTTTATAAAGCTCAGCGCGAAGACCGTCATTTCCGACGTCCTTATTAAGCTTGAGTTTAGATATAGGCAGTTTTCGCTGTCGTTGCCAATATTGAATGGATCATTCTGCCTGACAGCGGAATGTTGCTCGTCATCGCCGTTTAACAGTCTGCAGAAGTGGTTCTTCCATATCCTCAGCATCGACTGTGTCTCAACTATGATATTTCCTTGTTCATCTCGACAGGATTCTGTTCGAGCCTTGTTGCCTTGGCTTTGACGTTTTACTCTTTGGTAAAACTTGCGAACATCGTTCCTGGAGTGGCACCTCTCTATATCCTCGATCGCGCGCTTTTCTTGCTCTTTTTTCTTCTTTCTGAAAAGCCGATGTTCTTCCCTTCTTCTTTGCTTATAGAGCTCAATGGCAGCTCTCGTCTTCACCTGCAGCTTAGCCTTGAAGGTCTCGTTCTTGGCTGCGAGCCTCTGTCGGCATTCCTCATCAAACCAGGGGTTTCTTGCTGGTGGCCGCGAGATACCTAGCACATCAGTTGGGGCTGATCTTATGTCTTGTTGGCATCGTTGCCATTGTTCTTCGACATTAGATGCTGGTGGTATGTTGTGAGTCGAGAGGTTAAGGGATACGCGTTGCGCGAAGGTCTTGGCGGTCTCTGGCGATTGCAGTCTTTCGACATTAATTTTTTTCACAGTATTTCTGTTTTTTTTTGTGGCGTGGTGGATATCCGCATCCTAACTTTGGCTGCAACAATGTAGTGGTCCGAGTCGATGTTAGCCCCTCGGAATGTTCGGACATCCAAAATACTGGATGCGTGCCTCTTGTCTATCGCAATGTAATCAATTTGGTTGACTGTTCGTTGATTTTTAATTTTTTTTAACGTTTATTTATTCACAATTTCATTAATATTAATAAGTAGCCTAAATAAACTTAAAGACATTTTTAGACATTTTTACTTTTGCCAAAGTAAAAGACCATTATGGTTCGCATTACATGATATATAATTTGTTTGTTTAATTCAATTTTTATATTTTTTGTGAATTTTTGTATTATTGTTATGTACTATTTTTGTTTTTTTTTTTTAAATAGGAAAATGTGAATCAAAACCTATTAGAAGACAGTCGCAACTTTTTTTTTATATATAACTAAAACCTACAAGACTAACTTAACCTATCTAAATCTATCTAGGCCCTGTCATGTGATCTCTATTCCATCGACTAACAAGTCATCGTTAGATCAGAGATCACATGTCAGGGCCTAGTTTTACTTAACCTAAATATCGGCTTCAGCCCAGTCTAGCCACCAGTATCGGTCTCTATTTAACCTGTTAGTGTTACTTTTGTCGCTTTCAGGTATGCTAATGTAGTATCTAATTTGATCAGTATTCCCGTCCCCCGACTCAAAAGGCTCATAAAGGATCCTTTTATCTGTTGCTCTCCTTGCAGCATGGTATATTATTGGAACGTTCGTTGAATCCGATAGGTAGCCATATGCATCCAGAAACAGAAATGTTTCTGGCGGAATGTATCCACTTTCCAAGGCATTTCTGAAATACCCAGGATTCGGATAGAATAATCCAGAGATTAATTCGTTTTCGCTAACACTTGCCGAACGAACTGTTCGTTGTTGGTCCGAGTCGATGTTAGCCCCTCGGAATGTTCGGACACCCATAATACTGGATGCCTGCCTCTTGTCTATCGCAATGTGATCAATTTGGTTGACCGTTCGTTGATCTGGAGACCGCCATGTCCCCTCGTGGATATCGAGGTGAGGAAACCGTGTGCTGGCTATAGTAGCATTTCGTTCCGTAGCGAAGTCAAGTTACCAGTCCGTTACCAGACGTGTTGTCGTGTAGGCTATATTTTCCGACAGTTCTGCTAAAGATGTCTTCTCTTCCTACCTATGCGTTAAAATCTCCCAGCACGATTTTAACATCGTACTTTGGTAGTCGCTCATAGGTTTTGTCGAGGAGCTCGTAGAAGCAATCCTTAGTTATATCATCCTTTTCCTCCGTTGGAGCATGAGCGCATATAAGGTTTATGTTGGCGAATTTGGCCTTGATGCGGATTGTTACAATGCGTCCGCTAATGTCTTGAAAACATAAGACTTCTTGCCTAAGTTTGGTACCTATAACAAATCCGCATCCAAATAGTCGCTGTTTCTGCTCACTATAACACGGTCCAAAGTAGATGTCACAGTTTTTCATCCTCTTTTTGCCCGGCCCATCCCATCGTATTTCCTGGATGGCAGTAATGTCTGCTTTGTAGCAGTTTAGGGATTCCGCTAGTTGTTCGCCTGCACCTCTCCTGTTTAATGTTCTCACATTCTAGGTGCAGATACGAACGTCGTTGTCCTTTTGTCGTTTGGCATGGTCGTCAATAATAATATCAGTCCTTTCCGAGGCTATTGGTTGCTTCGTAACAATATTTTTTTTCCGTGGATGGGTAGTTAACCCAAAGCGCAACCCCCAAACTGGAGGGCCAGGCCTTGTTTTGACCCTAGGACAGCGGGCCGGAAAAAAAAAACCGATGTCAGTAGCCCATTTTTGGGGTATGAGCGCTGCCGTTGACCCATTGAGGGCTCCTCCGCCACCAACTCTTTTCCAATACCCTGGCTCAGTATTGGAAATCCCTATAGACCTGGTGTTCAAATATGTCGAAGCAGCTCATATAGGGATTTCGATCAAACTGGAGCTGTAGGCGCCACCGTTGACTCCATCTACGGAATTCCTCCGCTGCCGCCTGAGAGTGAGTGCCTTAGTGAGAGGACACTCACTAAGGCCTGGACACATTTAATATAGGATCTGAGAAACCAAGGTATTGTTGCTGTGTTAAAGTATTTAAAGATTATTTAATAATTATGTTTTTGGGTAGCAGTTGTATAAGTATCTTACGTATTAATTTTGATAAGTAAAAGCAATAAACTTTTCCATCGAATAATGCAAAATTTGTACCTAAAAATACTTAAAAATGTTATAAAGCTTGTTATGATAAGCGTAAATGCTAATGTTGAAGAATTTACCCTGTATATAGTACTTTCCGATATGTGCTTTGCCATTCAATTTCAACCGTTTTTTAAACTTTCTTCAAATGATTTTGTTGAACATATTGTTGATATTAAAAATAATTTATTAACATTTTACAAGTCATTATACAAGCAAATTACGAAATGGTTTGATTTCAATAACAAAAAATTACAACTGCTTAAGTATTTAGATTTAAGTAAGCCCTATTAAATCAATACTAACAATTTTGGATGAATTTGCATTTTCATCTGATAATGATGAAGTGCTAAATATGCAATGAAGGTTTTTGTTTGGCAATAATGATATTGTTAACAAATACAATGACTCTTAACACAAAACAAAGTTTTAGTCAAAAGCAAGTACAGTTAAAAACGAGTTAGGTCAGCTTGTATTGGCAGAGCTATCAAAATATATGCGTTTTTTATGCTACTCAATCCATCTCAATTTTGTCAAAAAGAAGGGTTTTCCTTTAAAATTTTGCCAAAAAGAATTTTTTTTCTCTTCTAGAAGTAGGGTGAAAGGAAGATCGATTAATATATTTAGCCGATCTGATGGCTAGTTGACATCGTCGCCATTGTTCTTCGACATTATGGTGGAATGGTTTTTTTTTTTTTTTTTTTTTTTTTTTAAATTCTGACCTGCCTAAGCAGTAATATACACATCGACCTAAAAGATCTATTGTGCTTGTCGTCAGATGCTTTTTAGGTTAGTAGCGCTTATACTTTCCTAATGTAGCTGATAATACTTTCAGCCGAAGATTTCCTCAATTCTTCGGGACTTAAGAATTCCCTGTAGAAAGATTCTCTTCTCATACCGTAAAGGGCCGGGCATTCACATATGATATGCTCGGCTGTTTCGTCTTCTTCTAGACATAGTCTGCACTCCGGTGAGTCGACTAGACGCATTTTGTTTAGGTGATATCGAAGACCGTGATGACCAGTTAGGTAGCCTACTAAGTTTTTGATATCGTGCCTGCGAAGATTTAGTATCTTGTCGGCATCTGATTTGAAGGGCTGAATAGCTCTTTTGGCCTGTCTTAGGCCTGGGATGTTTCCCCAGTATGAAACACATCTGTTTTGTTCCCAGTTTTTTATAACTAGATTTATGGCTGATTTGGGGATTGCACAGAAGGGTTCAGGTCCAATGAAGGGGGTTTCGGAACCTTTTCTGGCTAGTTCATCAGCTTTTTCGTTACCTTCAACTCCCTTATGTCCGGGGACCCACCATAGTTTGGTTTTGTTCCTGGAACTGAGTGTTTGGAGGGAGTTGAAGCAGTGTAGTACTGATTTGGAGTCAATGATGTGTGAGCTAAGGGCTTTTATAGCTGCTTGACTGTCCGTGAATATATGGATGTTTGCGCCTTTAATACCTGAGTTGTGTATTAGGTTTGCGCATTCTTTTATGGCATGGAGCTCAGCTTGGAATACACTAGGGTTTTTTCCCATAGGTATTGAGATGTTTTTATTTGGTCCATGTATGCCAGCTCCTACCCCTGAGTCCATTTTAGAACCATCCGTATACCACTTTAGGCCGTTTAGGCAGTTTGGAGGGTTGTTGCTACACCATGCTTCTCTGGTTGTGATCTCCGTTGAGAATCTTTTGTCGAAGCATAGTGTCTTTGGTAAGCGGTCTGTAACCGCACAGATCATGTCAAGTTCTGGAAGTTCGGAAAGAAGTTCAATTAGTTTTAGATGTTCACTAATGTTTAATTCTTCCGCTTGTGTCAAACTTGCTGAGCTGCGAATTGCCACTTTTTTTATATAAATGTGGAGAGGTGTTAGTCCTATTATGGCTTCCATAGCCGCCGTGGGACAGGTACGCATAGCTCCGGTAATGCCCAGACAGGCAAGCCGTTGTACCTTGTTTAATTTATTTATAGTTGTTTTTTGGGTGACTTTGTTCCACCATACTATTGAAGCGTATGTTATAATGGGCCTGACCATGATCGTGTAGATCCAGTGTGTGGTCTTTGGAGAGATTCCCCAGGTTTTACCATACATGCTTCGGCAAGCCCAGAAAGCTTTGGTTGCTTTTTGAATTTTGTTGTTGATGTGGGAGTTCCAGCTTAGTTTTTTTTATCGAGGATCACTCCAAGATATTTTACTTCGTTGGAATACTCAATGTATGTACCATTAATTGAAATTTGGGTAAGATTTAATTTCCTCCTTTTTTGTAAAAGGGACGATGATAGCCTTGCTGGGGTTTATAGAGAGACTTTCTTTATTACACCAGTCTAAGACTATCTTAAGGGCGTTTTGCAAACGTGTTGTAACTTCGTTTGGTTCTTTGCCCTTTATTATGATGACTAGGTCATCGGCGTATCCAATTATATTGAAACCTGCATTACTTAGGTCTTGAAGTAGGTTATCGATAACCAGAGACCATAGTAGGGGTGAGAGTACTCCTCCCTGAGGGAAGCCTTTAACGGCTGTTAAATACTGAGGTCTGTGCTGATGAAGCAGTTATTTTCCGACTTTCAAGCATCGCTATGATCCAATTGATGGTGGGATGATCTATTCTTCTATGAGTCAAAGCATTTGATATCCAGTGTTGTCAAAAGCACCCTCTATGTCTAGGAAGGCACATAAAGCTACTTCTTTGTTTTCGTATGCACTTTTTATTTGTGATGTTAAACTTAGAAGTGCTCCTTCCGTGGATTTACCTTTTTGGTAGGCGAATTGACATTGAGTGCTTTCTATTAAGCACTCTCTAATGTGTACGTCAAGTATTCTTTCCATTGTTTTCAGGGAAACTATGTTGAGCTTATTGGACGGTACGATTTAGGTAGTTCTATTGGTTTACCTGGTTTGGGGATAAATACCACGTTTACCTCCCTCCAGGCTTGTGGTATGTAGCCCCAATTGAAACTAAACCTAAATAAGGCTACCATAGTGGGTAGGAAAAAGTCCAAGCCCTTTTGTATAAGAGCAGGAAAGATTCCGTCTGTCCCTGGTGCCTTGTATGGTTTAAATGAGTTGATCGCCCATTTGACCTTATCCGGAGTAAAAAGTTTGCCGGATAAACTATTAATCCTTTTCAGGTTTATAGGGGGTGAGTCATCTATCATGTGTTCATGAAACTCAGTTGTGATTGTAGAGCCGGGAAAGTGTACCTGAAGAAGTGTGGTCAACGTTTCTTCCCGGTCGCATGTGATTTTACCGTCAGCTTTGACTAGTAATCCCATGCAGTTTGTTTTATCTTTCGAGAGTGCCCTCTGGAGACGCGCCACCGCCGGAAGCTCTTCGAGTTCCTCACAGTATTTGCGCCAGGACGCTCTTTTTGATTTTCGCAACTCTATGTTGTATTGGGTAAGTAGAGATTTATATTGGTCCCACTTTCCGGTGCGTTTGGCTTTATTGAAAAGTTTTCTTACTCTTTTACGGAAACTTTCTAGGTTATCGTTCCACCATGGTGTGCACCTCTTTGCCACAGTGCGTTTAACCTTACAGCTATTTGTAAAAGATGAGATGATAATGTCATTTAGTTGACATTGTGCGACTTCCGCTTCGCTTACACATGAAGGTTTTTCTGGAAGTATGTCACATTTAATCGATAGATTTTCTCGATACGTTCTCCAATTTGTGAGTTTGTTGTCGTATTTAATCGGCGCATCCTCGGTGTTGCATCTTAATTGGAAACTTATGTGCATGTGATCCGATAAAGATGCCTCACCAGAAACGTGCCAATTTTCGACGGTGTTTTGGACAAACGGAGAAGAGATGGTAAGGTCTAAAACTTCTTCTCTTAAAACGTTTCTAAACGTGGGTTTATTACCCTTATTTAGTATAACTAAATTGTTGCTATATAGGTATTCTAATAAGGACTCACCTCTTTTGTTTGTATCTCGACTGCCCCATATTGTGTTATGCGCGTTGGCGTCGCAGCCGAAGATAAGATGTATAGTTGCTGGGTCTGGCAGTACTGGACAAGTTCCTGTACTGGGCGAGGTGGTATTTCGTCATCTCCAGCAAAGTACGCCGATGCGCATACAATTTTTTGTAGCTCTCGGCCGTTGCGTCTTTCTAAAAGGACAGCCACCAGATCTTTGGTAATGAAACCTGGAATGGGAGAGAATTTTATATCTTTTGCAACTAAAAGAGCTGCCCTTGGTCTAAAATTTCCCCGGGCGAAGATGAGCTCTCTGGTTTTACTTTTTAAACCAAATATCTTACCCTCTGTTGCCCATGGCTCCTGGATTAAACCTAGAGCGATGTTCCCTTCGGCACATCTTTGGTTGTAGGTGTCCGAGGCACCTATAGCTCGGTGCAGGTTTGCCTGCAGCACATTTAGTAGGGTGGTCATCGCTTCCTACCGTGCTCAGGGTTTCGTACCCTATAAGGCTTGTTATAGCCTCTTCTGCGTACGATACCCTGTTGAGAAAGACCTTCGTGTCTATCTCTCGGACCGTTTTTACGCTGTCCGTGTTTTTGCCGTTCACGCGCCCGTTCCGCAGCTAGCTTTGGTCTAAACTGTTGCTGGCTGATGTTAACGTTGCTCGTACTAGGGGCGTTTGGCGATAAAGTCGTAGGCAGTGAACCAGTCTTCTTTGTATCGCTTCCGGCGGCAGTACTAATACTGGCTGCTGGTTGCGACGAGCTGGCGCTTGTTTTTTCTGGCGACTTTTTCTTTTTATCAGTGTCATTTACACTATTTTTTCGGGTCTGAATTGCAGACTTGTCGGATCCTTTAAGGATGATCTTGATTTGGCCAAATCTGTATGATACCATCCCCTTTAGCTCCGCAAGCCTACGCATCGCACTCTCATTTATTGCAAAGACCATGTGGGCGATGTCTTTCTCGTCCGATCTTTGCAGAACTCTCCACGTTCTCGTATTTAGGTCTCTGTTTTGACCGTCTAGTATTGCCAGTATTCTCTCATTTGTGACACCGGTACTCTGCGGGAAGAAAGCTCTGACAATATGTGGTTTCGGAAAGTCATCCTCTCCCACAAGCATTACTTCCAACTCGCATTTCTCCTTTAGTCTGAGGAAGTTTGTTTTCATCCACTCTGAAGTGGTGATGTCCGCACATACTAACAAGAGCCATCCGGCTTTGAAAGTTGTCCCGCGGAAAGCTGGCTTTGCATCCCCGTCGCGCAGTTCGATCGTGATGTCCATAATCCTCTCTTGTATCTGAACCATTTGTTCATTCGTGAGAGGATTGCGATCGATATCGACTGGTACGACACCCAATCTGACATAGCTCGCTATATCTCTATAGGTGGTTCTGTCAGAGGTTGTTTTCCCAGTGCGAGCTCGCTTCGCTTCGGACTGAGGTGGTGTGTTGTCCTCAGATCTCATGCGTTTGGTTTCTTTGGCATCATCTTTTGTTTTTGCAAAGATGCGGGCTTGCTCTATGCTGCTACCCTGTTTCAGCGCTCTGTTGAAACGACGCTGTTCCGCTGGCGTGAACCTGATACGCTTGGAATCAGTTTGAGCCGTTTTGCCTGGGGTCCCTGGCGCTTCTGTATATTCCGGATGCAATTCATCCGAGAGTATACTGATGCTGTATACAGTACTTGATTCCGAGGCTGAGTCGCTCAGATGAGACAATTTCTCTTCTAGGCTCATCATCTCGAAATCACTGATTTGTGACCCTTCCCGATTGGCAGGTGTCGTGTCGGTTTCGACAGGGTGTTCTGAAACATCCCTAGTTGTTGATGCATTTGTAGAGGCATCATTCTCTATGTTTTTTACTTTTGGTACTTCAATTTTTCCCACGAGTAGGCGGGATTTATTGGTCGCCCGTGGTCTACCCGTCTAACCACAGGAAGGCTATCTTGAGATCGGAGGTAGCCCGGTATCCGAAATTCGCAAACTAGCGGCTTAAAACTCCCTTTTTAGCCATGCATCCTTCGGCGTTTGCTGTTCCACCTTGGATTTGGGTTTAAGGGTTTTCTCCCACCTCAAACTTATGGTTCCCGCTTGTAGATTGATCGTGCGTTGCAACGTGTTACAGCGCACGGTCAATATCCAAGTGGGACCCTTGGCTGACCCTAATCAGGCATGCTGATTAGTCATTTTCAGGTGGGCGCCCGCGAGAAGGACTGAAAGATGAGGATTTTGCCCAACCCATTTAGATTTAAGTAAGCCCTATTAAATCAATATTAACAATTTTGGATGAATTTGCATTTTCATCTGAAAATGATGAAGTGCTAAATATGCAATGAAGGTTTTTGTTAGGCAATAATGATATTGTTAACAAATGCAATGACTCTTAACACAAAACAAAGTTTTAGTCAAAAGCAAGTACAGTTAAAAACGAGTTAGGTCAGCTTGTATTGGCAGAGCTATCAAAATATATGCGTTTTTTATGCTACTCAATCCATCTCAATTTTGTCAAAAAGAAGGGTTTTCCTTTAAAATTTTGCCAAAAAGAATTTTTTTTCTCTTCTAGAAGTAGGGTGAAAGGAAGATCGATTAATATATTTAGCCGATATGATGGCTAGTTGACATCGTCGCCATTGTTCTTCGACATTATGGTGGAATGGTATTAATCGAAAGATAAATTTATAAGCGGTTTGCAAAGGAGTGGTAATTTTCTTGTGATGCCACTCTTTCAACAATAAATTATATTACAGTACTTTCCAGTACAATTTAAAAATCATACTTTGGTAGTCGCTCATAAGTTTGTCCAGGAGCTGGTAGAAACAGTCCTAAGCAATGTCATCTCATTCCTTCGTCGGATCGTGATCGCATATAAGGATTTATACGCATTGTTACAATACTTTTGCTAATGTAGTCATACGACTTCTTAATATCCTTACCTATAACAAATCCACATCATTATTTCTGCTCAGCATAACACGGACATAGTAAATGTCACAGCTTTTCTTCCTCTATTTTTACTTCTGGATGGTAGTAATGTCTGCTTATTAGCAGCTAAAGGCTTTTGCTAGTGGTTCATAGGTAGATGCGAAAGTCGTTGTTCTTTTTACATTTAGCATGGTCGTGTTATCAGTCCTTTTGGTTGCTTTGTAACAATAGGTGTTTCCCGTGATTGAATAGGTAACCCACAATACAACCCACAGCCTGTCAGCCGGTCTAACTCAAATTTATTAGATACACCTAGTATCCACTACGGAATTGAGCGATGCCGTTGGTCTTTTGGTCCTTACCCTTGAAATTTTGTACGTCCTTTTGTCCAAAAATGTCAGACTTGCTCATGTCAGTTTTTTTACTTCGTAGATACTACCGTTAATACCATCTTGGAAATTCGACCTTTACCTTTTTTTATTGTGGAATTCGTTCTTGAAGTAATTTTTAAGTTTCCAGATTCTCCTGTTTTTATTCATAAGTAAAATGTATTTTAAATGAGTTGAATTTTGTTTTTGGTATATTGTAAGATCTACTGCGTAAAATTGGAATCTTTCTATAGGGTGACAGCACTGATCGTTATGTGTTAATTTAATATATTTCTAAGTGTGAAAAGTGGGTGTGCGTGTGCTTTTAGCCTGTGTATTTTGTACCCATAGTCCTTCTTCGTGGCCGATACTCTTTTAAGCGAGCTGTAATGGTTGCATTCATATGGCAATATTTAATATCTATTTGATTGGTAATTCATCATCTTAATTTTAATTTCAAATGCTGAGCATACGAATCTTTTTTCTCGGGTAATTGTTCTTATATAATAAATTTATCATCCCTTCTAGTAGGAGAATAGAAAAAAATATATAAAAATATTTTCCTAGTTGCTTTTATTATGACAACAATAAATTGTAATGTTTTATTATAGCAAAGCGTACATGCATGTTCTATGTTATGTTCCCAATCTATTCAAACAAAATTGGGGGAGCCATTTTCATAACATAGAAACCACCGAAATAGTATAAAATATTTCGCACAACAATTAACAAATTGAACTTTAAAAATTGGTACATGTACATGAAATGGTCCATTTTCCAGCGCCGCAGAGTCTTATATAGGTTATTCTTAGTAGTTTGAGGAAGGGCTTTACTACTAAACTGACTTCTTAGCATAAAGAAGCAGTGGTTGGCAAGAGTAATTCTCAGTTTTATTTCTGACAAGATGTTGTTGTCAGAGTTATTAGCGGAGTCGAGATAGACAAAGTCCCGTACTACCTTAAACTTTGTCAATAGAAAATATTTGGGGCGGTATACCAAAACTACCATGTCTGTATAGGTCGTCTCTAAATTATCCACGTATTCAGACTTTCACATGTTAAGGGAAGTCGGATATTGTTGGCGATGTTGAGGAGACTTGTGCCTCTGTAGTTGGCTCAGCTCATATGGTCTCCTTTTTTTGTGAATTGGGCAAACGATGCTGAGGTTCAATACTCCACGCATACATTCATCTAACCAAACTATGCTTATGAGTTGGTAAATGTTACTTACGAAATCAACGGCTTTCTAAAGCTCGACAGAAAGGCAGTCATTTCCTGCAGCCTTGTTAAATTTAGATATTGCTATCCTCATATTACTTAGGTCAATTGGTTGGTAGTTTTGGCTGTCGCTGTCATTATTGAATGGTTGGTTCTGCCTGACAGCGGAAGATTGTTAGCCATATTCTACTACTACGATATTTCCTTCTTTATCTAGAGTCTTTGACGTTAAATACTTGGGTAAAACTTGCGAACATCATTCCTGGAGTGGTACCTCTCTATATCCTCGATCGACTTTTCTATCTCTTTTTTTCTGAAAAGCCGGTTTTCTTCCTTCTTCTAAGACTATATAGCTCAATGTCGACATAAGGCATAATATTTTTTGCTTAAGTCTGGCACTTGTAACAAATCCACATCCAAAAAAGTCGCTGTATCTTCTCACTATAACATCCCATTGTATTTCCTGGATGCCAATAATGTTTAGCATGGCCGTACAAAATAAAATTAGTTCTTTCCGAGGCTAATAGAATACTTAAAATGATGGCGAATAAAGGTGGAGAAATTCTGGACTTCTTCTTACTAAATGTTTTCATTAGACTGAGTTGATCTCGATTAATTGGATTTATACGAAAGACATATTGGTATAATTCTTAGCGTATTTGTTTTTCTTAGCTTAATATAGGAATTATAACATTTTAGCCCGCCTACATATATGGTTCGATTGCGTTTATGGGCAACAGATATTTTTCTTACTTTTTTATTTTACTCAACAGTGAGTAACAGGCTGAAAATTATATATTCAGAAGAATGCCGAAAGCTTCTGTTCGAATTATTTCTGAAATTTGCCGGAAGCTTCTGTACAAATTATTTCTGAAATTTTCAAAAGGCCTGAAATACTTGGTTTCTTTGAGACTATCATTTTTTATCCAGATGATTCATTATTCTCTTTGATATTTTTTCTCTAATAATAATTCTCTCTAAGCTACCAAGTCTGTATAGTCCTTTGGGCCATCATTGGTTATAGATTTGTTATATACATCACGTCATCACCTTACATTTATGGTGAAGATTTTCTTCACATTTGAATGGAAGTCTATTTGTGGATGTGATTGGTAACCGCTGCTTTAAATTTAATCCAATTTCTCTTTCTATGATTGCGAAACTGTATGCTGTTATTGTTTGCCATCCTTTTAAACACAATTTAATGATAGTATATGGGCTCTCACTGAGCCGATGGTTAGTGCGATGAACTGCCGCGCAGAAGGTTTGGGTTCGATTCCCAGCCGTAGCAACACCTAAATGATTTTTCACTGGCCCTGCACTCGTGATGATCTGACAAATCATTCGATTGGTATCAATTGTCAAGAATAGCTTATCTCAACTTAGCCGTTCGGAGTTGGCATAAAACAGGAGGTGCCACCATCGTGCAAGAAGTACACACGCACACATGAATGGCTGTGAGAAAGCTAGGCCCTGGGTACTAACGAGCCTGTTGCTGTTGTTAATTTTTAACACAAGGGAATTCCCATTCTTGGTTTTTATTTCACTGAACAAAGGTAAAATAGAACTGGGGAATCCCCAAGTTATATATTTAATTCCTTTTTAGTTTTTGTTTTGCCATGTTTTTATTGTTTTTGTCATTCGTATGTGAAATTTGATACGCGTGGACATATTTTGGTAGACTCTACCGAAAACTAAAAATAACTTACTAAAAATGTCAAATAAACGTAAAAAAAACACTTTATCTTTGGAAACCAAAGTAAAGATATTGGAAAAGCTGGACAAAGGAGTTCAAGGGAATCGTCTAGCGCTAGATTTCAATGTGAGCAAATCTGCCATCAGCTATATCAAGTCAAATAGATCATCTATATTAAATGCTGTTTCCAACACTTATCAGGAAGCATCAAATAAAACTATGCATAGTGCCGAATATCCGAAAATGAAAAGTCGTCTTTATGAGTGGTTTTTAAAACAACGCGAAAGGAAGTGTACATTGACAGGAACAATATTTAAGGCAAAAGCTAAACAAATTTTTGGTGAAGAATACCCCGATAAAAATGAAAATGCATTCCGAGCAAGCGATGGATGGTTTACTAAATTTAAAAAGCGACACGGCATTCGTTTTTTAAAAATTGGTGGCGAGATTATTTCTAGTGATATTGCCTCGATCACTCCATTTGTTCACAGATTCAATGCAAAAGTCACTGAGATGGGGTTAATGGAGTCGCAAATATATAATGTGGACGAAACCGGATTATTTTATCGTTGCCTACCAGATAAAACATATGTCTCTGCTTGTGAAAAAAGTGCGCATGGATACAAAATTCAAAAAGAACGAATTTCAATTTTACTTGGTTCAAATGCTGATGGCTCTCACAAATTAGTGCCCTTAGTTATTGGAAAAGCCAAAAATCCCAGGTGCTTCAAAGGTTTTAATAATCCACTTCATTACGACTTTTCCAAAAATGCTTGGATGACGTCTCGGATCTTTCATGATTGGTTTCACAAGCTATTTATTAATGAAGTAAGAAGAAATAATTTTGCTTTTAATTTCTTTAATTTTAAAATATATTTTTGTTTACAGGTCATCCAGTTTTCTCAAAAAAATAACTTGCCACCGAAGGCTCTTTTGCTTATTGATAACTGTTCCGCTCATGCACCAATTGAGAATCTTCAAAGCAAAGATGGCAACAAAGTTGCATATTTCTTGCCGTCAAATGTGACAGCAGCTGTGCAACCAATGGATCAAAATCCCTTAAAGTTAACAAAACTTGCTTACAGAAGTAAGTTACTTGCTGAAATAATAGCTGAAGGTGGTGCACTGAATAGTCTGTTGAAATCCCATTCCATCCGAAAGGCAATAATATTTCTGAAACAAGCTTGGGATGAGATGACGCAAACAGTGATGAGAAATTCTTGGTCAAAGTTGTTAAATTGGGACTCTGACCAATACGACAACGATGATGATGTGCCACTAGCACAGTTGCTTAAAAAAAATGAAGACTGCAATGAAGCTCTACAAATAAATCAAACTCTTTTAGCAGAAATTGATCCAAACAGTTTCATGTGTATTGATGACATCGAGAAATGGAATGAAGATATGTTTGAAGACGGAAATGGTTATGACCTTAGTAGCGGTGATGAGTTTTCTGATAGCAGTGAAGACGACGTTGTTGATGACACACCAGCTATTTCAAATGCTATAGCTATTGAAAGCATTAACAATTTAATAAATTGGTGCAACAAGAGTGAATTGTCTTCCAGTAAGCACATGGCCAATCTTTTGGACCTCCGTAACGATATTGTTGTATCAGATTTAAAGAAACCAAAAAAACAAACAAATATTACTAATTATATGTTAAACAAAAATTAATTTTGAACAGAGCCCTTATCCTGAATTTTTAATTAATTTCTGAAATTGACATTGACCATTTATCCTTACCAGCAAACTGATGCATTTTTGAATCAGTCTCCATTTCTTTTGGCAAAGTATTAAAGACGGGAAAAGGTCAATGACGCAATATAATTGGTCTTCCATTATATTACGAACTTCCGAAATTTGATTGTTGATAGCGGCCATATTGATGAAGCCGCATCTCTCAAATTAGCAGTCTTTTATTCACCCTGTTTTGTTAAATCATCATGGTCGGACATATCAATTCTAGCAATTATTGATAAAATTGTTTTATCAAAATGGGTGTTTTGTTTTGGAAACGTTCCGCGTGCTTCCCCTATTTTACGGTTGCCATAATCGCGCTACCGAGAGGACTATTCGCAGTGTGGTGGATAAATTTAATTTCACTGGTTCTGTTAACGTTAAACCAACATCCGTACTTCGACAAGAACCCTACACCCGTACAAAATTCGACTAACCCAGGGCTGACAACGATGTGCGTTCATTGAATGGGCTCTGGAGCAGTTGGAATCTTACCCTAATTTTCATCGAGAAATCATCTTCAGTGATGAGGCCCATTTCTGGATTTATGGGTACGTTAACAAATAAAATTGTCAAACTTGGGACGATATCACATGAGATCCCAGAGCGCCCAATGCATCCCGAAAAAGTTACTGTTTGGTGTGGATTTTGAGCTGGCGGCTTTCGTTGGCCAGACCATCATCGTAAACGGCGAGGTGGATGACAACCAACTTATTTTGGACTGAGTTGAGTTTGGATTGCTCAAGCTACGTGCCACACTCCACATTGGAAATTCTGCAACAACGGCTCTCAATGTCAACTTAACCCGGCCCATAGGTTTTATGCGCCAGACTAATAGAAAATTGGACATTGCTGATGCGTGCCACCCAGCGAAGCCGCGGGAGATATTTGAACAATGTTATATTTTATAAATAATGGCATCGGTGGGCCTTTCAAACGAATAAAGAAATTCGATTAAATCTCAAACGCACGTTGTCTTATTTAAATTTAAATATAGGAAGCGCCTTAGGAAATACCCCTTTAGTTTATATTCCTGATTGAAAAGTTTATTTAAATTTCAGCATTTTCATCTGTACCAAAATATTTTGGTTATTCCCATACTATCTTTCTATTAGTTAACTAAATAAAAAAATATTTTAAAGATGCATGTTTTTTGATTAAATTTTATATATATAGTTAATATAGGGGCGTAAATACATATACACCTAATATATGTATTATGACGATCGTGCTCAGCTACGAAAATGCATATGAACGTGCCTGTTCAATATTTATGACTTTTGTGACAGTTTTAAAAGTAGTCACCGGTTGAGATATATCTCAATTTCATATCTCGTCTTGTGTGCGAGATTTTGCAAAAAAAGAGTCACCTTTTGTATATTTATAGAAAGCAAATGACGTGCCTCTGCATTGTGTTTGTCAATTGATAGACATTGCATAATTGAGATGAGATACCCAGCTGCTAAGTTTCTGTCGCATAATGGCCCACTTATAGAAATTAAGTCGATTTATTTGAATATTTATAAAAAAAAATAAATTGAGAAACAATATACGCAAAAATGACTTCAATGATCTAATGATGGAATGGAAAAAATCGGGTTTTCACACAATGAGATATAAAATGACCTTCGATAATATTATCGAGAGAAAGCTTATGAAAGTCTATTAGCGAATTTTTTTCAGGGAAGGTTCTGTATAGCTCTTAGGGGCATGTTCAATTATTCTTTTTTTTTAATTGGAGTATTTCGATAGGTTTTGTTTATGTTGTTTATATCTCGATAATTACCATACCAATTAATAACCAAATCATGAAAATAAATAGAGAAAAGGAATTTTCAAAAGAGAAACAAGTTTAAGTGTAAAGTTACAATAATTGATGACACTCCATCAACACCGCATTTGGAGATATCATAACTCATTTTAACAAAATTCGGTTGATATCTAAATCGATGCATAATGGGTGATGTCAAACAGCCAATTGCTTATTATTCCATCATACCATCATTTGTCTTTTTGACCAGAAAATAAATTTTAATTCAAGCGTTCATGCATTGTGTGTTCGATTATCCGAAATTGTATAGAATTTTGTGAAGAGATCTCACAAAATTCTTGAATTAAAATTTATTCTCCGGTCAAAAAGACACTAACTGGAGCCACTTTATCATTTTAAGAGCCGAAACTTCTCTAATTTGGCTCTGGAATAGTTTGAAGATCATTTCATCATTTCACCTTAATGTTTTTTTTTTTCAATTTTAAAAATAAGCATTTTAACAGAAATAAACCTACAGAAACTGATTTATGCCAATAGGCAAGCAGCATTAAAGGAACTCAGGAACAAAATCCAAAGAATCGATTGCTCATATGAACGAAATCAAATTCCAGACTTAAATTTAGCACTTATCATACTTAAATTAAGCATTCTATGTTCTATTATTAAAAATCATATTGTTTCATAACACCCGTTGATGATCCTGTTGCCCTGGCATTCATTTTGGTAACTTGTCGATAGCAGCTAAAATTGTGTGATCCGGTTTTACGAATGGCTCTCGAATTGTGATTTCCAAAGTCAGATAAAACTCTTCGAAGTAGTTGTGAAATCTGCGAATGTGTTGCTTTTTCGACAAGTTGGGCGAAGCTGCTAACAATGGCAAACGTAACCCATAACCGATTCGTATGATAAATATAGATATTGGATGTCGAGCTTTCATTTATTAAATCTTTTTGGGTACATTTTGATACACTCTTGTGGGTGATCATTATAAAATAAATATTAGGCATTAACGACATTCTCTAAGGTCAGCAGGTAAAAGATCTTAAGATGTTTTACCTTTCGGGATTTAAATAGGAGCCCCATTACAGTGAACACAGCATACGAACGCAAGTTAAAACTACATAAGATACAAGTTTCATCGACTCCCCCCTCTCTCGCATATTAAGTCAGATTCTATTTTAACACTGATATTGTCCTTATAATAAAGACTAATAAAGTTTTGGATATTCGTAATTCGAGTTCATGATAGGACTAGGTCAACTCCGCTTCAAAGGAAAATCATTACATTTACTCCAATTCTCCGTTTTGCTCAAGGTAATTTAAAAACATATCAGAAATATCGCGCTTTTCTTGCTCTTTTTTCTTCTTTCTGAAAAGCCGGTGTTCTTTACTTCTTCTTTGCCTATAGAGCTTATTAGCAGCTCTCGTCTTCACCTGCAGCTTAGCCTTATAGGCCTCGTTCTTGGCTGCGAGCATCTGTCGGCGGTCTCTGGCGATTGCAGTCTTTCGACATTAAATTTTTTCACAATATTTCTGGCTTGTTGTGGCGTGATGGTTATCCGCATCCTTACCTTGGCTGCAACAAGATAGAGGTCCGAGTTGATGTTAGCCCCTCGGAATGTTCGGACATCCAAAATACTGGATGCCTGCCTCTTGTCTATCGCAATGTGATCAATTTGGCATTTCGTTCCGTAGAGAAGTCAATAAGCCTAAGTCCGTTACCAGACGTATTATCGTGTTTTCTATATTTTCCGAAAATACTGCTAAAGATGTCTTCTCTTCCTAACTTTGCGTTAAAATCTCACAGCACGATTTTAACATCGTACTTTAGTAGTAGCTCATAGGATATATCAAGGAGCTCGTAGAAGCAATCTTTAGTTATATCATATTTTTCCCCCGATAAGGCTTATGTTGGCGAATTTGGCCTTGATGCGGATTATTGCAATGCGTCCGCTAATGTCTTGAAAACATAAGACTTTTTGCCTAAGTTTGGTACCTATAACAAATCCGCATCCAAATAGTCGCTGTTTCTGCTCACTATAACACGGTCCATAGTAAATGTCACAGTTTTTCATCCTGTTTTTGCCCGACCCATCCAATCGTATTTCTGATGGCAGTAATGTCTGACACGGGGCCATCAGTATCCACTACGGGATTGAGCGCTGCCGTTGACTTTTCGGTTCATCCGCCACCATCTCTGTTCAAGGGTCCTGACTTACCCTTGAGATTCCTAGACAAACTGTTTTCCGAATATGTCGAAGCAGCTTATCCAGGTTCGCCTGGGACGGCAGATCGGGTATTCTTTCCGCTCCATTCTGACCAGGGTGATTATAGTGTTGCTGTTTTTTTTATCAACACTCGTACTTATCGTTTAGCAAGTCAAATCCGGTTGGATGAGACCAATACCGGATGGTTACCACTTAGAGGTAAAAAATAAGCACTTTTGACATGTAGTCAGAGTTGCAACCACTAGGAATTGCCAAGTTAAAGCCAATCTGAGTCTACCTTCCTTCTACAACACCCAACCATATTTTATTAGCGTTGATGTGTTATTTAGAATTGTTAATATTTTTTAGATTTCTAGTAAATGATAATTTTTTTTCGGTCAAACATTACTGGTCGAATCACTTCTGTCGGTAAATTTGTTAATACTGTTGCTTAAGAAACGTATATTTTCTGCGACGGTAAAAAATCTAATGGTTGCGCAGTTACTCTGTATTTCAGTCGATAATTTTGATGGCTACATTTTTGTTGACTATCTTTCTGTTTATATCAAAGTCGGAAGTTACATACATGAACATGTGATCCGAAAAAAGTTTTCCTACCAGAAACAAAAATATAACATAGATAACATATCTATAACCGATCGATTTCCCAGCACCCCAAATATCCTTAAATCTACGTTTCTATCATTATTGTGGAACCCATCAAGAATATACAAATTAAACGCCTGACACGTTTCTAAAAGTTAATTCGGATGTCTTTTTTAGATTTTGCAAACACTCCCAAAGTTTTTGTTATTTATTTTCATGCTTCTCTGGTTGTGATCTCCGTTGAGAATCTTTTGTCGAAGCATAGCGTCTTTGGTAAGCGGTCTGTAACCGCACAGATCATGTCAAGTTCTGGAAGTTCGGATAGAAGTTCAATTAGTTTTAGATGTTCACTACTGTTTAATTCTTCCGCTTGTGTCAAACTTGCTGAGCTGCGAATTGCCACTTTTTTTTATATAAATGTGGAGAGGTGTTAGTCCTATTAAGGCTTCCATAGCCGCCGTGGGACAGGTACGCATAGCTCCGGTAATGCCCAGACAGGCAAGCCGTTGTACCTTGTTTAATTTATTTATAGTTGTTTTTTGGGTGACTTTGTTCCACCATACTATTGAAGCGTATGTTATAATGGGCCTGACCATGATCGTGTAGATCCAGTGTGTGGTCTTTGGAGAGATTCCCCAGGATTTACCATACATGCTTCGGCAAGCCCAGAAAGCTTTGGTTGCTTTTTGAATTTTGTTGTTGATGTGGGAGTTCCAGCTTAGTTTTTTATCGAGGATCACTCCAAGATATTTTACTTCGTTGGAATACTCAATGTGTGTACCATTAATTGAAATTTGTGTAAGATTTAATTTCCTCCTTTTTGTAAAAGGGACGATGATAGCCTTGCTGGGGTTTATAGAGAGACTTTCTTTATTACACCACTCTAAGACTATCTTAAGGGCGCTTTGCAAACGTGTTGTAACTTCGTTTGGTTCTTTGCCCTTTATTATGATGACTAGGTCATTGGCGTATCCAATTATATTGAAGCCTGCATTACTTAGGTATTGAAGTAGGTTATCGGTAACCAGAGACGATAGTAGGGGTGAGAGTACTCCTCCCTGAGGGCAGCCTTTAACGGCTGTTACTGATACTGAGGTCTGTGCTGATGAAGCAGTTATTTTCCGACTTTCAAGCATCGCTTTGATCCATTTGATGGTGGGATGATCTATTCTTCTATGAGTTAAAGCATTTGATATGGAGTCAACACTGGATTGTCAAAAGCACCCTCTATGTCTAGGAAGGCACATAAAGCTACTTCTTTGTTTTCGTATGCACTTTTTATTTGTGATGTTAAACTTAGAAGTGCTCCTTCCGTGGATTTACCTTTTTGGTAGGCGAATTGACATGGGTGCAGAGGAGTGCTTTCATTTAAGCACTCTCTAATGTGTACGTCAAGTATTCTTTCCATTGTTTTCAGGAAAAACGATGTTAAGCTTATTGGACGGTATGATTTAGGTAGTTCTATTGGTTTGCCTGGTTTGGGGATAAATACCACGTTTACCTCCCTCCAGGTTTGTGGTATGTAGCCCCAATTGAAACTAAACCTAAATAAGGCTACCATAGTGGGCAGGAAAAAGTCCAAGCCCTTTTGTATAAGAGCAGGAAAGATTCCGTCTGTCCCTGGTGCCTTGTATGGTTTAAATGAGTTGATCGCCCATTTGACCTTATCCGGAGTGAAAAGTTTGCCGGATAAACTATTAATCCTTTTCAGGATTAACTAACTAATTGAACTTCTATCCGAACTTCCAGAACTTGACATGATCTGTGCGGTTACAGACCGCTTACCAAAGACACTATGCTTCGACAAAAGATTCTCAACGGAGATTTCAACCAGAGAAGCATGGTGTAGCAACAACCCTCCAAACTGCCTAAACGGCCTAAAGTGGTATACGGATGGTTCTAAAATGGACTCAGGGGTAGGAGCTGGCATACATGGACCAAATAAAAACATCTCAATACCTATGGGAAAAAGCCCTAGTGTATTCCAAGCTGAGCTCCTTGCCATAAAAGAATGCGCAAACCTAATACACAACTCAGGTATTAAAGGCGCAAACATCCATATATTCACGGACAGTCAAGCAGCTATAAAAGCCCTTAGCTCACACATCATTGACTCCAAATCAGTACTACACTGCTTCAACTCCCTCCAAACACTCAGTTCCAGGAACAAAACCAAACTATGGTGGGTCCCCGGACATAAGGGAGTTGAAGGTAACGAAAAAGCTGATGAACTAGCCAGAAAAGGTTCGGAAACCCCCTTCATTGGACCTGAACCCTTCTGTGCAATCCCCAAATCATCCATAAATCTAGTCATAAAAACTGGGAAAAAAACAGATGTGTTTCATACTGGGGAAACATCCCAGTCCTAAGACAGGCCAAAAGAGCTATTCAGCCCTTCAAATCAGATGCCAACAAGATACTAAATCTGCGCAGGCACGATATCAAAAACTTAGTAGGCTACCTAATTGGTCATCACGGTCTGCGATATCACCTAAACAAAATGCGTCTAGTCGACTCACCGGAGTGCAGACTATGTCTAGAAGAAGACGAAACAGCCGAGCATATGATATGTGAAAGCCCGGCCCTTTACGGTATGAGAAGAGAATCTTTCTTCAGGGAATTCTTAAGTCCCGAAGAATTGAGGAAATCTTCGGCTGAAAGTATTATCAGCTACATTAGGAAAGTAGAAGCGCTACTAACCTAAAAAGCATCTGACAGCAAGCACAATAGATCTTTTAGGTCGATGTGTATATTACTGCTTAGGCATGTCAGAATTAAAAAAAAAATCCTTTTCAGGTTTATAGGGGGTGAGTCATCTTTCATGTGTTCATGAAACTCACTTGTGATTGTAGAGCCGGGAAAGTGTACCTGAAGATGTGTGGTCAACGTTTCTTCCCGGTCGCATGTGATTCTACCGTCAGATTTGACTAGTAATCCCATGCAGTTTGTTTTATCTTTCGAGAGTGCCCTTTGGAGACTCGCCACCGCCGTAAGCTCTTCGAGTTCCTCACAGTATTTGCGCCAGGACGCTCTTTTTGATTTTCGCAACTCTATGTTATATTGGGTAAGTAGAGATTTATATTGGTCCCACTTACCGGTGCGTTTGGCTTTATTGAAAAGTTTTCTTACTCTTTTACGGAAACTTTCTAGGTTATCGTTCCACCATGGTTTGCACCTCTTTGCCACAGTGCGTTTAACCTTACAGCTATTTGTAAAAGATGAGATGATAATGTCATTTAGTTGACATTGTGCGACTATCGCTTCACTTACATGAAGGTTTTTCTGGAAGTATGTCACATTTAATCGATAGATTTTCTCGATACGTTCTCCAATTTGTGAGTTTGTTGTCGTATTTTACCGGCGCATCCTCGGTGTTGCATCTTAATTGGAAACGTATGTGCATGTGATCCGATAAAGATGCCTCACCAGAAACGTGCCAATTTTCGACGGTGTTTTGTACAAACGGAGAAGAGATGGTAAGTTCTAAAACTTCTTCTCTTAAAACGTTTCTAAACGTGGGTTTATTTACCTTATTTAGTATTATTTAGTATTATTATTTTCTTTATATTAGTCTTGACATATACTCAGCTTAATACTTAAATCCTAGTCACAAAAACCGAACCGAGGTAAACATGTATACCAAACCTATATGTTGTGATTTTAACAACATTTCCTGTTTGCATGTTAAGACATTACTAGCTGAAATATATTTTTCTTATATACAGAGTCGGAATACAAAAGAAAGACCATCGGTAGACAAGAGTAGTCCACAATTATGACGTTTTTAGTAATGCAAATTAGCAACAACAAAAACCTTGTACTTTAACATTCCCCCATATGTCGCATAATGCATTTTGACTAATTACCTCATAAAGTATTAAGTAGAATTTCATAAAAAAAGGTTAACAACATGATGTCAAAATGGTCAGAGTTATAGTGTCAAATAAAACGTGTCTTATGCAAAAACACACATAAATTGAGAAATGAACGGAACACAAGAGAAACCGGAAAAGATACTTACAACCTAATCCAACAGTGTAATGTATGGTATGGTTGACAGAAAACGTATGTAAATCTGCGGATTTGAAACTAAAAAAAAAAAGATTTTCTCAAATTCTTAGGTACTTAACTAACGTACTAACTTAACTATAGTACAGTCCGGGTCAACCGGGAATCTGCATGCCTCAAGTTAGCTCAGTCTTAAAGTCATTGCGCTATGGATTATGTCCAGAAGTCGAAACCAGTTAACGCAAAAAAATTGCAGGGGTTGGCTATGGAGAACCACGCAAGAATAATTCTGAAAAAATCACATAACAATCCGTCACCTTGTGTATGCCTCAACTGCAGATGGGGTAAAAAAACCCCTGTGGAAGATCGTTTGGTGGCAGCAAACGAGAGAGGGGGAGGAGTGTCCTCTCACTAAGGCACTCACTCTCAGGCGGCAGCAGAGGAATTCCCTAGATGGAGTCAACGGTTGAGCCTACTGTTGTTGGAAAAGAGTTGGTGGCGGAGGAGCCCTCAATGGATCAACGGCAGCACTTATATCCCAAAATGGGCTACTATGACATCGGTATCTCCGGCTCGCTGCCCTAGGTTCAAAAAAAATGGCCTGGCACTCCAGGTTGGGGGTTGTGCCCTCGGGGTAACTTCCCGACCATTTAAAAAACCATTAGTTTTGAGAAATACACAACCAGCCTCGGATAATGAAACTTCTCATAGCAATGGCAACAAGACCCGGAACGTCAATGGACTATGATATGAGAGTATGCACCTGGAATGTATGAACACTCTAAACCCGGGTGCTACTCAAAAACTTGAATCTGTCCTCACGCGGCCTCACGCGGTAAAAGGCAGATATAACCGCAATCCAGGAGATTCGATGAATAGGATCAGGTATAATTAGGAGAAAAAATTGCGACATTTATTATAGCTGCAGCAAAAGATTGCATGTATGCGGATTTTTTTTTTTTTTTCCGTGGGCTGGTGGAAATCTTCATAGACACGATGAGCACGTGCCCAAAGTAGTGTGAGATTTTTACTCACTAAAACCACCACCCATTTGGTATTTCTATTGCAACTAAGTATTCGACTTATCCAGCAATTTTTTTATCACGATTATATAATATGTTTGGCAGGTAACTTTCCTTTGAGAGTTCCTGCTTTTCCGCAATTATAGCGCGGTTTGTTATTATCGGGCCAAATCTAAGGGTTTAGTTCTTTGAAGACGCCGCAATATATTTGTTTCGTCCAGAATTTGGAGGACTGTTGTGTTAACGTGTCCTAATAAACGTTTTTTATGTTTTCGTGCAAAATTTTTTGTTTCATCTTTAACCGCGGGAATACCCAGATCTCTGCGTAGATCTTCGTATGCGGATGCGGATTCGTCGTGGGAAATCGGCTTATGTCAAAAGTCATTAACTTCAATCCGATAAGTGATCGCCTTTCTGTGATCCGCATCAAAGCTACGTTCCAAAACATAAGCCTAATATGTGTACAAGCCCCTACCGACGAGGCTGAAAATCCCACCAAGCAGGAATTTTATGACCTCCTGGATGGAGCCTAATGTCGGAAAGGAAAACATCTTTGGCGGTTTAGTTGGTAAGCACAGAATCCACGAAACGACAACAGACAACGAAACGACAACCGACTACTCGATTCTGCAGCAGCTTGTAATACGGTGATAAGTAGCACTAGGTTCCCAAGGCTAAGGATCCAACCTGGCGCTCTCCAGACGGTCGAACCGTCAACCGAATCGACCATGTGCTAATCGATGCGAGGCATGCATCCAACATCCTCGACGTGCACACATTCCGAGGGGCTAGTCGACTATGACCATTTTCTTGTCGCGGCTAAATTCAGAGCTCGACTGTCCAACGAGAAGAAGCTGTGAACTGCCCAGAAGAAGAAATTCGACGTTGGACGCTTTAGCACACCAGGAGTAGCCAGAGCCTACAGTGAGCGCCTGAGTATGAAACTCTCCTCTGTGCACTCAGCTACCACAGACGCCAACAATCAGTGGTGCCAGTATCGCGACATCATCAATCTAGTACTGGAGCAGATAGTGCGCAGGGCAGGTTTTAACACGGAAGGCACTATTTTCAACAGGTCCGTCCAGCTGCTGGGCTATGTGGACGATATTGACATCATCATACTTCGGCGGACTTTTGTGCATCCTGTGCACGAGGATGGCGAATTGAGGAGAAGATACAACTGCGAACTCTATGAGCTGTACCAAGCGAATGGACAATAATGCTCTATCTAAGAGGATCTTCGAATCCCAGCCCCCAGGTTCGAGAAGGCAAGGAAGACCGAACCTCCGTTTCAAAGACCAAGCTATCGCGGATACCAGAGCGCTTGGTCTAGACAACTGGAAGCAATGAGCCAGGGATCGTAGAGGATGGAAGGCTGCAGTGTCTCAGCCAGAGACTCTTCACGGGTCGGGAGCCTGATAAGTAAGTAAGTAGCAGTAAATGTCACAATTATTTAGACTCATTCATTCTTAGGTCCGGCCCATATGTTTCTTTAGACTTGTCTGTTCTTTTTCTTTTATACCCTATCCATAGGGGTATATTAGTTTTGATACATAGTTTGTAACATAGAGAGATAATTTAGCTAGATATATCTTAAAGTATATTGATTGACTCAGAATCGCTATCTGAGTCGACTGAACCACGTCTGTGCGCCCGTCCGTACGTCATCAGGTTTTCGGCCTTACATTTTGAGCTAGAAAGTTGAAATTTGGTACACGTGCTCTTTGTTGCTGCCATTAAAAAAAGTGTAAACATTTTTTGTATCCGCCCACCGCCACGCCCCCTTTTTTTTATTAGAAAAACGTAGTTTTTGGCCAAACCGTAAGGCATTTTGAAAAAGTGTCTGAAGAACATGTTTAAACAATCTCAAGATCTATATTTTTTCTACATAAAGTTTTTTGAAACGCCCTTTTTGGCGGCCTTTTCAGTAAAACGTATTTCGGAATTTTTTTTTAAATATTCGAAAATACATTAGATGCAAATACTTCCGTAATGGCAATATAAACATTTCGTACATATATCATTTTCACCCACTCCTACTTTTAGGTTAGGTTAGGTTGGTGGGTTGATGAGGCAGACGGTGTGCGTCTTCCCTCATCGCACTCAGGTCAACATAGACCAATTGTGATGCCCGTTAGGGGTCCACTTGTGTGCTTGGTTCATTCATTGTCCCGTTACTGTCCATTGTTGTTAGCCTCTTTCCACCCATCTAGATGTTGTTGTAATCCTGAAAAGATTAGGGAGAGGGATTTCGGATAGATCCGCGAGGTCATGGAAAAAGTATTTTCCTATGGTTCTCATTCTTAATTGGCTGAGGCCTGGGCAGTGAACCAGAAAGTGGAGGGTATCCTCGTGTATTTCTTCATCACCGCAGCCTCTACAGAGGCCATCATCTATGAGGTGCATTTTCAGTTTGTGGCTTTTTAGTAAGTTGTGTCCAGTAAGAATCCCAACTAAAGTCGAGACAGAATTCCTGTTCCTACGAAGTAGTTTATGGGTTCTGGCTTTGTCATACTCAGGCCACATTCTTTTGGAAGTTTCACAGATGGGAAGGGAGTTCCACCTGTTTTTGGCAGTAATCAGTGTTTTCTGTTCCACCCGAGATTTGAGGTCACATAGTGGTGCTTTGACAGACTGGTCTGCTTGGTCAATGCTGGAGGCAAATCCTTTTCTCGCCAGTTCGTCAGCAGTTTCATTGCCCTGTATGCCTCTGTGTCCGGGGATCCAGCAGACCTTAACATTATGCACTCCTAGTTTTACTTGGGGGCGTTTTCCTACAAAAGCCATTTGTGTTACCTAGCCCAAGGCATTTGCAATAGAAAAACATTGTTTTTTGTCGAATCATAAAAGATTTTGATAATCTATCTTAACAATATGTTGTGAAAATGTAATTTTCTATATTTTATGTCCATAAAGCCCACATTTTGGGAATATTAATTTTAAGGATGGGATGGGATAGGGTACTAAACGATCCGCATAGCGGATTCTTGCTTTCAGATATGTTCTACTAAGTTTCTAAAATTTCTGGCGCAGATACAAATACATTAGCGAACGCATTGTAACAATCCGCATCAAGGCCAAATTCGCCAATATAAGCCTTATATGCGCTCATGCTCCGACGGAGGAAAAGGATGATATAACTAAGGATTGCTTCTACGAGCTCCTCGACAAAACCTATGAGCGACTACCAAATTACGATGTTAAAATCGTGCTGGGAGATTTAGGCTAATTGACTTCGCTACGGAACGAAATGCCACTATTGCCAGCATACGGTTTCCTCACCTCGATATCCACAGGGGACACGGCGGTCTCCAGATCAACGAACAGTCAACCAAATTGATCACATTGCGATAGGCAAATGGCACGCATCCAGTATTTTGGGTGTCCGAACATTCCGAGGGGCTAACATCGACTCGGACCACTACCTTGTTGTAGCCAAAGTAAGGATGCGGATATCCACCACGCCACAAAATAACAGAAATACTGTGAAAAAATTTAATGTTGAAAGACTGCAATCGCCAGAGACGAACAAGGAAATATCGTAGTTGAGACACAGTCGATGCTGAGGATATGGAAGAACCACTTCTGCAGACTGTTAAACGGCGATGACGAACAACATTCCGCTGTCCGGCAGAACGAACCATTTAATATTGGCAACGACAGCGAAAACTGCCAACCACCTAAGTGAAGTGAGGATAGCAATATCTAAACTCAAGCTTAATAAGGCCACCGAGACCCTCTGAACTGCGCCAACTACAGAGGCATAAGTCTGCTCAACATCGCCTGCAAGATCCTATCTGCAGTAATATGTGAACGCCTGAAACCGTTTACCAACAGCCTAATCGGCCCTTTTCAGTGTGGTTTTAGGCCAGGAAAGTCGACAATCGATCAAATTTTCGCACTTCGGCAGATCCAGGAAAAAACCCAAGAAGTCCAAATCGATACCCACCACCTATTTATCGATTTCAAAGCCGCATACGACAGCATTTATAGAGACGAACTATACAGAGCCATGTCTTGTGTAGGATGACGATGGAGAATTCTCGCTGCACCATCAGGATCGGAAACGACCTCACCGACACATTCGATACCAAAAAAGGATATAAGGCGATGCGCTGTCATGTGACTTCTTCAATTTGATTCTTGAGAGGATTGTGCAAAACTCCCGAGCCAACACCAGAGGCACAATTTTCCAAAAATCCGTGCAACTACTAGCATACGCCGAAGATATTGACATCATTGGTAGGACTCAACGTGATGTCATAGCCACGTTTGCTAGTATAGAGAAGGAAGCGGCAATAATGGGTTTAGCAGTAAATGAGGGTAAGACTAAGTATATGCTGTCAACACGAAAAGACACACAACATCGACGAATTGGACAGAACGTCACCATTGACAGATATAACTTTGAGGTAGTACGGGACTTTGTCTACCTCGGCTCCGCTATTAACTCTGACAACAACATTTCGTCAGAAACAAACGAAGAATTACTCTTGCTAATCGCTGTTTCTTCGGGCTAAAAAAGGAAATTTAGTAGTAAAGCCCTCACTCGAACTACTAACGAGATCCTATATAAGACCCTGATCATCCCAGTCCTGCTCTACGGATGAAGAAATCCTTGGTAGATTCGAGAGGAAAATTCTTCGGAAAATCTTCGGTCCCGTTTGCGTTGACGGGCTATGGAGACGAAGATTCAACCACGAACTATACGAGCTGTACAGCGACATACCCCTGGTCAAAAAACTTCGTATTGGACGTTTAAGATGGCTAGGACATGTAGAAAGAATGGACGCCAATACTCCGGCTCGCAGAGTGTTCGATTCCCAGCCAGACGTCGGACGCAGTAGAGGAAGACCTCGCCTTAAGTGGCGCGCACAAGTAGAGACCGACCTTAACCAACTTGGAGTGCGCAACTGGAGGCAGTTAGCTAAGGACCGGGCTAATTGGAGAGGAATGTTGGTTGAGGCCCAGGTTCATCCCGGACTGTAGCGCCACTTAAGTAAGTAAGTAAGTAGATATAAATATCATTGCATACTTCGGTCGTCGAAAATAAAATCATTCCATTTCGATAATCTTGGTTGCTTTTTGCTTTTGTAAAATGATGGAGTAGTGATATCTGTGTTAAATGCTGACGACACAAGGATACGGGACCATTTTTATCCAATACGGGACTAAGCGCTACCTCAGGCCATTTATGATTCCTGAGATTTGATATTGACCCTATGCCTGTTTGAATACATCAAAGGAGCTCTAGTAGGGTTTTCACTTTGTGCATATATGTAGTAGCCACTGTAACTTCATATTGGAAATTCTTTGCTGGATTGGTGAGGTGAAGAAAATAATCGTCTTGGTCAAAAGGATACATTGCACCCCGCTGTCACTGTCTTGTGTGCCCTTCATGAATTTCGATCGTCATCGATTTCAAAATATCAGGTGATATTCTTAGATAAGACTGGGGAAACTTATCGGAGACGAACGAGGCCATTTATACCTTCGCCTACGTAGGTCGTAGACATTTACTCCGTGTACAGTATCCATGACAAATATTGGAAGTAGATATCCAGCCGCGCATACTACGTTGCCAAGCTTTGGAACGATGGAACGTTTCGTTTTGAGAAGGAGTTGCTCTAAAATTTGTATTTGTACGTTTACATTTCAGCATTCCTTATAACAGACCGACCAACATTTTTCAAGCGTATAAGATAACTCAGCATTAATTCCATAACTACTGTTTAAGACTCGAGGTTCTTTTAAATTTTCAATGTAACCCTATTGATCATTATTTCTTGAAATTTAATTTCCACTTCAACACAAGTGTCACAAACTTTTGTAGTTGTTGATTTTGAATTAAACACAAATTATTTAGGAAATATGATAATATTGGTATGGTTCAATTATGTTAGAAAAAAATATCGGCCAAATGGTCCCCGCAACCATTTGCTCGTTTTCCATTTATTGTTCTATTCTAGACGCAAGGAAAATGACGCAATAGAGACAGCGGCGTCAGAACTTTCTGAAGAAATTGAGGCAGACAATGTGGCTGGTACTAGTTCTATGGTGATCAGTACTGCAGAAAAAAAAAACAGTAAAAAGGAAGTACCACGATTCATATTTAAATCTTGGATTTGCTGAGACAAGTGACAACAAACCCCAATGCGTAATTTGCGGCAAAGTGTTGCCGAATAGTGCGATGTTTCCAGCAAAAATTAAACGTCATTTTGAGGGGATTCATCCAGATTGCAAAAGCAAACCGACTGATTTTCTTAAAAGGAAGTACGTATGGTGAACTTACAAAAACTCAAACAATTATTACTAACCACTCAAAAACAGTGAACGAAAATGCGTTGATGGCGTCCTACTAAGTGAGTTTCCGAGTTGCGCAAACTGGCGAAGCCCATACAATCGCTGAAAACTTAATCAAGCCATGCGTTAAGGACATTGTTGAGTGTATGTTGACACCGTTCCTTTGTCAAATAACACAATATCACGAAGAATCGGAGACTTAGCAGAGAATGTCAAAACTACTTTACTTTCGCGAATAAAAGTCACAAAATTTTCGCTGCAAATGGATGAATCAACAGATGTTGCAGGGTTGGCTATTTTAATAGTATTTGTGCGCTACCAATACCAACAGTCCTTTCAAGAAGATCTGCTTTTCTGCAAGCCGTTGGAAACTACAACAACTGGTGCTGAAATTTTTAAATTAATAGACAATTTCTTTATTGTCAATGATATCCCATGGGTTAACTGCGTGGATGTGTGCACAGACGGTGCCAAGGCCATGACTGGAAAAACGTCCGGTGCCGTCTCGAGAATAAAACAAAATGCCAAGGAATGCAGCAGTAGTCACTGCGTTCTACACCGCCATGCCCTTGCAATGCCACTCTCCTTAAAAGAGGTCTTAGACGAAGACCAAAGTATTGTGCGATGAAATGGGTAGTCTACATACGTCTTTACTTCTTCACGCAGAAGTAAGGTGGCTTTCTCGCTGCAAAACAACTTTGATTTGGTCGACAGATTGTGTAATGAGCGTTGGCTCTTGAAATTATCGTATCTAGCCGATATTTTTAAAAAATTAAATGATTTGAGTGTATCACTTCAAGGAAAGACAATAACTGTTTTCGATGCCAGTGATAAGGTCGAAGCATTTAAAAAGAAAATCAAGTTTTGGGCGAAATCTTTAAAAAATCGAAACCTATACAGCTTCCCAATGGTCAGCGAATGTAAAGAGGAAATAGATTTGGGTATTCCTGACGACATTTTAAATGAGTTTCATTTACATCTGCTAAGTTTGCTCGAAAACTTCCAAAGCTACTTTCCGGAAGAATACCATTCAAACATTAAAGAAAATGTGTGGGTTGCAGACCCGTACTCCGCCGCGTTGGAAAAGCCAGCCTCCTGACATCGTTGCAGTTTGAGTGCTTAATTGATTTGACATCAGATTCTTCTTTAAAGGCAAATTTTGAAACTAAGAAGTCTTTATCAGAATTCTGGTGTATGTTGAAGGACGAATTCAAAATTTTGTCAGACAGAGCCAAAATAATTCTTCTGCCGTTTGCAACAACATACATGTGCGAATCAGGATTCTCCGCCTACGTTGGAACCAAAACAAAATATAGATCCCGTCTCGGTGTAGAGCCAGATATTCGGTTGCAGTTGTCCCAAATTCAACCAGATATACCAGCATTATGCAAAACCAAACAGGCACATTATTCTCACTAGATATTGAATTCCTTATGTTCTTTAATTAACATTGTCTTGTTTTTTTCGTTGATGTTACTTGTTTTACTTGAATTTAATAATACATAAAAAAAAATTTGAGTATTGCATTTTTTACACATACATAACTGCGAAAATAGCGTAAGTGTAACGAAGTGCTCCGCGAGGAATGTTTGACCTAAAAAGTGCTCCTCGACCAAAAAAGATTGGGAACCGCTGTTTAGCTCTTGAATAGTTGCTGGCTTATCGACGTACACTTTTTTTTTTCAAATAACCCCAAAGAGAGAAGTCCAACAGTGTCAAATCACAAGATCTTGGCGGTCAATTGACATCACCGTCACGTGAGATAACACGGCCAAAAGAGCCGTTCTTTCGTTAGCTGTGTGGCAAGTGGCACCGTCCTGTTTAAACCACATATCGTCCACATCCATATCTTCCAAATCGGGCCATAAAAAGTTCGTTATCATCTTACGATAGCGAACACCATTCACAGTAACTGCTTGACCGGCCTCATTTTGGAAAAAATACGGCCCGACAGCCCATAAACCGCACCAAACAGTCACTCTTTGTGGGTGCATTGGTTCTTCGACAATCACTCTTGGATTATCATTCGCCTAAATGCGGCAATTCTGCTTATTGACGAATCCACTGAGGTGAAAATGTGCCTCATCACTGAAGATGATTTTCTTCGAAAATTGATCATCCACTGTTGTCATTTCTTGCCACTATTCTGACCATTGACGACGCTTGAAATGGTCAAGAGGCTTTAGTTCTTGAGTCAATTGCAACTTGTAAGCATGTAAATGCAGGTCTTTGTGCATAATTTTCATCAACGACGAGCGTGAGAGGTGCAATTGTTGGACACAACGACGGACGAGTTGAGGTGGAGGTTCTTCAGTCACACTATGGCGAACAGCAGATGTAAATATTCAGCAGTACGAGCTGTACGAACATGCACTGATGTTTTCACATATTCTACAGACCCGGTTTGCTCAATTTTTTGCACGATTTTTCCGATTGTACGCACAATTGGACGATTAAATTGACCGAAAAAACATGAAGTGCACGATATGCAATTTGATTTGAACGCCCATTTTCATAATAAGCCTGAATAACGTTAACGCGTTGCTCGATTGTGTATCTTGGTTCAAAGTCTGAGTCTGAAATTAAGAAATGTCAAATGAAATGCAGAAAAAAAACTTGACGTTTAGTTGTGCTCCACATTCAACCTCGGCCCTTAAAATTTAACCGCCCGTTAGTTTGGTTTTGGTGAACTCATGAGTTACCATCTCAACTGTAAAGAGAAGATGACTAATCTTTAAGTTACCCAATACCAAATATTCCTTACTGCGGCAGCATGGGTACAAAACGCAATATTTTCGAATACCTACGAAAATCGTGAAAGTTGTTTTTGAAAGCAGTTTATCTGAACATAGCTTTTACAGTTTGTGAAAAGACATTATATGGCCCTCAGTTAAGAACCGTTAATTCTACTCTCTTACAATGCACTCATAAGTTAACCTTAACTTTCCAAAATCAGAAATCAACCAGACTAGGAAAATATGATGTATGTGCTTCATTTAAGACCCTGTTTAACGATTCCTGTGCACGATTGAAGCCTTCCTGCAATAGGCTTCGCCTCTGCACATCAACTAAAGGACACATTTTCACACAAAACCCTAAAAATTAGCCAATTTCAAGTCGAAACTCATAACATTTTCATTGACTTGAAAGCCTTCATATCCAATGGGTCTTGAGTTTTAATTATAAAACTAGTTATGCATACCTGTAAAAGTTATGAAACTTAATGAAACTATCTTAAGTCTATCTGTTTCAAATTACCCTTCAGATATGAACCCTATCAAGATTCGCGAAAAGGAAAGACAATTCACAGAAAAAATGACAATAAAGAGGAGTTACCTAACTCACATAGTCATAAAAGTTTTATCGACCTGTTTATCATTAGGTCTCCTCCCGAAAAGTACAACGCATTGCATGCTTCATACCAACACATACGAATCACGACCCGACTGACTAAGGTAATTGCTCTCCTCGCAAACACGGTATTATGTCGAATCTGCAGGTACAACGAACGCTTAACAATTGTAAACGGGGAAAGTCGAGTGAGTGACGTTTATTTTTGACTATGCAATTGGCTAAAATTGTATTACCAACTTTGATAGTAAACAACATCGTTGTAGTTGTCAGACTCGCCTTAAATGGGTCACATTACGTGAGATATGATGTGCTATACTATGCAAGAGTGAACTAACTTCAGCATGTTGTCAATCTGTGTTTTCTATTAAGAAAAACTCGTAGGTTCACAATGCGAAGCCGATCGGTTAAATGTCACTCAAAACTCATAAGTGTTCCGGAGCATCAAGCATTCCACGACACGACATTCCCCGTGCAAGCCGGTGACTAACAGTTCAACCCACACGCAAATATTTGAATGGCGTTGTCGCGAACAACAGATTAACTGACGTCGACGTCAGTAGGTTATTTCTCCAGCTTGACACGGAGATACTGTGTTACACACGTCACCTTTTGTTAATTGATTTGATATCGCATTCGATTATGTCCAAATTAGCGTGTTAATTGTAGATAAAAGAGATTTCCAGTTATTCTGCGGTTGAGGTTATTTGAGGCCAAACAGATATAAGAGTTTCAAAAAGTTGACTGTTTGACGTACCTCTGTAGGCTCTGATATATTTTCAGCATCTTTAGAACTCTGATGGCTTATGACTTTTTAAGGATAAAGAGATGTCCTTTCAAGGCACTTCAACAAATTAATCCAACTACTTTGGCTCGGCCACATCATGTGAATGTATAACAGCCACCGAAGAGAATCTTCAAATCCCAGCTTTAGGCTAGAGACGAAAAGGAAGACCTAACCTCCTGTTCAATTATCTAGCGATCGCGAGTGTTGAAGAAAGAGGGTAACAACTGACCAGAATACATGTTTTACCACCTTGCTAAGTCCCTACTGAACAAACGTATAGAGCCTACCTACAGCACTTAATCTTTCTCCGCTTTTAGGCGCAAATAAGACCATCAGTTAAATACTGTCCTCATTTTGAATGTGACTTGCTAAGCTTATAAGCGCAAGTATTGCACATGACAAAATGAAAAAAAAAATGGCACCATCTGGTCATCGGTTCTAGGGATTAAAGAAAAGCCCTCTAGCAGCCTACGAAAAGGTCAGATGACATTGTTGACAACAATGCAACTGGACATTTAAAATAATTTTTTTAAATTGTAAACTTATCCGAAAAGTTTCACTGGAATAAAAAGGAGATGCCCTGAACTGCTTAAAAACAAACATAACTGACATCCTAGAAATACGAACAAATAGGCCGGACAAAAGAAGGATGAAAAACTAACATTTATTATTTATGGTGTCAAGATCAGTGACTATTCAGATCAGGATTTGTAACAAGCGAAAGACTTAGGCAAGAAGTTTTACATCATAAGCTTTATATGCTATAACGTTCCAAAGAAAAATAAATAGTATGGACTTTAACTTAAACATGGTTATCTAAAATAAAAATGTATGAACTATAGATACTAAAAAAATACAAAAATACAAATACGTTTGTACCCAGGGAATAGTTATCTCACAAGCTAAGCTTTTCTTGACAATTAACACTACTCGGATAATTTGTTAGATCATCACGAGAGAAATGCCAGTGAAAAATCATTTAGGTGTTGCTACGGCTTGGAATCGAACCCAGACTTTCTGCTCGGCAGTTCATTGCAGTGACCATTGCGCCATTGAGTCTTATGCGCTATTGCTGAACTAGGATTAAGTTCTTGAATTTTCTAACATCCAATTATTGGTGCGTATGGGTACTCCATTCATGATTTTCATAACTCCAGTTTATTGTCGAATCAGAAAGGCTGAGATACTTTTGCGTTAGGTTTAATTAATAACATTTTTGGTGTTAATACGATAGGGAATCGCGCCGGTTCATCGAGCTCAGTGGTGAGCCCTACGATGCATTTTCCAAAAATAGTGGCTACACCGCATCATGTTTTGCAACTAATAAAAAAACCATCGGGATACAGGTGTTCAACCCTCGAGGAATGATGTTAAGAATGGTAAGAATAATGTTTGGAATATTGTTCCCCGGTCTCCTGTTTGGAGTTTGGCACCAAAAAGTGTACTAAGCTTATTGGACTCTAGTCAAAAACAAGTGATTCACGTTATAGAAGATTTTTTTTCTCAACTTAAATCTGCAACTTTAGCTCGGCGAGGACTTGTAGGCTATATTTCCATTATTACATGTATTAGAGCGGATAGTGTTCAGAAGAGCTTATCGAAAAATACCTATACTTGTGACATTTGAACCAAACACTAGAAAAGGAGTTCCAGTCCAACAACCAGCTAACCAACAAGATCAAAATGGAACGAACTTCCAAGAATAGTATTTCCACCAAATAGGAAAGGTCCTGATTAAAGCATTACAAACCGAAAAACGAATTAGAGAAGGTGGTGCATTGTCATGTGACTTCACCTGCATTCTTCTTGGGACGACTGTTGCATAACACCCCAGCCAATGCTATGTTGCCAACTTGGTCGAAATCAAGCATAGAGAAGAATGCTACTAAAATGGATTGGATGGCCTCGAAATGATCTATACGCACCTAAATGTACATAAATTAGTACAATCGAATTGAAGAAAATTGCAATGGCAGGTTAGCGTCTGTCATCAACAACGCTCATTCTTTTTGTTTCAACTTTCATCGAGGCAAGAACCTCATTCAAGAGCAGAAGGAGTTCGGCCTAATACTTTAATTAAAAATGCATTAACTCGGAAGAGAATACTAAAGATTATACCAAAAAGACGTTTACAAGTTAAAACTTATAAAAGGTTGTGAATAAAGTTCAGACAACCATTACTTTCCATATAAACCCAATTTCGATAACCAAGTAAGTATAATCAAATCACATTTCGATCTAGAAAAAGGTAATGATATACTTCTTGCAAATAGATCCACGAATTGCGAGAGGTCAAGTGTGGAAATAACAACATCTAATATCAAGAAGCGGTTTGGGTAATTTTTGGGGAAAACCACGTCTCCGATTTTGTCCGCAAACGACTGCAAACACGTGACTACGCACTGAAAACGATATGTCAAGCTCCAGAACAATACTCATGCAAGCAAACTAAAAGCTTTCGCTCGATCGTACCTAGCAAACATCTGCACAAACGGTGTACCTCATTGCGACAAGTGCATGCCTATCCCTTGGCAAATATCGTCATTCAGCAGCAGTACGTCTCCCTCCGCCCTTGCTGTATAAAACCCAAGGCGCAATCAATGGTCTTATAAGCACAACCAACTTATAAATTATAAAAACCTACACAAACAAAAACGATTCATCGAAAGTTGCAGTACTAGGGCCTAGCACATTGATGCATTAATTTTATTTTTATTTTTTATTTTTTTACTGTTTTAAGAGGTAACAAGTTCCCACCCCAACACAGCGAGCTGAGCCGAGCATCGCTTGCGTGCCATCCGTTACCCCCAGAGGGGATTCGACATCAGCACCCCGGCCATAACATACCTCAAAATTGTTGCTAGGTTAGGTTAGGTTGTACTGGCTGCAAGCAAAGCGCGTGCACACTTAGACCATAAGGTCCATTGTGGTACCACTGGATCCATCGACTTCCCTATATTCGTTCGCCTAATTAAGCCATTCAGAGCTTATTTGTAGCGTAGGAGGTTTCTGACTTTGATACTAGCCGGCTCACCAAGAATATCGAAGAAGAATTGTTGCTATCAACAGTGACATTTTGTGCGTGGACAGTACCTTGTTGTTGCATATACATAGTTTTTGCTTGTACAGTACCAAGACCTCACACACAATCTGCTCGACAAACAAGTAGAAACTGGTGCTTCAGCTTTATGAATTTTATACTCTTTCTACAGCTTCTAAAGGTCTCACCCATCTTACCATGTTTGATATACGATATACGTACGCAAAGTATTTGGGCCCACAACAAAGAATGTAACATAAAATTTATTTGGAAGGTTAAAAAAATGTAATAAATGTAAGTCTAGACAGCACCTATAGTAATAAAGGAAAGATAGTATGGGTACTAGAATAGCATCATCCTTAGGATTCAAAAAAATGTTGTAAGCCTTCTTACAAAAATTCGTTTATTTTATGTCTTTGTTCTACTTTCCTCGGGACATGCTTTAGACCTTAAATACCCGATTTCTTGCCAATAAATTTGTGTATTCTGTAAGATATTCGATTATCCATTAGGCAACTACACATAACCCAAAATGTACTAAATCAATCTCATTCTTCATTGTACGATAAACACAATTTTACACAGTTTCGCAACAGAGGTCAACAATGAAGCATTATGCGTGCCCACAAAACTAATGGCCAAAGCCATAACCACCTCATTATCATGTTCTGCGAACCATAAACGACCAACCGTAGCCAAATATTGCATCCGCCACTCTTCATCATATCGCGCAATAACATATAAAAATTCCAAAGTATCTTAAATACCATGTATCATGCGCACTCGATATGGATATCAGATGGATTTTTTACATCTCAAGCACTGTAAGCTAATTGCCTCCGATATCCCCAAATAGCCGCCTTATTCACCTGTAAAAGTGATTACTTTTCAGTTGATTTATTTCGATTGTTGTACTCGTATCTAAGCCATTTGAATAAATCAGATTTCTTCATACGATCATCGAATCTTTTGTTGTATCGATCCGTAAACTGGCACAATATCTATTTTGCCAAACGTGTGTAATCTGTATTATTTCTTGTATTCCACATAACAATAGGTCTTCGCTGACAGAGGTTACTGAATAAATGACACGATAAAAAGTAAGATGAAAAAAAAAATCGCACCAAATATGCATCTTATATAATAATTGCCATTGAAGGTGTTTAGCGATATACCCACTTCCCTTTCGATTTCACTTAAATGTTTTTTTTATTTAATTTGTTTGTTATTTTTTGTTCGTCTTTTTAGTTATGTTTACTTGACCAAAGAGCTCATTGATACATAATTTGCACTCTCTCTCGGTCTCCCTTGGGCCAGTATTGGTTTGGATACTCAATCAAAGATGGTATTCACGCGCGCATAACAAATATTTTCTATCGTATGGTATACGTTCAGCGCGTATCTATGGGTCATTCAGATCGAATCAGAAAAAATTCAAATTATTTGCAAAACAGAGGATACAAAAGAAAAAAAGATAAAAAACAAAAAACATTTGCAATATCTAATATACAGGGGAATATAACGACTTTGACTGAACGCCAAACGAACAATCGACTGAATGATTACGTTGAGATTCAAATCTATCTAGTTAGGTTAGGCGTGCGCAGTCGATGCTATGGGAATTTAAATTTGCTCATTTGTTGATAGATTTTATGAACAATGAACTAGTAATGGAATGGTAATAGATACAATTTTGATATGAAACTCAAGTCGTAATAAGTTGCATATTGTCGCCTGGTCTAATTTTCCGAAAAGATGTATGCCTATGTGTACGTCATCTATCTACTAGTGAAAGGCTTTTGAATTAAAAAAATGAATAGACTGTCACTTTCAGTTTATTTTAATTGAGAAATGAAAGCTCCACACGCTTCGAAAATTTAAGCATTTTAAAGACGCTGAAATGAATTAAACTACAATAGATAATAATCATTCGAACAATATGATCTGTGTATGATGTAGTAGGTAGCATGCAAAACAAATGTTCCAATATACGACAAGTCGACAAGCCATGTGTACAGTAGTAACCGAAAATGTTTGTTATACAATTTTGTTTGCTATCTGGATATTATTGTATACTTTTAGGGTTTTGATACATGAGCTCATTCACTAAACAGTGAGTTATGGGCAAGAAAATTGATACACAATAATAATTATTATTGTTAAAAAAGCTTTTTCATACATGTTCACTATTGCAGAAGGTTCCCTCGCGATAAAACCTCTACAATGTATTTCGATGAATTTTCCTTCCAGCGAACCTCCACAAAATAAAAAAAAAGCTTGAGAATCTATCATGAAAATATACTTAAAAAATTAAATTTAATGTACAAGAAAAAATATTTATTAAAATCGGTTCACATAAATAAAGACAAAGATAATAATTTAGGAAAACATGTTAATTTTATATTTACTTCCCCAGTATACGTAGCAAGGAAGTATTGTGATGAGCGATGACTAGAAAATTGGATGTTGAGATTTTTACAAATTCATGTTTTGAGGTACCCCAAGTCCAGAAAAGTACTTTTTTAAAAAAATGTATGTCTGCCGTCTGGAGTCGGTGATCTGGAGTCTGTTAATGATCTGGAGCCTAAACTTCTCGGCCTATTTGACCGACAATTTTGGGTATGTGTGTTTTTGGTTTGGAATTGGGCTTATAGCTAAAAAATTTAGAGTACCTGTCATATAATGGTTTTCTTTAAACACAATTATCTCAATAACGGCTCTAACTTTGTTGATAAAAATTAAGAACTAAGCTTTTATAATTTGTTATCTCAAATAATACCAGTAGTCATACTTTGTAAACTTATATCACTTATCGTTGGAATACGATTACGTAAAACGAGTATCGTTTTATGATACCTACTCGATATTTCTTACGATTGACATATGGTAGTCGTATAGCTTTTATTTCCGTTAAGCTGTCATAAATATGGTTGTGTCTGCCAGTGACAGTGACTGACCTCAGCTAGAAAATGTTTAGTAAAATAATAGAAACGAGTGGTGGGTGCACGACTGGGTCGTACGCAACTTTCTCTTTCACAGCGAGTTGAGCGTTAGATCAAATAGTACGAATTTTTAATATTGATGCTAAAAATGATATAAATAATGTCGAAATGTGTTTATACGAACGTTTACTCCAAAATTTGAAGGAATCGATGTCAATGTAAATAATAATGATTTTCATTTAGTGGCCAAAACTGAAAATTCCGTTTAGTGATAGTTGGGCTAAAACTAATTATGCGGAATTGCTTCAAGCTGTAATAGTAGTATATATATTAAATTTCATTCAATTTGACATAATAGTTTGCGAGAAATTATCAATTTTCCTTATATGGCCCATATGACAAAATCCGTTCTATGGATTTTCTCGAAAAAACTGGGTATGCAGTTTTGTTGAAGCTAATATGGTTATACAAGGTGGCGCAAAAGTTGTCACCCGTCGCAAAAGCTGTCACCCGAATTTTTTTGGTTGCAAATATTTGAATTCTTCCGCAAAAAAAGTAGAAAAATTTATTCCATGATTCAAGTCCTATGCGCCACCTATAATAATTGTTTCGATTTTTTTGCAAAACACTTAAAAAAATGACGGCCAAGAATCATCGGATGACAACTTTTGCGACGGGTGACAACTTTTGCGCCAACTTGTATTATATACAAAGTTTAATCAAAATCGTTAGAGCCGTTTTCGAGGAAATTGAGGTTATGTGTAATTTTTATATGGCAGGTACCGTTATTAACATGGCTAAAAGCAAACAAAAAATTACCTAGAATTATGACTAAAACAAGCTTGGATGCGAAGTTTGAAGAAAATCGGTGAAGCCGTTTAGGCTGGGGAGACCATTACGGACAGACGGACCGACGGACGGAATTCCAAAAACCACTTTTTTAGGCTCCGTTATCATCGTAATGTTAGACTCAAACAAAATCTCGAGGTCGAAAATTTTCACGAAAACAATCGGCCCTATCGATGTATCCTTCGGAACGAAAAATTCTCCGATATCGTACGATTCGGAGGATTTTTGCTTCGAGGTATTCCTCCGAAAAGCTGTTCGGAATATTTCTCCGACATTTTGTAACGCACCCCGGCGAATTGCGTTGAGGTGCATTTTTCATGCGATTTTTGACAGCTAAGTGCCATTCTTTCTCCGATTTCCTCCGTCACAAATTCTTCGCGGAATTTATTTACGAATTGTAGTGAAGTGAACCCGTCGCATTTGGGAAGATTTTTTTTCCGATGACACATACCTCGAATGGAATTTTAACCTCCGACGAAGTATGCGTTGCGGAAAATTGTCCGCTCCGATGGATACCTCGATAGGGCTGAATATCTTTCTCTTTGTAAGAGAAAGTTAAAAAGTGAGTGAAAATTGATATTTTTATAATTTTATTGAATTAATAGGCCACCAACAAAAACAAAGCCAACGGATTTGCTCATTGCGAAATAGCCAAGCCAAGTCCAAAATACTTTGGAACCACTTGGCAGAACAAATAAATACGAGTGGACCTTCAGAAAAAAAACCCCGATGGGTGGAAGAATGTAAGTATTTTTTTTACATCGATAAAATTACTTATACCTATATCTCTTTGTTTTTTTTTGTTTTAGGTATGGAAATGTTATAACGGGTGATTTTTTAGCTGGTTTGGTTTTGGCGACACTGGTTTTGACAGCTGACGTGTGTTTAGTACCTTGTGTCACTGTCAAACAGCTTCAGTTTGGTTTGCAATTTAACCGTGGATCGTCTTACAAATGAACAACGCTTGCAAATTATTGAATTTTACTATCAAAATTCGTGCTCGGTTCGAAATGTTCATCGCGCGCTGCTTCCATTTTATGATCGGCATTCTCGACCTTCTGAGCAGTCTATTCGGAAGATTGTGACCAAATTTCGCACCAAATTTACTTTGTTGGACATTAAACCACCAACACGTTTACGTACTGTGCGTAGTGAAGAAAATATTGCGGCCGTGTCAGCTAGTGTGACAGAAGACCGCGAAATGTCGATTCGGCGCCGTTCCCAGCAGTTAGGCCTTTGTTACAGCACTACGTGGAAAATTTTGCGGAAGGATTTGGGCGTAAAGCCTTTTAAGAATGGTGAATGGGCTCTTGGAAAGCTGGCCGAGGATCCGCTTTTTTATCGAAAAATTGTGTTCAGCGATGAGGCTCATTTTTGGTTGAATGGGTACGTAAATAAGCAAAATTGCCGCATTTGGAGTGAAGATCAGCCAGAAGCATTGCAACAGCTACCAATGCATCCCGAAAAAGCCACTGTTTGGTGCGGTTTATGGGCCGGCGGCATTATTGGGCCATATTTCTTCAAAGATGATGCGAATCGCAGCGTTACTGTCAATGGTGAACGCTACCGAGCGATGATAACAAACTTTTTTTTGCCCGAAATGGAAGTTATTGACTTGCATGATATGTGGTTTCAACAAGACGGTGCCACATGCCACACAGCACGCGAAACAATGGCGCAATTGCGAGGCGAGTTTGGTGAACAGTTAATTTCACGTTTCGGGCCGGTCAATTGGCCGCCTAGATCGTGCGATTTGACACCATTAGATTATTTTTTGTGGGGGTATGTCAAGGCTAATGTCTATAGGGACAAGCCCGCTTCGATTGACGCACTGGAAGCCAACATCCATGCATTCATTCGTGAGATACCGGCCGATATGTGTGGAAGAGTATGCCAAAATTGGACTCAGCGGATGGGCTACCTGAGACGCAGCCGCGGTCAACATTTGCATGAAATTATCTTTAAACATTAAATTGCAAGGTTCAAACTATCAATTCAAATAAATATTTCATTCATTTTTTCGAATTTTTTGTGTTTTTTTTTAAAAAAGTTTTAAACCTCTTAAAAAATCACACGTTAAATATATTGTTAAACATATGAGAAGGCTACAATCCGCTGTGCGGATCGTTTAATACCCTATCCCATCCCATCCTTAAATTAATATCCCCAAGATGTGGTCTTTATGGGCATAAAACATTGTAAATGACGTTGTCACAACATAATGTTCAGAAGGTTTATCAAATTCTTTAATTGTTCGACAAAAAACAACGTTTTTCTATTGCATATGCCTTGGGGTAGGGCATACAAATGGTTTTTGTAAGAAAACGCCCCTAAAACGTGGGCGTGGGTTAAAATGGTCCATTGGCGAAATGTTCGTATTAATACTACCAATGATTGTGCATCAAAACTTTTTTCGAAAATTTTAAAATTTGACCGGAAAACCTTTTTTTTTTATAAAAACGCCCCTAAAAAGTGGGCGTGGAAAAAAACATTATATTGACGAAATATAGATATTACCATTCTCCAAATATGATGCTCAGACACTTTTTTAAAATTCAGTACGGTTTGGCCAAAAAATACGTTTTCATAAAAAGGGGGCGTGGCAGTGGGCGGATTTTAAAAATGTTTACACTTGTTCTGGTGGCACGGACGATGATCCTATATACCAAATTTCATTATCCTAGCTCAAAATTTAAGGCCCAAAAATCGGTGACGAACAGACAGACGGACGGACGGTCGGACGGACGGACAGACAGACATGGCTAATTCGACTCAGCTAGCGATTCTGAGTCGATCCATATACTTTGAGATATATGTAGCAAAATTATTTCTCTATGTTACAAACTAAGTATCAAAACTAATATACCCCTATGGGATAGGGTATAAAAATCTGTATGCAGTGCGAACGCACCCTGATGTGTGAACATTTTCTGAACACATACCTTTAGTAGTACTGGATGCACCCAAAGGGATGGCTGGAGTAGTGGTATCCGTCACACCACTTCTCGAACAATCAAGAAACCACAGGAAACTCGGATAATATGCCATCTATTTCTAAATCTGTATGTGGAGTAATATAAATAGAGATGAGGCGATAAGTCAGTAAGGGCCCAGTTATAGCTATCATTGAAAAACATCATTGGACATTTTCTTTTACTCATTGCGTTTTTTTTTATAAATTCAATCATTGGCGGGTTGGTGTCAAAACAAAGCTTATGAACATTATTATCCAAACATATTTTAATTTTTGATTATAATTTTCACAGAAAATCACTTTTTATTTCTCACTGATCATGATTTATTTTTGTGAAGTAATGTTTGTCGTTCCACCAAAATGAAACGGAATTTTCCTACGATTCCTATAAGCAGCTATGGAGGTAAAATATCAATTCCATCATGTTTTGTGTTCCAATGAAGTTGTTCAATAATAGCTATAAGGACCCAGTTATGGCTATCATTCTCCATTCGAACAACAACGCACTAGGCCACTGCACCTCTACCTACTTGGCCACTGCACCCCCTCTTCAACTAAAAATTGGAAAAAAAAGGATTTCTTGTTGACCATTTATTTAACATTTATTTTTTTTACAAATATTTTTTTACTATCACTTCATTGTGTTTTCTAACACACTTTCATAAATATTTTTTTGCAATATAATATTTTTTTTCAGGTAAAAATATACATTTCTATATAAATAGACATTTTTAGACATATATGTTTATAGATGTATATAACCTAGTTTCATGTATGCATTTCATTAGCTTTAACACAAATTTTCTTACATATGTATGTATTAGGTATAATATAATTTTTGTTGCCTGCATTACATTACTATTATTATGGTAACCTAAATCTGGAGCAACAGATTATTACAAAATAGCTTTTTATTGTCCTCAAAAAATACGTTTGTCTGCATCTTGTTTAGTTGGAAATAAATAATATAAACATACGTGTATACAACTATGATTTATTGTCTAAGTTTCTATAGTAATACTAAAAATGTGTTCTTACATCATGTCAGTAAGGATGCATATCAATAAACAATTCGATTGTATGAAAAACTAATTTTTTTCTTTTTTTTTGTGCAAGTTTAACAAGTGCAATTTGTCTAACAGCGGCCATTACATTATTGTTGTATTCTAGCAAATATAACAAAACATACGCGGTAAAAATTGTTTTTCGGACCCAAGAAATAAGTTATGTTGCTGAATTCGGTTTAGCTATAGAAATAGACATTGACGGCGAACATTTTTACTTAGTGGCTTAGTATGGACATCTGCGATGGCACAACAAGGATAATCGCGAGCTGTTACCCTGAATATTGATATCCTGCTAGAAAATTGATAGAATATGGAAAACAAATACTGTGCGGCAGGATGGAAAGGTTTTTAAAGGAAATTGTATGTAGTCTTGGATGGCGATTTTTTAGGTTTTTGGTATTAACGTTGCAGTGTCTCAAGGATAAATTCTCTCACCCATTCTATTTTTGCTGCATATTAATGAACTTTTGTGAACAACTCACAATCATATTTTTTTTGCAGATTACAGTACTCTACCTACAAAATTAATAACCTATTATCGCTATTGTTTCACACCAGCAGAGATTGGAACACATTTGTTCTATAAAAGAAGAACAACAAACGATTACACAATAAGAAATTAAAATCTAGCTCAATTAAACACAAAGAAGACACAGTACATATTTCAAGATAAAGAAATTCCGAAATCCAGGAAATGAAGACTACAGCCACGCATCTGCAAGGCATCTCAATTGGTTCAAATATATCATGGAAACAACATGTTAACATTATTAGTAAATTAGTGGCAACTAAAATTTGTTGTCTTTAAAGATATTGTATTCATTTGAAAGAAATTTTACATCTCCCTCGCTCCTTTTCTTCTGCTATTAGCACCAAAACATGCACTACACTACCTGCACTCTTTCCGTCCATATAGACTATTCTTCCATTACATCATATATAAAATCTTTAAGTCAATTAACATATTATGCTGGGAACATCTCTGGGCTGGAAAAAATTGCCATCCAGGAAAGATGATGGAATAATCTAGAGGTACGCATTCAGTATTTTAGATGCAGCTAACATCGACAGTGACAATTTCCTTGCTGAAAGCCAAGAACGCAGGGGTTTTTGAATACCACAACAACTGCGAAATAATATGAGAACATTCAAAATCGAAAGACTGCTAAAGCAATACACCACCTAGACTTTTGCGTATCCTTTAATCTCTCAATTAGTATCATACCCGCTGCACCTAATGTCGAAGATCATAGGCCACGATGTTTTCTTGACATTATTTTTTAACATAGATAACCCTAACTAGGTGCTTAGTTTCTCAAGGTCACCAAAAAGAAACCACTCGTTCGACGATAATGCTGTAAAAAAAGAGGAGAGCTGTTTTATAAGCTTAAACATATGAGAAGGCTACAATCCGCTGTGCGAATAGTTTAATACCCTATACCATCCCATCTTTAAAATTAATATCCCCATTTTAATTTATGGCGATGTAATATAGAAAATGACATTTTACAACATATTGTTCAGAAAGTTTATCAAAATCTTTTATGGTTCGACAAAAAACAACCTTTTTCTCCTAAATATGCTATGAGTAGGATATACAAATGGTTTTTGAAAGAAAACGCCTCCAAAAAGTGGGCGTGATATATATTAAGATTGTCGAAATATCTTGTTCACAATTTTTTTTCAAAATTTCCTACCATTTGACCAAAAAGAATGTTTTTCTTAAAAGTGGGCGTGGCAGTGGAGGGATTTTGAAAATTTTTACACTTGTTCTGCTTCATCGGACAGAAAGTCCATATTCAAAATTTCATCACTCTACTTAAAAAATTAAGGCCTAAAAATCAGTGACACACAGACGGACGGACCGACGCCGGCGGACAGACAGACGTGATGGCTAGATTCAACGATTCTGAATCGATCTATATACTTTGAGGTATATCTATCGAAATTATTTCTACATGTTACAAACTTAATGTCACACTAATATAGCCCTATGGGATAGGCTATAAAAAGGAGAAAGGAAGAATGAAGGTTATTCCGCCAAGTCAGAGATACAAAATACCAACCGAATCCTATCTCGATGAGCAAGGAAAATAGTTAAGTAACGGTCGGTGCTTAGAATTTGAAAGAATAACTTTTCCAGACTCTTGAGCGGCAATGACGAACAATATCCTGCTGTCAGGCAGAACGACACATTTAATATTGCCGACGGTTGTGAAAATTGCCAAACGGGATAGCATTAGGTCTGTTCCCGTACTTTTTCAGTAAAAATTAGTAAATTCTCAAATTTCTTGGAGTGGGGGTAAATTATCTCAGAAAGAGACAAAATTACAAAAAAGTACGGGAACGCGTTTAAGTAAAAAACAGTCAAAACAAGCTGACAGTTTACTGATTTTTACCAACAGAAATTTCTGCAGTAAATTTTTTTACAGATTTTTATGGAGGGGTAGTTTTTTGCTCTCTCGTGAACTGACTCTTTTACTTATTTTTGCGTACAGGAACGGCAATAAGTAAAAATCAGTAAAAATCAGTAAGAATCAGTAAATATTATTTTGTACGGGAACAGACCTATTATTTAAACATAGGCTGAACAATGCTGTCGAAAATGACAACCTCCCTTGGCTTGGTATGGAACCCACACCAGCTCATGGTAAGCTAAAAGTATTGCTGAAGAATGGAACATTAGGATTGTTTGCCCATTTTCTTGATCAACAAAAAAGGAGATCCCCTGAACTGCGAAAATTACTGATGCATTAATCTTCTACAAGGTTCTGTTTGTGCCCTGAAAACGTTCACCAATAACCTTAACTAAAAGATGTAGTTGCAACCATCTACTAAAAAAAAACTTTGAAAACTCCAAAATCGGTGCAGCCATTTAGTAATTAAACCTTTTAAGAACAGCTGGACAAACAGGGAAAATGTTAAAATTAAAAAAAAATTCGATCTTGAAAATTTTCATGAGAACAATAGCTTTCCTGTAGCAGGAATAACAAGTAAGTTTTACTGCAAATTTTAAGAATTTGTTTAATTTTCTTTCAGGAGTAAATGAAAAAATCTAACTAATGTCCTTATCCTGAAATTAAATATTTGGCGTTATATATATTATATATGTATTTTTTTTAAAACCAAAAAAGGACTTCCTTTTTAACTCCTATTATGAACGACAAATTTGAGAAGTTTCTCATGACAGTGCTATACTCTTGGATGTTTGTCAGACTGTCACAAGAGGTAGGCAGTAAAAAAAGTTGTTACGTTCGGGTGCGCTTAGCAGTACAACGTACTAACCACTAGGTCACTATAACCATGTACCTGTCTTACAGAAGAAAATATATGGAAACGTGAATTCGACAGTGTTTTTAAATTCTTCCTAAACTTAATTAATTATGAAAAAGGTTTGAGTCTAGGCTACATTTTGTTTCTACAGTTGAATCGAATCCGACACACACTCGTCCGAATTTGCTAACTTATGTATTATTTATTAATGTAAAAAAATACTCTTGGCATTATTCGTATGATTGTTTATGGCATGTTGTAAAATATTTTTAAAATTCTGCTAAATTTATTTTATTTAGTTTTTTTTTTATTATTTGATTTTCTTCTTCCAACATTTAAGTGTATATTCGTTACAGAAACATAAAATCAAATTACCATTGTTTTGGGCTTAGTATCTAATTTGCGTATTTAATTGATATTTTTTTTTCATTGACCTTATAAACTTTTACAGTATATAAATATATAGTATGGGCCTCTAAAGGCACTCCTACAAAATAAGCGTTTTGATTAGTGTATACATTTACATAGTAATATATATTTTAATATCAAAACAGGATTACAGGAATATTTTAATATCAGTTTCAGACCGGTTGCTGTATTTTTCATTATTTTTGTCGTTTTAAATAATCAAAATGATAATAATGATGCCAGGAGTTTTAAATTATAGGATGACAGGATAGTTTTTGTTTGTTTTTAGTTTTAAGGTAATTTTGAAAACCAACAGAACATAGAAGTAGCTTATGAAAGCATCTTTAGATTTGCATTGCGTTTATAATTGTCTTATAGTGTAGGATTTCTATAAGGTTAATATATTATTTTTTAATTTTCATTTAGTTAATTTATTATTTATGTTATAAATACATAAAGCTAAGCGTTTTCTTTGTTAGTAAAGTATAGGTACTCGTTCTGTTGAGTAAGTGTATATGTGCGTATAAATTACTTTTTTTTCTATTTTAACATCGATCTAAACAGAGACAAACAATACAAATAATGGAAAAGGAAATATTATAAATGGTTTTGAAAAAATAAAACCAATGCATTCAAAATTATTTTACTCTGTAAATGTATTTTGAGTATAATGTATGCCATTAGTTGAGTACAAATAAGTTACTTATATGACGTTTTTTTAAATGTGTGGTAAATAAAAATGTTACTTATACTACTCCGAGTCACATGTTGTGTTTTAAAACTAGTAAAATAGTAAAACTAGTAAAATAAAATAAAATGTTGTGTTTTAATACTAGTAAAATAAAATGTGTGTGTGTAAAATAAAATGGTGTGTGTGACAATCTTTATTACTTACATTTAAACCATTCACGTCTAGAGATTATATCATAAAAAACTACCATTTCAACATTGACTATCGCACCCATTCCTATTAATTTGCTTAAAACTTTTGTTTTTAATTTTATAATATTTTTATTTACATCCCATAGCCAGAACTTAATTACAATGTAAACTAATGCAAATATGTCCATGTGTTAATTTTTAAAATTTTTTAAGTTTTTTTTAAGAGCAGTGTAAGAACTCCCATATATTTTGGGAATGCTTCACAGGTTAGACGTAGATATTGCATCTCCGCACTCGTCACTATAAAATAAAAAAAAAAAAATTTAAGTGCAAATAAAAAAAATTTAAACAAATTGTTTAATTTCAAACACCAACAACACGAACATTTTACGAAATTGGGTTCGAAAAGTTTTTATTTTTGACAAAAAAATATGTTTGAAAAAGTTTGAAGTAAACAATTCATTGAATCATCTCCAGAAACTACCTATCTATCGATGGAATGCGCACATGTGAATTGTTGTTGTTCATAAGATAATTGAAATGAACAAATGGATATCAGAAAATTCAGGATTAAGGTCGTCTGTAGAAAGAGTTTCTTAGGTGTTTAGTCGGTGATGGGCGACTGTTGAGGTAGAAATTTTTATTATAACAAATGTAGAAAAATAGGAAAGGAAAGTGTAGAAAGATAGTAATTGGAAGATAGTTGGGTAAGTAGAAAAGTCGTGTAATTTTTTTAGGGATCCGTATATAAATTTTGAATTGAAAAGATTGGTTGTGGAAAGGTAGGGCATAAAATACAGATAGCGGATAAAGGGATCAATGGCATCGGGTTTGATGGAATGTGCTTGTGGCAAGTGCTGATGGCATTTCTTTTCTGACATAGTATATAACCACTAAGAACGGATTTTTCACAATTATTTCCTTATAATGGTAAATTTTACACACCAATAGATTAAATTGAAAATCTCATTACGTCGATATGATTGAGATAGTTTTGTTTTTGAACATTTTGTTAGAATTTGCATAAGATATGAAGAGAAGACATGAAAAGGAGGAAAACACGAGGGAATACACAGTCTGAACAACACAACAAATGTAGGCTAATTGATTTGGCTGAAAAATGAGATCCCAAGTTAACCAAAAGACGTTTAAGGTCTTTTTGGTCACTAGGGGATATGACTTTTTTTGGATCAAAAAATGGTCCAGCGAATTGACCACATTGCAAAAGATAAAAGGGTTACATCCAAACATTTCGGGGCGCTTAAATTCTCCGACTCAATTTAAGCGCCCCGAAACGTTTGGATGTAATCCTTTTATCTTTTGCAATTTTCGTTTCATTTCATTATTGCAGCTTTCTCTTAATTTTTCGGATTTTCCTATATCGCCAGCTTCATATCTTAAAAACCATTACGAACATTGTCAGCCCATACGAACGCCCATCACTTTCTCCAGTTCATAAGCTAGAAGTCCCTGGTTTGTTGCTGACAAATCTGTAAAATCGAAATCGTCCAAGCCATAAGATAATCCAAAAAAATAACTCTTGGGTCACGTTCAATGCTGTTAAGGAAGAACGGACCGAGCGAGAAAATAAACGAGTGGTGGGTGCACGACTGGGTCGTACGCAACATTCTCTTTCACTGCGAAAAAAACTATGTGCATTAATTTTGTTGGAACTAATACTTTTATATTTGATAGTATATATAAAGTTTAATCAAACTCGTTAGAACCCTTTTCGAGAAAATTGAGGTTATATAAATTTTTATGTGGCAGGTACCGTTAATAACATGGCTAAATGCAAAAAAAAAAATGGCCTTTCTAGGCCATGACTAAAAAACGTTCTTGAGCCGTGGAAGATGATTTTGTGAGCATAAAACAACTGGCGAGTGGAACCAAAGCATTCTTTGCCCAATTCACATAAAATGAGGACGTCAACATGATCCCGTCTCACCAACAACCTGATCAGTCGCTATCAGAATGGTTTAGTCCGGAAAAGTTCACACTGGTAAATTCTTAACACTTCATCTGATATGAAAAAAAACGCCACACCTATACAATGATTTCAAAGCTGCATATAAAAAATATTTATAGAGACGAATTATACAGAGCTATACAGTGCCATATCAAAGTTTTTAACGACGTCACCAAAACATTCAGTAACAAAAAAGGTTTTAAACAAGGTGATGCATCGTCTACTTATACATTATTTTTGAGAGGATGTACAAAACTGGCTGGGCTTAAGATCTGTGCATCTCCTACAACATAGGTCGAATCAAACGAGGTTTCATCACAGGCTGATATACACAGTGTACAGAGAAGGGACTTAATTTTTATTATAATTATATGCTCTCAACAAGAAAGGGCATACCACAAATTGGACAGAACGTCACAATCGACAGTTATAACTTTGATGTAGTAATGGAGTGTATCTACCCCGACCGCGATAAAAATTCTAACAACGAGACCTTGCCAGAAATGAAACGAAGATATGCTCTCACTAATCGATGTTTTTCTGGGCTAAAAATGGAATTTAGTAATAAACATGTGAGAGGCTACAATCCGCTGTGCGGATAGTTGAATACCCTATTCCATCCCATCCTTAAAATTAATATCCTCAAAATATAAGCCTTATGGCGATGAAATACAGAAAATGACATTGTCACAATATATTGCTCAGACAGTTTATCAAAATCTTTTGTGGTTCGACAAAAAAACAACGGTTTTCTATTGCATATGCCTTGGGGTAAGGCATACAAATGGTTTGAAAATGTAGGTGAAAATGATATATAAACAAAATTTTTATTTTATTATTACGGAAGCATTTGCATCAAAAGTTTTTTCGATTTTTTCAAAATTTGGCCAAAAAGCGTAGGCGTGGCAAAAAACTTTGTTTGGACGAAATATAGACAGTATGATTCGGATATAAGAAAGTTGTATATAAGAATAAATCGCTTATAAGAAACGTTGTAAAATACACCGTACACTTCTTCATAACAACTTCATATAAAAGAGAACGTGTATAAGAATAATGCTTATAAGAAAAAAACGTATATAAGAAACAATTTTTTTACATGTTTTTAAAAAAAATCGTTTAAAAGAAATTTTTTGAACATGAGTGTACACTGTACATACACTACAAGTTCTTATGCCAACGAATTAAATTGGATTTATTGAGTCTTAAGATTTCGTTTACAAAGTATACACGTACAGTGTCAATTTAGGTACTAAAATTACTGCGGCTGTAAAGTATTGCCTGCAAAGGGATTACATTTTTCTTCTTTTAGCAGTTGAGGGCAATTATATGAACAGTTTATTCAATGAAATTACCATTTTAAAAGCCCTACATATCATCAAACGATATTCGTGGCTTGTCACACCTCAAACCATATCTAATTGCTTCAAAAAGGCCGGAATTTCAGGGGAAATTAAAATTCAGGGCGATACTGGCAACCAAGACTCAGGTGTTATCGACTCTCGTATGGATGAAGAACATGAACACTTTTTCAGAGCTAACAGATGAGGAAGCCCAGGATTGTTATGGGGACATCGGCGAAAATGAATTAGTAGCTGAGACGTTGAGCAGTGAAACTGTCGAAGAGGTCCAGTCGGAATTAATTGAAATGCCTGTAATGAAGCCAAGTAGAGAAGAAGCTGTTAAAGCGTTTTTTGTTTTGAAACAGTATTTAGCAAGTGATGAAGACTGCCTGTCAAATATAGAAGAACTTCTCTTCAGACAAAGGGATGAAATACTTGTTCAAAAAACTAATTGAAGATTATTTTCAAAATAATTAATTACATATTTCTTAATGTGCAAATATGTGCACATATTTTATATGTGCATATACGTATAGATACATATGTACTAGGATCTCTTTTATTATATGAGCAAGGACTTAGGTAGGACATATTATCTATAATAATGTAAAATGTGATAACATATATGTACCTATACATTTAACATGAAATGAATTGTATGAACTGAACATGTACCTTATTTTTTTTTCTTTGTTTCTTGAAAATAAATAATTTATGTTTTTTATTTTGTTTTTCTTAACCGTTTTTTATAAGAAAGTTTTTTCTTGTATCCATTGTTCGGATATAAGAATTTTTTTTCTTATAACCGTTTATTGCGTAAAAGCAAAAACGGATACAAGAAAGAAATTCTTGGGATTATTAGACTTTCTTATATCCGAATCATACTGTATTAGGATTGTCTAAATATGTTGCTAATGCACTTTTTTAAAATTCTTTACGGTTTGGCCAAAAAATACGGATTTCAAAATTTTTTACACTTGTTCTAGTGGCACGGACAAGGATCCTATATACCAAATTTCATTATCCTAGCTCAAAAGTTAAGGCCCAAAAATCGGTGATTAACAGACAGACGGACGGAAGGACGGACAGACAGACATGGCTAATTCGACTCAGCTATCGATTCTGAGTCGATCCATATACTTTGAGGTATATGTAGCAAAATGATTTCTCTATGTTACAAACTAAGTATCAAAACTAATATACCCCTATGGGATAGGGTATAAAAACCTTACCCGAAGTACACCCAAAATTTTATATAAGACCCGGAAGATCAGGATCTTTTAACATCTTCGTTGTTTGAATAATGGGACAAAAGGATTTTACTGCTATAATTAAAAGTCAATATAATTATGGTCAGACAACTATTCTGAATTCAATAGGCTATTTAGGACCACCGGCTTAACTTTTTTCACACCAATTCGTAAGTTCGTGTGTACTTCCTGAACAATGGCGAGATCTACAATTTTATGCTGAATAGGCTATGTTGAGAGACCTTTTCATTATAATTCTACACTACTTGCATGATTTGTATGATCAGGTGAGATGAGGACTAGGTAATATATTATTAATACTGGGATGGTTGGAAATAGAACCTAGAGCTCTCTCGGGTAAATTAGTATTGATACAAACAACTGTTATATAATTTTGGTAATATACTGTTCATGGATTAAAACTCAGAGGGTTTTTTTTAGGGATATAGATAGAAGTAATTTTAAAATCAGTTAGTGCTGCAGCGATAGTCTTGTGTGATGTGATGAGACAGAGTGTCTCAAGTAATAGTAACTACGAATAAAGTTACGCCAACGTATCTGCAGATAAATTAAGCTTAGTTTAAGGAAAATCTATCTTTTTTGTAGCTCTTTAAAAAAAATTCGTTTGTTTATCCCAATCAGTTTGTTTATAAATTAAACTTAAATGCATTGGTTTTCAATCCATTATACTCAAAATAAAAATGAAACAAAAATAAAAACATTATAAAACAAAAAAACTTTGTATATTTTCAACTTTAAAATAAAATCTAGATTTGTCTAAAAAGCATTCCTTCATAAAGCTAATACTCTATGCGTAGATAAGTATATGTACAAACAACTACATTCTAAAAATTACATAACTATTAACAATAATTTTAATTTGTTTGATTTGAAAGTGTTTTTGTTTCTTTCAGTCAATCATGAGAAAAATAAAAAAAAACAATTGAACTAATATAGATGATTAAGTTTTTTTTTAAAGAATAAAAAGAAATAGTTAACAAAAATGAAAAGGTGGTATATACTAATCTAACTATACGATTGTTCTTAGTTTTTTTTATTCACTTTCATCTAATAGAAAAACAATTCATCATTAAAGCTGAAACCCATGCATGAGCTTTTACGGGAAGCTTATTTATATATATAGTTTATTGTTTATATTTATCTAGGTGTATAATATATATGTATGTATATATGTTTTTTTTTGTTTTTTTTTTACATTTAAGTATATATTTCTTAATTCAATATATGAATGTGTATAATGTATTATTTTATTTACTTCATTCAATGTTGAGCATTTTGATTTATTTGTAATTATTATTTAATAAATATATAATGGTATTATTTATTTATTGTATATTCATTTCTTAGATTAATTGTATATTTTTCAATTTTTATTTATACTATATACGAATCTAAAATCATTTTGTTTATTTTTATTGTCAGTACATTGTCATTTTTACTAAATGTTTTTATGTTTACTTTATTTATTCTGATGTAGAATACACTTTATATATTATTTTATTTTTAATAAACAAAAGCATAAACTGGTTTTGCAATTTTTTTATTTTTATTGTCTTAATATTTTTTTATAGATTTATTGTCTTAATATATTTTTTTCTAATAATTTTTGTTTTCTTTTTTTTTGTATAAAAATAATACATTTCCACCTTTTTATGTATAGATTATTTGTCTTTTGTCTTATAAATGGTTTTTTATATATATAATTTGTATAAATATGCAATATTTTTCCTCACAACATTTGAACATTCTATATTTAATTGTTTATAATTTTTATTTATTGTCTAAGTATTATTTTTATAGTATTGTATTGTCTGATATTTCATTGGTTATACTATATTTGGAATTCTAGAAATTCGTACTTTGCTTTTAATTTAATTTTGTTTTTATAGGTAGGTATATAAAAATATTGAACACTACAAAATTATGATTTTCAACGTTTTTTTTTTTTTTAAAACTCGTTAATTTTATTGTCAAGTTTTAGAAATCATAATTGTTAAGATAATATTATTTCCCAAGGTTTGTGTAAATATATCCTTTTATTTATTTGTTTTATTTTCTTTGTAGAAAATACTAATTGATGTTGATACTCTCAAAAAAAAAAGATAATTGTAAAATTGATGATAATATATCAAAGATATGGTTTCAATAATCGACTGATATTTTGTGTATTTTTCCCCAGATACTTTTTGTGCAGATTTTTTTCAATTTAATATTTCATTTTCATGCAGCAAATAAATTCGAAAAATTGACATTGATTGTTTCGTCTAGTTTGAGATGACTTGTTTTGTTAGGATTTGTTTCAGGGAAACGGGCTCCGTAAATAGTTGAAATTATTGTCTTTGGGTTTCTTCTATGGTTTCTCATAGCTGTTGTAATAGTCCATATCTGTTGGACTTCTGTTGCCGTAGCCGTTAATTTTATTCGAGCTTCTGTTGCTGCTCCTTGCTTCTGGTGGCTTCTGTGGTTTGGAATATTTTTGAATCTCTTCTGTAATCCATGGAATATATTTTATTACGTTGGCGTACACTCCGGGTAGTTTAGGATGAGCACACATAATACCCCATGAGACGATTCCACCAACAAACCATTTATCCTTCTCACCAGGATATGGGCAAAGAAGCGGACCACCGGAATCACCCTATAAATGGGAGCAATTTGATAAATACAGTAAATAAAAAGGTATATTTTTAGTTACTTGACATGCATCCTTTCCACCTTCCTCAAATCCTGCGCAGATCATACCATCCGATACTGTAAGATTGTCTAACCATTCATCGCATTGTTGTCTACGGATGACTGGCACTTGAACTTCGTTCACAATAGGTTCATACGTTGCTTTAGCTATTGATCACCAATGAATTATAAGAAGAGGGTCTTATATAACTTTGATTCCGAAACTTACGATTTTTGTCTTCTCTTTTCCCCCATCCAATTACTGTGCACAGCTCTCCTGCCTTTAGTTGTTTCAGACCAGGTGGTGGCAGGCAGACAGGCAGCAAATGTTCGTGAAATGATACTCTAGTGGAAAGCTAAAACAGAAAAATAGATATTGTTTAGTTTATGGTATTTGATAAAGGAAAATATTGCATAGTTATTGTACAAGTTATAAAAGTATTCTGATGGTTCCCACAATCAGGACAAGGCGATTACCAAGTGTATTAGCATTTCGACAGCTGAAACTCATCGTGTACTCGTAGCAAAATTTACGAAAGTGGCATATCCCTAAATGACCTAAGCTTGAAGCTAATTTTATTCATATTTAGAATTTTGACATGCAGTGATGCAATGGCAATATTGGTAAAAAACAAAGTTCAAAATCAAACAGATTGTTTTATAATAAAATCTGAACAAAAATAACTAAATTTGTATTATTCTTTTAAGATTGAATATACAAAATTGTTAAGATTCAACATCTTTTTCATATTTGGCTTTCACATTTGGAATAGGCTTATCGGTGAATCACTGTCAGTATACTTAAAACTTGTCTCTTAAATATGAACTTCCTTACCGACTGATTAGATATAGCGACTACCTTTTCAATAACATTGCAAAACAAGCTTCTGATATCTCAGGTGATTACTCAAGTTTCTCTTACGGATTTTTAAGAGATCTAGGAGGGATCCGTTTGTGGACCTGAGCTATTGATTCTCCAAACCAATATTTTCTATACAATAGCAATAGTCATGTGAATGCCCTGGCAAATATCGTATCTTAGGCCTTATTATATGGTCGACTAATCAACTTAGTAGAGTAGGACTAGGATGATCAGTGTATACAAGTTACCTTCTTAGTTACTCGATGTAAGAGGTTACATTACTACATTATTCTTCATTACTACGTTATTCATTACTCTTAGGTAAGAGACGAGGAAGACAATGTTTCTATCTTAAAGTTGTAGCTGTCGATTATGTCCAATTTGTTAGTTGACGTCAACAATATACACAGCCGAACGAGAAATAAGGGGCACTTCTATGCTTTCTGGATTACGTGATGTATCAGTCTCTAAGAATGGTGTGGCTAAACTCCGAATTTAATGACCAGTGGTAGACTCTGATTGGCAATGCCCAGTGCTCGCAACTCTGACTACACATCAAATGTGTTTATTTTTTACCTCCAAGTGGTAACCATCGGGTACTGGTCTCATCCAACCGGATTTGACTTGCTAAACGATAATTGCGAGTGTTGATAACAAGACTATAATCACCCTGGTCAGAATGGCGCGGAACTGAATACCCGGTCTGCCGTCCCAGGCGAACCTATATAAGCTGCTTCGACATATTCGGACAACAGCTTATCTAGGAATTTCAAGGGTAAGTCAGGCCCCTTAAACAGAGATGGTGGCGGTTGAACCGAAAGGTCAACGGCAGCGCTCAATCCCGGTGTGGATACTGATGGACCCATGTCGTAGGGGTATCTAATAAATAAATAAACCAGATATACTGTGAAAAAAATTTAATGTCGAAAGACTGCAATCGCCAGAGACCGCCAAAACCTTCGCGCGTATCCCTTATCCTCTCGATTCACACCATACCGCCAGCTAGTGTCGAAGAACAATGGCAACGATGCCAACAAGCCATTAGATCAGCCGCAAGGTTTCTCGCGGCCACCAGCAAGAAACCCCTGGTTTGATGAGGAATGCCAACAGATGCTCGCGGCCACAAACGAGGCCTACAAGGCTAAGCTGTAGGTGAAGAGCTGCCATTGAGCTCTATAGGCGACGAAGAAGGGAAGAACAACGGCTTTTCAGAAAGAAGGATATAGAGTGGTGCCACTCCAGGAAAGATGTTCGCAAATTTTATCAAAGTGTAAAATGTCAAAGCCAAGTATACAAGGCTCGAACAGAATCCTGTAGAGATGAACAAGGAAATTTCGTAATTGAGACACAGCAGAGGATATGGCAGAACCACTTCTGCAGACTGTTAAACGGCGATGACGAACAACATTCTGCTGTTAGGCTGAACGAACCATTTAATATTGGGAACGGCAGCAAAAACTGCCAACCACCCGACCTAAGTGAAGTGAGGATAGCAATATCTAAACTCAAGCTTAATAAGACCGCCGGAAATGACGACCTTCTTCCCGTTGAGCTTTATAAAGCTGGCGGAGATGACTTGGTAAGTAACATCCACAAACTCATAAGCCAAATCTGGTCGGATGAAAGTATGCCTGACGAATGGAACCTCAGCATCGTTTGCGCGATCCATAAAAAAGGAGACCCTCTGAACTGCGCCAACTACAGTAATATGTGAACGCCAGAAACCGTTTACCAACAACCTGATCGACCCTTATCAGTGTGGTTTTAGGCCAGTAAAGTCCACAACCGATCAAATTTTCACACTTCGGTAGATACTGGATTATTCCCAAGAAGTCCAAATCGATACCCACCACCAATTTATCAATTTCAAAACCGCATACGACAGCATTTATAGAGATGAACTATACAGATCCATGTCTAGTTTTGGTATAACGCCCAAACTCGTCCGTTTGTGAAGGATGACGATGGAGTATTCTCGCTGCCCCATCAGGGTCGGAAACGACCTCACCGACACATTCGATACCAACAAAGAATTTAGGCAAGGTGAAGCGCTGTCATGTGACTTCTTCAATTTGATTCTTAAGAGGATTGTGCAAAACTCCCGAGCCAACACCAGAGGCACAATTTTTCAAAAATCGGTGCAACTACTAGCATACGCCGACATCATTGGTAGGACTCAACGGTATGTCATAACCACGTTTGCTAGTATACAGAAGGAAGCGGCAAAAATTGATTTAGCAATAAATGAGGGTAAGACTAGGTATATGCTATGTCAACACGAAAGGACACACAACATCGACGAATTGGACAGAACGTCACCACTTACAGATATAACTTTGAGGTAGTACGGGAATTTGTCTACCTCGGCTCCGCTATTAACTTTGACAACAACATCTCGTCAGAAATCAAACGAAGTAAACTCTTGCCAATCGCTGTTTCTTCGGGATAAGGAGGCAATTTAGTAGTAAAGCCCTCACTCGAACTACTAAGGAGATCCTATATAAGACCCTGATCATCCCAGTCCTGCTCTACGTCGCTGAGGCATGGACCGTATCAAAAGCGGATGAAGAAATCTTTGGTAGATTTGATAGAAAAATTCTTCGAAAAATCTTCGGTCCCGTTTGCGTTGACGGGCTATGGAGACGAAGATTCAACCAAGAACTATACGAGCTGTACAGCGACCCCTGGTCAAAAAACTCCGCATTGGACGTTTAAGATGGCCAGGACATGTAGAACGAATGGACACCAATACTCCGGCTCGCAGAGTCTTCGATTCCCAGCCAGACGTCGGACGCAGTAGAGAAAGACCTCGCCTTAAGTGGCGCGCACAAGTGGAAACCGACCTCAACCAACTTGGAGTGTGCAACTGGAGGCAGTTAGCTAAGGACCGGGCTAATTGGAGAGGAATGTTGGTTGAGCCCCAGGTTCATCCCGGACTGTAGCGCCACTTAAGGCGAGATCTTCCTCTATTGCGCCCGACGTCTGGCTGGGAATTAAAGACTCTACAAGCCGGAGTATTGGTGTCCATTCGTTCTACATGTCCTAGCCATCTTAAACGTCCAATGCAGAGTTTTTTGACTAGGGGTATGTCGCTGTACAACTCGTATAGTTCGTGGTTGAATCTTCGTCTCCATAGCCTGTCAACGCAAACATGACCGAAGATTTTTCGAAGAATTTTTCTCTCGAATCGACCATGGATTTCTTCATCCGCTTTTGATACGGTACATGCTTCGGCGCAGAGCAGGACTGGGATGATCAGGGTCTTATATAGGATCTCCTTAGTAGTTCGAGTCTCCTTAGTAGTTCGAGTGAGGGCTTTACTGATAAATTGACTTCTTAGCCCAAAGAAACAGCGATTGGCAAAAGTAATTCTTCGTTTGATTTCTGACGAGATGTTGTTGTCAGAGTTAATAGCGGAGCCGAGGTAGACAAAGTCCCGTACTACCTCAAAGTTATATCTGTCAATGGTGACGTTCTGTCCAATTCGCCGATGTTGTGTGTCCTTTCGTGTTGACAGCATATGCTTAGTCTTTCCCTCATTTACTGCTAAACTCATTTTTGCCGCTTCCTTCTCTATACTAACAAACGTGGCAATGACATCACGTTGAGTCCTACCAATGATGTCAATATCGTCGGCGTATGCTAGTAGTTGCACGGATTTTTGGAAAATTGTGCCTCTGGTGTTGGCTCGGGAGTTTTGCACAATCCTCTCAAGAGCTATATTGAGAGGATTAGCTATACCTAGAAAAAGCGACTTGTTTTGAAGCAATAGTTAGTTTTCGCCGTGAGCGCCTCTCTCACATTGCTTACAAATCTAGTTCAACTTTTCGGCTTTTTTTAATGTTTTCGATATTACTGACAGTTCAAATAAGGGAGGTAGTATGATACTACATTTCAAAATCCTAGCTAAAAATGTATAACCTCAAAATCAAAGCACCGATGGTATTGATTATCTATATCTGTGTAGATAATCAACTCCGTTTTTATTTTTGAATTGACTCATATGCTCAACGAGATACCGATTTTTATTATTTGGTTTATATCTGCCAAAACACCTGTATGATAGTGTAAGTTATACAAAATTCAAACCATAAAATAAGAACTTACCTGGAACAATGCAATGTCATTATCGTGGGCAATCTGTGTATTGTACAAAGGATGTGGTATAACATTTTTAACTTTAACGTTAATCCCCGAAAAGGTAAATGAGTTCCTTCGCGTAACCCCAAGCTGTATAGTCCAATCGTCCAAATCTATTAAAGTATGACTAAAAGTGACCAACATTAATGTTAACCATATGCACAGTCAGTATCATTATCAAAACTTACTTTCCTATGCAATGGGAAGCCGTCAATACCCACTGATCAGCAATAAGAACTCCAGCACAGTAAAATATCTTCTCCGGCCCGCCAAGTATTGCGGCCAAAAATGGCCAGGCACCTGGGTTGGCAGCAGATCCACCGATAATACGTTTAGCAGGTTTTTGTTTTTCTCTTTTTACCTTTCCGCATTCTTAAGGATTTATGAGGACAGTCAAATATATATTGGCAAATTTATTAATCAACACTTACCATAATTAGCGCATGTCAACTCAGCAATTGGATAATCTTCCTCTGGGGTACAGCTTGAGAACTCCTTCATCAGATTCGACCTCTTTTTCGAGTACATTTTCCATATGTCTGTCGAAACATTAACTGAGGTTAAAAGGGGCCGATGAGTCTTCTGGGTGACAACATTGGTCGCGTTCACGGAACTATAACCAAGCATTGAGCAAACAGCCGTTGGTGACACTGAGCGGTCCCAGTTCTTCACACATGCTGGGCTCCATTTGTGCGAGCTGAAACGAAAGACTTCAAGTACACCTTTGCCCAAGTCTCCATTACGTTCGCTTAATCGAACTGAAAGTACAAGTGTCGAATACTATAGATGCATTTCAATTAAATCTTCTTCATGGAGTATTACCACAATTTCGCTCATCCTGACCATAGGGACAGTCAATGATGCCATCACAAATGTGCTTCGAGCTCATGCAACGATCTTCACCGCAGTAAATTGAGTCGGGTTCACAGCGATCACACTTAGCTTCATCCAACTGATCCATGCAATCCACGTGACCATCACATACGTAATCGTTGGGAATACATCGCGTCTGATCACAAACGAAACCGCTACAAACTATGAAGGACACGTTATAGTAAACAAAACCTGAAAATATATAGCCATACACCGAACCTGGATTTCGAGCAGCTATCATCACATCTCGAACTTGCTGCAGACCAACGCACTCATTGGAATTGTCAAAATCCTTGAAAAGGTTACAATTCAGATACTCTGGCAAACTCAAGCCGAAAACATCAAAGAAAAAGCCACAACGTCGCATCGTTTCCGTACAAAGTGTCCTACAGGGTGGCACTGTCGATCCAGTCGATCCGCACTTCGGTACAAAAAGTGTGCACAAGAACAGCGATACCAGCTCATAGCAGCGTACATCAACCAAGGCATCGTAAGCATCTAGATCCTGATTATTTTTTGTCAAGAAATTTATTATCAGAAAAAACGAATTAAATTAAATTCAATGCTCACCACTTGAGTTTCCAGTTGTCCAAAGTGTCCAATATAATTGGGGAACACAGTGTAGTTGTATGGGATTAAAGGTCCTTGACAAAATTTCACAATTATCGGTAGGCAAGTGCCGGGAGCTGGATTTTTTCCTTTTTGGAAATGTAAAAATATTTTTAATAATTGTTTGAAATTCAAAGAATATATTTATCATCAGTACAAACCGAATTCGGAGGATTCCTCAACTCGAATGGTGTTGATTATTGTCTTGTTTACGAATTTAATTGTCGGATAGGCATTGAAGTAAGCAGCCAAGCCACCTGCAAAAAAAATAAAAATATTCCAGTGATAAGGGAGATCAATAACCATCACCCATCCTTTAATGTGAATAGGACTGGGGTACAATCCACTACGGTACAGTTTTCATTTCAAAATCCAGCAGTAAGATCTAGGCATCTTTTTAATGGATTCACCTCTTGTCAAAACTCCAAGAATAAAAAACAGTTCTAATTAGCTGCTAAAACTTGGCCGAATGGGCCCTGATTAGTAGAGGACAGGAATAAACAATGAATTCAAAAGCTCTTTGCTTCCTAAAGTCACTTAATACCAAAGACCACTAATGGTTTTGATAGCATAGGTCTGTTTTATCTAAGTTCGTAAACGAAGCATATATCAAAACAATATCAACCGGAGAGGGTAACTCGAATCTAAAGATATCTGTTCAATTGTTTGTCAAGCTGAATGACGGATTAGACATAGTGCAGTACCCACAAAAAATTACCAGAATCCCAATCCGACCGCTAAATATGTTCAGGATTCAAAAGCCGTGAATTCAAATCTTTCACAGAAGAGGAACCTACTAACAATGTTCATCTATAAGGGGCTAATAGGCTTAAAAGACTAAACATACCCTTTCAATACAATGATAACTATATTGACAGTAGCGAGGACGAAATGCCAATTGCCTCTCATCTTTCCTGCGGGCACTCCAAGGCGCTCTTGATTTGTAAATGGTGATCCAAGTAGAGATACTTTTTTCAATAGCCTTTTTTGACAGATCACGTGTGATTCGTGTCATGCTGTCATGTTATTTTTGTTTGGTATTGTTTGGCATTTCATAATAGAACAACGTTTACAAATTGTTCAACTTTATTATGAAAATTCACGTTCTGTGAGGAATGTGTTTCGTTCACTTCGCTCAACTTATGGTCAACATAATCGGCCTACTGCGCGTACTATTCGCAACACCATCACCCATTTTGAGACCCAGCATTCATTATTGGATAACATTCGACTGAATAGACCACGTCCAGCACGCTGTGAAGAAAATATAGCGGCCGTAGCTGAGAGTGTAAAATTATGCCGGTGCGAACGTAACCGTCAATGGCGACCGTTATCGTGCCATGAGAACCGACTATTTGATGCCTGAAATTGAAGCTCGTGATCTCGGCGACATTTGGTTTCAGCAAGAAGGCGCCACTTCCCACACATCGCATCAATCAATGGACTTATTGAGAGAACATTTCGGTGAGCACATAATTTCACGTTTTGGGCCGGTCGATTGGCCACCAAGATCGTGTGATTTCACACCGTTAGACTTTTTCCTGTGGGGATATGTAAAGTCAAAAGCTTATGCCGACAAACCCGCTTCGATTCAGGCCTTGGAGGAAAACATCACGCGTGTCATTCGCCAGTTACCAGTCGAAATGCTCGAACGAGTGATCGAAAATTGGACTCAACGGATGGACCAGCTGCGACGTAGCAACGGCCAACATTTGATAGACATAATCTTCAAAAAATAAATGCCAAATAATGTTCTTTCAAATGATAATAAACATTCTCCATTAAATTTGAATTTTCTGTGTTTTTTTCTTTAAAAAAGTAGGGAACCTCGAAATGGATCACCCATTACTTACATTACTTAAAGGGCTCCCGACCAGTTGAAAGTCTCTGTCTGAAACAAGGTAGCCTTCCATCCTCTTCGATCTTGGAAACGCTGCTGCCAGTTTTACAATTCAAGCGTTTTGGCATCTTGCTTGATCCTTAAACCAGTCTTTCTTGTCGCCTCAAACCTAAAATCTAGGATTCGAAGCTTGTTTTGGCTGGAGCATTATGGTTAACACGCTCGAATGTAGTCTACTTGTTTTGACATTTTTTTTACGACATCCACATCTTGGCATAGCTAATAAAGTTCGCGGTTAAATCTTCTCCATTCATCTTCCTCGCATACAGAACCAAAAATTCGTGGAAAAAGTTTCCTTTCGATAGTGCCTAGTATTTGTCCCGTTTTTCTGCCGGTAAAGCAAACATTTGGACTTTCCGGTTAAGAGTTTTGATCCCATTTGTTTTGTTATACCTAAAAGTCATTGATTTCCTAGGGACAGTCATCATCGTATCTCCACTAAAGTCAAGGTGTCATTCGCGGTGTTGATGTTGACTCCGAGGAAGATAAATTCTTTAACTGGCTCAAAATTTTTGCTATCAAAATTGACATACTTTGATACCATATACTTTGTTTTTCCCTCGTTAACTACAAGACCAACGCGTTTTGCCTCTTCCACAATGTCCGTTAATGCTTCTACAACGGCACAATGGTAGCGACCAATGATATCGAAGTCGCCTGCGTACCCCAGTAGATGGACGGATTTGTTGAAGATAGTGTCTTCGGTATTGATTCCTCCCCTACGTACTGGTTGTTTAAGCACGACATTGAATAAGTGTGTTGCAAAAAGGTTTAAGATGGAATTTAGCAGGATATGCTAAGTAGGTGGTTCAAGACATGGAATCGCGTTTTTTGTAGATGGGACATATGGAGGTAATATTTCAGTCATTGGGCATGCTCTCATCCATCCAGACTTTGTTAATGGTTTGGTGCATGCATACTTATATAGCAACACCTTCTGATTTGAAGAGTTTTGCTAACCCGGATGCCATCAGTTTTTTGATGGCAGTTTTAACTTTTTCAAAACTGACAGGTGGCGTTGCCTCTTCGTTGACTGAAGGTGACTTGGTTTCTTGCCCTTATCACCCATGCCTATTAACCATTTTCTGAAAATGATGCCTATATACATGTACAATTCCCTGCGTTCCTACTTTGAAGCCAGATGCCAGTTGTTTTGGGGGGCTGCGTTTAGTTTTACTACATAGTTTGTAATATATAAAAATAATTTAGCTACATATACCTCCAAGTATATGGATCAAATCAGAATCGCTAGCTTGATTAATCCATGTCTGTCTGTCAGTCCGTCCGTCTGTCGGATGAAATTTGGTATATGTGATCCTTGTACGTGCTGTTCGAACAAGTGTAAACATTTTCAAAATCCGCCCACTGCCACGCCCACTTTTTAGGAAAAACTTTTTTTAGTCAAACGATTAGGAATTTTGAAAAAGTGTCTGAAGAGCATATTTAGATAATCTTAACATGTATCTATATTTCCTCCATAAAAAGTTTTTTTGCCACGCCCACTTTTTGGGGACATTTTTAGTCGAAAAAACGTTTTTTTGTAGTATGTTGTGACAATGTCATTTTCTAATTTTTGGGGATATTAGTTTTAAAGATAGAATGGGATGGGTAGGGTATTCAACGATCGGCACAGCGGATTGTAGCCTTCTCATATGTTTTTTCCTGCGAATGATGTCATCACAAAGTCAGACACAAAAGCACACTGCTCTAGAACTGACAGACAAGACCGGAGATTCGGACATTAAAGTCCCTGATCAAAAATCTTCTAGATATCAACGTACTGAACTTCAACCTAACTTCAAGCTTGGTGATCTCAGTTTTACATTATTCAATGACGAAAACCATTCAAATGATTATGATTATGTCGGACAGGGCTCAGCTGAATAGGATTCACAATTTCCTTACTAAGCAGATTCGAAGACACATCTCAAGTGGGATGGCCAGCGACAACAGCCTGATCTTTGGGGTTTACTATCCCAGTGTATATACATGGAGAGTAGGTTTGCTAATGTCGGGCTTTGTTCCACCGAGTCTTTCGTTTATATCGACTTGCTGGGGTAAATTCAGGAAAGGAATAATATCCCGGTATTATACCACCACCACCGGGGCTCCTAAGACAATCGGCTGATCCGCTACGGGTATGTCGACAATGCTATGGAGCTTCTCCGCTTTATCACGGCGATATCAGATCGCGATAAAAGGCAAAAATACAAATGTTAGAGTGCCCGCTAAGGGTATAGAACTTTGAAATGAATTAGAACAAAGATGATTTTTAAAATGACATGAAATTTTCTTTATTCGAAAGATAATGTTCTGGCATAATAATTTAAATATGATTTCTTGCACCACGGCTGGCTCAGGCGTAGTATAATCTTGTGGCCGTATCGGCAATAAAGCGGTGAATGTTGTCCTCCAAATAGTCAATCATTTCGGACTTATCGGCTTAGACTACCGACTTCACTGAAAAAGTCAATTGGCGTTAAATCGCACGATCTTAAAGCCAGTTCACAATACCAAAACGAGAAATTATGTGCTCACCGAACGTATCCTTCCACGAGCTGTTTGATATGTTGCGCCGCCGTCTTGCTCCTGCACATCATGGTTGTTCAATTGATGAACGAAAAAGTCAGTAATCATGCCTCTATAGCGGTCACCATTAACTGTGACGTTCTGGGCAGCATCGTTTCTAAATAAGTACGAACCAATTATTCCACCAACCCATAAAGCACACCAAACAGTCAGTTTTTGTGGATGTAACGATGTCTCAATATACAATTGAAGATTTATCATCACTCCAAATACTGCAGTTTTGTTTATTGACGTGTATTCATTCAACCAAAAGTGAGCTTCGTCGCTAAACAAAATTAGCTTTTGAAAATTGGGATGAACGGCAATCTTGGTTTGGACCCATTCACCGAATCTACGCCTTGCTAGGTTATCCTGTGGCTTCAATTCATGCGCGAGTTGGATTTTGTAAGCACCCAAACCAAATCTTAATCTTCCATGAAGTGGATGGATACATATCCAATTCCTGTGCTCAATGGCGGATAGACTGATTCGGGGTTTCCTATACGCTACGCCCTACAGCAGTAATGACTTCTTGTGTGCGCACTTTATAAATCATTTAGAGTAATTGAAGTGCGAAAACGTTCCATACTTAATCAAATTAATTGCTCTGATGGACAATTATATTGACCCTAAAATGGACGTTGTGCGCGATACGAATTTCGACAGAACCATGATTTTCAAAATAAATTTGCAAAATTTGGAAGCCGAATTTGGAACTAAACTAAAAAAGAATCACTTTACAGTTGACAAAATGGCCGCCAGTAAAAATAGTGTTACCAACTTAAAGTTCTATACCTCTAAAAAAAACATCCCTTTATAAGGAATAATTTTAAACTCTGCAGTGTTCCTGGTTATCTGGATATATCCGGTAACGAACTACGCGAACTGGTTTGAAATGGATGTACAAGGTGGCGCAAAAGTAATCCTCCTATCAGAAAATGCTATAAATTTTGCGATTGGCCCGTAATGTCAGTTCTGTTTTGACATTTGTGCAGTAAACACATGCGAAATACACGTTAATAAACAATGTTACGATACACTGCCCCAGAACGCGGAATATTGGTGACTATTTATTTGAGCAATAATCGGTCGGTGACTTTGGCACAACGTGAATTTCGTCGCAGATTTCCTAGCCGTCCAACGCCTACTGGTGAAACACTGCGACGTTTAGCCGCTCGCCTCGAAGAGACTGATACAACACGAGATGCTGCCAGGCGTGGCAGACCCCGGAGTAGCCGTTCTGCAGAGAATATTGCTGCTGTAGCCGAAGATGTCATGGAAGCGCCGTCGACATCGACCAGACGACGTGCCACGCAAATGGGTATCAGTCGACGGTCTTTACAGCGAATTTTGGTACAGCTGTTATCAGCTGTTAGCTGCTGACCGCCAATCGCGTCTAACATACGCTCAAGCCATCCTTAATCACCACCAAGAGGAAGATGATTTTTCATCAAAAATAATAGTGAGTGATGAGGCCCATTTCCATCATAGCGGGTACGTAAATAAGCAAAATTTACGCTTCTGGGTCACTGAAAATCCGCGTGTAACCCACGAAGAGCCATTACACCCGCTCAAAGTCACTGTATGGTGTGTTGTTTTCGCTGGAGGAGTCATCGGACGTTTTTCCTTTGAAGACGTCGCGGGCCAAACGGTTACTGTGAATGGTGAGCGCTACAGATCAATGATCAACGAGTTCTTTTTTGCCGCAACTTGATGAATTGGGATTGGAAAACATGTGGTTCCAACAGGATGGTGCAACGGCACACACTGCACGTGCCACAACCGATATGCTGAAGGATGCATTTCCCGGGCGCCTAATCTCCCGCTTTGGCTATTTGCACTGGCCAGCAAGATCGCCTGATTTGACCGCTCCAGACTTCTTTTTGTGGGGCTTTTTGAAGTCGCGGGCTTATGTCAACAAGCATTAGACTCTTGCAGCTCTTAAAGACAATATCCGTCAAGAATGTGAGGACCTATCGCCGGAAGTTTTAGCCAAAGTGATGGAAAATGCCATAAAAAGGGCTCAAATGACAATCAACTGTGGCGGCGGCCATTTACATGACATTATATTCTCGACTTGATGTAAAAAAAATTAAAAGACCAAATAAAACTAATCCATATGAAGAATCAAAGTTTTTCATTTTTTTTTTAAATTACAGCCAAAAAACATCGGAAGGTTATTTTTGTGTCACCTTGTACAAAATGATCATGCACTTTTTAACAGCTTTGCAATATCAGTGATGTACAATACCCAAATGAAAGTCAATATCGAATGGAAGTCATAGCTTTGCAATATAAGTGAATTACAAGACCCGAATGAAAGTCAATATCGAATGGCTCTTACATATCATGTAAGCTTTAGCCAGAATATGACAAGAATCAAACAAATCAACTTCTTTGGAGGGGTAGATAATAGGCTACTTCACCGTGAACCTATCCTTCCACTAACATGTATGTTTGGGGTCTCAATTGTGACAAATATGCAACTTTGTCGAGAATAATGAAAAGCTAGATTCTATTCCAAATCAGCCTCCTACATATGAGCGGCAACAAACAACGGTCATAACGAATTGTATTTTCAGACTAAAATTTAATCAATCTTAGATGTCGAAATAAATTCTTGTTTGTGAAATGCTTTCCCAAAAAGCATTAAAGCTCTGCAGGGTCGTTGGACACTAGGGATTTCAACAGAAAGAGGTGGAATTATATTTCAAATTGTAAATCATTTAGCTGAGAACTTAAATTAGCAACAAAGCCCTTACTTGGACGTAAGGCAACATTACAACCACGAACTGTGAGGACTGTGCAGGTCCCCAAAAAAAAAGTAATAATAATAAATCCGCATTGGTCTTTTTATATCACTTAGACATGTAAATTGGTGTACCATTCTCTCTAAAGCATTTAAAAATCATTTAACTTAACCTCTATGACATGCAAAAAAAAAGTGGTACTTACCAGCAATAGCCAACAGTGCAAACGCATTAAGTAGAATTTGGAAGAGTCGAAACTTAAGCCGACCATTTGTTACGTATGGATTTGAACTTTTTCGCCGATTAATTATCTACAATTAAATAAAAAAATGCAATTATAAAAAAAGTCAAGTTATACAACTTAATGTACCTACTCTATGCTGTAGTGACATATTTGATGTTCCGTTTTGGAAACGAACTATCGTTTGTAGACTAGCAGGTGTAGAAACACTCTTTGTAATTGGCGATGTAGGAACGGCTTGTTCAAGTTCTTCGATTGTTTCATTTTGGAATTTTTGTTTACTGGGAACTGAAAAGATATTAATAATAAAATTTTAAAAAATCATTTCAGATTTTAATATGGCAACAATCAGACAGCTAATAGTTAATCTGAAAGCTGACACAATAGTTAAAACCTATCCCATTTGTTTGTATTAGTTTTGAAGTAAGTATCGTTAAGTATAGAAATCAAATTCTGTATGCTCATCCGTCAGACACAGATTTTTAGGACACATATTTGTCCTTTTCAAATCTCTCCAACTCCCTCATTAAAAAAATTATGTTTGGTCTAACAATAAGGACAAATCTGTAAATGAAGTATGAGGGCGGCATCTCGGAGACAGAAAAAACGGATTCGGAACACTTAGTAGAATTCAGAATGATATACATTTTTATTTGATCCTACCTATCGTACTGAGTGAACGCTTTTACCCTTTCTGCAACACAATGTGCTCCAGCCATATTAGTAGAACATATGGCTGGAGAAAATTTCTTGTCGATAGCGAGTTTATTCTAAATTTTGTCATCGCCTAACACAATACAGAACTCTGCTTGGAGGATCTCATTCGACATTCCCAAACATGTACATGATTTCGACAAAAAGACTCTAGAACGCAACCCTTGGGGAAGTGCATACAGGATCGTGATGAATAAGATGAAAAGTGGCACCGTCATGCCCGAAGCTGATTGACACCGGTCTATTCCCTATATGAATACTAACCAATCAAGGACACGGAAGCGATACCAACCGTGACTGCCGAAGAAGTCTTGGATGCAGCAACTACAATTAAAAGCAACAAGGCCCGAGGAATGGATGGAATACCAAACTTCGTAGTAAAGAATGCCATCAAAACACGCCCAGAGGTGTTTGCAGTCCTATATGCAACATGCAACTATCGTTTGTAGACTAGCAGGTGTAGAAACACTCTTTGTAATTGGCGATGTAGGAACGGCTTGTTCAAGTTCTTCGATTGTTTCATTTTGGAATTTCTGTTTACTGGGAACTGAAAAGATATTAATAATAAAATTTTAAAAAATCATTTCAGATTTTAATATGGCAACAATCAGACAGCTAATAGTTAATCTGAAAGCTGACACAATAGTTAAAACCTATCCCATTGGTTTGTATTAGTTTTGAAGTAAGTATCGTTAAGTATAGAAATCAAATTCTGTATGCTCATCCGTCAGACACAGATTTTTAGGACACATATTTGTCCTTTTCAAATCTCTCCAACTCGCTCATTAAAAAAATTATGTTTGGTCTAACAATAAGGACAAATCTGTAAATGAAGTATGAGGGCGGCATCTCGGAGACAGAAAAAACGGATTCGGAACACTTAGTAGAATTCAGAATGATATACATTTTTATTTGATCCTACCTATCGTACTGAGTGAACGCTTTTACCCTTTCTGCAACACAATGTGCTCCAGCCATATTAGTAGAACATATGGCTGGAGAAAATTTCTTGTCGATAGCGAGTTTATTCTAAATTTTGTCATCGCCTAACACAATACAGAATTCTGCTTGGAGGATCTCATTCGACATTCCCAAACATGTACATGATTTCGACAAAAAGACTCTAGAACGCAACCCTTGGGGAAGTGCATACAGGATCGTGATGAATAAGTTGAAAAGTGGCACCAACGCCGCACCGTCATGCCCGAAGCTGATTGTCACCGGTCTATTCCCTATGAATACTAACCAATCGAGGACACGGAAGCGATACCAACCGTGACTGCCGAAGAAGTCTTGGATGCAGCAACTACAATTAAAAGCAACAAGGCCCCAGGGATGGATGGCATACCAAACTTCGTAGTAAAGAAAGCCATCAAAACACGCCCAGAGGTGTTTGCAATCCTACATGCAACAAGGAAAATTCCCACGACAATGGAAACGACAGAGGCTGGTATTACTACCAAAAGATGATAAGTCTCCAGAATAACCATCGTTATATCGACCGCTGTGCTAGACACAATAGGGAAAGTACAGAGGGGACATTTCGTAACTTTGAAAACGATAATCACTCAGGCGGCAGTCGAGAGCTCATGAGCAATCGCTAATAATCGTCTGTGATTGGACGATGATTGTCAAGCAAATAAAGTGATATCGCCGACAGCAAAAAACGACTATTGATCTTACGTAATGCAAGATGTACCGTCGAAATGTTATCGTCAAACGATAATCACTTTACGGAATGAGGGCTCAGGATAAAATCATTCGCCAAAGACTTGACCAGTACACCGAAGGAGATAACGGGCTTTCCAACCAACAATACGGCTTCAGAAAGCAAAAAAGCACCACCGATGCGATACAAGCAGTGTATGACATAGCACGAGAAGCTATATCTGGAACTAGGTGGAAAGGAGGGAGAAAACAGTACTGTGCCATGATAATACTCGATGTAAAAGCTGGAAATCTATAATGAGAGCTCTCGAAAAAATGAGAGTGCCAATGTACCTAAGAAGAATAATTAAAAATTACTTCCAAGAAAGAACCCTCTTCTTCGATAGGTACAGACGAAGGGCCAAAAAACTATGAAGTTACCGGAGGAGTTCCACAGGGGTCAGTTTTGGGACAAGCCCTATGAAACATAATGTACGATAGAGTACTGAGCATATCAAAGCCAAGAGGGGTGGACATCATCGGATACGCTGTGGTAGTAGTAGCTAAAAACCATTGAGGAGGTGGCACTAAACTGTAATAATACCATCAAAGACGTGAAGATATGGCTCAGCTCATCAGGCCTGGAACTAGCAGACCATAAAACCCGGGGCCGTCCTCATAAGCAGCCGCAAAAAGGTCGAGCGCCTGAAAATAAAGGTAGGAGAGCATACAATAGAGTCGAAGCCCTACATAAAATATCTAGGAGTACTCCTAGACCACATGCTCCACTTTAGAGAACACCTAAAGCACACGAGTGAGAAAGCCAGCAGAGCAGTTACCGGAATTTCAAGGCTAATGCCAAACATTGGAGGACCACGGCAGCCAATAAGGAATCTGCTCGCAACAGTAAGCAAATCAATCCTTATGTACGCAGTACCCATATAGGAACCGGCCATATGCACTGAGTCGTGTATGAGAAGGATACACTCTGTACACGGAAGAGCATCACTCAGAGTATGATGCGCATAAAGAACGGTATCTGGAGATGCAATATTGCATAATAGCAGGAAGAATGCATATCGGACTGGAGGCAAAGATCTCAGCCTCATTATATAATGAGGAAAACCAAGACAGAAGGGCCATTCGAGAAACCGTAGAGATAGAATGGCAAATACTATGGAATTCAATACCAAATGGACGGTTAACGTACAAACTATTGCCTAACATTGAAAAGTGGAGAGGAAGAAAACATATTGAAGTAAACTTTTACCTCACACAATTTCTTACGGGACACGGAAGCTTCCGGGAATACCTCCACAAGTATTTGATTGCAGATGACCCATTTTGTAGTCATTGCGATGGTAAAGTTCAAGATGCCAAGCACGTGCTGCTGGAATGCGAAAAATATGAAGAAGCCAGAAATGCCTTAGAAAGGGAAACAGGCAGTGCAGTAACCCCAAGAAGACTCATATCGTTCATGCTATCCACAAATGAAGCATGGGACACTGCCAACAGCATCATTGCCAACATAATGTAAGATCTGCGGAGGGAAAACCAAACGAGAGTACAGGGGACGTAAACCCTGGAAAATATGGGACCATAACCTGCCCTGCGATGGAATGCCTTTACTGGCGGTACCGCAGGCAATAACAGGACAGGATATGGGAGGATGTTTTAGCCACGTATACATGCGGTAGCATGGGAGTCGGGCATAACTCGTAGCACGGGCTAAGAGTATCCATAAAGGATTCCACCCTTCCAACGCAAAAAAAAAAGACTCGCTATCATGCGATTTTTTTCAATCTATGGGGCGGAAACAGGAAGGATCTCTCTTCGTTGAAGGCCTATGTCCCAAAAAATTGTCCAGACGTAAGGATAAATAGGCGACCTAAACTCAAACTTAGACAAACCGGCGCTATTGATAACAGCAACTTTTCGATAGTTAGGGAAGTCTTCTATCTGGGAATGAAAATCAACCCCATCAACTATACCAAAGTGGAGATTCTTCGAACATCATGGAAACCGATGCAAAGGCACTTTTGTACAAAACAATTTTCTTCGAAAATTCCTTTTTACGTGTAGGGCGAATGGAGGAAACTTTATCAGTGATGTTGTCGATGTTGTTTAAAAGGTATAAACATGTCGTCTGCATTGGCTTCTCCACATTGAGCGATTAAAGAGTAATGCTCCAGCGAAACAATCTTCGATTTCGAGACTTTGAAACATGGATTCTGGTCAGATTTTACTGAAACAACGAAATGTAAGCACGATTTAAAATTCCACAAGCTGGGCTTAATAATAGACCATTGTAGTATCGTATTTTTAAATAGAATGTGGAGAGGTATGTTTGGTTTAATTGCCATTATAATTTATTTTCTGCCCTTTCGACATTTGTTCTCTAAAGAATACCAAACTGAAACATGCCCTATAACGGCTAACAGTGGAATTCTTTTATACGTGTTTTAGATTTAATCGAGGGATCTGCGACGACTGAAAGCAGATTTATTCTTTAGTCTTAACATATAAGAGCATACAAAGAAGTAAAGAAATATATTGAACTAGGAGTGACATGGTAACATAAAATGCGAGCCACTCCAAAGCCAAGGATATAAGGCCAAAACAGAATCCTGTCGAGATTAACAAGAAAATATCGTAGTTGAGACACAGTCGATGCTGAGGATATGGAAGAATCACTTTTGCAAACTGTTAAATGGCGATGACGAACAACATTCCGCTGTTAGGCAGAACGAACCATTTAATATTGGCAACGGCAGCAAAAACGGCCAACCACCCGACCTAAGTGAAGTGAGGATAGCAATATCTAAACTCAAGCTTAATAAGACCGCCGGTAAGACTTGGTAAGTAACATCCACCAACTCATAAGGCAAATCTGGTCGGATAAAAGTATGCCTAAATAATGGAACCTAAGCATCGTTTGCCCGATCCACAAAAACGGAAACCCCTGAACTGCGCCAACTACAGAGGCATAAGTCTCCTCAACATCGCCTACATGATCCTATCTGTGTTATATTTGGACGCCTGATACCGTTTACCAACAACCTGACCGGCCCTTATCAGTTTGGTTATAGGCCAGGAAAGTCCACAACCGATCAAATTTTCACACTTCGGCAGATCCTTGAAAAAACCCAAGAAGTCCAAATCGATACCCACCACCAATTTATCAATTTCAAAGCCGCATATGACGAACTATACAGAGCCATGTCTAGTTTTGGTATACCGCCCAAACTTGTCCGTTTGTGTATGATGGCGATGGAGAATTCTCGCTGCTCTATCAGGGTTGGAAACGACTTCACCGACACATTCGATACCAAAAAAGGGTTTTGGCAAGGCGGTGCGCTGTCATGTAACCTCTTCAATTTGATTCTTGAGAGGATTGTGGAAAACTTCAGAGCCAACACCAGAGGCACAATTTTCCAAAATGCAATATGCAACTACTAGGATGCACCGAAGGTATTGACATCATTGGTAGGACTCAACGTGATGTCATAGCCACGTTTGCTATTATAGAGACATATACTTAGGTATATGCTGTCAACACGAAAGGACACACAGCATCGACGAATTGGACAGAACGTCACGTCACCAAAGATATATCTTTGAGGTAGTACGGGACTTTGACTAACTCGGCTCCGCTATTAACTCTGACGCGGAGGTGCGCGGAAGCAACTAATAAGTTTGAAAAATATTGAACTAGGAGTAATATGGTTTTCTAACCCAACCCTTAGAGGCCACCATAAACTGCACAAAAGTGATTCAACTTGTTTCCACTTACCATTGCAAAATCGCTTAATTGACGGCAACAACGGAGCTTCCATATTCTTCGTATTGTAACCTGGACTTGATGATTGACTAAAGCTATCACTGGACAAGCTCGAGTCTTGTCGCAAATTGATTTTATTCGCTTGTCCATTGTTGAATCGTGCAACAGATACTGTCATGCCAAAACTATCACTTGAATCCTGATGACGAATCCCTATCCTGTTCCCTTTCGTAGATGAGTTCTGTATCAAGGGCGTTTCCATTAAACTCTTCGAATTATATCCCGGACTTGAGGTCATCGAGAAACTATCACTCGACAAGCTCGAGTCCTGGCGCTGATGTAACTTGGGGTAAACTATTGGCGGTGGTTTGTGTTTCGTCAGCTTGTTGCGTATGGTTAAGGCTTTCGAGAAGCCTTCTTCGGCCGGCGAGAACTGTTGCATTACATTGGTGGATGATGTGTTATTGTTAAATAATTGACCCACATTTCGATTGGAAAGATCTCCGTTCATCTGATGATGCAAACGACTTGGAGGCGTAGGCGGTATTGGACGTGGAGAGGTTCCAGTTGATGTCGTCGATGATCTACTTCCATTCGTTTGCGGTACTGGGGGAGGGATTTTCGGAGGTATTGAGAATTGCTTTCGCAATGGAACTACCGGTACTTGCTTGGCACCCCCAGGACTAACCTTGACACTAGTGGTGCCGTTTGAATTTGAGCTAGCATTAGGAAAGCTGTTGTTCGTGTTGCCAAATTCATTGCAACTTTGTGTCGGAGTTCCATTCGCAGAGTCAATTTTAAATGAATCCTTTGACAATGGTGAATCAATAGTCTTTTCGGTTAGACAACTATCCAGAGATGATTGAGTATCCACCGATGAAAAACGACTGCGAAAATCCGATGGATTTCGCTCGCTACCATTGCTGGACATGTAGCCTGTGTCGGATGTTGCCTGCGATTTATTCGAATCACCAGATGATCGATTTGCTCGTCGTGTGGAATTGTTTATTGTGCACAAATCATTCGATGTACTGCAAACAAAACCGTTGGGTGGTGTTGGCCCCCCGCCCGACTTGATGCTTCCGGGTATGCTGCGTGTTGAGCCGTTGCAAGAGGTAGATGCTTTGGTGATGACAGCTCCCCCAATACCACCAACATCTCCCGGCAGAAGTGTTTTAGAGCGTGCTGATATTGATTCATCAAAAACAGCGTTCTCCAGGCTCACCCTATCTTCGTCGGAAATTTGCTCGTTCGGAGAAATCCCATTGTAGATACATTGCGGAGATATATCTATGCCGTTCTCGCCCTGGTATGAGTTGTACATCGCAGTTGACGACGAAGATATGGGTGCCTTTAAAATAGGACAGAAACTGTAACTGGGATTCGGTTCTGAGTGCTCTTTATGATGATTTTGCACGTTTGCGGTTCGGGTTTTGTTCTGCGTATTATTCATGTAGCTCGTATCACTGCGGCTAATATTCCACGATAGTTTACCCCTGAATGTGCGCTTAGGTATGGGCGGTGGTGGAGGATTCGATTTATTGTTCTGTTCAATCGCCTGGAAGAGAACGATGATAAATATATTACTTTAGCTAGAATTTTTAAAGGATTATAATGATATGGCATGTCATAAAAGATATTTGTGTATGTGCATGCAGGTTTTTATAGGTTATGCACAAAAATAGTAATCTGCAAAAAAAAAAAAAGGAAAAGATGATATGTCCTAGAGTTTTGTTATCGTTGCAATTTCAATATTATTCTTAGTATTCAGAATGTTATTGTCACAAGGCTGCCTTCATTTAGAACTATTTGGGTGACAATGAATATATTAGAACTTATTGGTTTTTAGTAATTTATATATATGGTGCATTAACTAATCATCAATGGTCTCTGATATTGTGATACTCAGCATCTATATAATGCCAAATATTGTGACCAGAAATATTTGTCGAGTTGGGACGACCTACTTTCCCTGTCAGTAATATTAATTGGAAACGTGTATTAAGTTCGATTACATGAGAACACAAGCGTTCTCACTCCAGCCTCTCACTATCAACTCCTACTCTCACCTCCACGTTCGTGAATGATGGGGTAACAAACCCCTGTTGAAGGTCGTTGGTGGCAGCAAACTAGAGAGAGGGGAGCAGTGTCCCTTTCACTAAGGTACTAAGTCTCAGGCGGCAGCTTAGGAATTCCCTAGATGGAGTCAACGGTGGCTCCTACAGCTCCAGTTAGAGCGAACTGGAAATTCTGGAAACTGGAAATTGAAATTCCTATATGATTTCCAACACTGAGCCAGGGTGTTGGAAAAAAATTGGTGGGGGAGGAGCCCTCAATGGGTCAAGGGCAGCGCTCATATCCTTAAATGGGCTACTGACATCGGTATTTCCCGCCCGCTGTCCTAGGGTCAAAACAAGGACCTGGCGCTCCAGGTTGGGGGTTGTGCCGTCGGGGTAACTTCCCGACCATGGAAAAATGACCTTCTGGATGGAGCCTGCGAGCCTGTCCGGAGTATGATGTAAAAGTTGTCCTCGGGGATTTTTATGCTAAAGTCGGAAAGGAAAACCTCTTTGGGGGTATAGTTGGTAAGCACAGAATCCACGAAACGACAACAGACAACGGCTACCCACTAATCGATTTTGCAGTAGCTCGAAATACGGTGATAAGAAGCACTAGCATCTCAAGGCTAAGGATCCACACAGAAACCTGGAATCGACCATATGCTAATCGATGCGAGGCACGCATCCAACATCCTCGACGTGCTCACATTCCGAGGGGCTAGTCGACTATGACCATTTTCTTGTTGCGGCTAAATTCAGAGCTCGACTGTCCAACGAAAAGAAGCTGCGAACTGCGCAGAAGAAGAAATTTGACGTTGGACGCCTTAGCACACTTGGAGTAGCCAGAGCCTACAGTGAGCGCCTGAGTATGAAACCCTCCTCTGTACACTCACCTACCACAGACGCCAACAATCAGTGGTGCCAGTATCGCGACATCATCAAGGAGGTAGCCGAAGCCACCCCCGAGAAAGAGCCCGTGGTATGATGATGAATGCGTGTACAAGAAACAGGTGACAGAAGATGCACACAAGAAAAGAGATAAGAGTATCGAGCTAGGAGAAGGGAGAAAAAGACGACCCTGCGTAGAAAGAAGTAGCTTACGCAACTTCCCAGCTCAAGGAGTTCGAAGAGTCGCGCTATCGTAACAACATCCAGAGGTTTTATAAAAGGTAAAGCAACTGGCTGCTGGCTACTAAACCGGAACGCAGGCTCTTCGAGACAGCAAAGGAAACCTAGATGTGTTTAATCAGCATTCCCAACAGCTGCTAAATGGGCATCATGTAGAGAGAGTGATAGGGCAAGAAGAGAAACCACGTCCAGTCAATGAAGTACAAGTTCCACCACCTAGTATAGAAGAAGTTGGCCTAACTATAAAAAAGCTTAAGAACAACGAGGCCGCAGTTTCTGATGGCTTACCAGCGGAGCTTTTCGAAGACGGTGGTGATGTTTTGGTAGGGTGCATGTACCGAATCATCAGCCAAGTATGGGTGAAAGAAAACATAACCGATGACTGGACTATCAGCTCCATATGCCCCATCTACAAAAAGGCGATCATTTGTCTTGCAAGAACTATCGAGGCATATCCCTGCTTAATGTGCCATACAAGATCCTATCCAACGTACGGTGTGAACGTCTAAAACCGTTCTGCAACACACTAATCGGCACGTACCAGTGTGGCTTCCGGTCCGGCAGATCGACTATAGACCAAATTTTGACACTGAGGCAAATCCTGGAAAAGACCAACGAATTTCAAGTCGAAACTCACCACCTAACATATATCGTCAGGAGCTCTTTATGGCGATGGCCGATTTCGGAATCCCGACAAAACTGATTCAGCTGTGTCGCGTGACGTTGGAAAACACGCGCTGCAACGTGCAGTTTGGAAGAAGCTACTCCGAACTATTCCAAACATGCACCGGATTTCGGCAAGTAGACACACGCAGGTGTTAACACGGAAGGCACTATTTTCAACAGGTCCGTCCAGCTGCTGGTCTATGAGCATGATATTGACATCATCGGTCGCTCCCAACGTGCCGTGATATAATCGTTCACGGCAATTGAAGAACAGGCGAAATCCGTTGGCCTTGAAGTAAATGAGGACAAGGCTAAGTACATGCTATCAACAAACAATCAAGCATCTGTCTACCGCCTAGGACAAAACGTCACTATTGATAGCACTAATTTCGAGGTAGTTAAGGAGTTCACCCACCCCGGAGTTAACATAAACTCCACGAATGACACCCTAGTAAAGAAACGGCAAAGAATTACCTTAGGAAACCGTTGCTACTTCGGTTTGGCGAAACAACTGGGTTCAAAACTCGAAGGACGAAATGTGTGCTCAAATAACCTTTATCCTGCCAGGACTGCTTTATGGTGCCGAGTGCTGGACGATAAGCAAGGAGGGAGAGCTGATACTGGACTCCTTCGAAAGAAAAATACTTCGGCGGATTTTTGGTCCTGTGCACGAGGAGGGCGAATGGAGGAGAAGATACAACCGCGAACTGTATGAGCTGTACCAAGATGTGGATGTAGTCCAAAAAGCCAAAACACGTCGACTACATTAGCTCGGCCACATCGAGCGAATGGACAATAATGCTCCAGCTAAGAGGATCTTCGAATCCCAGCCTCCAGGTTCGAGAAGGCAAGGAAGACCGAACCTCCGTTTCAAAGACCAAGCGATCGTGGATGCCAGAGCGCTTGGTCTAGACAAATGGAAGCAGCGAGCCAGGGATCGTAGAGGATGGAAGGCTGCAGTGTTAGTACAGTGAATTAATTAGTGATTACTGGAAATCATTTGGTGAAATTTAACATTTTAGTGGCTTCAAACGCAATTCCCCTAACCATACGGCAAGACATCCGCACGTCCGGTGACTAGGTGCATCGACCACAGCCACTGAGATCACGTTTAACACCTCGTGCGTACAAAACGTATTACCAAAAGTTCGTGGTCGAGTTGCTGAACGAAATTCACCGCCCGAGTGTGGACCACCCGTTTGCGGACTTCATATTGCGAGCGCGCCCGTAATCTCTAGAACGTGGCAAAATCCATCTGTGAGAGACGCTTCTTTATATGTGAAGACCCTATCGCAAGAAGTCTAGAGTTCATCGTCACGAAACACCTGCGAAGAGCACCACCCCGAGTGCGGATTTCACGTTGCGACCGTGCCCCTAATCTCTGGAACTTGGCAAAATCCACGTGTGAGGAACGCTTCGTCATACGCCAAGAAGTTTAAAGTCATCTCCGTCAGCAATCTCTTGCAAACACCACCACCCTCCTTTCCACATACAATTATCAGTACCTCAATTAATACGAAGTCGTACTTCTGGATGTCAAGAAATGCGTACTGCAGGAAAGCTGCATGAACAAATGAAAGCCAAGACTCCAGACCACAGCCGCCGTGATCCGTTTTTTGTGATTTTTTGTAAAGTGTCGTGCATGTTTAGTTTAGTTAGGTTTTTTTTATATTCAATTATATGTTTCACATCCCTATTAATTCTAAGGTATAGGCATTCAATAACCCAAATCTAATAAGGTAATCAAATCGTCAACAAAAGTTCATACAAATATCAACATTAACACCTTTTTTAAACAGCTACATTCATAAAAAATTATCACAATCCAACAATTACATCAACCAAAACACGACGACGATTTGTGCGCACAAAGCGGATCCTTCAGATAATCATTCCAACATCTATTAAACACCTAGCTGAAACAACCAAGTAAAAGAAAACAAAACTAAGTAAGTCATTATAATTACATCAAAAAACTATCTTTGTATTATCTTTTGGCAATTTTTGAAAACATTACATAACATAATAGGAGGGGTATTCATGCAACGTCGGAAAGTCATCGTAAACGTTGTAAACGTGATAAAATTACGACGTGATAAATGAACTGTCAAAATTTGTATGGGAAATATTTTCTAACAATATCGGAATTTTCTTACAGGAATTATGTGCGTAAACTGAGGTGGTAAATGTTTTAAACTTTTGAAATGCTATTTTGACATTTAATCAGTAATTTTCACACATCAAACGTATGCGCTGAACTGAAAAAAATTATCGAAAACGGAAAGACAACAATAAGAACAAAGTTCTATCAATAAATAAATTACTTAAATGAGATTGAATTCAGTGGGTTACCGCATTATTCAGTAATGCAGTTTTAGGGTCGTTCATGAAACGTAGTCGTAAAATTATAATCTTTCTCACGTAATAAAATTACGACGTTGCATGAATACCCTTAATATATAAATACATACTCTTATACTGTAACGAGATATCTGGCAACACCTAAATAAAGTCTAAGCGTATGCTGTCAAAGCAAAAGTTGACATTTAAGCTGTCAAGGAACACATGTGCTGGGAGATTTAGGAGGAACGAATTGGCGGTTAATATTGGAGAGTTTAATTAGATAAGAAGTATATTTAAGTTCGTATACCAAATGAATTATTATAATTAGTTTATAAATAACACCATATATTTTATAGGTATTTTTCAACCAATATATATATGAAATCATGATCTCAGGGTATTTTATTTGGTTGAGAAAAATATGAACTTTTTCTCGCAACATATACTATAATATATTAATTGGAAAACTAATGAAAAAAAAATAAGTTAGGTGATATACCTTAAAAATATATACCTACCCCCCTACCTATATTGAAGCATAACGTTAACCTACACTCCAAAATTATTCATCTACTTAAATTTATTGAATTCCTTAAAATTAATTTTTGTCCTATGATGTACATACTACCCTGAATTAATAACAATATTTTTTTTGTTGTCTCTAAACTAATACAGACAAATATTTATTGAATTTACGTTAACGATATTACATTACCTAAATATTATAATTTTTTTTAAATCTTCGCATACCTAAATTTAAGATTTTTTCGGATGTTAACTCCAACAGCAAATCATTATATGCCTTAATTTAGATTAAATTTCGTTTATTTGCCCCTTTAAGATGCTACTCTTAAACAGCATAGTATTAAGAGAAAGATATTGTCGCTTTTATAATAAACAGCCGAATCAGAAGTCTGCATGGTCATCAACATCCGACCAACCATTTTCTTTTCTTCAGCTTTAGTTTTCTTTGTTTTTCTCCGCTCTTTCTTCTCCTCGTTCCATCTTATGTTCCCATCTTTCAATATTTCATCTCTTGTTTATGCTAGCATTTCTTAAATGTTGGCATACCTTTAATGGCGCCCTAGTGACACAACCCCTTGTGAATGTTGCCTTTGCTTCATTCATATTGATATCGATATGATATCAAGGCACGAAAATTGTTTGTAACCAGGACAGTAACAGGAAGAATCTACCCTACGACGAGTATAAGCCCGGCCTTCCGCAAGCGTGCCACTCTCTGCTACAACAAGGACACAATTATATCCCGTAATCCCCTGGGTTAACTACAAAAACTAGGAAATCATTTTTCAGACTACAAAATCTATCTTCAAACTCCACTGATCAGAACTTTGTGTAACAGCAAATCAACCTCATGTTATCTTAGCAAAATTCAAATATCACAAGCCTTGGGATGCTTGTGATATTTGAATACCCCATAAGGTAAGAAGATTCAATAAAAACGGCACTAACGAGACATTACTCAATCTACTCGGAGAAATAGTTCCATCGATGCAACAGGACAACAATGTAAATGGTACGTCTGTAAGATCTTGGGACGATTATTCCATTATAGGTTCGGTAATTAACGGCACTTACGAATTATTGGACTAATCAGTCTATCTTTTCCACCCCTTAGTCAAAGGCGATAGATCGTTAGCCACATGACTAAAGAACAATTTATTTGCTAGAATTAGCTCAAAACAAGTGGTTCCATCCAAGAAACAGCGCTTAGATTCACGTATACCTTGCATACAATTTTGACACAGTTTGAACAGTTTTGATTATTAAAGCAATAGAAGCTGACGGATCATCATATTGTTCTTAGGCCGTTTGTGAATTTTGTTCAAAATTGTAGACGTGATTATTTTTGACATTAGTGTGGTGAATATAGAATCAAGAATTTGAACCTTCCCTCGAAGCCTCTAAAACCCTATCCCATAGGGGTATATTATAGTTTTGACATTAAGTATATAACAATGAGAAATAATTTCGATAGATATACCTCAAAGTATATGGATCGATTCAGAATCACTAGCTGAGTCGATTAAGCCATGTCTGTCTGTCCGTCTGTGTGTCACCGGTTTTTGGGCCTTAAAATTTGAGCTAGAGGGTTGAAATTTGGTATATTGACTCTCTGGCCGACGAAGCAGAACAAGTGTTCTTAGAAAAACGTAGTTTTTAGCAAAACCGTAAAGAATTTAAAAAAAAGTTTCTGAGCAGCATATTAAGACAAATTTAATATCTATATTTCGTCCACACAAAGTTTTTTGCCACGCCCACTTTTTGGGGGCATTTTGAGTAAAAAACGCTTTTTATCCAAATTTTAAAAAGTTCAAAAAAACTTTTGATGCTAATTCTTCCGTAATGATATAATAACCATTTTATCTGAAGATTATTTTCACCTACGCCCACACTTTGGGGGCGTTTTCTTACAAAAACCATTTTTATACCCCATCCCAAGGCATTAGCAATAGAAATACGTTGTTTTTTGTCGAACCATAAAAGGCTTTGATAAACTGTCTGAACAATAGCTATGTTACGACAATCCCATTTTCTGTATTTCATCGCCATAAAGTCTACATTTTGATGATATTCATTTTAAGGATGGGATGGGATAGGGTATTCAACGATTGTAGCCTTCTCAAATATTGTCAAAAATTAACCATTCAAATATTACTACAATTTTACTACAATTGTTGTGCAAATTAACATCATATTGACTCCCTCGAATGGATTAGAAGTCAAATGTCTTATGCCCGGTTTCACAGGGGGTGCTTAAGTTGCAGCTTGCTTAAGTTTTTTTGGGTTTTACAGTCATTTAAAAAGTGTGGTTTAAATAAACCAAGTATTACAAATATGTAATTGTGAACGGTCTGTGGGTAATTTAGTAGTTACTTTCCGAAAAGTATACACCAAACTTAAATATTCTGTGAATATGACGCACCGAAGTTAGTTCGGACACCACCCATGGAGTTAGTTTCTAATAAATCCAACATTCAAAAAAGTGTGGGGAGGAAAAATTCTGCCAATAAACCATAATTTCATAGGATCTGTGGTAAGTAGCGCCATCGTTTTGGAGCTAAATGTCATCGAGGTCAGGGGTTTCCGTTTCAGGAAGGAAATAGTCCGTTATCAACGCGCGATAACAGGCTCCATTCACTGTTACTTTCTGACTGGCTTAATTTTTGATAAAACATGGCCGGTTATTGCAATAGCTCATAGTTCACACTATAGCGTTCTTTCGCCTCGCTGTACGGACAGCTTCTGAATCTCTTTGGATTGCTCTTCTGTCCAGATATGCCAATTTTGCTTATTGACATAGCCATTAAGCCAGAAATGAGCATCAGGAGCTGTCACGTATTGTATTTTATATTTTTTCAAACGAAGAGTCTTACGTTATGCCTAAGGTGACCATACGACCCGCTTTCGGCGGGACAGTCCCGCTTTCGAGCTTTCTTGGAAGGACAGCCTTAGTAATAGGATGTGGAGCTCATATAATCCACAATGCAATCAAAACTGCTGCAGATTGTCTACCTATTGATTTTGAATGCTTAATTGTGAAAAATTATTCATTTTTCTACATTTGTAGCATTCGTGTTAAAACACTTAAAGAATTCTGTCATGCCTCTGACACAGAATATAAAAAACTTCTGGGATACAGTAAAACTAGGTGGCTTGCGCTGATGACGGCGCTGGAAAGAGTATTGCAAATGTGTCATTGTTGAAAAAAAAAAAACAATTTTCTAAGCATTTATAAGTGCCAAATTATTTTTTAACAAACCTACTTCAGCTACGTTTCAGCAAATATTATGAATTCTATGACGCACTCCTTATAAGAAAAATTGTTCTATGGCGGGTCATGCTGGCACAGCCCGCCATATGTTTTTGTTCTTGTTTTTCATGTGTTTTCATGCACACCGCCCGCCCGTACTATGAAGCTACTTAGCAAAAGTTTCTGTTTTTTGTTCTCAATGCGTCACCTGTATAGAATTCATAATCTTTGGTTTCAGCAAGCTGTGTTAAGGATAGAGAAAAAGAACGTATCTGCAACAGAGGCCGCGAATGAAATAAATCAGCTCGTAAGCAATTTAAGCCAAAAAAAAAGTTCATTCTTCCATCCCACGCTACCCGTAATATAATGGAGAAGTTACAAGAAACTGGTGCTACCAATTATGGCAACGTTAAAGCTGTACCAGCTAAATTTTACAAGACGAAGAAGGAATATTTGAAGCGGCACCACTTCTGCAACTTTAACTCTGAAGTTGAAATTTTTGATTATGCGAACCTAACGAGAGTTAGGTTCGCATAATCCTCCCTCATGGGAGGATGTCCAAAAAGTGTTGGACTTCTTAACTAAACAGGGCTTTCTCAGCTGCACTCAAGAAATCTAATTCATTTGAAATATACATTAACGTCACCTCCCATTTTGTGAATAATTTATTTAAAAAAAATAAAATAAAATAATAAACAAAAAAATGATGTGTTTTGCCAAAAGTATGCAGGGATCCCGCTTTGAGAGGAAAAAATTATGGTCACCTTAGTAATACCTCAAGTTTTTGAATATGACAAGCTAAGCTTTTGAAAACAGTGCTAAATCGATTAATCATGTTCGTGCGGTACCCTCCCAACCACTGCGGCTACATTTTCTTAACCACGTGCTGGCTACATTTTAACCACGAGCATGTATACCTAATAAAGCAGGTTTTATTATTTTCAATCGTATAGAGAATTATGAGTTTTGCAGGCTGATTATTTGGGCCATAACTAGTTTTAATCACGCGAAACACCTTTTCTGAGCACGTTGATTTTTGTAGTACATCCAGAATGGAATCTCAAGCAATACTGAACATTTGTTTATAAACTATAAAACTGCCAAAACGAGCTGCCAAGACCAATTTTGTTGCTTGATACTTTTAGCGTAGCACTAATTATGATATAAATAATTTACTTCACGTTACACATATGTAATCAAAATGACAATTTAAGGACCCCTCCAATAACTGTGAATACATTATTTTACATATATTCGTTTGTAGATGGAAATAGCCCGCATTTGCAACAATTATCATTCTTTAGAGCTAATACCAACACATACTAAGTTTGACATATTAATAATCTTAGAGACCATGCGTACAACAATAAAAGGACACCAACATAAATTATCGAGACTCACCTTTACGGGAACGGGATGACTTAGTTTGTGACTGACAGTTTTTAGGTCGAGATCAAGTTTTCGACTTATTTCCACTTTTGGTAGTTTGCTAGATTGGGATTTGTCATCTAACATTGGATAACAGTGTGAAGAATGACGCCGAACAACCACATTAACATTTGATGGTAATAGTGCAATTGAACTGCACTGCTCTTGTTCTTTATCGTATAGATCCAGTAATGAATTATTTGGCAATGCCAAACTGGAAGCTCTTTCAGATCTAAAAATTAATTAATTTGTTAGTACTTCACATAAAATGTCCTGTTGGTATTTGAATATGATACCTGGGGCGACTTCGACTCAATTGATCGAAACTGTTCGGTGGCACATCTTCACATACTGTCAAGTGTTTCGGATTCAGCGATAGTGATGTCATTTTTGCTAGTATTGTCATTAAAACGGTTGAAGCTGGAAATATACAAAGAAATAAATATTTAATAAAATGGATTTTCAATGGATTTGAGTTATGTTGATAAACAATATTTTAGGTCTTTCTTGTTAGTTTTAGTGTTAACCATGATATTTCTGCCTAGCGACACATCATTAAACTGTCTTGCATATCTGTCATCAGTCCAGAAGCACCTAAGTGAAAACTTACAGAAATGGCAGTACCAATATTATAAGTACCAGCAAAATATGATTCCCACAGTTTTGAACAACGTTACGTAAAAGAACAAATGTGCACTTTCACTAAGGCGCAGGTTTTTTTTTCAGTCGACAGAGCGCAAATTCCCAAGATGTAGTAAATGGTGGCGTCAACAATCCCATGTCTTCTTTTTTCGATCTCTAGCCGGTTTAGAGATTTCTTTCTGTTCACTCTAGGTAGAAAGAAACCTTCCCTCTGATATAGAGTTTACGTGCTGAAGCTTCGGTTTTCATTCGCTCCACAAAATCGAGTGTGAGTTCACGGTAGAAGTGAAACTGTACTCTGCTTAATTTCTCTCTCTCACTATCTGTTTACCACGTCCATAATGTATTCATTTCATTCGAGATTAGTTGAATTGAATATTATATTGACAATTAATTGACTTAATTGGTGAAAAATGTGTTTGACTAGTTCTCAACCTTGTTCTACCGCATAAACTCGGTTGAAGAATTTCAACTATTTCTTACCCCGAAACTCAGTTCCTTACAAATCCGATTTTATTAAAGTTGAACTCATCTCATTCTCTTAAAATAACCAAAAACATGCGGTGTTCCTAAGCGTTCCCATATCTAAGTACTAACCCCGACCGATGCTGCTTGGTATCGGTGATCAGCTGACAACCGATATTTTGTTTGATCTCTTGTTCGTTATGTTTTTTCGTTTCATTAAATCGAATTCACAACGTAGGTACCAAAAGAAGTTTCACTTCAAAAAGTCAATCATACAAATGTCGCCATTAGTCCCTTCTGCAAGATCTCCAGTGTGAAGATATTCTCTTTTCATTGTAAGCACAAAATCCCACCAAAATCCAACGCTCCACCTTTCGGGAAGACTCCCAAATAACGATAAAACCGCCAAATATTTAAAAGGCAATCTTTGTCAACAGTACCTTTATACAACTCATACATCAAATCTGAAAACGTCATCCCACCCGAATAAGACCACATACGAATTTTCATCTTCATTTTGCAGCCTCTCTCGTCCAAACTGTCCAACAAGAAACCATCCCATTTTTTGCACAGCAACCTACGTGTTACCTAAAATACAAGTACATCCATCCGTTCATTACAAACATTCAAACAGCCACAAAAACAGCCGTCCAAAAATAAGTTTCAATTCAAACAGACATAGACATAACCAACAACAGCAATTACCGATATCAGCAGCTTCGGTTGTGGTTAAGTAAAGGACCCGCCAAATAACTTTTTTTTTTGAAAATGCTATACAAAAAAAAAAATACTGAATACTTTTTCACATTTCAAATTTTTTATTTGAAAGTACAATCCTTCCGGTTTATAATGGAAAATAATTTCATTCAAATGGCTGCCTCGGCTAGCCATGCAGTAGCCTACACGATCGGTCCAATTTTTAAGCATATTATCGATTGTGTGCAGCTGTATTTCACCAATGGCTTCACGAATATTGTCCTTTAAAGCGTCAATTGTCACTGGCTTGTCGGCGTAACACTTATCTTTTACGGCACCCCACAAATAATAGTCCAACGGTGTCAAATCGCAGCTCCGAGGTGGCCAGACGACATCAGCTCTGCGGCTGATAATGTGATCTTCAAAAACAGGGCGCAAAACATCGAGTGTAGCTTCAGCTGTGTGGCACGTAGCGCCGTCCTGTTGAAACCAAATGTTGCCAATATCCTCCTCTTCAATTTTTGTGAACAAAAATTCGTTCAACATGGCCCGATAACGATCGCCATTGACTGTAACAGCCACTCCTTGCTCATTTTCGAAGAAAAATGGCCCAATTATGCCTCTGGACCATAATCCGCACCAAACAGTGACTCGTTTTGGGTGTATCGGCTTTTCAATGTATGCGTGCGGATTTTCTGTGCTCCAAATGCGACAATTTTGCTTGTTTACATACCTGGCAAGATCAAAAAGAGCTTCATCTGAAAAGATGATTTTTTTTTTTGCAAAATCGGCATCTTAGCGAAGCCAAAACGCATTGGATGGTCAGTTGGCTTCAACTCCTGAACCAAGTGGACTTTGTATGGCGTCATACCAAGGTGTTTATGCAAAATTCGTCTCAATGATGTCTCCGAAATGTTCAATTGTTGAGAACGACGGTGAATTGATGTTGATGGCGCTTCACGCACACTTTCTGCCACAGCAGCAATATTATCGGGTGTACGCACTGTTTTTGGCTTTTCGCGCTTTGGTTTATCGATGAGGATGCCAGTTTCTTTCACTTTTTTCACAAGATAACGAACATACGGAGTTGACGGTGCTTCTCTTCTTCCAAAATCCGTCTGCAATTTTCGCACATTTCTGCAACATTACCATGATTTTCAAAGTAATGTCGCAATATTTCCCAGCGTTGTTCAAGCGCATACACAACCATATTCAGCGGAAGGATAAAACTAATTATCTGTCAAATCAGACATGAGCTAAGTGTTACCATTCACGAAATAATCTCTAGTTGAAAAAAAAACGTTAGATGGCGGACCCGTTACTTAGATGGGGAATCGGATCAAAACACCCGATCAATCGTGATGTTTTTATGAATACAGAATGTAACGCATCAGTTAGTAAGACTGGTATTCATTAAGGTTTCTTATCTTCCATTGCAATTCGACAACACATACTAATTCTCAAAAGAAATTATTTAAAAGAAATAAACCCGTATTTAGTGCGTTGGACTACTTAGCGAGCTCTTGATCCAGCTGTTGCAAATACCTGCACCTCATTTGATTTTTTTCATGGTTTTTCATTCATTACCAAGTTACTTTTGCTCCACCCTGTATATTGCTAACCATCAGTGTTCATGTGCGTGACAAAATCAAATAAACTTTTTTGTTGGTTTTTGTTCATATAAATTCGACGATTGTGACGTTTGTCGCACTGCCAACTCTAATAGACCTTGAACAATCATGCCACACAAAATTTAATCAGAAAAGCCGACAGGTGAAAACCAATTTCGAACAACACCTTACACAAGAAACCTCCCTTATAAACAGTCCACCGAAAAAGCAAACAAGCCACGTAATTGTGACAAAATCTCACACCACCATCCGTCGGGGGTATGCTATCTGTGCACCTCAAAGGCAATGGCTTCTGGTTCGTGGGGGTACATACTCGAGTCGAAATCACTTTCTGTTGAAATGTACGGCAAAGCAATCTTGGTTGTTTCAGCACGTCAATCCATTAAGGGATGATTGTTCGCTGCTGGCGCTGGCATTGGCGCTGGCTCAGCATTGCCATTGAACTGATAGTTCCTTTGGAAGTGGGGTGGTGGGTTGAAGAGAATACTTGAAACGCAAATTATTTCGTTCTTGTTGGAGATGTTACTTATTTGCCAGGATTTTGAGTTGAGATTTGATACCATTGGACCTGTCCCTGGCTGTGTGTGTGTGTGTGTCATAACATTGTAAGTCAATTGAAATTACAGATTGAATTTCAAATTGGAATCATTTGGTTTCTCCATTTTGGCTGGCCACTAAACACACCTCGGAAATTACTTTGTGTACGTCCGATTGTAATAACAGTCATTGGAAAGAGTTTCATCAATGTCAGTGCCAATCAACGGCTTAAAACTAATCTACTGCCAATGAGGTGATGATTCCCATTGTTCCATCCATCAATCATTGAACTGAAAACAGTGTTTTTGCAACGTTGTGGGAATTCTTTTCAGATTAGTTGACTGTTTGAGGGAATTTAACTTGTACACGTTCCATCGGGTCTCCTGCCAAAGGTGGAGGTAACTGCCAAATCATTCTAATGAGCAGCCAAGACGCCACAAGGCGATAAGAGAATCAACTTCGTAATTAATTAATATCTGATGGGGGCTGGGATAAGGTTCACTTGTCGGGTTAAGCCGATTATTATTCGACTTATGCGTAATTACGTGCATAAATGTGTATGCCATGGTTCTGTACACTTAATTGAATACTCTAAGAAAAAGGAAGTGCATGGAAGTTCGTTTTATGTATTCTGGACCTTAAAGGTACATGCTTCACGCAAATATATATTCGAAATCGAAATCGAGATTTCAATTAAACCTATAACATAGCAATGATGAAGAACTTAGAAAAACTGTCTATATGTCAGGTTGTGCATGCATCTGGGGGCTAAACGTCTGAACGGATTTAATTTTTATTTGATATAAATGGTGGCGCAAAAGTAATTCTCCGACAATATTTATCTGATTTTTTTTTAATTACTTAAAAAAACCATTAATCCGCGAATAATGTTTTGTGCCCATCTTTATTATATTTTTTTGCGGAATAATTAAAGAAATTACTGCGAAAGAACCTCTGCTGACAACTTTTGTGCCACCTTGTAAGAGGTTTTTGGATCTAAACCCAGGCAGATTTTTGGAATGGTCAACGAATGGTATCTACCTACCATATAAAGTTTTTTGTAAAATTTAAATTTCTTAAAAACCTAACTGGATTATTAATGTTGATTTTTAAAATAAAAAAATAAAATAAAACTGAATATCTAGTTTTTGCGAAAGATGAATTTTTGTATCCAGGCCAGATTTGAAAAATCATCCATTTCTCGTAAATTTTATTGTATAGTTGAATGAAATTCTATATCTGGGTTGCTATTAACGTTTGTTGCAATGGTTTTTTTAACTTAAATGACTATAACGTATTGTTTTCCTGCACTAACGCCTTCACTGCTTTTCATCAAATTCATTATTAAACGTTCCATAATCACGATAGTGTCCCGGTACACATCCGCTATAGAAATTTAAAGTCGAGTGCACAGCCTAGTCTTGCAAAGATGTTTGTTTGTTTGATGTTTAATCGAAGATGGTAATTGAAGGCAATACTTTCAAAAATGAAGATCTTGTTTCCCAAGTGGAATGAGATTATTTGACAACTAGTATTCACTAACTCCTTAGAAAAAGCTGGTCGAATAAAAGTATGTGTGGAGGCTGCGCAAATAGTATGTCGGTCGATGCCGATTCTCCCGAAGTCGCAAATAGATCAATGTAGATCCGTTGTTATTATTCATCAGACCATAACCTCAGAAGGACCAATAAACTGATGAATTACGGACTCATCAGAAAATTCTTCTAATTTTTTTTAAATTGGCCTTATCAATTCCCTCGTATAGTGAATGTGAATATGAAGATGAAAAATCGCTATTAAGTTAAAACTTCCGCATTTGTTCAGTTTATCATAATACGTTCACAGAAAGGCTTACAGATAAATTAGAATTTATGGCAGGACAAATACTGTGATGACCAACTGACCATTTCGTTTGAGCATTTATTCATATAAAGGGTGTTCCATACTTAAGTAAAATTTGAATTTTGGCCATTTAATAGTATAGTTAGGTTAGGGCGGGGCTAGTTGGTCCACTTTCCACTTGAAGTCTCCTAAAGATCCACCCATTCATAATACAACTATGAGGCTAAGATCAATGGAAAGAATGGACATCTGGGTTGCCTATGAAATTCTGAGAAATTGAAAATATGTAACCGCAGAAGAATAATGTTGTCTCAAATGCACCAAGTGCAAGTGGAATAACATATCCCACTAACGGGACAAGATGGACCAGCGCGTTGGGTAAGTCGGGCCAAGGGCTGAAAAGTGGAAAAATTAACTCCAGAAAGGACAAAAAGGGTAAATTTAGAACCGATTTTTTTTTCAAAATAAAGCAATTCAATAAATAATCAAAACAAAAAAAATTATATATAAAAAAATGAAAGAAAATTAGGAATCGTAGTCGCTATTGCAGTTAATGCAAATAAAAATGATCCCAACGCCAGGTGAGCTCTTCGTATGAGCCTAATTTCCTCAAGCATGGCACTGTACCCACTGTACTTGCCAGGTAAACTTTCATAAAATGCTTCCATGCACATTAGACAATAACATTCTGGATCTTCTCCCTCTTCGGAACTTGATTTTTGCAAACACTTCTTGATTTGTGTTTTTTTTTCTTTTTGTCAACTTTTGCTTTGGTCCTTTTCCTTTGTTTTTGTTCCTCTTTCAAGGCATCCTTTTCCGGGTGTTAAAATTGCAGCTCGTCTCTTCCTTCTTTTGGTAAGTGTTTCCTTTCTTGGCCCAGCTTTTGGAAACGGCAAAACTACTTCTGGCGAAAATTAGCATTGGGTTTCCTTAAACCAGTAAAGATTAACTAACTAACCTGCTTCTGGACGATCTGTCACATAAGGTCGAATTCACTGGGAGTAAAAATCTCCCTGTTGTATGGAAATATCCCAGCCTTTTTAAATCCATTGATGATATTGATTGGAGATGTATCTTAAGGAAGAGACTCAGCTACGATTCGGGGAATGTCATAAATAGTAATTGTCCGCCTTGGATTGCTACGTAGCCATCCATCTTGTGCCCCGGATATATATTTTTTAAACGGTACAAATACGGAAACGTCTAGGGGCTCAAGCCTATGGCTACAATGTGGTGAAAATGAGAGCATGACAATCCCATTGTCTTTTGCCATTTCTAGCGGTTCAATTGATAGGTGAGGGGAATGATTGTCCAGACCAGTAATACGGGGCATTCTCGACTTGGCTTCACATGCCGTATAAAGTGAACCATGATAGCAAAAAATTCGTCATTGGTAGCCCAACCGCTAGAATTTACAGTTCCAATGCAGTTTGGTGGACCTCCGTTAGTAAAGTTGTTTTCATAATTTTTCCGAGGAAAAATAAACATAGCTGGGATTGCAATCCCAGAAGCTGTGACGGCTACTATTAAAGTTACGTTTGTACCACGTTCGCCTGAAGTCACCGATCCTATTTTGCTTGGCTTGTTCACGGTGGATACACCAGTCTCATCAGCGTTCCATATGTTTGACGCACTGAACTTGTTTCTATCCACAGCCTCAGCTAGTTTGTCAAGAAAGCTATCCACGTTAGTTTTGTTGAAAGAGATCGCTCTACCCATACTCGTAGCTTCCGACTTCCTAATTGACAGTTGGTGGTTCCTTTAAAGAAACCCCGTAAGCCTATCTTTACCAGCGATTTTGTTTTCATTCCGGGTATCAGGAAATTGTTTATTAAATTTGATTGCACATTTGTAGGCAAGCGTGCGACTGCGAACATTCTTTAGCGTTAAGCCATAAAATATAGAAGATGCTTTTAGCAAATAACCCATACGAGGATTTTCTTGTGACTCTGTTTTCTGAATGTGTCTTTTTAGTGTTGTTCTTGGTATTCCAAATTCCTACGCTGTTGCTCTTATAGATTTTTCTCTACCTAAGACAGATCACGCAGCTGTATTTAGCTGTCCTTGACAAGCAGTAGCTCTCTCGGTTTTTCGCTTGTATGTACCTACGCATTCTAGAAAATTGAGGTTATGTGTAATTTTTATATGGCAGGTACTGTTAATAACATAATAAAAGCAACAACAAAAAATGGCCTAGAATTATGAACAAAACAAACTTGGATATGAAGTAAAAAGAAATTCAGTCAAGCCGTTTAGGCTGGGGAGACCATTACGCGTCTGTCCAATGAACCGACGACCGGAAATCCAAAAACCACTGTTTTGGGTACTGCGATCATCCTAATGTTAGAATCAATCAAAACCTCGAGATCGAAAATTTTCACGAAACCAATATCTCTTTGTAAGAGAAAGTTAAAAATATGATAGTCAGAGGGAAACGCATGCGATGGGACATTCTTATGGTTTTTGTACAAGCGAGACTACAACCAGTGACTCCCCGAAGACTTGTAGTATATCTGTTTCTTTATTGCATGCACTATAACTATAACTATAAGAGAAATCATGTTAAATTTCAACGACCTACTATAAACACAGTTGTAGCTCATAGCCACACACTCCATCTAACAATGCGATACCAAACTTCTTTTTGGTATATCGAACAAACTTCTAAAAGACGTATATCAACCAATATACAATCAACAATCTACAAAGGAATGGTCAGATTTTGGAGACCTTATTTTCTCGTTTTTGTTTCATAAATATCACTATAACAAGTTGCATAGCTTATTCCCAATTCGTGCGTGTATTTCGAACCCCTATTGGCAATCAGTTTTTAATCCATGTCTCTATAGATAATCAACAACTTGGGTGTTAATTGTTTTTTTTTTTTAATTTTATTTAAAAGAATTAAGTTTATACTCATAAAACATTAATTTCTTTTGAAACTCAAGCAATATTACAACAACAGAGAAAAACCTGTTGATCAATGAAAAGGTGCATGTTCCGAAAAACAAAAGGACGAACATAGGTCGATTGGATTTCCTAAATTACACATTGTATAGTATGCGCCCTATTTCCCGAGGTAGAAATTAAACGTCACCAGTTTATGAGTGTATATTCCGAATATATTTTTAAGATTGAAATTTACGGCTTTAGAGTTGCAGGTTGCGATTCATTAATTTTTACTAAGGTAGGCAGAGAATGGCTGAAATTACTGTTTACTACTATCTTAGATCAGAAAAAGGAAGACTCTTCGAACTCGGCTCCAACTACAGAGCCCTGAAACTGTTTATCAACTTTATCAGTTATACAGTGCATAAGTATTTATGCAGCCTGTATTCAGGGTCGTACAATTTCTTTTTCATAACATATTTCCCCACCCATAATAGTTATTTAGGGTTTGTGTCAAATAAATTACCAAATAGGTCGGCAGAGTAACCAAGAGATAATTTTTATGGTTGTGGAACTCATGGTGAAAACTTAGCTTTCTATACTTTTACAACATTTTGGTGACTTATGTTGACTCAATAACATCGTTTACAATGTTGAGTCTGTAGGTAAAGAAGAATTACCATTTGAAAAAATTAAACAGTGAAACTCAACTGCTAATATACAATTACAATTTACAATGTTCGTTTCGTTTGTTTTGACGGGCTAGGGAGACGAAGATTCTGACAACTTTACAAGATGTTCAGCGATCTGTCAAAAAGGTCCGCATTGGACGTTTAAGATAGGACATGAAGATATCAATTCTCTGGATCGCAGAGTCTTCGATTCGCAGCCAGTCGTCGAAGTCAGTAGAGGAAGACCTTGCCTTATGTGGGGGTAGTTAGCTAGGGACCGGAATCGGAAACTCATGTTAGTTGAGCCACAGGTTTATTCCAGACTGTAGCGCTGCTTAAGGAAAGTGATGCGATTAGATGAGAACACAAGCGTTGTCACTCTAGCCTCTCACTATCAACTCCTACTCTCACCTCCACACTGGTGACTGGTGGGTGCCTAGTACCTCGACTGGAGATGCGGTAATAAACCCATGTGGTAGGTTGTTGGTGGCAGCAAACGAGAGATGGGGGAGGAGTGTCCTCTCACTAAGGCACTCACTCTCAGGCGGCAGCGGAGGAATTCCGTAGATGGAGTCAACGGTGGCACTTACAGCTCCAGTTTGATCGAACTGGAAGTGTAATCTCTATATGAGTTGCTTCGACACATTTGAACACTAGGTCTATAGGGATTTGCAATACTGAGCCAGGGTGTTGGAAAAGAGTTGGTGGCGGAGGAGCCCTCAATGGGTCAACGGCACACAGCACTGACATCGGTATTTTCCGGCCCGCTGTCCTAGGGTCAAAACAAGGGCCTGGCCCTCCAGGTTGGGGGTTGTGCTTTGCGTTAACTACCCATCCATGGAAAAATAACTTATGTTAAGAAGCAACCAATAGCCTCGGAAAGGACTGATATTATTGTTGACGACTATGCCAAACGAAAAAAGGACAACGTCGTTCGTATCTGCACCTGGAATGTGAGAACGTTAAACATGAGAGGTGCAGGCGAACAATTAGCGGAAGCCCTAAAATGCTACAGAGCAGACATTGCTGCCATCCAGGAAATACGATGGGATGGGCCGGGCAAAAAGAGGATGAAAAACTGTGACATCTACTATTGACCGTGTTATAGTGAGCAGAAACAGCGACTATTTGGATGCGGATTTGTTATAAGTGCCACACTTAGGCAAGAAGTCTTATGTTTCCAAGACATACGCAAAAGCATTGTAACAATCCGCATCAAGGCCAAATTCGCCAACATAAGCCTTATATGCGCTCATACTCCGACGAAGGAAAAAGATGATACAACTAAGGATTGCTTCTACGAGCTCCTTGACAAAACCTATGAGCGACTACCAAAGTACGATGTTAAAATCATGCTGGGAGATTTTAACGCAAAGTTAGGAAGAGAAGACATCTTTAGCAGTACGAAAAATATAGCCTACACGACAACACGTCTGGTAACGGACTTAGGCTAATTGACTTCGCTACGGAACGAAGTGCCACTATAGCCAGCACACGGTTTCCTCACCTCGATATACATAAGGGGACATGGCGGTCTCCAGATCAACGAACAGTCAACCAAATTGATCACATTGCGATAGACAAGAGGCACGCATCCAGTATTTTGGATGTCCAAACATTCCGAGGGGCTAACATCGAGTCGGACCACTACCTTGTTGTAGCCAAGGAAAGGTTGCGGATATCCACCACGCCACAACAAACCAGAAATACTGTGAACAAATTTAATATCGAAAGACTGCAATCGCCAGAGACCGCCAAGACCTTCGCGCAACGCGTATCCCTTAACCTCTCGATTCACACCACACCACCAGCATCTTATGTCAAAGAACAATGACAACGATGCCAACAAGCCGCAACTGATGTGCTAGGTTTCTCGCGGCCACCAGCAAGAAACCCCTGGTTTGATGAGGAATGCCGACAGAAGCTCGCAGCCAAGAACGAGGCCTACAAGGTTAGCTGCAGGTGAAGACGAGAGCTGCCATTGGGCTCTATAGACAAAGAAGAAGGGAAGAACATCGGCTTTTCAGAAAGAAGGAATAAGAGAAAGAAAAGCGCACGATCGAGGATATAGAGAGGTGACACTCCAGGAACGATGTTCACAAATTTTACCAAAGTGTAAAACGTCAAAGCCAAGCATACAAGGCTCGAACAGAATCCTGTCGAGATGAACAACGAAATATCGTAGTTGAGACACAGTCGATGCTGAGGATATGGAAGAACCACTTCTGCAGACCGAGACCCTCTGAACTGCGCCAACTACAGAGGCATAAGTCTGCTCAACATCGCCTGCAAGATCCTATCTGCCGTAATATGTGAACGCCTGAAACCGTTTACCAACAGCCTGATCGGCCCTTTTCAGTGTGGTTTTAGGCCAAGAAAGTCGATAATCGATCAAATTTTCGCACTTCGGCAGATCGAGGAAAAAACCCAAGAAGTCCAAATCGATACCCACCACCTATTTATCGATTTCAAAGCCGCATACGACAGCATTTATAGAGACGAACTATACAGAGCCATGTCTAGTTTTGGTATATCGCCCAAACTCGTCCATTTGTGTAGGATGAGGATGGAGAATTCTCGCTGCACCATCAGGGTCGGAAACGACCTCACCGACACATTCGATACCAAAAAAGGATTAATGCAAGGCGATGCACTGTCACGTGACTTCTTCAATTTGATTCTTGAGAGGATTGTGCAAAACTCCCGACAATCCAACAATCGGTGCAACTACTAGCATACGCCGACGATATTGACATCATTGGTAGGACTCAACGTGACGTCATAGCCACGTTTGCTAGAATAGAGAAGGAAGAAGGGTAAGACTAAGTAAATGCTGCCAACACTAAAGGACACACAACATCGACGAATTGGACAGAACGTCACCATTGCTAGATTTAACCTCGGCTCCGCTATCTCTGACTCTGACAACAACATCTCGTCAGAAATCAAACGAATAATTACTCTTGCCAATCGCTGTTTCTTCGGGCTAAGAAGGCAATTTAGTAGTAAAGCCCTCACTCGAACTACTAAGGAGATCCTGTATAAGACCCTGATCATCTCAGTCCTGCTCTACGGCGCTGAAGCATGGACCGTATCAAAAGCGGATGAAGAAATCCTTGGTCGATTCGAGAGAAAAATTCTTCGGAAAATCTTCGGTCCCGTTTGCGTTGACGGACTATCGAGACGAAGATTCAACCACGAACTATACGAGCTGTACAGCGACATACCCCTAGTCAAAAAACTCCGCATTGGACGTTTAAGATGGCTAGGACATGTAGAAAGAATGGACACCAATACTCCGGCTCGCAGAGTCTTCGATTCCCAGCCAGACGTCGGACGCAGTAGAGGAAGACATCGCCTTAAGTGGCGCGCACAAGCGAAAACCGACCTCAACCAACTTAGGAGTGCGCAACTGGAGGCAGTTAGCTAATGACCGGGCTAATTGGAGAGGAATGTTGGTTGAGGCCCTGGTTCATCCCTGACTGTAGCGTCACTTAAGTAAGTTAGTAAGTAGCGCTGCTTAAGTTTATAAGTTAGCACTACTTTTATCTGCGAGCCTTCCAGATATACTAACGATTTTTAGCTACTCCTTAATTGTAAGCCTTTTTTTGTTTCGCTCATTAACAACACCTAAAGAACACCTTTTTCAGCTTGGGGATTACGAGCTTTTATACTTATTACTTCGGCTGGATTTTGTTCACATTGTTTTTATTGAATCATGGCTTGCTTGGTGCTACTTTCTTAATAAAATTAGATGGCCAATATCTTTAGACCTATAATAATGACTTATGTCCCTAAGACATGCTTAGAGTATATTATATTAAGACTACCAGCCTTCATTAGACCTTTTAAAGGAAGATAGTCCTTACTTAAAACAAAAATGCACCAACGAAGGCAACTGTCAGTTTTGCTTTTATATTTGTAAAGTGTGCAGATGTAGAATACACGTCGACAAAGCCATGTGCAAGCCATCCTCATGATCGCAGAATACTCCGGACCGTCTTAAGTCAACCTGGCACACTGAAGTTGTTTGCCGCTTGCTTTGGTGCTGTAGCTGACGGGATGACTTATCACGCAATTGACCGTACTGGCTTTACTACGCTGAAGAGAAGAAAATTACTGAAAATGACGTCTAAACTTCACTTACGCTCTATTGAACATGAACGCTGCAGTGCACAATTTTTGTAACAAAATTCATCATGAGCGACGGCCAATTTTCATCTAAACGGAGACGTAATCATAAAAATTCATTATAATTTTACTTATAAAATACTTTTAAAACTGTCCCCCCGGAGATCCGAATGGGGAACTGATTTACCTCTGAGATTTTATTTCATTCCACAGACTTAAGGTTTACGCCCTTGTTGAACCGGCGCTACGCAACTGGCAAATTCCGCAACATAGCTACGACTGCTTTACGGAGTTTATATGGTGAAGTCCTTTTCGATAATCTTTGTTTAAATCCAGGTTTACCGCGAACTGTAGCCCTACCTTAGGAGAAGAGGCTCTCAGAGAAGCTTAAATTTCCTAGATAAATTTCTCCCCTAAATTGTAACGTTAAAAAAGTATAAAAGAATGCATATGATATAAGATTCCATCGATTTACTGGGACCGCGTTTCGAAAATTCTGTTGTATATATATGTTTGTTGTATAAACGAAGGATGGTAATTGAAGGCAATACTTTCGAAAATGATGACCTTGTTTCCCAAATATATAAAGTGGAATGAGATTATTTGACAACTAGTATTCACTAAATCCTTAGAAAATATATAAAGTGGAATGAGATTATTTGACAACTAGTATTCACTAACTCCTTAGAAAAAGCTGGTCGAATAAAAGTATGTGTGGAGGCTGCGCAAATAATATGTCGATGCCGCTTCTCCCGAAGTCGAAAATAGATCCGTTGTTATTATTCATGAGACCATAACCTCAGAAGGACCAATAAACTGATGAATTACGGACTCATCAGAAAATTCTTCTAATTTCTTTTTAAATTGGCCTTATCAATTCCCTCGTATAGTGAATGTGAATATGAAGATGAAAAATCGCTATTAAGTTAAAACTTCCGCATTTGTTCAGTTTATCATAATACGTTCACAGAAAGGCTTACAGATATATTAGAATCTATGGCAGGACAAATACTGTGATGACCAACTGACCATTTCGTTTGAGCATTTATTCATATAAAGGGTGTTCCATACTTAAGTAAAATTTGAATTTTGCGCCATTTAATAGTATAGTTAGGGTAGGGCGGGGGTAGTTGGACCACTTTCCACTTGAAGTCTCATAAAGATCCACCCATTCATAATACAACTATGAGGCTAGGATCAATGGAAAGAATGGACATCTGGGTTGCCTATGAAATTCTGAAAAATTGAAAATATGTAACCGCAGAAGAATAATGTTGTCTCAAATGCACCAAGTGCAAGTGGACCAACATATCCCACTAACGGGACAAGTTGGACCAGCGCGTTGGGTAAGTCGGGCCAAGGGCTGAAAAGTGGAAAAATTAACTCCAGAGAGGACAAGAAGGCTGAATTTATTCAATTCAATAAATAATCAAAGCAAAAAAATATGTATATAAAAAAATGTCCTCACCTCGATATATATAAGGGGATATGGCGGTTTCCAGATCAATGAACAGTCAACCAAATTGATCACATTGCGATAGACAAGAGGCACGCATCCAGTATTTTGGATGTCCGAACATTCCGAGGGGCTAACATCGACTCGGACCACTACCTTGTTGTAGCCTTAATATGTAAACGCCTGAAACCGTTTACCAACAGCCTGATCGGCCCTTTTCAGTGTGGTTTTAGGCCAGGAAAGTCGACAATCCATCAAATTTTCACACTTCGGCAGATCCAGGAAAAAACCCAAGAAGTCCAAATCGATACCCACCACCTATTTATCGATTTCAAAGCCGCATACGACAGCATTTATAGAGACGAACTATACACAACCATGTCTAGTTTTGGTATATCGCTCAAACTCGTCCGTTTGTGTAGGATGACGATGGAGAATTCTCGCTGCACCATCAGGGTCGGAAACGACCTCACCGACACATTCGATACCAAAAAAGGATTAATGCAAGGCGATGCGCTGTCATGTGACTTCTTCAATTTGATTCTTGAGAGGATTGTGCAAAACTCCCGAGCCAACATCAGAGGCACAATTTTCCAACAATCGGTGCAACTACTAGCATACGCCGACGATATTGACATCATTGGTAGGACTCAACGTGATGTCATAGCCACGTTTGCTAGAATAGAGAAGGAAGAAGGGTAAGACTAAGTAAATGCTGCCAACACTAAAGGACACACAACATCGACGAATTGGACAGAACGTCACCATTGCTAGATTTAACCTCGGCTCCGCTATCTCTGACTCTGACAACAACATCTCGTCAGAAATCAAACGAATAATTACTCTTGCCAATCGCTGTTTCTTCGGGCTAAGAAGGCAATTTAGTAGTAAAGCCCTCACTCGAACTACTAAGGAGATCCTGTATAAGACCCTGATCATCTCAGTCCTGCTCTACGGCGCTGAAGCATGGACCGTATCAAAAGCGGATGAAGAAATCCTTGGTCGATTCGAGAGAAAAATTCTTCGGAAAATCTTCCGTCCCGTTTGCGTTGACGGATTATGGAGACGAAGATTCAACCACGAACTATACGAGCTGTACAGCGACATACGCCTAGTCGAAAAACTCCGCATTGGACGTTTAAGATGGCTAGGACATGTAGAAAGAATGGACACCAATACTCCGGCTCGCAGAGTCTTCGATTCCCAGCCAGACGTCGGACGCAGTAGAGGAAGACATCGCCTTAAGTGGCGCGCACAAGTGAAAACCGACCTCAACCAACTTAGGAGTGCGCAACTGGAGGCAGTTAGCTAATGACCGGGCTAATTGGAGAGGAATGTTGGTTGAGGCCCAGGTTCATCCCGGACTGTAGCGCCACTTAAGTAAGTTAGTAAGTAGCGCTGCTTAAGTATATAAGTTAGTACTACTTTTATCTGCGGGCCTTCCAGATATACTAACGGTTTTTAGCTACTCCTTAATTGTAAGCCTTTTTTTGTTTCGCTCATTAACAACACATAAAAGAACACCTTTTTTCAGCTTGGGGATTACGAGCTTTTATACTTATTACCTCGGCTGGAATTTGTTCACATTGTTTATTGAATCATGGCTTGCTTGGTGCTACTTTCTTAATAAAATTAGATGGCCAATATCTTTATACCTATAATAATGACTTATGTCCCTAAGACATGCTTAGAGTAAATTATATTAAGACTACCAGCCTTCATTAGACCTTTTAAAGGAAGATAGTCCTTACTTAAAACAAAAATGCACCAACGAAGGCAACTGTCAGTTTTGCTTTTATATTTGTAAAGTGTGCAGATGTAGAATACACGTCGACAAAGCCATGGGTAAGCCATCCTCATGATCGCAGAATACTCCGGACCGTCTTAAGTCAACCTGGCACACTGAAGTTGTTTGCCGCTTGCTTTGGTGCTGTAGCTGACGGGATGACTTATCACGCAATTGACCGTACTGGCTTTACTACGCTGAAGAGAAGAAAATTACTGAAAATGACGTCTAAACTTCACTTACGCTCTATTGAACATGAACGCTGCAGTGCACAATTTTTGTAACAAAATTCATCATGAGCGACGGCCAATTTTCATCTAAACGGAGACGTAATCATAAAAATTCATTATAATTTTACTTATAAAATACTTTTAAAACTGTCCCCCCGGAGATCCGAATGGGGAACTGATTTACCTCTGAGATTTTATTTCATTCCACAGACTTAAGGTTTACGCCCTTGTTGAACCGGCGCTACGCAACTGGCAAATTCCGCAACATAGCTACGACTGCTTTACGGAGTTTATATGGTGAAGTCCTTTTCGATAATCTTTGTTTAAATCCAGGTTTACCGCGAACTGTAGCCCTACCTTAGGAGAAGAGGCTCTCAGAGAAGCTTAAATTTCCTAGATAAATTTCTCCCCTAAATTGTAACGTTAAAAAAGTATAAAAGAATGCATATGATATAAGATTCCATCGATTTACTGGGACCGCGTTTCGAAAATTCTGAAGATGCTTAAAAGTATACAGCCTGAAGAGAAGTATCAGTTCGGTATTTGAAAAGCTCGTATTTTCATAGGATGCCGCTGTTTTTGAAGCACTCAACATCCTTAAGTGTACCCAAGAGTGTAAAACGAAATTCAAAAACACTCGACAATAAATGGTATAGGCAACTTTTAATGCTTTCACCACTTGGTACTACACTAACTAAACACAGCAAAAGTCAAATCAGGACATATTCTCCCCATTGCTTGTCCGCTCTTCACACACACTTAGTGTGTGTGTGGGTACACCATTCCGTATTCTAATGGATGTACGAAAAATCAATAATGTTAATTAAATGTACTCAATGTATCCACAGCAAATCCATCCTCAGCCTTTCGAACATCCTCGACCCGCATGACCAACAACCCTTAGGATCTATTGAAAACGAAGAACATGACATGAATTTAAATTAAAGCTTAAGCGAACAATCTCAAGTAAAACATTCGACGAATTTGCGTTTAAAATGCTGTCAGTGATGCTGTCGTTCAAATGTAGATTCTCGGCCTCGCATTAACCGAGTGATGTATATGTACTCCTAGATGGACAAAAAGCAGGACGATAGGATACTTCAGCATAAAGTGTCACGAAAAATTCTCTATAGGGATTTTGGTTTTTGTTTTTTCTTCGTGTTTGAATCGCCCTCGCTCGCAAGGAATCCAATATATCACCGAACTCACTTTTCACGAGCACGTCCATTTTTGGAGAGTTTCTATCTACAAAATATTTTGTATTAACCGAACTGGTGACAACATTAAACATAAGTGCTATCCAATTCAGTGTTCCTTCTCTAGTGATGCATCGAAATCCACAGCATCCTGCGAAGCGACATGTTTGTCCTCTACATTAGGATGCTACCCAACTCAGCGGCACGTACTACATATATGTAGTATACTTGTAGGTTAGGACTGCCTGGGATTCTATTGGATCTTTCGAATAGAAAGGACGTCTAGGATTCGGCGAAAAGCCCTTTTCAATTTTCCATGCCATCAAATGTAATCCTTAACAGAGAAAAAAAAATTAAAAATGTGAACAAGAAACCACGAAGTAAAGGCAGCGCTGCATGGGTGGTTGAGAAGCTATAAATATGTGCACAGAATATCCTTTCTTGTCCTCCTCTTCGTTCTTTTTGTTAGCTCATGTTTGTTTGTACAGATAGAAATGTGAGTTCATCATTTTTAGTTTGTTAGTGTTTGCCTTACGAGAAAAGGAATTGTGCACATGCATTGTGCAGTGTAGTGCAGCCGAGTTAATCCCTAATGTAGGAGACGTGTTTTACATGGAACGCAAACAAGTAAAGCAGCATTTTGAAATCGGGATGTGCGGACACATGTCCGTTGTATTAAGTCATTATAATTAAGTGGTGCTCCGGGCGGACCCAACGGTTAATGGTTGTTAAGCACTGTTCGGGTGTGCTTGATGACGCACTTTACATAGAGCTAAAACAATTGGATCAGCACTTTGTCATTGGGATGTGACGACATGTGTTCATTACATTAATTCGTCATAAATAAGTGGTGCTTCGGATGGGCAAAGTATTAAATGGTTGTAAAGATGCTTAGCTAATAATATTTCCCGAAATGTCATTTTTTTAAAAATAGTTTAAAGAAATGATAGCGGGTTCATTGAAGATGCCATTTTTCAATTATTTATTAAAATCAAGAAAGGTTCTAAGTATATTCTTATTTATACCAGGTAGGCAATAACGTGTTACAGGTATGGGAAAGTGTCATAGATTTTACAACTGGAGTCGGTTTTGAATTTTGTCTGGCAATTTGTGCCCAGACGGCATCCACTGGTCTGTGAAGACTGTTTCAACAACACTGGTGTAAACGGCAAGGAATGAAAAGAGGTCAACGGGCAACGGACTTAGCTGTAAAACAAAATGTAACTATATAAAGGGTCCGCCAAAAAACTTTTTTTTTTAAAATGCTATAAAAAAAATACTGAATATTTTATCAAATTTCTTTTTTTATTTGAAAGAACAATTCTTCCGGTTAATAATGAAAAATAATTTCATTCAAATGGCTGCCTCGGCTGGCCATGCAGTAGCCTACACGATCGGTCCAATTTTTAAGCACATTATCGATTGTGTGCAGCTGTATTTCACCAATGGCTTCACGAATATTGTCCTTTAAAGCGTCAATTGTCACTGGCTTGTCGGCTTAACACTTATCTTTTACGTCATCCCACTAATAGTCCAACGGTGTCAAATCGTAGCTCTAGAGGTGGCCAAACGACATCAGCTCTACGGCTGATAATGCGATCGAGTGTAGCTTCGGCTGTGTGGCACGTAGCGCCGTCCTGTTGAAACCAAATGTTGCCAATATCCTCCTCTTCAATTTTTGTGAACAAAAATTCGGTCAACATGGCCCGATAACGATCGCCATTGACTGTAACACCCACTCCTTGCTCATTTTCGAAGAAAAATGGCCCAATTATGCCTCTGGACCGAAATCCGCACCAAACAGTGACTCGTTTTGGGTGTATCGGCTTTTCAATGTATGCGTGCGGGTTTTCTGTGCCCCAAATGCGACAATTTTGCTTGTTTACATACCCGCCAAGATCACAATGAGCTTCACCTGAAAAGATGATTTTTTTTTTTTGGCAAAATCGGCATCTTCTCTAAGTCGATCGCAGGCCCACTTAGCGAAGCGAAAACGCATTCGATGGTCAGTTGGCTTCAACTCCTGAACAAATTGGACTTTGTATGGCGTCATACCAAGGTCTTTATGCAAAATTCGTCTCTATGATGTCTCCGAAATGTTCAATTGTTGAGAACGACGGTGAATTGATGTTGATGGCGCTTCACGCACACTTTCTGCCACAGCAGCAATATTCTCGGGTGTACGCACTGTTTTTGGCTTTTCGCGCTTTGGTTTATCGATGAGGATGCCATTTTCTTTCACTTTTTTCACAAGATAACGAACATACGGAGCTGACGGTGCTTCTCTTCTTCCAAAATCCGTCTGCAATTTTCGCACATTTCTGCAACATTACCATGATTTTCAAAGTAATGTCGCAATATTTCCCAGCGTTGTTCAAGCGCATACACAACCATATTCGTTCAGCGGAAGGATAAAAGTAATTATCTGTTAAATCAGACGTGAGCTAAGTGCTACCATTCACGAAATAAGCACTAGTTGAAAAAAAAACGTTAGATTGCGGACCCGTTATATCCAAAACACCGTTCCCCACGTCAACATCCATAAGGGGACATGATGATCTTCAGACTAACAAACAGTCAATTACGGGGACTTTTATAATCTTCAGACCAACAAACAACCAAATTCACCACATTCCGATATACAATATGCATGCATCCATTTTGGATGTCAGAACTTTCCGTACAATTTCCTTGTTGCGGCCATAGTAAGATTACGTATACGCAATGCGCAACAGCAAAGGCAAAATACTGTAAGAAAATTAAATGTTGAAAATTTCAATCGTAGTAGAAAGCCAGACCCATGCAGAGCACCTATTTGATTTCTCGATTAATTCAACACCGCCAGCAACAAATGTGGATGACCTGTGGAAACGTTACTAACACATCTGGTGTCCTGGGTTTCTCCCGCCCGCCAGCAATAAACCTATCGTTTGACAAAAATGTCAACGTATGGTCTCAGCCAAATTTGATGCCAAAAAGGCAATAAAATATGCGAAGATTAAAGCTACTAGAAATAAGAAAGCCGAAACAAGGGAAGAACATTGCTTTCAAAATCAAAAAGAGAGAACAAGAAATACGCGCTATCGAAAAGGGGTCACTTCAGGAATTATTCTTAAAAGTTCTATAAAAATTAAATGTTAAGGCTAGAACAAATTCTGTCGAGCTGAACAAACGCAGTCGATTCTATGAAATTTGGGAAACCAACTCTGCGGGCCACAGGAAGCAAGTCAGAGGCTAGGCTTTTTAAACCAGGCAATTTCTCGCTTTTTAAAGATTACCGACATCTTATTTTCAAATGCAGCTCATTATATCTCAATGGATACGTGGTGAAGTGCCCTTTATTTGCCTACAGTACCCATATTGGCTGCGATGTCTTCGCAAAGAATTATCGGAGATGCTAGAATAGTTGGTGCCTCAGGAGAGGTTTCCTCTGTGTGGTAATCACAAATCGTATTTTTACGCTAATTAACCGACACATCACGAAATAGCAGCCGATTCGTCATAAGAACGCAAATGTTACGTTTTGACGATATTATTTTTAAGAAATAAATTCATAAATTATGTACTTTAATAATTAATTTTTTTTTTGAATATTAACATTCTTTTGGTACACCTGTATAAGGTCTGGGGTTGCGATTTAGCACGGAGTATAAACAAACTCCTCTATGACCAAAAATTGAGGCAAAAAATTCTACAATGTCACAGAGGTAGTAAAAACTTTTGGTCTTTTGTTAAAAATATAAAAAAATTCGGCCCCATCATCAGTTCCGACGCTCATTCACAATGAAATTCCAGCTGTCAGCTCTTTAGACAAAGCCAATCTGCTTGCTACAATGCCAGATTATGCCCAGTCCCCTCCTGTACTTGAGAACGTAGATCATTCTATGGGACAAATTCACTTTCGTACTCGTACAGTTGCAAAAGTTTTATTTGATCTTGACATTCACAAATCCGCTGGTCCAGATGGTATGTCCCCCATTATTCTGAAGAGGTGTTCTTCTACTCTAGCAAAACCACTGCGCAAGCTTTTCTATCTATCCTACTAATCAGGACTCTTTCCGAGTAGATGGAAAACAGCATTTGTCCAGCCTGTACCAAAAAAAGGCGAATCTTCTTCTTTCTCTAACTACCGACCAATTGCACTTACGTCCCTTCTTTCCAAGGTCATGGAAACGCTGATAAATCGTCAGCTTTAGAAATATCTCGAAACACGAAAACTTCTCAATGACCGGCAGTATGGTTTTCGCAGCAACAGGTCTACTGGTGACTTGATGACATATCTCACCGAAAAGTGGAACCAATCAATCCACCATGGTGGAGAAAGCAAGATTGTTGCGCTTAACAGGGTTTGGCATCAAGCCCTTTTGTCGAAAATGCGTGCATTTGGAATCGACGAAAAACTTCTATGGATTAGACATTATCTTTCGAAACGTTAAATTCAAGTTGTTTTGGATGGTTTCAAGTCTGCAACTCACCGAATATATGCTGGTGTCCCTCAAGGCTCAGTTTTGTCCCCGACTCTCTTTATATACCCTATCCCATAGGGGTATATTAGTTTTGATACATATTTTGTAACATAGAGAAATAATTTAGCTACATATACCTCAAAGTATATGGATCGACACTCAGAATCGAAAACTGAGTCGATTTAGCCATGTCTGTCCGTCCGTCCGCCAGTCCGTCACCAGTTTTTGGGCCTGGTCTTTGTTGCTCCCAGCAGAACAAGTGTAAACATTTTTGAAATTCACCCTCTGCCACACCCCCTTTTTAGAAAAACGTAGTTTTTGGCCAAACCGTAAGGAATTTTTAAAAAGTGTCTGAGAAGCGTAGTTAGACAATCGTTATATCTATATTTCGTTCATTTTTTTGCCACGCCCACTTTTTGGGGGCGTTTTTAATAAAAAAACGTTTAACGGTCAAATTTTAAAATTTTCGAAAAAAAATTTGATGCAGAATAATAAGTAATATTAGCATAAACATTTCGTCTAAAGACCATTTTAACCCACGCCCACTTTTAGGGGGCGTTTTTATATAAAAACCATTTTTATACACTACCCCATAACATATGCAGGAGAAAAACCTTGTCTTTTGTAGAACCGTACAATTTGTTGTGACATTGTCATTTTCTATATTTAATCCCCATCATGTTTCAAGCCATGTCCACATTTTGGGGATATTAGTTTTACAAATGGAATGGGATAGGGTATACAACGATCCGCACAGTGGATTGTAGCTCTCTCATATGTTTCATTTTTATAAATGATCTCCTGTCTGCAACTTCTAATCCAATTCATTCCTTCGCTGATGACAGTACTCTCAGCTTCTCATATTCGTTTTTAGGTTCACGTCCCTCATCTTCGAACGTGGACTCTAAACGACAAAATATGTTAAGCTCATTGAATTCCGACCTTGACAGCATAATGGGGTAATTCCAACAGAGTAGAATTCAATGATTCCAAAACACAATGCTGTCTTCTGTCGTTAAAGCGAAATCAAATCGTTAAAAACGCAGTGAAATGTCTAGGTTTCCTTAATTGATGTAAGAAATATTTCACACCTACTGAACTGCACAATATATAAAGCGTTTATACGCCCTAAACTAGAGTTTAACGCCCACGTTTGGTCGGGTGCACCAAAAACAACAAGGCACCTTCTAGATAGGATTCAAACGCGTGCGAAAAAACTTATATTAGATATTAGAATATCGAACTCTTTAGTTTCGCTAGAACATCGTCGAAATATCTCCTGCCTTACATTGTTTTATCGCTATCTTAACAACAAATACTCAAATGAAATAGGCAGCTGCATTCCTCCCATTCAATAATTCAGCCGCAATATGAATGCAAATCAGTTTACTCTTAAGCCTATCTTCGGACGAACGCTGAAATATAGAGATTCGTACATAAACCGAACAACACGAATGTGGAATGTTTCTAGATATTTTCTATTCTATTTTCCCTTTCCATTATAACTTACAGGCATTTAAAATCAATGTGCATCGGTACCTCCTTTATTCTAATCCCGAATTTCCTTTACGCCCGCACTGTCCTTAAACATAAAAAGTGGATTCATAACCCCTTGAGTGCGCGAAAATATTAAAAAAAACATATGAGAAGGCTACAATCCTCTATGCGGATCGTTGAATACCCTATCCCATCCCATCCTTAAAATTAATATCTCCAAAAAGTGGGCTTCATGGGCCTATAATAAAGAAAATGACATTGACACAACATATTGTTCAAACAGTCTATCAGGATGATTTGTTGTTTGACAAAAAACATCGTTTTTCTCCTGCATATGCTATGGGGTAGGGTATACAAACGGTTTTTGTAAGAAAACGCCCCCAAAAAGTGGGCGTGGGTTAAAATGGTCTATAGACGAAATGTTCATATTAATATTACTAATGATTCTGCATCAACATTTTTTTCGAAATATTTAAAATTTGACCGAAAAACGTTTTTTATTAAAAACGCCCACAAAATGTATATGAACGAAATATAGATATTACGATTCTCTAAATATGCTGCTCAGACACTTTTTTAAAATTCTTTACGGTTTGGCCAAAAAATATGATGGCGTGGCAGTGGGCGGATTTCAAACATTTTTACACTTGATCTGCTGGGAGCAACAAAGAGCAAGTGTACCAAATTTCATCCTTCTTGCTGAAAATTTAAGGCCCATAAACTGTTGACGTACGGACGGACGAACGGACAGACACGGCTAAATCGACTCAGCTAGCGATTCTGAGTCGATCCATATACTTTGAGGTATATGTAGCTAAATTATTTCCCTATGTTACAAACTATGTATCAAAACTAATATACCCCTATGGGATAGGGTATACAAAACTTATTATAAAAATTTTATCGTATAAAAGTATTCCTGAAAAGGGCCTGAAAATGGGAGTGGCAGTGGGCTTATTTTAAAATTTTTTACACCTGTACTGTCGGCATAGACAAGGGGCCTATATACTAATTTACCTAGTTCAAAATTGAAGGCTAAAAATCGATGAAGTACAGACAGACGGAGATTGACTCAGCAAGCGATTATGAGTCGATCCATATACTTTAAGGTACCTATATCTAGCTAAATTATTTCTCTATGTATCAAAACTAATATACTCCTGTGGTAAAATGGTGACCATTTAACTGCACAACTACGTACAAATTCGCCTCCGAAACATCACTAGTAAAAACTGCCACGTCTAGTTTTTTCCCTGTCCCACCCTTTGTAAAAGTTTGACAAACCTCCAAGGGTATAACTGCCATGAGAAGCTTCTCAAACTTGCCGTTCGGAGTCGGTATTAAAAAGGAGGTCTCAATCTTTGTTGGACAAATATAATATCGCACACACATATGAATGCAGAAGCTAGGCCAAAGGTCATATATGTGTCGTTAATTATACCCCTAATATACCCATATGGGAATATTAGTTTTGATACATAGTTTGTAACATAGAGAAATAATTTAGCTAGATATAACTCAAAGTATATGGATCGATTCAGAACCGCTAGCTCAGTCGATCTAGCCATGTCTATCAGTCCGTCCGTCCGTCCGTTCGTCTGTGTGTCACCGATTTTTGGGCCTTAAATTTTGAGCTAGAAAGTTGAAATTTGGAATATAGACTCTCTGGCGACGAAGCAGAACAAGTGTAAACATTTTTGAAATCCGCCCACTGCCACGCCCCCGTTTTAGAAAAACGTAGTTTTTAGCCAAACCGTTAGGCGTTTTCTATAAAAAAAATTTGTTTTTGGTACATTTTTTAAAATATTTGAAGAAAACTTTCGATGCAAGATCATAAATTATGATAATATGAACATTTCGTCCCAAGACCATTTTAACCAACGCCCACTTTTTGTGGGCGTTTTCCTACAAAAAAACATTTTTATACCCTACCCCAAGGCATATGCAATAGAAAAACCTTGTTTTTTGTCAAACCATAAAAGATTTTGATAAACCGTCTGAACAATATGTTGTGACAATGTCATTTTCAATATTTTATCACCATGTTCTTGTATAAAAATTCTGACCGTAAATGTAGGATAACTATTTTAAATAAAAATCTGTACAAACATTTCTGAGTGATTTGCACATGGTGTTACAACTGGGTCTTTACTCTTCTTAATATCTTTCCAATTGTTGCCTATTATCCGAAAGTTTGACAAGCAAAAGCATGCTATAAAATTTTTTTTAAATGTATGTTCATTATAATCCTTAATCAGAAGATCTTTTCTATTCGTGCCAAAATAAAATCTTCAAACTCAGAAATATTCCATTAATCAAGTTATATCCTTCATAGCTATTTGATATTAAACATTTTATCTTCATAAGCTATCCGATATAATAACAATAAATTTGAATTACCTCAAAATAAATATTTGCTTCATACACTAAACTCATTTTGATAATAAATTCAGTTGAATATTAATCTACTCATATCCTTATTCGATTAATTAATTATTTATTCAACACGCCATCTGGTAAACAATTTTTTCTCAATCAATAAATTTCGAGTGTAAATCTGAAAAAACAAAAAAAAATCTCCTTCCTCTTTCATGGAATTGAAATTATCCAGACAGAAAAAATGTATATCAATAAATTCCATTGTAACCGAATTCCCCTTATCGTTGGCACTTCTTGGAGGCACAATCGAAACATGCAAATGTATCCTGTGAATTTATTTTAATCAAGAGTTGATGTTGGGGATGCGGCAGGAGAAAAAAAACGGAGATACGAAGGAATCGAAACCATCATCAATATGGAAAACAACAAAATCGACACAACGAGATGTTTACCTTTACATTTTGCGTGATTTCGAATAGGAGCAAACAGTTGCATTTATAATGATTCCTTATAAAAGTGATTGTTCTCCTAAAAAATTCACGATGAAATTGGAATTTAAAATCACAATGTAATCGGATGAAAAGCGACGTACCATGTAAATACTCGATTAGCAATTATGCAATAAAAATATTGGGGACATGAAACTTGACCTAATAACAGTTGAAAAACTATGAATAATTTTATAATATGAGGTTTATTAATGTTTACCGCTGGTAGTTCCTAGTTTCGATAGCTGCCAATATTTTCGAGAGAGAACATTACTCTTTGACCTATAATAGAGGAAAATGTTTTTTTTTTTTTCCTGATAAAAAGTTCGGTTTCGAAATCCAACATTCTATAAGTTGCACAATCCAGCTAACAATTCAGCCTCTATTGGGCTCAAGTTGTCAATCCCCCGAAGATATTACTTCTAAAAAGCTTCTATAGTACTTGTGCGCTGAAATTGAGCATTTTTACAATAAATTTGCTCTATATAAGTACGTTTAAGTGCTTTTGCATAACATGTTAGAATAACATTTGGAAAACTTCTAAATATTTAGCTTCCCAATATTTGTATATATAGATTTGTGTTTATTGATTATACTTATAGATTTTCACTTAAGGTTTATTTGATCAAATGTACTTTTCTAATGTCACGTTTCTCATGTTTCGTGTTCAATATGATGAGTGATTTTGCATACCTCGTTTCAAATGCTTTTTTGATTTGTTGATTGATACTACGCTTGCATATCGCAGAGAATCCATTTCCAACAGCTCACATCCCACCAGTGAAAACCAGAGAAGGAAACTGGGCAAAAAGCAGTCAAGAAAAAGCAAATACTTTTGCTGAGCATCTTGGAGGCGTCTTCCAACCGTATGAAGATAAATACTATCAAGGAATAGAAGAAACGTGCCAGGAAGATGCACCAATTCGACCGGTTACGTCTAAAGAACTTGCCAAAGGAATAAAAGAAGGTATAAACATTAAAAAGGCCCCAGGGTTTGATTTAATAACGGGGGAAATTTTAAAACAATTCTCAAAAAAAATACTGAAACATCTAGCGCAGATCATAAACGCTGTATTTAGATTAAGATATGTGCCAAGCATATGGAAGGTCGCGGAGGTTATAATGATTCCAAAACCAGGTAAACCACCTAGCGGGTAACCTAATATAGGCCAATATCGATACTACCAATGTTGTCCAAGCTATTCGAAAAGCTGGTAAAGCGCCTTCAAGATATTATTGTAGAAAAATCGCAAGTACCGAGCCATCCATTTTGGTTCAGGAATAAACACTCAACAATTGACCAAGTGCATAGAATCACTGATAAAATTGAAAATGCTTTTGAAGAGAAAACATATGAGAAGGCTGCAATCCGCTGTGCGGATCGTTGAATACCCTATCCCATCTCATCTTTAAAATAATATCCTCAAAATGTGGGCTTTATGGCGATAAAATACAGAAAATGGCATTGTCACAATATATTGCTCAGAGAGTTTATCAAATCCTTTAGTGGTTCGACAAAAAGCAACGTTTTTGTAATGCATATGCCTTGGGGTAGGGCATACAAATGGTTTTTGTAGGAAAACGACCCCAAAAAGTGGGCGTGGGTAAAAATGGTCTATTGACCAAATGTTCATATTAATACTACCAATGATTTTGCATCAAATTTTTTTCAAAAATTTTCAAATTTGGCCAAAAAACGTTTTTTTTATCGAAAACGCCCCCAAAAAGTGGTCGTGGCAAAAAACTTTGTTTTGACGAAATATAGATATTACGATTCTCGAAATACGCTTTTCAAACACTTTTTTTTAAATTCCTTACGGTTTGGCCAAAAACTACGGGGCGTGGCAGTTGGCGGATTTCAAAAAATTTTACACATGTTCTGCTGGGAGTAACAAAGAGCATGTGTACCATATTTCATCATTCTAGCTCAAAATCGAAGGCCCAAAACTGGTGACGTACGGACGGACGGACATTTTCAAACAAAACACATAGAAATCCGACCAACGTCGGAATTTGTTTTAAATTTTATATTTTCATAAAATAGAATACATATGAAAATAAATTGCTGATTAGTCTAACGACTAGGTGCGATTCCTTGAAAGTCAGCCTTCGGGAGGTTTTTTAGATCGGGTTAAAGTAACTCACTATTGCAGAAGATTCCCTCGCTATAAAACCTCTGCAATGTCTTTCGATGATTTTTTCTAACAGCGAAAAAAAAATTTGGAGGATGATTTGCATTTATTTCCGTATAAAGTGCAATTGGCTCAAAGAATATTGACAACAGACCATATCCGTTGCTTGAGATATGGTCAAACAATCGCTCGAATCAAAAAAATGGCGACATTAACTGGATACCCAGATCTCTAGAATTGACCCCTCCGGACTTCTGTTTGTGGGGTTTTTTGAACAGCAATGTGTACGCCAGCATGCCTCAGACCATTGACGAGCTCAAGGCAAACATGTTAGTAAACGCAGCAAGAAGGGTACATTTTGCTTTGGTCGATAGAGACCAATGGAGCAATTTAAATAAAAAAAACCTCAAAAATTTAATATTCACAAGCGACATAAAAAATGGCGGACCCTATCTTATAGAGTGCTCATTATTCATTATCATTAAGTGGCGCTAATGTCCGGGATGAACCTGGGCCTCAACCAACATGCCTCTCCAATAAGACCAATACTTAGCTAACTGCCTCCAGTTGCGCTCTCCAAGTTAAGGCGATGTCTTCCTCTACTGCGTCCGACGTCTGGCTGCGAATCGAAGAAGAGCCGGAGAATTGGTATAAATTCATTCTACATGCCCTAGCCATCTTAAACATCCAATGAGGAGCTTTTTGACCAATGGAATGTCGCTGTACAGCTCGTATAGCTCGTGGTTGAATCTTTGTCTCCATAGCCCGTCAATGCAAACGGGACCGAAGATTTTTCGAAGAATTTTTATCTCGAACGACCTAAGGATTTCTTCATCCGCCTTTGATACGGTCCTTGCTTCAGCGCCGTAGAGCAGGCCTGCGATGATCAGGGTCTTATATAGGATCTCCTTAATCGTTTGGGTGAGGGCTTTACTACTAAATTGCCTTCTTAGCCCGAAGAAACAGCGATTGGAGTAATTCTTCGTTAGGTAGGCAAAGTCCCGTACTACCTCAAAGTTATATTTGTCAATGCTGATGTTCTGTCCAATTCGTCGATTTTCGTGTTGACAGCATATACTTAGTCTTACTAGTCTATAAATTTTGTCATATGCGGCTTTGAAATCGATAAATAGGTGGTGGGTATCGATTTGGACTTCTTCGGTTTATTCAAGGATTTGTCGAAGTGTGAAAATTTGATCGGTTGTGGACTTTCCTGGCCTAAATTGGTAAACGGTTTCAGGCGTTCACATATTACGGCAGATAGGATCTTGTAGGTGATGTTGAGGAGACTTATGCCTCTGTAGTTGGCACAGTTCAGATGGTTTCCTTTTTTGTGGATCGGGAAAACGATGCTGAGGTTCCATTTTTCAGGCATACTTTCATCCGACTAGATTTGGCTTATGAGTTTGTGGATGTTTCTTACCAAGTCATCTCCGCCATTTTCATTACCGGCGGCCTTATAAAGCTTGAGTTTAGATATTGCTATCCTTACTTCACTTAGATCGAGTGGTTGGCAGTTTTCGGCCTCGTTCTTGGCTGCGAGCATCTGTCGGCATTCCTCATCAAACCAGGGGTTTCTTGCTGGTCTGCGCGAGAAACCTAGCACGTCAGTTGCGGCCGATCTAATGGCTTGTTGGCATCGTTGCCATTGTTCTTCGACATTAGATGCTGGTGGTATGGTGTGAATCGAGAGGTTAAGGGATACGCTTTGCGCGAAGGTCTTGGCGGTCTCTGGGGATTGCAGTCTTTCGACATTAGATTTTTTCACAGTATTTCTGGTTTGTTGTGGCGTGGTGGATATCCGCATCCTTACCATTGCCCCTCGGAAAGTTCGGACATCCACTCTAATAGAGTGCACCAAGTGTTTTTCAATAAGTTAAGTAGTATAATAAAGTTTATATTGCTGGAGGGGAATTTGCTTCGATTGAGCCTTATCGAATCGATATTGTTAGTTGGGCAAAATTACTGACGTGATTTAGAATGCCCTCGAAGACAAATAAATAGTTGTTACCGCTCCTATTTAAAAATCTGTGACACAAATGACATTCTTAAACAATATACAATACGCCCACCAGTGGAGTTACACGCTTTCCCATCAATCTTCAATTAGTCATTCGAGGAACAAGCAAACATTTGTTAATCGTCGTTCTTTCATCGACACTTTAAGCCTGCATGCGAATTTGAGCATTCGTTCCATTTATTCAGTCCAAGCGCCCTGGCTCCGCAATTATTTGCTCCTAAAACCGTAAGGGACGACGGTGATATCGTCTGCGTATTCCAGTAACCGGACAGATTTGTGATAGATAGTGCAAATGCGAAATCGCATCGAGGCGCATCTTAGTCCGGAGATTCGTTGCATGTTTGCAAACGTTCAGAAAACCTGCTTTTAAACTAAACATGGATCAATTTTGTAGGATTCCAATGAATTTTTGGATTTTTTGGGTTCCCTCAGCTAGGTGCCTGCTTGTTCTGTTTTTTTTCCCACGTAAAATTTTTTGTTAGCTCCCATGTGCTGTTTTTTTTTCTTTGCAGGGGCTTCATATGTGTATTTTCTGTAGTCTCTTTTAATTCCCGACTTTTCCGTTGAAATCTCGAAGTACGAGTTTGACATTATACTCGGAACAGGCTACATGCAGTGTGTAATGCAATTTTTTTTTTTGAATAGGTGATACAATTCATAAAAGTCTCATCAGGCGATTGACAGTTCGCCGGCTTAAAGTAAATCTTCTTAGACCTCGGTCAACTACCAACAATGAAAACAATAGTGCAGCTGAAATTATTAATAGGACCTCATCAATCAAACAAAGTATAACTCTTGCCACCGCTGTTCTAACTAATAAGAGATCCAATATAAGATTCCGATCGACGGGATCAGTGGCGCGATGGTTAGTGCGATGAACTGCCGCGCAAAAGGTCTGGGTTCGATTCCCAACCCTAGCAACACCTAAATGATTTTTCACTGGCACTCTCGTAATGATCTGACAAATCATCCGAATAGTATCAATTTTCAAGAAAAAGCTTATCTCAACTTAGCCATTCGAAGTCAGCATATCTTCGATTCCGAGCCAGATAATAGGTACAAGTACACGCAAATAGAAAACAACATAAATAGAGTATGTAATTGGGGACAACTGCCAAGGGCCGGTTTAATTGAATTTGACGTATGTGGTCTGATGCTCCACTTAAGTAAGTAATAGACGTTCGGTGTGAGTAAGATTACACAATGTCGTTAAATCCTTTAATCATGTAATTGGTTTGTGAATACAAGTGCATACCACAATCAATTTATTGCCAAAGTATCTTAAACAGGTAGTTAGGTATGATCTGATCCCAAACTTTCAAGGGGTTGTGTGTTAAGGAAAACCACTCTCAATTACGTTAGCTTGCATACTCATATGAAGTTGATTTCCTATTAGCCGTATGTCATTTCCTAAGGATGTGGCATAATATAACAATACTCCCTATTACATCACAAAGTAAAATCCATTGAAAATAACCCTCTTCATTGTATGTGCACATTTTTGTAGAATATTTGTTATCACATTCCTCTTGTATCCTAATGGGACCTTGTTTGAAACCTTTTTTAATGATGTAGTCTATACCAACCAATTAGATAACAATTATTTGAAGATGTAGATATCTGAAATGATATTTAATATGACATCGAAAGACGTCTTAATAACCTCGTATCGGTAAACCCTATACAATTTATGATTCCAAGCATTGATAATTAAAAAATTGTTTTTTGTTTTGTTGAAATGGCTCATTCCTGTACGGGCTCTTCTACAAAATAAGACTTTCAAATGTGCCCAAGTGAGGACTTTTTACGGTCTACTAATTTGTCGGCGTGTGCAGTTGAAATTGTTTAGCTTTGCCAAGTATTTCTTCCCAAAGGGATACACTCGTAATATCCTTTTATTGCACGACTTTAACGATTGTTTTATATCTCTTTAATTACCCACATTCTCACCTTTTAATGTTCCACTTGTTTCATTTATTTATTTTCTTTTCCGGCCCTAGAAGATACGTGAGTATACTTACTAAATGTGTAACATTAAGAGTGTCTATAAGATATAATCGATGTGACAAAGAAAATGAGTTGGGAACTGAGTACTTCTGTAGAAAAATGGATACAAGCAGATATTGAAAGATGGAAAGATGGAAAGGGCATATGATATGATATGATATTACAAAAGTTGATACCACAAATATAGGTTCTCGATAGACCTCTAAAGATATTAAATCATAAAATATGCGAAAAAAATGAAGGCGCCAATTAGACATTTCTACGATGTTTGAGCGATACTAAAGAGTTCGCAATGCCTATGTCTTATATTTACTATAGTGTTTTTGGCATGATTTTGGATCTATCTATACAGCGCAATGTTGTGTTTGGTTCACCCAATCCGAAGTAGATTGGGATAGTTTGCCAAAAAGCGATCATAATACAACAATGCCTTATGTTGCACAATGCATAGACTTGTCAACAGTAATGGCTTTTGACAGGATTCCATAGAAGTAAGACTGACAACATGTCACATTTTGCCAACTTTGCAGAAAATGCCGCGGTCCAGACGTCTTACTATGCCACTACTCAGGGATCTGGAATAATCGTAGCAAACTTCTTTGGAAGTTTCTAATATGAATACCTTCAGAAACCTAGAAATATCCCTACAGAACAGAACCGTTTAAACGTTTACCAAAATGGATTTGTTTTACGATGGAGGGATAAGATTTGCATTATATATGATATGAACGAAGGTAGACTCTGATTGGCTTAAACGTGCTCGCAACTCTGACTACACATCAAATGTGCTTATTTTTTACCACCAAGTGGAAACCATCGGGTACTGGTCTCATTCAAAAGAATTTGACTTCCTAAACGATAAGTGCGAGTGTTGATAACAAGACGTAAAACAGCAACACTATAATGGTTAAAATGGGCGGGACGGCAGACCGGTCCCAGGCGAACCTAGATAAGCTGCTTCGACATATTCGGACAACAGGTTATCTTGGGATTTCAAGGTGACTTACTCTTGAACAGAGATGGTGGCGGATGAACCGAAAGGTCAACGGCAGCGCTCAATCCTTAGTGGATACTGATGGCCCCATGTCATAGGGGTATCTAATAAATTTGAACTGGGCCCTCCGAACATGTCGAGGGGCTAATATCGACTCGGACCACTACCTTGTTGCAGCCAAGGTGAGGATGCGGATATCCACTATGAGAAAAAAAAACAGAAATACTGTGAAAAAAATTAATGTCTTCTGGCCTTCTTTAATGGCCTTCGCGCAACGCGTATCCCTTAACCTCTCAATTCACACCATACCACCACCAGATGCTCGCAGCCAAGAACAAGGCCTACAAGGTTAAGCTGCAGGTGAAGACGAGAGCTGCCATTGAGCTCTTTAGGCAAAGGAGAAGGGAAGAACACAGGCTTTTCAGAAATAAGAAAAAGGAGCAAGAAAAGCGCGCGATCGAGGATATAGAGAGATACCACTCCAGGAACGATGTTCGCAAGTTTTACCAAAGTGTAAAACACCAAAGCCAGGGATACAAGGTTCGAACAGAATCCTGTCGAGATGAACAAGGAAATATCATAGTTGAGACACAGTCGATGCTGAGGATATGGAAGAACCACTTCTGCAGACTGTTAAACGGCGATGACGAACAACATTCCGCAGTCAGGCAGAACAAACCATTTAATACTGGCAACGGCAGAGAAAACTGCCAACCACCCGACCTAAGTGAAGTGAGGATAGCAATATCTAAACTCAAGCTTAATAAGGCCGCCGGAAATGACGGCCTTCCCGCTGAGCTTTATAAAGCTGGCTGAGATGACTTGGTAAGTAACATCCACCAACTCATAAGCCAAATCTGGTCGGATGAAAGTAAAAGGGAGCCCCAAGATCCTATCTGCCGTAATATGTGAACGCCTGAACCCGTATACCAACCACCTGATTGGCCCTTATCAGTGTGGTTTTAGGCCAGGAAAATCCACAATCGATCAAATTTTCACACTTCGGCAGATCCTGGAAAAAAACCCAAGAAGTCCAAATCGATACCCACCACCTATTTATCGGTTTCAAAGCCGCATACGACAGAATTTATAGAGACGAACTACACGGAGCCATGCCTAGTTTTGGTATGCCGCTCGTCCGTTTATGTACGACGACGATGGAGAATTCTCGCTGCTCCATCAGGGTCGGAAACGACCTCACCGACACATTCGATACCAAAAAAGGATTTAGTCAAGGCGATGTACTGTCATGTGACTTCTTCAATTTGATTCTTGAAAGGATTGTGCAAAACTCCCGAGCCAACACCAGAGGCAAAATTTTCCAAAACTACTAGCATACGCCGACGATATTGACATCATTGGTAGGACTTAACGTGATGTCATAGCCACATTTGCTAGTATAGAAAAGGAAGCGGCAAAAATGGGTTTAGCAGTAAATAAAGGTAAGACTAAGTATATGCTGTAAACACGAAAGTCGCGCGGCGGTTTGAAATATTTTAGTCGGCGTAAACCATTAAAAGGTTTTGCGTGAAGGTGATATTTCTTCGACATTCGGTATATAGACGCGTCTTTGTTCGGATTTGGAGGTGCTATTGAAACACTTTTGGGTGACAGTTTTTTATCGATTTGTTAACCTACATTTGAATATCATCGAGCACAACGAAGAATGGACTCAGCTAGCGATTCTGAGTCGATATATTTTAGCTTATCCAGGTAAAACTAATGTACCCCTATGGGATAGGGTATAAAAATAAAAAAAAATCATTCTATTGGTCAATATAAGTACATACTTAGATTTTTGTATAAAAAATAAAAATTTGTTATGTAGTATTGTTTCAAATGTTAACGTTGATCATTAAGTTGTTTTTTCACATATAATGTCAATTCAAAATACTCCTCTGAATGTTAACCCAAAAACCTCGTGTATCAAATTTTAAGTAAGTTTAATGGGTGCACAAACCGACAGAAGAACAGAATCGCATTTTGGGACTTCTTCATCCTCATAGTGTTAGTTTTGAATAAAATCTTAAGTGCAATTTTAACCCAATACCTATACTTTACTTATTAAGAACAAGCAATAATCTAAATAAAAAACTCAAGGTAAACGGCCCGGTCTAAAACATGATTGAATCTGTTGGTTAAAATAAGGCACGAAAGCATAATCTAACGTCAGGTAGAAGTTAAACTGTGCAAACCATCATATCGCAGTCGACTTTTTGATTCTTCTATACTTACAGGATTACTAGATAGAATGGTGATGGATGGTTGGGTGTTGTAGAACGAAGGTAGACTCTGATTGGTTTAACTTGGCAATGCCCAGTGGTTGTAACTCTGACTACACATCAAATGTGCTTAAATGACCACCAAGTGGTAACCATCGGGTACTGGTCTCATCCAACCTGATTTGAATTGCTAAGCGATAAGTGCGAGTGTTGATAACAAGACGTTAAACAGCCAAACTATAATCACCCTGGTCAGATGAGCTGCTTCGACATATTCGGACAACAGGCTATCTAGGAATCTCAAGAGTAAGTCAGGCCCCTTAACAGATATGGTGGCGGATGAACCGAAAGGTCAACGGCAGCGCTCAATCCTGTAGTGGATGCCGACGGCCCCGTGTTGTAGGGGTATTTATTCGGAACTGGCCCTCCAGGTTGGGGAATGTGCTTTGGTTTAACTACCCACCTTTGGAAAAAACCAAATGTTACGAAGCAACCACTGATATTATTATTGACGACCAAATGTTTAAGGGTGGATGTTTCCGCTGGTTCGAATTAAAAACTTTTGGTTTCTGTATATTTGTAACTTATTTTAATTTAGTTTTATTTGTACAGTGTTTGTCGTTTCTTTTTGTGGTTTACAATTTTGTGTTGTTCTGATTGCGTTGCTTATTCGATGTGGTTGGCGCGGTGGTCAAAAGCTAAACGAAAAAAAAATCGAGTGTGATTTCACACGCGGTAGAAATGAAACTGGGGTCGAATTACCACATTAGTTATCAATTTATACCGCGTGACTGAAAAATATTGTTCAGTGATCGAGTATATTTTCATACTCCATTTAAAATTTAGGAATTTTCAAGTACACCAATTTATTTTAATAACATTCACAGCAAAACAATACATTTGACATTATCATCCATCAAACATCATTTTAGCAGCATTTTGTTAGTACAATCGGTACAATTTTAAATGTGCATTCGATACGTGACCATTCGTATATGATCATCCCAATGTAGTTACACACTCATTCACTCACTCGATAACTGATGAGGTAATTCGACCCCTGTACTCTGCTTAATTTCTCTCTCACTCTCGTTCTTTCTGTTTACCACCTCCATAGTGTATTCATTTCCTTCGAGATGAGTTGAACTTACATATTGACAATTAATTGATTTAATTGGTGGAAAATGTGTTTTGATTAGTTTTCAACCTTGTTCTACCGCAAAAATTCGGTTGAAGAATTTCAACTATTTCTTACCCCGAAACTCAGTTCCCTCGCCTACAAAACCGGTTTTATGAAAGTTGAATTCATCTCATTCTCTTACAATGACCAACAACACGCGGTATTCCCAAGCGTACCCATATCTAAGTACTAACCGCAACCGACGCTGCTTAGTTCCGGTGATCAGACGACAACCGATATTTTGTGTTACACTTTTTCGTTTCACTAAATCGAGTTCACAACGTCGCAAAAGAAGTTTCACTTCAAAATCACAATCATACAAATATCGCCATTAGTCCCTGAATAAGTCATGCCACCCGAATCCGACCACATACCAATTTTCATCTTCAAATTGCAGCCTCTCTCGTCCAATCAGTCATTTTCAAAGTACCGCAATGTGTATTTACACCCACAAACGTAAGAGCCGTTCCCGATATCTTGCATCTCGTTTAAAAATTGTCGTCATATGAAAAACACCGTCCTTCCTGAAGGGAAAACTACAATTCCTAAAAAGCGTCTTCATTATCACGAATCCCAAACACATCGAAAACTCAATCAAATCTACCTGTTCGGGTTCAAGCATCAATTACAAACTCCAGACGTCGGACACACACCTTCGCTAAAAAACATTTATGTGACCAAAATTAGACGTCATTTCAACATTCAGAGGGAAATAATCATTTTGGCCACCAACATGCTACCAAATGGCACATACATATATATAGCAACTTTCGTTTGATTTCTTACCTACAATTGATATTGCTTTCCTGGACGTTCAGTACACACGATCAAACAGCCACAACAACAACCGTCCAAAAATAATAACCTAGTAAACCAACAAGACGCTTTGCGGACTTTTAATCCACTCCTTAATGTTTAAGAGAAATAAAAATTTAGAAACGAGGTCTGGGGCGGGGCATGTACACCATATTGGGGTACAATATGGATGGTTGCATGCTGCCTGTGGACCATAACTCGATCCGGATGGCGACCCCTCGGGGCATTTGCAACGAGTGCTCGCCACCCCGATTATAATTAAGTTAAGTGTAAGTAGTTTTAAGTAGTCTTAAGTTAGTTTTAATCTAGTTTAAGCTTTTTAAATAAAAACAAAATGTCACTTCACAAAGTTTTTTAAAATTTTTCTTTGAAAAAAAATGTATCTGCAAATTAAAATAAAAAATAAAACACGACTTAAGCTGAAAATCAAATTAAAAAGTTAATTTAAGCTTAGAGCTCCCGATTAGGGCCGATAAGTTAGTTTAAGAAAAAATGTTGATTAGAAGTTAGATTTAATCATTTTTGTCTAGTTGTAAGTTAGTATTTTAAGTTAATAAAAAATGAATTTAAAAGTAAGTAAACCAACAAGACGCGATCACCAACATCAAGCATCGTCGGTTGTGGTTAGTACATCGATGGATTACCGGACCAAAGCACCGTCATCGTGATGTTTTTATGTTTCATAAAATCCAATTCACACCGTCCCAAAAAAAGTTCCACTTCAAAAGTAAATAATAATCTTACGAATTCTTTGGCGCAAATTTATAATAAATCGATCTTTAAGGGTTTAACTCCACACTAGTTATGAGGTACTTTAAATTAAAAGCTTGCTTTAACATATTTTAAATAATAGACACTTTTTTTAGTGTATGTTAATGGACATTCCTCTAAGAACTCTTAATCAATCTCACTTAAAAAGTGACATTACGCAAACTCTTTATTAAATATTTAAAGTGAGGTTTCGGTCGTTTTAACTTTAATGCAGAGTGACAACGCTAAAGTACACTTTTTGACGATTATAATTACCAAAACGCGTTAGTACGCGATTAAATAATTTTAAAGTTTACTTTAACCAACCATAAATTTGCGTCTTTGTTTTTAAGTTTCATTTATTTTTAAAACCATATACAAGGTGGCGCAAAAGTAATCCTCCTATCAGAAAATGCTATAAATTTTGCGATTGGCCCCTAATGTCAGTCCTGTTTGACATTTGTCTAGTAAACACATGCGAAATACACGTTAATAAACAATGTTACGCTACACTGCCAAATAAAAATAATCCACAAGAAGAATCAAAGTTTTTCATTTTTTTTTTAAATTACAGCCAAAAAACATCAGAAGGTTATTTTTGCGCCACCTTGTATTAAAACTTATATACACCCATTATATTTATAGCATTTTCTGATGGGAGGATTACTTTTGCGCCACCTTGTACATAGTTTGTAACATAGAGAAATAACATAGCTATATAAACCTCAAAGTATATGGATCGACTCAATCGATAGCTGAGTCGATTTAGCCATGTCTGTCCGTCCGTACGTCACCAGTTTTTGGGCCTTTAAGTTTGAGCTAGAATGATGAAATTTGGTACACGTGGTCTTTGTTGCTCCCAGCAGAACATGTGTAAACATTTTTGAAATCCGCCCACTGCCACGCCACCTTTTCAGAAAAACGTAGAATTTTAAAAAAGCGTCTGAGAACCGTAGTTAGACAATCGTAATATCTATATTTCGTTCATATAAAATTTTTTGCCACGCCAACTTTTTGGGGGCGTTTTTGAAAAAAAAAAACCGTTTTTTGGCCAAATTTGAAAATATTCGAATAATATTTTGATGCACAATCATTGGTAGTATTAATATGAACATTTCGTCGATATACCATTTTAACCCACGCCCACTTTTTGAGGGCGTTTTCCTACAAAAACCATTTGTATGCCCTACCCCAAGGCATATGCAATACAAAAACGTTGTTTTTTGTCGAACCACAAAAGGTTTTGATAAACTGTCTGAGCAATATATTGTGACAATGCCTAAAGCCCACATTTTGAGGATATTACTTTTAAGGATGGGATGGGATAATACCCTATCCCATCACAGCGGATTGTAGCCTTCTCATATGTTTTTTTATAGGTTGGTGTTGAAGAGGACCCGAAAGAATCGATTCCCCACCGTGCACAGCAATTGGAGCTTTGTCCATCAACTTTATGGAAGAATTTGCGCAAAGATCTTGGCTTACTACCTTACAAGAACCAGCTTGTGCAAGAATTAAAGCCGCGAGGCCACGCAATTCGTCGTGACTTTGGTTTATGGGCCGAAAATGAGATTGATCTCGATGCTGATTTTCATCGAAAAATTTAGTTCAGTGATAAGGCTCATTTTTGGTTGAATAGCTGACATAGCTATTCAACCAAAAATGAGCCTTATCACTGGCAATTTTGCTTGTTGACATAACAAGCTCAATTGCCACATTTGGAGTGAAGAAAATCCACGTGAGACCCTTGAGACGCCATTACATACACAAAAACTGACTGTTTGGTGTGCTCTATGGGCTGGTGGAGTCATTGGGCAATATTTCTTCCGAAATGATGCTGGAGAGACAGTTACCGTTAATTGAGACCAGTATAGAGCCATGATAACCGACTTATTTGTTCCCGAATTGGATGGCATGAATGTAGATGAGATATGGTTGTAACAAGGCGCTACATGCCACACAGCGCACGTCACAATCGATTTATTGAAGGAAATATTCGATGAGCGCATAATTTCGCGGAATGGACCTGTCAATTGGCTTTTTGGACTACATCCACATCTTGGTACAGCTCATAGAGTTCGCGGTTGTATTTTCTCCTCCATTAGCCCTCCTCGCACACAGGACCAAAAATCCGCCGAAGTATTTTTCTTTCGAAGGGCCCCAGTATCAGCTCTCCCTTATTGCTTATCGTCCAGCACTTGCCATAAAGCAGAACTCGCAGGATAAGTCCTTCGAGTTAGGAGTTTTGAACCCATTTGTTACGCCAAACCGAAGTAGCACCGGCTTCCTAGGGTAATTCTTCGCCGGATCTTCACTAGGGTGTCATTCGTGGAGTCTATGTTTACTCCGAGGTAATTGAACTCCTTAACTACCTCGAAACTGTTGCTATCAATAGTGACGTTTTGTCCTAGGCGGTGGACAGATGTTTTTTTGTTTGTACTTAGTATTGTCCTCTGGCGAAACCCCTTGGCCTTGAAGTAGCCAACGGATTTCGCCTGTTCTTCAATCGCACGCTGGGAGCGACCAATGATGTCAATATCGTCCGCATAGCCCAGCAGCTTGATGGACCTGTTGAAAATAGTGCCTTCCGTGTTGACACCTGCCGTGCGCACTATCTGCACCAGTGCGAGATTGTAGAAGTCACATGGTAGCGCGTCTCCTTGCCGAAATCCGATGCATGTTTGGAATAGTTCGGAGGAGCTACTTCCAAACTGCACGTTGCAGTGCATGTTTTCCATCGTCACGCGACGCGACACAGCTGAATCAGTTTGGCCGGGATTCCGAATTCGGCAATCGCCATATAGAGCTCCTAACGATGTATGCTATCATACGCGGCGTTGAAGTCGATTTATATGTGGTGAGTTTCGACTTGAAATTCGTTGGACCTTTCCAGGATTTGCCTCAGTTTGAAAATTTGGTCTATAGTCGATCTGCCGGGCCAGAAGCCACACTGGTACGTGCCGATTAGTGTGTTTCGGAACGGTTTTAGACGTTCACACAGTACGTTGAATGCGACATTAAGCAGGGATATGCCTCGATAGTTCTTATTAGACAAAGGATCGCCTTTTTTGAAGATGGGGCATTAGGAGCTGGAACGGTATCGCTTTATTGAAATTTAAAAAAAAAAGATGTTGAAAACTGTAGTGTTTCGGCTTGATTTGAATGTACATACTATCATATACGTTTTATTTATTTATCCATGGCCTTCTAGAAGAAAACGCCGTAAATGACAGTAGTACATATTGATAATTCATTTCAAGTCGTTGGGAATGTGAATGCGCGTCAACGCAAACGGAACCGACGCAAAGATAATCAAAATTATTGTTGGCTTAAACGGATTTCCGTGTTAACTATTTTTACTATAGTTTTGATCGGGATGAGTTAAGTTCTTCCGTAGGTCTACGGATACAAAGCAGGTCATTGTCAAATTGAAAAGTTAAGAAATATATATTTACTATTTTAATGTCGATTATGACGTTCTGTTTAATTCGACGATGTTGTCTGCCTTTCCTTCAATTGCTATTACTATTAAACTTAATTTAGTCGCTTGTAAGAACTTCCTATGTTTCTTTCTTAGGTGTATTGAAAAACGTTCATATTAACCCATCATAATGGCCACCTCAATCAAGTGTATGAGGGTATTAGACATAAGCACTGATATATGAACATTTGACAGGAAGTACACAAACCTCAAAATCGACCCTTTGGCAGTTGGCCACATTATTGGTAAACAATTCCGGTGTTATTATTAAGCTATTCTCTTTAAGGTTTATTTGCAAAAAAAAAGGAACCCTCTTGACGTATTATATACACCACATACTCCTAATGTGTTTATAGAAGGAGCATGCGGGACGTAAAAAAACAACAGAAAGGAGTATGGCAGCCCAACAAAAAAGACGCCTTGATGAGAGTGTATACGTGTTTGGTATTTTTCTAAGAATGTCTACATCGATATACGAGTACAAGTACATATTACTAAGAGAGAAGATATGGAGTAAGGGTACAAACGGGATGTATCTGCCATATTTCAAAGGTATATTACATTTCACATCCATGCTCCACACACCGATGGCTTCCTTTTATGGCACATTTATGATAGCGGTAATATATCAGTGGATTCTAGAAAAGGATCCTTTTTTTCTATAGCTGTGGCTTTTTTTGACATGAGATCTAAGTTTCTATCTCCATACATTGTTTTGCAGTACTCATGCTTTTGGTTTTGAAAAATGGAAAACGTTTAAAATAGATTGGGAATGTGCGGTTGGATAATTTTTCTGTTGTGGCAGAAAAGGATTTAATTATGATACATTTGGAAACTTTTTCTTTTGTCAAAGAGAATAAGGATAATTTAAGCATGTGTAACGAAGGTAAACCAGGCCTTTCTAGGCTATACTAAGAAGTATTTACTGCTTTCAATATGAACAACATTAGCGTGAAATTATTTTAAAACATATGATAAGACTACAATCCACTATGCGTGTCGTTTAATACCCTATTCCATCTTATCGCATCTTTAAAAATAATATCTCCACAAAAGTGGGAGTGGCTTAAAGTGTTATGTGGATGAAACATAAAAAATGTCATTTTCACATAATATTTTTCAGACAGTTTATCAAAATCTTTATGGTTCGACAAAAACAACGCTTTTCTATTACATGTGCCATAAGAACCTTACCCCCCCCCCCCACGTATTTATATTAATTTAATTAATGGTTTTGAACGAAAGTTTCTGTCTTTAAATTTTACCGAATACCCATATTTTGTTTAAAGAACACGCATCCAAATATAGATATAGATATTAAGATTGTAAAAATATCTTCTTCAGTAACTTTTTCAAAATTCTCAATGTTACAAACTATGTATCAAAACTAATATACCCCTATGGGATAGGGTATAAACATATGAGAAGGCTACAATCCGCTGTGCGGATCGTTGAATACCCTATCCCATCCCATCTGTAAAACTAATATCCCCAAAAAGTGGACATGGCTTAAAACACGATGGGGATTTAAATATAGAAAATGACATTGCCAGAACAAATTTTACGGTTCTACAAAAGACAAGGTTTTTCTCCTGCATATGTTATGGGGTAGTGTATAAAAATGTTTTTTATATAAAAACGCCCCCAAAAAGTGGGCGTTAAAATGGTCTATAGACGAAAAGTTCATATTAACAATACTAATGATTCTGCATCAACATTTTTTTCGAAAATTTTAAAATTTGACCGAAACACGTTTTTTATTAAAAACGCCCCAAAAAGTGGGCGTGGCAAAAAAACTTTATATTGACGAAATATAGATAATTCGATTCTCTAAATATGCTGCTCGGACACTTTTTTAAATTTTTTTACGGTTTGGCCAAAAAAACGTTTTCCAAAAAAGGGGGCGTGGCAGTGGGCGGATTTTAAAAATGTTGGCACTTGTTCTGGTGACTCGGGCAAGGATCCTATATTACAAATTTCATTATCCTAGTTCAAAATTCGAAGCCCAAAAATCGGTGACGAACAGACAGACGGACAGACATGGCTAAATCGACTCAGCTATCGATTCTGAGTCGATCCATATACTTTGAGGTATATGTAGCTAAATTATTTCTCTATGTTACAAACTATGTATCAAAACTAATATACCCCTTGGGATAGGTTGTAAAGGAATCTTTATCCACCAATCAACATGGATTTATGAAAGGAAGATCCACAGTAACTAATTTAACTGTATTTACTAATTTGCCTTGACGGCAAAGAAGAAGGTTCACAGGTTGATGTAATCTATACAGTTTCGTTAAGGCTTTTGATCAGGTAGACCACAAATTGCTTACAAGGAAATTGAAAGCACTTGATATCCATTCAATACTTAACAAGTGGATTGCAACCTACCTAAGTAACAGGAAGCAGTTAATTAGAAAAGGAAATACATATTTGAGGCAGTTTGAAGCAAAGTCTGGTGTTCCTCAGGGAAGTCACGTAGGACCTTTGTTGTTTGCATTATTTGTGAACTATATAGATTCAAGGGTGTCTTTCTGTAAGTGTCTGCGGTTTGCAGATGACTGGAAGTTTTTTTTGTAGACTCAATTCTGTAGCCGATTGCCATAACCTACAGATTGATATAGACGCAATTACCGATTGGTGTAGTTATAATACTTTCCAACTGAACTTAGGGAAATGTAAGGTTTCGTCATTTTTTTCACATTAGGTGGCCTATATTCCATGGTTACTCCATTGTTGGACACGGAATAAGTAGGGTTGAGGAAATTAAAGACTTGGGCGTAACGTTTGATCCGAAATTAGTTTTCAATAAACACTTATACAGTGCAATATCTAAAGCAAATTCCCTTCTTGGGCTTATAAAAAGGAACAGCAAGGATTTTTCAGACATACAAACTCTTAAAACCTTGCATTGTTCTTTAGCAAGATCTCTTTTAGAATACTGTTCTATTATTTGGTCTCCAGCTTATCAGGTGCATATAAATCGTATTGAACGTATACAAAAGGCTTTTTCAAGATATTGCCTTCGTCACTTTAATGGGTCAGTAGAAATGCCCAGTTATGTAGAAAGATGTCGGATAATAAACTTAAAGTCTTTTTTTGTTTTATCTTGTAGTGTAGGTCCAATTATAGTCCATCTTAGGTTCTTATAAGAAATTATGAGAAACTTTTAGACGAAGTTTCCATGAATCCTAGTTGCTTGCAGTATATTTTATATATATATATATATACATTTCTTAAGTGCGAGGAATAGCCCTACTAGTCTTTTAAAGGATTCCAGGTACTAACGGGTCCGTTTTTTTGAAAATGCTATAAAAAAAAACACTGAATATTTTCTTCAATTTCTTTTTTTATTTGAAAGTACATTCCTTCCGGTTAATAATGGAAAATAATTTCATTCAAATGGCTGCCTCGGCTGGCCATGCAGTAGCCTACACGATCGGTTCAATTTTTAAGCACATTATCGATTGTGTGCAGCTGTATTTCACCAATGGCTTCACGAATATTGTCCTTTAAAGCGTCAATTGTCTCTGGCTTGTCGGCGTAACACTTATCTTTTACGGCACCCCACAAATAATAGTCCAACGGTGTCAAATCGCAGCTCCGAGGTGGCCAAACGACATCAGCTCTGCAGCTGATAATGCGATCTTCAAAAACAGGGCGCAAAACATCGAGTGTAGCTTCGGCTGTGTGGCGCGTCGCGCCGTCCTGTTGAAACCAAATGTTGCCAATATCCTCCTCTTCAATTTTTGTGAACAAAAATTCGTTCAACATGGCCCGATAACGATCGCCATTGACTGTAACGGCCACTCCTTGCTCATTTTCGAAGAAAAATGGCCCAATTATGCCTCTGGACCAAAATCCGCACCAAACAGTGACTCGTTTTGGGTGTATCGGCTTTTCAATGTATGCGTGCGGGTTTTCTGTGCCCCAAATGCGACAATTTTGCTTGTTTACATACCCGCCAAGATCAAAATGAGCTTCACCTGAAAAGATGATTTTTTTTGGCAAAATCGGCATCTTCTCTAAGTCGATCGCAGGCCCACTTAGCGAAGCGAAAACGCATTGGATGGTCAGTTGGCTTCAACTCCTGAACCAATTGGACTTTGTATGGCGTCATACAAAGGTCTTTATGCTTCGCGCACACTTTCTGCCACAGCAGCAATATTCTCGGGTGTACGCACTGTTTTTGGCTTTTCACGCTTTCGTTTATCGATGAGGATGCCAGTTTCTTTCACTTTTTTCACAAGATAACGAACATACGGAGCTGACGGTGCACACATTCTGCCATGATTTTCAAAGTAATGTCGCAATATTTCCCAGCGTTGTTCAAGCGTATACACAACCATATTCGTTTAGCGGAAGGATAAAACTAATTATCTGTCAAATCAGAAATGAGCTAAGTGTTACCATTCACGAAATAAGCACTAGTTGAAAAAAAAAAAAACGTTAGATGGCGGACCCGTTACCATTCGATCTCGCTGACTTGTAGTGTTAATATGTTCTCTTGTGCTACTGTGTTTTCTAACAATTGCCGGTTTTTCATCGGGTGGTGAGGAAAGGGTTACCATCAGAAACGTTAAGCTGACTTCCTATGTTTGTACAGCCTTGAAAGTATGTTCAACGAGAAGTTTCCTGATTGGTATCTAGTCAATAGTGTAATCGCACAAATGACAGGACCATGATGTAAGCTCGAAAGACTAAAATCAAAACCGACAATGTTGGTGTATTTCAACAGTGTAGCGGCATCAAATTGAATTGACACATTCTCCCTCAACTCATTCACATAGAGGGAAATATTTCTCAACCACATAAGATTGAGGAAGGTGCGGCATTGTATGTATATACATACATAGGTATATAGAGACGACGAACACTAATGACAGGACTTGCAATAAACAGAACAAAAATTGTATCAGATGGGTGGCATAAGAAAGCGATGAGATTGCGTAAAGGCTGGAGGTATTCTTTTACTTTTTCTTACTATACGCACACTGTTACTACACACACGTCAACAAGTTACTTGAAGATTCTTACAATAAAATGTTCTCAATTTATCAATTATTATCAAGTCATTTAACTCATTTCAGGATTTATGTACTCAATTTGTTTTTCTCCTTTAAGTGAAAACTTTTGAGGCTTTTGAAAAATGGAGGGTGATTTCGTCACAATGAATGATTGATTTTAATATTCGAAAGTAAATGGTTCAGTGTTTGGCTTGTCGGAAATTAAAATAGGATTCTATTTTTAACGTGTCTGCAAGAACGTGCAAAGTATAAATAAATAACAAAAAGGAAAGGGTCATAAGTACCAACTTGATGATCCCAAGAGCAAGCTAATATTTACTTTGTTTATCTCTATATCATCCCACATTTACTACAAGATGTCGCCGTTAATGAGACCCACATTTCGGGATAAATCTTAAGGGTGTTGTTTTGAAAGCGTCAGAGTCGGCGGTTTATTGATATAGACATATCTCTTAGCGAAGATAAATCTTTAATCGAAATAGTTCATCAATCGATTCACCCAGTTGTCAATAAACCTCACGAAAACGAAAAGAAGAGAAATAGGTTCAAATTAAGTATTTGAGTGTTCCATCTGGGGTCACTCTTAGTAGTAAATAAAAGACAAAGTAATTTACAGTAACATATATTGTTGCTATAGAAAATTGGAAATATTTCCTTGAGGACAAATAGCTGCTCTTGCTCTTTTAAGTGTTATCAAAGAGTATAGAACTAAATAGAGTGCTCATCTCATACAACATACAACTATAATAATTACTATGGGGGTCCTGATATTGATAAACCAGTATTCACATTGGTGCCACAGCAAACACGAGCATAGTCGATGCATACGAACGACGAAAATCCCCCTTCGCACTTACCGCCCGAGTCGGAAAAGGCTACACAACTTTCAGCTATGATGCATACTCTATGTAGTTCTATACTCTTTGGTGTTACAAATAAAATATATATGGTAGGCATGAGTAGAGTTTACAATAAAACTAACGATGTAGTAGTTTAAAAAGCACTGCGAAATTGTATGCTAGAACCGTAGTATGTGTATGTAAAATTGTTTTTTGCTTAAAAATATATAAAGGTTTAATGAAATTTCATCTTATATTGATTATTGATAGGAATGTCAATCTTACTAACTTCGATGTTTTGTTGTGTCCCACCAACAAATCTTGGAGAAATGTTGTGTACGGAGAACCGTCAGTGAGTTGAAAAATAGACTATGTACTTAGATCGCAATTAATTAAATGCTCTGCAGTCCGGGATCAATCTTGGTATTAACAAACATGTCTCTCCAACTCGCTACGTCTTTTCTAACTGAATCCAGGTGTGCACTTCAAGATCGGTTGAGATCGGGATATTCCTCTACTGCGTCTACCATTTGGATCGAAGTCGATCACTCTGCATGTCCTCGCTATCTTACACGCCTAATGCGAAGTTGGACTATGTGTAGTCGCTGTAAAGCTCGTCCGAAAGTGGAGCGGGTAATTATGTTATTTCGGGAGGACAAAGGCGGTAAGGAAGATCGAATTTGTTGACAAGTTTCTTCTTTACTGGAATTGCTTCACAGATATATTTTAAAATAAAAAAAAATCGAGTGTGAGTTTACACGCGGTAGAAGTGAAACTGTGCCCTCATTCCGTAAAGTGATTATCGTTTGACGATAACATTTCGACGGTACATCTTGATCAATAGTAAGATCAATAGTTGTTTTCGCTGTCGGCGATATCACTTTAATTGCTTCACTTAAAACAATAATCGTCATATCACGGAAGATTATCGAGTGATTGCTCATGATGTCTCGACTACTGTCTGAGTGATAATCGAAATTGTTTTGATTAGTGTTCAACCTTGTTCTACCGCACAAATTCGGTTGGAGAAATAGTTTCAACTATCTCTTACCCGAAACTCAGTTCCCTCGCCTACAAAACCGATTTTATGAAAATTGAACTCATCTCCTTTTCTTACAATAATCAACAACACGCGGTGTTCCCAAGCATTCACATATCTAAGTACTAACCGCGACCAACGATGCTTAGTTTCGGTGATCATACGACAGCCGATATTTTGTTTGATCTCTTTTTCGTTACACTTCTTCGTTTCATTAAATCCAATTCACACCATCCCAAAAGAAGTTTCACTTCAAAAAACAGAATAAAATAGTTCATAAATTATTGATGACTGTGGTACGCCTTGGTTGATTGGGTTTTAATCCCTTAAAAACTTTAACAGAAAATACACGCTGCAGCCACCCAAAGAGAAAGCTACCTTCTAACTTTACAGCTCTATTACTAAAGCCAAACATGTTCGTACCAATATAAAACAAGAACAAACATATGAGAAGGCTACAATCCGTGCGGATCGTTGAATACCCTATCCCATCATATCCATAAAACTAAAATCCCCAAAAAAAGTGGTTATGGCTAAAAATACGATGTGGAAAAAATAGAAAAAATGATATAGTGACAACTAAATCTTCAGACTGCTTACAAAACACTTCTACGGTTCTACAAAAGACTAGGTTTTCTCCTTCATATGTTATGGGGTAGTGTATAAAAATGGTTTTTATATAAAAACGCCCCCAAAAAGTGGGCGTGGGTTAAAATTGTATACAGACGAAATGTTCATATTAATAATGTTAATGATTCTGCATCAAATCTGCAGAAAAATTTAAAATTTGACCGAAAACAGTTTTTTTATTGAAAATGCCCCCAAAAAGTGGGCGTGGCAAAAAACTTTATATGAACGAAATATAGATATTACGATTCTCTAAATATGTTGCTCAGACACTTTTTAAAAATTCTTTACGGTTTTGCCAAAAATTACGTTTTTCTAAAAAGGGGCGTGGCAGTGGGAGGATTTCAAAAATGTTTACACTTGTGCTGGTGACTCGGACAAGGATCCTATATACCGAATTTCATTATCCTAGCTCAAAATTTAAGCCCCAAAAATCGGTGACGAACAGACAGACGGACGGACGGACAGACAGACAGACATGGCTAATTTGACTCAGCTATCGATTCTGAGTCGATCCATATACTTTGAGGTATATGTAGCAAAATTATTTCTCTATGTTACAAACTATGTATCAAAACTAATATACCCCCCTATGGGATAGGGTATAATGAGAACTTTTATAGAACTCCATAAGGTATTTTATTTTCCTAGAAATATCTGCCGCTGGTTTTTCTGATACCAATTTGAAAATTCAAACTCAAAAACAATCAGTGCTCTATAATAGTGTTACCATCATCGCCACTGCTATCGGTGTTGTAATGGAACTTTTCAATTAAAATAAAATGATTATACGACCAGCATTCAATTCAATTACTCCTGTTCCAATTTGATTTAGCTGGTGACTGAATAAATATCTAATTTACCAGACATTATACTCTCTATCGGCTGTGCACACCAGCTGCGATTAAATGCATATCCTTTTACGGCATCTTCCCACAGCAATATCTGTACGCTATAGCTCTTTTGTTTACGTCCGTCGTCACCAGTTGGTGGCGCAGAAAGACCTCCCACCAGTCACTGTCATACTTCTGTGAAAGTAATTTCCGGAATGTGTACCCTAGAAGAGGTAGCTAGATGCTTCTCTGGATGTGGTGTATACCTATAAGCATATGGTATTGTTGGCAGTTGGGAATGCATGAGTATATGCGGCCAAGGAGTTGTCGATTCAGTTGTGCGGGCATTTTATCGATTTATTGGTCATATCTCCTGTGCCATTATTTTGTGCTTTATGCAATAGGATTATTGGGCGAGCGAGGAGTATAGATATGCAATTCACATCTGCTTTTGTTAAGGATCTAGATATTCATAAGCGTGTATATGTTGGAGGCAATTGTTGATAATATACCTAAAGACAATTCTTAAGGTTGTGCCCTACAGGAATTGCATTGGAATGAATCCAAGCATTTTGAATAAGTTTCTGAACTTGTTTTGATTAATTATTTATAAGTTTAATATATAAGTATATAAGTATATATATGTAAACTGCAGAGGCAGAGAAAATAAAATATACAAGGGAAATATGATATAAACAGGAAATTTTGTAGATTCAAAATATAACTATTCCAACATTTATGTTATGAATTTGTATCAAAGACAGACTATTTGTTGAACGTTTTTTTTTTGTTAATTTTAGTCTTGAAAACAATCTAAATATCTTTTACTTCCATATTATACTAATGTACAGATGGCATTTAGTCATAATATAGGGTAGCCCAACATATATCATACCCTTAGAAGATGCGATGTATAGATAAGTTTTGCAGTTGTCCACAACTTTGGTTTTCTTTTGATGCAAACGGATGCAAAAATACACATCAACATATCATGGAACGCTATTCTCCTTAAGATGATTTTTTTTAATTTTTAAATGCTCTTAACCCTAGAAGTGCATGCTTCTTCGAATCGACGAAGATCGTTCAGATTTTGTCGTTTTTCTTTCTTACCTTGGTTTGTTTGGTCTTCGTTTTTCGTATAGCGCTAGTCGTGGTCAAGTTGTTAGTTAGTGTTGATTCGCAGTTGAATATAAATTGCGTAAGTATGATATTTCATACAATTTAGTAGTATTTCATTAATTAAATTTTAATTAAATAGTTTTTATTTTAACCTGATTGTCATGAAAACTTGTTCCCTTTTAGTTTATTATAATACTTTTTAGATACAAGCACTTTTGGTGAACTATATGTGCCTTAATTTTTTTTTTACTATTTTAATGTGGATTATTTTGGAAAACATGCCAAATGACATAAGGCTTAGAAATTGTATTTTCAGGTAAGAGTTATAAAAAAAATATGTTTTTGTATTTTTCCTTTGTACTAAATAAAATTAAAAACTGAAAACAATTAACTTCAAAATCTTTTGCTACATTGGTCATCTGTATGAAGATTTTAAATAGTGCCGTCGTCGATTCGACGAAGCATATCCCAAACGTATAAAAAATAAGCATGTACTTCCAGGGTTAATAGAAACGAGTGGTGGGTGCACGACTGGGTCGTACGCAACTTTCTCTTTCACAGCGAGTTGGGTGTTAGATCAAATAGTACGCATTTTGATTATTAATGCTTAAAATGATATGAATAATGTCGAAATGTGATTATACGAACGTTTACTACGAAATTTGACGGAATCGGTGTCTATGGGAATAATAATGATTTTTAACTTTCTCTTACAAAGAGAAAGATATTGTTTTCGTGAAAATTTTCGACCTCGAGATTTTGATTGATTCTAACATTACGATGATAGCGGAGCCCAAAAAAGTGGTTTTTGGAATTCCGTCCGTCGGTCCGTCTGTCCGTAATGGTCTCCCCAGCCTAAACGGCTTGACCGATTTTCTTCAAACTTCGTATCCAAGTTTGTTTTGGTCATAATTCTAGGCCATTTTTTTTGTTTGCTTTTAGCCTTGTTAATAACGGTACCTGCCATACAAAAATTACACATAACCTCAATTTTCTCGAAAACGGCTCTAACGATTTTGATTAAACTTTATATATACTATAAGCATATTAGTTCCAACAAAACTGCATACCCAGTTTTTGCGAGAAAATCCATATAACGGATTTTGTCATTTAGGCCATATAAAGAAAATTGTTAGTTTCTCGCAAACTTCTATGTCAAATTGAATGAAATTTAATATATATACTACTATTATAGTTTGAAACAATTCCACATAATTCGTTTTAGCCCAACTATCACTAAACGGAATTTTAAGTTTTGGCTAATAATGGAAAATCATTATTATTCACATAGACATCGATTCCTTCAAATTTCGAAGTACACATTCGTATAAATACATTTCGACATTATTAATATCATTTAAGCATCCATAATCAAAATGCTTATGATTTGATCTAACGCCCAACTTGCTGTGAAAGAGAAAGTTGCGTACGACCCAGTCGTGCACCCAACACTCGTTTGTTATTGGCCAAAACTGAAAATTCCGTTTAGTGATAGTTGGGCTAAAACTAATTATGTGGAATTGCTTCAAGCTGTAATAGTAGTATATATATTGAATTTCATTCAATTTGACATAATAGTTTGCGAGCAATTATCAATTTTCCTTATATGGCCTAAATGACAAAATCCGTTATATGGATTTTCTCGGAAAAACTGGGTATGCAGTTTTGTTGAAGCTAATATGGTTATAGTATATATAAAGTTTAATCTAAATCGTTAGAGCCGTTTTCGATAAAATTGAGGTTATGTGTAATTTTTATATGGCAGGTACCATTATTAACATGTCTAAAAGCAAACAAAAAAAAATGGCATAGAATTATGACTAAAACTAGCTTGTATACGAAGTTTGAAGAAAATCGGTCTAGCCGTTTAGGCTGGGGAGACCATCACGGACAGACGGACCGACGGACCGACGGACGGAATTCCAAAAACCACTTTTTTAGGCTCCGCTATCATCGTAATGTTAGAATCAATCAAAATTTCGAGGTCGAAAATTTTCACGAAAACAATCTTTGTAAGAGAAAGTTAAAAATAGAACTCGAAATTTCAATCAAACCTTCGCTTACGATGATGGAAAAAGCCCAACGAAGTGGGTGCGGTAATTCTGCCCACAAGTCGGTCTATTTGGACCCGAAATGGCTGAACGGATTTACTTCAAATTCGATATGCTAAGTTATTAAGTCAATACAGTGAATTTGAATTACATAGCCAAAACTAATGATACCTACCATGTAAAGCTTAAGGTAAAACCGAAATTTCTCTAAAACGGCTATAAACATTTTGAGTTAATAGGTAAATAAAGATGTAATTTGGTATACAAAAACCATTATTAACGTTAATATGACAAAAATGACTACGTATCAATTTTTTCTCAAAAAACACGAATAACGGATTTTTGTGTTTAGGTTAAATTTCAAAAATTATCAATTTCTCGTAAACTTTATTGTCTGGCTGAATAATATTGAAGACTAATGTTACTCTTAACATTTCTAACAATTTCTTATAATCAGTTTTAAGCTAAAAGTCTCTTAAATAAAGTTTCAGTTTTGTCCAGTTACAAAAAATCACAACTTTCTGCCGCATATACCGATGCCTTACTAATTTCTCTTAAATTCAGTATTAACACAAAAATATAGAATTTGTTGTAGAAAACGTAGAGAAACTAAACTTGGCTTATATCGATGACATTACCCAATTTTTTTTATTCATATCAGTTGGCGATGAACTTAATAATATTTCAATCCAATTGATCCTCCAATATTTCATTTTTATTCCCTATCTCAATTGCGGTATATTAGTTTTGACATTAAGTTTGAAACATGGAGAAATAATTCGATAAATAAACCTTAAAGTATATGGATCGGCTCAAAATCCCTAGCTGAGTCAATATAGCCATGTCTGTCTGTCCTTCCGTCCGACTGTTGGGCCTTAAATTTTAAGCGATTCGCACAGCGGATTGAAGCCTTCTTATATGTTTTTGGGTGGAATGGTGAACGATGAGGCGTTTAATGATCATTTTGTGTGTGAAAAACATTTTATTCGCTTAAAAACAAACGAAGAATTAAATTAATATTATCGATGTCTAGGACCCAGCACAATTTAACTGGCGTTCACCAGGTGTACTGAAAATATTTGTTGTTATTAAGGAATGATGATACCAAAAATCGCAGATTGTTCTGTTTTGCAGTCAATATGATTTTTTACGATCGATTCAAACTTCGAAAAAATGTTTTGATATCACAATTTATAGTAAATCACTTCGAGTAAATTTTTAATTACCCAATCAAGAAATCAAAAAAAAGTTTGTGGTGTCAACATATAGTGAATATAAGTCGTGTTGGTCCATAAATATTGAATGTGTTTATAACTTGACTACAAAGCCATCTACTGGGTCAAAACATACCTAAACATTTTTCTCAAAAGCAAACATTCTGAATTTCAGTAGATTTGTACCATAAATATGTGCCAACACCAGAGCCACAATTCTCCAAAAATCGGTGCAACTACTAGCATACGCCGAGGATATTGACATCATTGGTAGGACTCAACGTGATGTCATAGCCACGTTTGCTAGTATAGAGAAGGAAGCGGCAAAAATTGGTTTAGCAGTAAATGAGAGTAAGACTAAGTATATGCTGTCAACACGAAAGGACACACAACATCGACGAATTGGACAGAACGTCACCATTGACAGATATAACTTTGAGGTAGTACGGGACTTTGTCTACCTCGGCTCCGCTATTAACTCTGACAACAACATCTCGTCAGAAATCGAACGAAGAATTACTCTTGCCAATCGCTGTTTCTTCGGGCTAAGAAGGCAATTTAGTAGTAAAGCCCTCACTCGAACTACTAAGGAGATCCTATATAAGACCCTGATCATCCCATGGACCGTATCAAAAGCGGATGAAGAAATCCTTGGTCGATTCGAGAGAAAAATTCTTCGGAAAATCTTCGGTCCCGTTTGCGTTGACGGACTATGGAGACGAAGATTCAACCACGAACTATACGAGCTGTACAGCGACATACCCCCAGTCAAAAAACTCCGCATTGGACGTTTAAGATGGCTAGGACATGTAGAAAGAATGGACACCAATACTCCGGCTCGCAGAGTCTTCGATTCCCAGCCTCGCCTTAAGTGGCGCGCACAAGTAGAAACCGACCTCAACCAACTTGGAGTGCGCAACTGGAGGCAGTTAGCTAAGGACCGGGCTGATTAGAGAGGCATGTTGGTTGAGGCCCAGGTTCATCCCGGACTGTAGCACCACTTTAGTAAGTAAGTAAGTACATCGCATACTGGACTAGCCACAACCGACATTCTGCCGCGATACCCGATAACCCAACGACACGAAATGTATCTATATATATGCATAGTATAAAATAAAGTCCCAAAACGTGTATGAATTCGCTAATCTGGAGAACTGATGAACTGATTTAAATTTGGTTTTCCCTTTTATGATCTGCATTTCCATGGGCAGGATATAGGGTATTCAAAATTGCTCTATCACTTACAGGAGCTGAGCATTCGAGGTCTAAGTGGCAGAAATCAGCAGCAGTGGCAGCAGTGGCAGCAGTGGGCGCCATAGTATGTAATCGTTGACGATAGTGTAGGAGACTTGCTAGGTACCTACGCAGGGTGTGTATATAGCACATGCATAGCACATGAATGGCCACAAGTAAAATGGCGGATTTCTCACGCTCCTCATTAAAAAAATGAATGAATGCGAAGTCATGAACTGCTAAAAAATTGCCCCATTTAGAGTTAAAGCGAAAGCCTAAGCAAAGAAGCACAAAAACAAGAAACAATATAGAGGGAGCTGTCACCCTAAGTGTGCGATTTTTAAATTTTATCGAAATATAAAACTCTAAGATTGACATGTCATTTGATATTAGCGACTAAAACGAAAATCATTACACATACACACTTGGCCTAAATGAAGTGCGGATATAAAAATATCTCAACTCAACTTCTTCCTAACGAGGTGACAGGGGACTAAGTAATTTATAATAGCAAAAGTCAGCTCTGGCAAACACTGTCTGCGTTTATTAAAACCGTACTCTAATAATCATATCCAGGTAACTATCAGTGTAGTTTAAGGGTGGAAAAGTCCACAACTTTACAGTTCGGCAAATCATGGAACACCAAGAAATTGATATCGATGTCCATAACTTAGTCATCGATAGTGCAGTACAGTTAAGAGCTTTTTAAAGTCATGTCTAGTTTTAGTATACCACACAAACTCATAATGATAATGGGAAATTCTTACTACTGCATCAATAATATTGTTTTTGAGAGAAATGTGCAAAACCTTATATCACTAGCAGAATCTGGGTAGAACATGAAAAGCAAATGGACTCCTATACTCTGGGCCGCGGAGACTTAGGTTTCCAGCTGAGTAGTAGACAAAGTAAATAGAAGAAGACATCGCCATACGTAGCGCACACAAATAGGAACTAACCACAATCAACATAGTAAATTTAGTACGTAAGCGGCAGGATTAAAGCTTTGATGATGACAATTTTTTGATAGCTTCCAAATTTAGAGTTATCCAATTCTCCAACACAGCAAATCCAATTGATAAATCATGCATTGGATCTGAATAATCAATTCTTCATCTGACTTTGAAAACAGTGCAGATATGAAGGACATCAGTAATCAAAACTACTTAACCCGTTCGGAGCTTAACGATAATTTTCAGAAACGCAATTCCAACTTCTGTAAAGGCTACAAGTATGGTTCTACATTGAATTCCGTCTTTGTGTTCGAAGCGAGACATTGATTTAACTTGTTGGGCTTGGTAAACAAAAGCGAAATTATGTTTAGACGTGCGAGATTGGCATGAGCTGCAAATGGTTAAAGCTGCTGAATATGTAGTCAAATATAATGACACAACCCCAGCATCGACTACTCTTTGTTGAAGAATAGCACCTATATTATAATCGTGGGGTTAATAAACATATCAATTTACCGCTTCAGTTTAAGAAGCTTGAGGGCTTATACATCTCTTTCTTACAAAAAAAAATTAAAAGCTTCGATTAAAATTAATCAAATTAATATAAATCGTTTCAGAAACTCTACCGTTTACATAATTAAATTTTAAATTGATCACTTCCGATTAACGGGAATCCCACTTAACGCAAATATAATCAATTTACATACAAAAAAATGGTAAAAACTTCCCCTACACTACTATCCTTAGCCACATTATTTAGTCTTCTTAATCCGGTCGGAACTTAATCATTCCTAAACTGGTCCTTGATGGAAACAACATTCTGACAACTTTAATCCAAATACACACACACGTACATATACCCCACGGTTTGTTCCTAGTTGTTCACAAAAAAAAGGAGAAAATATATCTGTTTTGTTTCCCTTACTCTGGCGTATACTTACTTTTTTCGATTTATGCTTTATCAAATTCCCACGTAAACTCTCTGCTATCATAACTTAGATGTTGGATGCTTTTAAAGATTTCCCCATCGATTGATGGGGGAAAGTGTGTAAATCAAGTTCAAATATAGCCGCTTTTTTATCTTGACATATCTTAAAATTTATTTGTTGAGCATCAAATTAAGTACACATTTTTATATGTAGGTATTCGCTCTGACACACACATACACACACACGCATTTTTCACTCGATAAAAGTAACAAAAATAATCGCCAAATGAAATTGTAAGCTTTTTTTTTTCGTTTCCTTTTTTGTGATTTTTTCCTTTCCGCAAGCACAATAATTGTTTTGTCAGCGCTTTATTAAATTTTCACTGAGCCTTTCAATGCGCTATGTTGGGTCTTCCAAAAACAATTTCAATTCGATCCATCGATTTTCTTCTTACTCATAAAAGATAGAAAAAGAAACGCGAAAAAGGGCTCAAAGGATTCACTTAATTTTTTTTTTTAAACTCCTATAGTTTAATTTTTCACTTTCTGATTATTGGGGATAAACACTTCACAAAACTTAGAACTTACGATTACGTGTTATAAATTTATTTTTTTTTTCTAATTTTTATTTTAGCGTAATTTATTTATTTTTAAGTGTTAAATATAAATACAAAGAAAATGTTGAATTCAATATTGAGAGAAAAAAAATATTTTTTTTTTTGGTTTATTTTTGTTTGTGCAATTTATAATATATTTAATTTTAATGTGCAAGTTGAAAAATAATAAAAAAATGTTTTTTATAGCAGACAGAGTAGCACGTGGTGGCTACGTCTACGACAACCGCCTACGCACTGCAACAAATTTTACGGTATCGAGGGTACATTTGCCTGGATAGCAAAATATTGAACTCACCCAAAAAATGAGAGCGAATTTTCACCACACACACATCTGTTCAGGACTCAGGTTCAAGGGGTAGATATTGAAATTTGAAATATATGTATGCGATGTAATAGACGCGGATACAACTTATTGTTGTTGGTCCTGTGAAGGTAAGTAATCTGGATGTTGAGTATTGCCGCTCGAGCAACTTAGGCACGGCGACGGCGATATCATGTGTTCGTAGTAAAACTCCCCACGCAAATACTACGAATGTGTGGGTGTGATTGTATTTATGTGTACTAGCTAGTGTATAATGGTATTTTGAACTTTCGCTCGTAGCAAAAACCTAAACAGAGAAAGAGAGAAACACAAATGAAAGTAAAATTTCAACAGTGGCGTCGTAAATATTCACCTACAATTTAGTCATAAGTATTTTTTATAAATTAAAAAAAAAATAAGTAATATATGCTTTGTCTGGACTTCATAGAAAGCTTTTCGTAAAAAAATATGCTGTGCGAAAGTGTTCTCCATTTGGTTTCATGAGCCTGAGCTGAACAATCTATAGCACGTTTTTATGCACCTACATTTGAGTAGGAATACAAAAGTTTTAAATGTCTTATTTTCAGTTTTTTTTTGTCTCGATTGCCTTTTATTAATAAAACAATATTAAGCATAAAATATCTTATTTTGTTTGCAAATTGTTCGCATAAGAATTAGGTGCGATTATATGAGGACACAAGCGTTATCACTCTAGCCTCTCACTAGCAACTCCTACTCTCACCTCCACGCTGGTGACTGGTGGGTGCCTAGTACCTCGACTGGAGATGGGGTATTGAACCCCTGTGGAAGGTCGCTGGTGGCAGCAAACGAGAGAGGGGTGAGGAGTGTCCTCTCACTAAGGCACTCACTCTTAGGCGGCAGCGGAGGAATTCCCTAGATGGAGTCAACGGTGGCGCCTACAGCTCCAGTTTGATCGAACTGGTAGTGAAATCCCTATACGAGCTGCTTCGACATATTTGAACACCAGGTCTATAGGGATTTCCAATACTGAGCCAGGGTATTGGAAAAGAGTTGGTGGCGAAGGAGCCCTCAATGGGTCAACGGCAGCGCTCATACCCCAAAAATGTGCTACTGACATCGGTATTTTTTCGGCCCGTTGTCCAAGGGTCAAAACAAGGGCCTGGCCCTCCATGTTGGGTGTTGTGCTTTGGGTTAACTACCCATCCACGGAAAAAAGATTATGTTACGAAGCAACCAATAGCCTCGGGAAGGACTGATATTATTGTTGACGACCCTGCTTAACGAAAAAAGGACAACGACGTTCGTATCTGCACCTGGAATGTGAGAACATTAAACAGGAGAGGTACAGGCGAACAACCAGCGGAAGCCCTTAACTGCTACAAAGCAGACATTACTGCCATCCAGGAAACACGATGGGATGGGCCAGGCAAAAAGAGGATGAAAAACTGTGACATCTACTATGGACCGTGTTATAGTGAGCAGAAACAGCGACTATTTGGATGCGGATTCGTTATAGGTGCCAGACTTAGGCAAGAATGTTATGTTTTCAAGACATTAGCGAACGCATTGTAACAATCCGCGTCAAGGCCAAATTCGCCAACATAATCCTTTTCCTCCATCGGAGCATGAGCGCATACATACTCCGACGGAGGAAAAGGATGATATAACTAACGATTGCTTCTACGAGCTCCTCGACAAAACCTATGAGCGACTACCAAAGTACGATGTTAAAATCGTGCTGGGAGATTTTAACGCAAAGGTAGGAAGAGAAGACATCTTTAGCAGTACTGTCGGAAAATATAGCCTACACGACAACACGTCTGGTAACGGACTTAGGCTAATTGACTTCGCTACGGAACGAAATGCCACTATAGCCAGCACACGGTTTCCTCACCTCGATATCCACAAGGGGACATGGCGGTCTCCAGATCAACGAACAGTCAACCAAATTGATCACATTGTGATTCAGAGGATATGGAAGAACCACTTCTGCAGACTTTTAAACGGCGATAACGAACAACATTCCGCTGTCAGGCAGAACGATCCATTCAATATTGGCAACGACAGCGAAAACTTATAAACTCAAGCTTAATAAGGACGCCGAAAATGACGGCCTTCCCGCTGAGCTTTATAAAGCTGGCGGAGATGACTTGGTAAGCAACATCCACCAACTCATAAGCGAAATCTGGTCGGTTGAAAACATGCCTGAAGAATGGAACCTCAGCATCTTTTGCCCGATCCACAAAAAAGGAAACCATCTGAACTGCGCCAACTATAGAGGCATAAGTTTCCTCAACATCGCCTAAGATCCTATCTGCCGTAATATGTGAACGCCTGAAACCGTTTACCAACAACCTGATTGGCCCTTATCAGTGTGGTTTTAGGCCAGGAAAGTCCACAATCGATCAAATTTTCACACTTCGGCAGATCCTGGAAAAAACCCAAGAAGTCGAAATCGATTCCCAACACCTATTTATCGATTTCAAACCCGCATACGACAGCATTTATAGAGACGAACTATACAGAGTCATGTCTAGTTTTGGTATACCGTCCAAACTCGTCCGTTTGTGTAGGATGACGATGGAGAGTTCTCGCTGCACCATCAGGGTCGGAAACGACCTCACCAACACATTCGATACCAAAAAAGGATTTAGTCAAGGCTATGTGCTGTCACGTGACTTCTTCAATTTGATTCTTGAGAGGATTGTGCAAAACTCCCGAGCCAACACCAGAGGCACAATTTTCCAAAAATCGGTGCAACTACTAGCATACGCCATTGACATCATTGGTAGGACTCAACGTGATGTCATAGCCACGTTTGCTAGTATAGAGAAGGAAGCGGAAAAAATTGGTTTAGCAGTAAATGAGGGTAAGACTAAGTATATGCTGTCAACACGAAAGGACACACAACATCGACGAATTGGACAGAACGTCACCATTGACAGATATAACTTTTAGGTAGTACGGGACTTTGTCTACCTCGGCTCCGCTATTAACTCTGACAACAACATCTCGTCAGAAATCAAACGAAGAATTACTCTTGCCAATCGCTGTTTCTTCGGGCAAAGAAGGCAATTTAGTAGTAAAGCCCTCACTCGAACTACTAAGGAGATTCTGTATAAGACCCTGATCATCCCAGTCCTGCTCTACGGCGCTGAAGCATGGACCGTATCAAAAGCGGATGAAGAAATCCTTGGTCGATTCGAGCGAAAAATTCTTCGGAAAATCTTCGGTCCCGTTTGCGTTGACGGGCTATGGAGACGAAGATTCAACCACGAACTATACGAGCTGTACAGCGACATACCCCTAGTCAAAAAACTCCGCATTGGACGTTTAAGATGGCTAGGACATGTAGAAAGAATGGACACCAATACTCCGGCTCGCAGAGTCTTCGATTCCCAGCCAGAAGTCGGACGCAGTAGAGCAAGACCTCGCCTTAAGTGGCGCGCACAAACAAATAGAAACCGACCTCAACCAACTTGGAGTGCGCAACTGGAGGCAGTTAGCTAAGGACCGGGCTAATTGGAGAGGCATGTTGGTTGAGGCCCAGGTTCATCCCGGACTGTAGCGCCACTTAAGTAAGTAAGTAATAACTCTCATCGCTATGGCAATAGAAGCTCTGTTCAGAGCTATAAGCTTGTTAGATCTGCTACCGCTTAGTTTCGGCCGAAGGTCTTTAGTATGTCTGCAGGTGTTAATGTTTTGCCACCTAGATTTTATTTCACTGGTTATTTTCTCATTTTTGAAAGCAAGTGGGGTCTAACCCTATTATCACATAAGGAGATGCAGGTGGACAATCCTAGTCTGGCTAGCCAGAGCTTTTATGACCACTTGGGTATCTACGTAGGGGGCTCAGTGGCGCGATGGTTAGTGCGATGAACTGCCGCGAAGAAGGCCTGGGTTCGATTCCCAGCCGTAGCAACACCTCAATGATTTTTCACTGGCCCTCCTCTCGTATTTTTGAGTAGTTAGTGTCGTGATATGGGATGGTGTAGTCAGATGTCCCATTCTCATATTCTACTAATTTCAGTATTGTGCTGTGGCCAAATGTTTTGATACATAGGTTGGTGTGTCAATCAATCAGCTGTAGGTCGATTGGGGGGAGATTTACAATTTTTTCCAAACCTGCTGTGGGGCTGGTGGGCATAGCTCCAGTTATGAATACACATGCTGTTCTTTGAACCTTTGTCAATCCCATCAGACTAAGCAACCATAGGTGAGAATTGGTCTAACAACAGCTGTGTATAGCAATCTCGTGACCTTCGGTGAGGGACCCCATTTCTTACTACAGATTCTACTGCAGCTGTATAGTGCAATATTAACTTTCTTTACAATTTAGTTGATGTTAAGGTTCCAATTTAACTTGCTATCGAGTATCACCCCAAGGTATTTGGCACTTCCTCCCAGTGTCGGTGTCGCAAACTCTTTAGCGAAGAATAATAGTTCAGTTTTCTTCGAATTTACACACAGGCCGCAAGGTTCTGACCATCTATTGAGTATGTTTAGGCTTGCTTGCATGATTGCGCTTAGAGTGGAAATTTCCCACGTGCTATGAGAACCAAATCGTCTGCGTCAGGCACTGTTTTTATTGCGGTGGTTTCTAATCTCCTCAATACTTCCTTGACTACCAGTAGCCAGAGAAGTGCAGAAAGAACACCCCCTATGGAGTACCTCTCGTAGTTATTATCCTTTTGGTATGAAATGATGCGTTTTTTAAGCATGGTTATGATCCAGTCACAAATGACCATATTATCTATTTCTGCTTTTCCAAGTGCCGTGCCGATTTCTTCCGTTTTTTACGTTATTGAACCCTCCTTCTATGTCTAGGAAGGCTGCTAGTGTTAATTCTTAATGATATAGTGATTTTTCTATTGTTTGAACTACCTGTCATGTTGCTTTGAGGATAGGTAGCCTGGATTCAAGTTACCACGGATTTAAATGCCTAGTAGTCTTTCCAGTGTCTTTAATGAGGATAGGCTAATTGGTCTACAGTATTTCGCGATTATATGACTGCATTTCCCTGCTTTTCGTATGAATAGCACATTGACTTCACGCCACTTTTTGGGGAGGTAATTTAGCTTCAGGCATGTTGGTAGTTGGCAGTTTTTTGTAGCATCATAAGGGTTATTCCGTCGAGGCCTGCTGCTTTTTAGGGCTCAAACATTTATTAAAAGGCATATTCCTATTTCAACTAGATTTTAATTTATTATTTATGTACTTAGTTTTTTTTATAACGAAAACTAAAAACTATTGAAAAATATTAAGCTAAACTAATATTAAATCAAGGTTTCATTCAAATATGACATTCCAAAGAAATTGTTTGGAACAATGTGTCCAAAAATATTCCTCATTCTATTTTAGAATATGTCGTTAAATATAAGAAGGAATTTAAAATTGGGATATTGTGTATCACCCTAGATCGCTTCGCAAAAATAAACAGAAATTAAAATGGGAAGTACGAATGCATAAACATTTTCGACTATATAAACGTTTGAAAACCACCAGGGATTCGAAATTGTTAGTAAAGCACTAAATGCCTTTTTTAACAAGGATTAATTACTGTTTTTACGAGCTTTTAGGTAAAACTCATAAGCGACTACCAAAGAACGATGGTAAAATCTTGCTGGTTGATTTCTGGAAGACCTCTTCTCTAAACTGATAAACGGCGACTTTAAGCAGTTTCCCGCTATCAGTCAGAATAAACCATTCAAAATTAGCAACGATAGTGATAACTAACTGCAACCTGAACTAAATTAATTGGGAATAGCTATATTAATTATGATCTTTCTGTCAAACTGTATAGAGGCGGGAAAATGTCTTTGTAAGGAGCTCACACCAACAAATTAACAAAATTTGGTCGAATAAAAGTATGCACGAAGAATGGAACCAGAGCATCGTTTTCTCGATAGGCGGGATAAGTCTCTACAATATTACTAACAAAATCATATCTGCCGTAATAAGCTTGAAACCGTTCACCAACAAACTGATCCCCCCTTATCGGTGTGGTCTTAGGCCAAGAATTCCACAACTCAACTAGTATTTTACACTTCGGCAGATCCTTAAATAAACCGATACCATCCATCTATTTATCGATTTCCAAGATCCACACAACCTAATTTAAAGAATTATATAATCCAAAAAAAATACAAACTTTTGGCGCAACAGGCTCGTTAGTACCCAGGGCCTAGCTTTGTCACAACCATTCATGTGTGCGTGTGTACCTCCTGTTTTATGCCGACTCTGAAAGGCTTAGTTGAGGTAAGCTATTCTTGACAATTGATACTACTCGGATGATTTCTGCGCGGCAGTTCATCGCACTTACCATCGCGCCACTGAGCCCACATTATAATCCAGGTCGGCAAAAATCCCATCGAAACATTCCATGCAAAAGAAGGATTCAAGCAAGGTGATATATTTTTTTGTAATTTATTCAATATTGTTCTCAGGGAGATTGTAAAAAAATTCCAAAATAACACCAGACACATAATCTTCCTTAACACTGTGCAACTACTGACACAAGTCCACGACGCCATTGGTTGTACTCAAGGAAAATATTTTATAACCTGTCATTGACGAATCAGAGAACTTTGAGGTAAAAAGGAATTATTTCTGATTTCTTCGGAAACCAAATGAAAGATTTCTCATTCCAATCACTATCTCTTTGAACTAAGATGTAAAATTAGTAATAAGATCGTTCTAAAATTACTAAGGATATCCCATCAGACCCTGAACATACCAGTTCTGCTATACGTCGCTGAAGCATTGACCGTATCAAAAGCGGATAAAGAAATCCTTGGTCGTTTCGATGGAAAAATGCATCGTTAAATCTTCGGTCACGTTTGCCTTGATGGACTTTGAAGATGAACTTTATGAACTATACGCAACATAAAGAAGAGCGAATTGACATTAATGCTATATCTCGAAAAGTCTTCTGTTCCGATTGCAGATGCACTAGATGAAGACGCGAAGTGGCGCACAAAGCTAGACACCAAGTTCCATCAACTTAAAGCGCGCATCTGGATGCAGCTAACTAAAGACCGAACTTATTGGATATGTTTGTTGTTTGAGGCTTAGTTTCTCCACGGACTAACAGATCTTTGGTTAATTTTAGAATTTGAATGTCTTGTTTATGTTCTTTTTCTTCTACCATTTGTGTGGTTTTCTTAAGCAATGGGGGATACTGAGAGGATCTACATATACTCCTCAATTAACATCGGCTGTTCTTGCAAAATCCACATAAAAGCATTATACTAGGTTTTGGGACTCTTTTGGTGAATTTTCCTTTGTTCCCATTTGAAAAAAAAACGGATTAATCACCCGTTTGTAATTCACCGTGCCTCGTGCCACGTGGAACCCATTTTACTCCTTTTTCTCTTAACCTTTGGCTGGATTTCATCCACACCCGCAGATTTTTCAACTTAAGCGATTGGGTCCCCCAAGTTACATCGTCTACCTAGTATCAAAGATTATGAATTCTATACAGATGACGCATTGAGAACAAAAAACAGAAACTTTTGCTCAGTAGCTTTATAGTAAGGGCGGGCGGTGTGCATGAAAACACATGAAAAACAAGAACAAACATATGAGAGGCTACAATCCGCTATGCGGATCGTTGAATACCCTATCCCATCCCATCCTTGAAATTAATATCCTCAAAATATAGGCCTTATGGCGATGAAAAACAGAAAATGACATTGTCACAATATATTGATCAGACAGTTTCTCAAAATCTTGTGTGGTTCGACAAAAAACAACGTATTTCTATTGCTAATGCCTTGGGATGGGGTATACAAATGGTTTTTGTAAGAAAACGCCCCCAAAATGTGGGCGTAGGTGAAAATGATCTATAGACAAAATGTTTATATTACCATTTCGGAAGTATTTGCATCAAATTTTTTTTCGAAAGTTTTAAAATTTGGACAAAAAGCGTTTTTTACTAAAAACGCCCACAAAAAGTGGGCGTGGCAAAAAACTTTGTATGAACGAAATATAGATATTAGGATTGTCTAAATATGCTACTCAGACACTTTTTTGAAAGTTTTCCTAAAAAGGGGGCGTGGCAGTGGGCGGATTTCAAAAATTTTTACACTTGTTCTGGGGGCACGGACAGGATCCTTTACACCAAATTTCATTATCCTAGCTCAAAATTTAAGGCCCAAAAACCGCTGACGAACAGACAGACGGACGGACGGACGGACAGAGAGACATGGCTAATTTGACTCAGCTAGCGATTCTGAGTCGATCCATATACTTTGAGGTATATGTAGCAAAATTATTTCTCTATGTTACAAACTAAGTATCAAAACTAATATACCCCCCTATGGGATAGGGTATAAAAACGTATGGCGGGCTGTGCCAGCCCGACCCGCCATAGAAAAATTTTTCTTATATGGAGTGCGTCATCTGTATAGAATTATAGAATTATAGAATTATAGAATTATAGAATTATAGAATTATAGAATTATAGAATTATAGAATTATAGAATTATAGAATTATAGAATTATAGAATTATAGAATTATAGAATTATAGAATTATAGAATTATAGAATTATAGAATTATAGAATTATAGAATTATAGAATTATAGAATTATAGAATTATAGAATTATAGAATTATAGAATTATAGAATTATAGAATTATAGAATTATAGAATCTTTGCTAGTATATAATTTTTACCTAAATGCCCTGCTCGACATGGAACAGTCCCGTCTCCATTTACATAAGATGCCTTTCTCATCAAAAAGAAGTTTACCATGTATGGATCTGACCGCTTCAATGATATTTAATTCCCCACTCTGAGATCTGAAGTCTATGGGTAACTTCGGAATGCATTAAAGGTATATCCCTAATTCGAGGCACAAAGTGTCACAAATTCATGTTTACAATTTACAAATACCCAAAAGCTTCTTTCTATGTTAACCACATCGGTGGGTTGTAGGTAAACCATCATTCGTATAGTCGCCTGAATGTTTGCCTAAAGACCAATCCGCACCTGAATAAAATCCTTTCCATCGTTTTTTTTTTATTTGAGCGTTTGAATTCGCCACTCACATACTAGCAGGCACTCGGTGCTGCATAAGTATTTGTGAACAAATTAATTCTGAGCAGGAAAAGAGAGAAAACTGAAAGCGAAAGGATATTAAGTTCTTTTCAGCATAAACCGCGAGTGTACGTATATACTTAACAGCTTCTCCTGTTGAGCTTTTTTTCTTTCATGTTCGGTCTCTTTCTCTGCCCCACAATTGGTCCTAGGTATAATGATCCCAACAACCGTGATTTAGCTGTTTTGCTCTGCACGAAGCAGCTACAAGTTGCAGAAGGTATACACAAATGTAGATACGCGGTTATATATAGGTACCATTTTTTCTAGAAACTTAACGTTCTATTGAGCTAAGGGATGACTATCTTGTCGGTTTATATAGCAAAAGCCGTAACAATCCACAAAAGTACTAGCTGCGTGCAGCACACGAGCAAACTAACGAAGACACGGGACTGCAGCAGCAACACGACCACCATCAACAAGATGTATCCTTTAATTGTGTTTACTCTAGTCAGGGAGCGCCAGATAGATCCCAGGAAAATTGCAAACACTTTCGTTAGTTGTGGAGTGTACCCGCACGGGCTCTACCTATACACTATACACCTTATTCGAGCTGGTTTTCCCTTATCGTGGGTCTGTTCTGGGTATTGTTGCTGGCAAGCAGTCAAATATTTTGTGTTTGTATTGCCACTGATAGAAGAACCCATAATATGACATAACGATTTTTTTTGTTGTATTCTTCGCCGTAAAGTATAAATGGATTTTCTCTGGTTAAACGGAAGAGAAAAGTTGTGACGTGCTTGCTGTTTCACCAGGGTATGCTGAGTTTCCTAGAAATGTTTTTTTTATTTTGTTGGAGTCCTTTGTGACTTTGTGTATTATTGTTTTGGGACTACACTCATGTGGTAACGGTGGTGTTGGGGGTAGATAATTCGTGGGCTTCTTTTGACCTTTCTCCTAATTGTTTGTATTGTTCAAGCGCTTTATGTGTATTGAAAGCGTAATTTTATTTTAACAAATAAATTCCAGCCTTACATGGGGGAGTAGGGCATTTCTTCTTAATGCTTATCGAGTAACTAATGGGGAGGTGCTTTGCTTAGTTTTACCTAATGTGACTACATGTTGAATGAAAGGTTCGTAACGTGGTAAGATAACATTGCTTTGTTACTTAACTTTGTTCATAGTCAATATATTATCTCATGCAATTGATCGAATAATCGTTTCTAATTGTATTGTTGGTGGTGCGGTTTGTTTGATCTGTCTTCTATCTGGCGTATAGTTCTATTGAATTCTGATATTTCTCATAAGCCTACTAATTCTAATACGATTAGCATTGCTGCCATCTGATAAGGTTGGAGCAATTTAACAGAATTTTGACATATAGATAACCTTCATTAACAGAACGATTCTACATAAACAAGGCCTTCGCACAACGCGTATCCCTTAACCTCTCGATTCACACCATACCACCAGCATCTAATGTCGAAGAACAATGGCAACCATGCCAACAAGACATTAGATTAGGATACAGACAGGTGCCACTCCAGGAACGATGTTCGCAAGTTTTACCAATGTGTAAAACGTCAAAGCCGAGGATAACAAGACTCGAACAGAATCCTGTCGAGATGAACAAGGAAATATCCTAGTTGAGACACAGTCGATGCTGAGGATATGGAAGAACCACTTCTGCAGACTGTAAAACAGCGATAACGAAAAACATTCCGCTGTCAGGCAGAACGAACCATTTAATATTGGCAACGGCAGCGAAAACTGCCGACCACCCGACCTAAGTGAAGTGAGGATAGCAATATCTAAACTCAAGCTTAATAAGGCCGCCGGAAATGGCGGAGATGACGCGGTAAGTAACATCCACCAACTCATAAGCCAAATCTGGTCGGATGAAAGCATGCCTGAAGAATGGAACCTCAGCAGCGTTTGCCGGAGCGTTTGCATAAGTCTGCTCAACATCGCCTACAAGATCCTATCTGCCGTAATATGTGAACGCCTGAAACCGTTAACCAACAACCTGATTGGCCCTTATCAGTGTGGTTTTAGGCCAGGAAAGTCCACAACCGATCAAATTTTTACACTTCGGCAGATCCTGGAAAAAACTCAAGAAGTCCAAATCGATACCCACCACCTATCGATTTCAAAGCCGCATATGACAGCATTTATAGAGACGAACTGTACAGAGCCATGTGAAGTTTTGGTATACCGCCCAAACTCGTCCGTTTGTGTAGGATGACGATAGAGAATTCTCGCTGCTCCATCAGGGTTAGAAACGACCTCACCGACACATTCGATACCAAAAAAGGATTTAGGCAAGGCGATGCGCTGTCATGTGACTTCTTTAATCTGATTCTTGAGAGGATTGTGCAAAACTCCAAAGCCAACACCAGAGGCACAATTTTCCAAAAGTTGGTGCAACTACTAGCATACGCTGACGATATTGACATCATTGGTAGGACTCAACGTGATGTCATAGCCACGTTTGCTAGTTTAGAGAAGTAAGTGGCGAAAATGGGCTTAGCAGTAAATGAGGGTAAGACTAAATGCTGTCATCACGAAAGGACTCACAACATCGACGAATTGGACAGAACGTCACCATTGACAGATATAACTTTGAGGTAGTACGGGACTTTGTGTACCTCGGCTCCGCTATTAGAAATTAAACGAAGAATTACTCTTGCCAACCGCTGTTTCTTCGGGCTAAGAAGGCAATTTAGTAGTAAAGCCCTCACTCGAACTACTAAGGAGATCCTATATAAGACCCTGATCATCCCAGTCATGCTCTACGGCGCTGAAGCATGGACCGTATCAAAAGCGGATGAAGAAATCCTTGGTAGATTCGAGAGGAAAATTCTTCGAAAAATCTTCGGTCCCGTTTGCGTTGACGGGCTATGGAGACGAAGATTCAACCAAGAACTATACAAGCTGTACAGCGACATGCCCCTGGTCAAAAAACTCCGCATTGGACGTTTAAGATAGCTAGGACATGTAGAACGAATGGACACCAATACTCCGGCTCGCAGAGTCTTCGATTCCCAGCCAGACGTCGGACGCAGTAGAGGAAGACCTCGCCTTAAGTGGCGCGCACAAGTAGAAACCGACCTCAACCAACTTGGAGTGCGCAACTGGAGGCAGTTAGCTAAGGACCGGGCTAATTGGAGAGGCATGTTGGTTGAGGTCCAGGTTCATTCCGGACTGTAGCGCCACTTAAGTAAGTATGTAAGTAACTCGAAAAAATAATCGATAAAAATATTTCGATAGTATTAATTTGAACATTTCTTCTATAGATAATTTTAACCCACACCACTTCTTGGGGACGTTTGCTTAAGAAAACGAATTGATAGTATATGACATATATGAATTAATAGTATTTTTTTTAATTCATTTTTATTTTTAATTCCACTTAGAACTAACTTACATGCTAGATAAAAATTAATGAAAAACTAGCCTACTTATCTACTAACTTAACTAACTTACTGGTCCTCTGCGGGTGCCCTAAATTAAATAACAACAACTTAAAAACTAATGCCTTTCGGCCTAAATCTAATTTAATAATTTTATTTAATTATCTATATCTTTTTGTTTACCAAGAAACATTTTTTTAAAAAAAACTTGGTTTCGTGTATTTTTTTGTATTTTTATTCAAACTTACTTACTAATTAAAACTACTTATCAACTACATAAAACTACTTAAAAATAACATAAAAACTAGAACAGCCACAGCAAGCATTTTTTGTTTGTTTTTTTTTTTATTTTTTTTTTATATATATTTTTTTTATATACATATATATATATATATATATATTTTTTTTTGTGCCACCTCGACTGTTTTTACTAACTTAGCCTTAACTTAAACCTTAGAACTATGCAAGTCAGCCATACTTCAAAATGAAAGTCAACTATCTTTAACTAAACTTGCAGCCACCACAAAGGTTTTCCTGTTGCCATCTACTCCGACGTTCCCAATCGGACAAACTCCTGCTGAACCGCAGGCGCTCTCCTCCACCCTGAGCGACTACGTCTCGGTCGTATAGGAGCCGCCTGTCCACATTTCGTCGGAAGACGTGGTAAATTAGCGGAACCGCCGATCTTTCCTGTATCAGCCCTCGACTATCCAAAAATAGGAAAGCTTCAGGCGGAATAAAGCCGCTTAAACGCGCACTTTCAAAATATTCATCATTGGGGTAGAAGGCCCCAAAGATGAGAGTATTGCTCGAGGTCATCGCTCTTGCCGAGTGAAACCGAATGAGTTTCACCAGAAAATTGTCTATTCTGTTTATGTTGGCCCCGTTGTATAATACTTTGGTTGGAATAATATTTTGTGTAGTCAGATACTGGTGTTCTGTGAAGTCCAAGGCAGCTTCTCAAATACTGCCTCTCAAACACCCGTATCTTTTCCATTTGAGATGGGGCAACGTTGAACCACACCGGGTACCCATAGGCAATCATCGGCCTGATAAGAGACATGTAGCAAATCACCTTCACCCTGCTGTCAAGACGGCTGCTATAAAACAATCGTCTTGTCAGGGCGAATGCTCCCCTAGCTCTCGCCAGAGCAGCATCTACATGTCTTCCGAAATATATATACTGATCCAGCACTTAACTACACTTTTACTCGCCAGTGGATGTCCGTTTGGTCCAACGATCACCAGCTTGCGCCAGTTCTTTCTCGTATCCCCAGAGGCCCTAGACAACGGTGTCCTAAACAGGATAGTTTCCGATTTCTGAAAGTTGATTTTCAACTTCCGGTCATCACAATTATCCTTATTGCGAAGATCAACTGTCAATCGATTGACGGTTGATAAAATTTATGAATTGAAATAAAAATCGGTATTGTGAAAATGAATTGATAAAATACTGTGCTACTGTGAATGCTTTCAAAATATTTTTATTATTGTTATTGAGAAAGGGCGTCTGACAGATGTTTTTTTTTTTTTGAGAAGCGTAAATAAAAATCATTAATCAGAAATTCAATAAAATTCAAAACAAAGTACAAAATTACTTCAACTGAAGTTATTTTTTTTGATGAAGATGAGGAGTTAAATGATCATGCTATTGTTGAGATTGCTAGAATGCGAAGAAGTTTAAGGGATGCATCCAATCCTTTGGAATTGTAAAGTAAAGTGTAAGTCTAATGGTTTCGATTTTCAGATAAAAAATAATAAATCTGTACGTGCTCTTGAATGTCCGGTGTCTTCTACTATTGTTTCCTTTTCATTGTCAAAGGTTTCCAATCCAATGTCTGTTCCAGGTGGATTGATGCATCTATCTAGTGCCAACATGCTTACAACAGCTTCTTCCACATCCTTAAACTATTGCAGTTTGTTTGGCCCACCACCACTTCGATTATATTTTGTGTTTGCTTCTTTTTTATCTTGCATTTTAAATCGATCCATATTCTCTGCCATTTTTTGGGGTACGTTCTGGGGGTCCTAAGCTATTCAGCTCTTCAAAAATGCTTTCCCATTTCGTTTGTGCTTCAGCTTTTGAGAAAAATCATTTGGCAATTTTAACGTTCTGCTCCATCAACCCCACCAATCTGTACATCTGTTTTCTGTTGCTTACTATCTTTTGTGACCTTTGGAAATAATAAATAAGAATTTCATAACTTAAATATTTCGAAACTTATATTTTTGTTGTTTTTTTTTAAATCAGCATTCACTTTTCCACTTGTCAACTACAAATTTGCTATTGAAAGCAAAATTGACAGGATTTCAGAAAAGTCGACGACAATAAACATTCGCAATACCGATTTTTCAATTTAAAATTGTTGATTGATACGAATCAATTGATATTAAAAATCAATTGACAGTTGACAATTACAATACCAACTTCTAAAATTGATTGGTAGATATCAATTATTTATTGAAAGTTGATCTTCGCAATAAGGGTAAATATCTCTGGATCTTGTCGAAGTCCCGCTGCAAAAGAGTTCGGATGACCTCGACAGTAGGTGCTGTTCTGTACGCGATAAGATCGTCCGCATACGCAATTGCCTGAGTAAGACTACCTATCATATCGCTGGTGAAAATGCTGAAGAGAATCGGCGAGTTCACCGCTCCCTGTTGCAGACCATTTTTAATGAAAAATTCGGTGGTAGAAGTTACATTGCCACTTTTGACAACAAACGTTGATTGATAGTATATGACATAGCTTATGATATAGGTCATAGCTTAGGTCGGGGATGTTGAGCTAGGATAATGATATTCGTCATATTTGCTGTTTATTCATGGATTCAGAACAGGAATAAATTATCTCTAAATTCCGCCTACTTCGACTTTTGTCAAACGAAAGGGAATTTTGATAAATTATACTATCAAGACATTCATCAGACAATCTCATTTGCTATACTTCATCCAAGAAAATATATCTGAATCAAAATTTTTACGACCAACTTTAGTCGAAATCGGAAAAAAAACACACACAATGTAAACTAAAATAACGTGGCGAAGTAAATAAAGGCCTTCTTTTATATCTATATGCACTATTTTGCTATGCAACAAACTTTTTTTTAAATGCAAACCTTATGGTAAAGGATACTCAATTGACTTCTAACAAATAAATCACCTTCACAAGCAACTGCTCATATACAAAAACATTTAAAACAATCTCATATCTACAATAAAATCCAACACGAACAATAACGATTGTTTACACTTTTTGACTTACCTGTTGTATTGGTGGCAAATAATCCGTGATGTTTTTGTTCTAGCAGTCAATTGAGTGGAATTTAGAATGTTTAGAATATATTAGCCAAGGAGTCTTTATTTATTATGCAATTTTATATTTAACATATCTTTATAATGTTTATATATTGTAAACTTGTAATAATTCACCTTTAAATTCTGTTCCTTTAAGTCCACGCTGCACAATATATACGACTACCAACACTTCCCTAGGTCAACTATTTAAGCAAACTTTGTTCAATTACAAAAAAAAGCACCACGACCTACTTTTATTGAGGACACACTTTAAATTTCTTAAATGTTGATTTTATAATAAAATTAATGAATTTCAATTGCTGTAGTTGTTCGTTGATATTATTAAAGGATTTACGAATAATGACTGAATCCTTGTGCTGCAAATAATGCCCATTTATAAACTTTTTCTCTACTGTTGAATTCTGTGAATAAACCTCCTGAAGTGCTTTTCTTCAAATTCCCATTGTGCTGCGGTAAGAGGACTTAGGCTGGTGTATAGAGTCCTATTCAATGAATCCGTTTTGATTGCTAGAATTCATTTGTGTGTTCAAACACTATTGGTTTCTTTTTGTTCATTACTATTTTTAATCTATTTTAATGATCTCCAGTTGGTTAATTTGAAAGTGATAATATTAAACCCAATTTTGTTTCGTCTAGCAATCGAACTCAAACCGTCCACACTTCAGTTATCCACAAGACAATTTGAATTACATTCAAATTATTTGCTTCTTTATTTTTTTATTATCATTTAAGAACTAAATCAAACTAGATGAAAATGTTGCGCGAGATTTTTGTTCCTATATTTACCAATTCTTTAATTTTGTCTAATTAACTATAGAAATTGTAGTTTTTATTTTTTTTTTTTAAATTTGACCTTAATATCAAAATTCGGATTGTTTGAAAAAAAAACTGGGTATGCAGTTTTGTTTCAATTGTTAACGTTAATTGTTAAAACAATTTTTATGTTTTAGTTTTGAAGCCATGATGGCAATTCCAAAAACTACTCCAAATATAAATCCAGGAACCTTTTATATATAAAGCAAATCCGTCATTCCTCAAGATGCGTGCACAGACCGATAGAAGTTCCGAATCGCCAGATCCACTTTTTCCGAGTTCTCAATCATCGCAGTAATTTATTTGATTAAAATCAGGAGGACATTTAAAATTTCTCTATTAAGAACAAGAAAAACGTACAAAGATATTACAATGTTTCCAGGTATGATCTTTATACGTTTGATCGAAATTTAAAACGTCTGAGTAAGGGATATAAGAATCCTGTCGAGATCAAAGGAAAAAAATCGCTTTTGATCTACATTCAATGTAAGAATATAAATTAAACTGCTGACAGTTTAAACGTAATGGCATGCAATCTTCCCTTTAAAAGCAGATAGAGCCTTATAATATTGGGCACGACAGCAAAAATAATTTTAACTAACCCAAACAAAGAAGGGATATAAAGATATTAGACTTGCTGCTTTATATAGTTTGTCAGAAAGAAGTCCTTTTTGCCAGCCTTGTTATGGCTTAAGCCACAAGAAAGGATTTGATAAGGAACATACACCAACTCATTAGTCAAACTTGGTCTGATGAGAGTATTCCTTACGAATGGAACCTCAACATTATGATGCTGAAAAAAAAACTCAACGAGTTGCATGCATAGCATAATGAGTGCTCTGAGAACGTATCGCTACAAACCATATTTTACTTGCTACCGAAGGACCGTAGTTATGCAAATAGCTTATAACTCTGTCTTTAGGTTGTGAGATACTCTACTATTGAAAGAGAAATATGAAATTATATTGTAAAACCGATCTTCTACTCACCGAAAAGGAGTGCAAATTTTGCATTCCCAGATAAAAGCGACTATCCACAATAGGATCTAAAACAAACGAAAGAGTAGAAGCCCAGGTTTACCGCAGCGACTTAGAACTCAATCGCCCTTTAATCTTGCTGCCAGCATTTTCCAAACAGAACTCGCCGCTATTCATCAAGCTGATACAAGAACGATCCCATATTACTAAGAAATATTTTGATTTATATAGATGGGCAAGCTACGATTAAATCCGTAATATCCAACACCCTAAAATGTTAAGTAATGAAAGACTGCAGAAAATTTCTAAGCGGACACAATGTCACATGTAGATCAATTAAATCAAGTGAATTATAAAACAAATATTGGGTTACGGATTTCGGACCTCTTAGGGAACTATGCAGATGTCTGACTTTTTAGTCCACTTTAACATTTTTTTAAACTCTATTTCATGGCACCATAATACTACCAAGAAAGCACATTTATAGACTTGTTTTACAAATGTGCTTATCAGTTATAATAAAAAATAGTTTACTGATTCAAGTGGAATTTCCAACTGCCACGGCGGCACGGTGGAAAATACATAATAAAAGCAGGAAATTTTCTGAATGTCTAAAGCTAATCTCACCCTGCCACTTCGCATGTGTTTTTTGGTTGCATTTTAATAAAATAATTTCCTTAGAACGAGCATAACTAACAAGAAGAAGTTCAACATGTGTTCTAAACATCATATGAAATAATAATTTTAATCAATTTTATTCAGATATAGAAAGAAGTCAGTCTTACTATTTGAAACATGTAATAGTGTTTGTACATGCAAGTATTGGTGAAGGTAAAAGAATGACTTTATGTCCACACCAAAAGGGAGGTAAAAGGAATTTCGTGAATTTGCGTAAATACTTTATAAAGGAGTCATAGCATGTTCATGTCGTGGTATGAATAGTTTAATTTAATTGGGGATGAGGTGATTTCAGACAGCTCAAATGCCTTGAGTGGAATCATCAGTTATTTAAGACTTAATCGGAAATTCTAGCATTCATTTAAATCCTGACTAATTGCGAAATCGTTGGTATGCATTGGTAGGTGGTGATGTTAGAATTTTGACGAAGATTTTAGATTTGATAAATGTTTATTTAGCGTTTCCCAAAGTGTGCTCCGCGGAGCACTTGGTGCTCCGCGAAGGATATCCTGGTGCTCCGCGGCAAAATAAAAAAAAACGAAATAGCAAAATTCCATTACACTAGTGACTATTTCATTTTGTGCTTCTGAACTTGTCATTTTAATCGCAGCAATCGAATTTGAAATGCTCATTTAAAAGAAATCAATACATGCAAACAAACTAAAAAATAATTCGTGTAAAAAGATGTGGGAATCCCCGACAAATGAAAATTATTAAAGAGACGTACCAGAGACGACCATATACGCTGACGGTAACTGAAATTTGTACTGGGACGACGTTTCTCTGGTTTTAAACGCGCCAAATAGACGGTTTTTGTTGGGTCGGTATCTATTTATACAGGTTAAAACGAATCGTAGTGCGGTGTATTTAATCTATATTTTGCTTTTAGTGCGTGAATTTTACTTTTTATTTGTTTTTTTTTGTACATTGATGTGACTCTGTGGATCTATCGACGTGAAAAGATCAAAAATAATAGGTACTATGGATCGCTGGCTCTGGGTCGTTAAAAATAACCGCTGAAAGCTCCTTAACAGCACCCCCAGTAGTTACTAAAGAGTCAGCAACTGGCAGGTACATAATACAAAACCATATTTGTTTATTTCATAATGGGAACTTTCCTATCGCTAGAACCGCATTTGTATTAGATTCGTTTTGTTGGATTTATAATATTTTTTTTTTCGGTTGTTATCCTCAATTCAGATTTATGAATTTGCTCGTTTTCCATTTATTGTTCTATTCAGAACTTTCTGAAGAATTTGAGGCAGGCAATGTGGCTAGTACTAGTTCTATGGTGATCAGTACTGCAGAAAAAAAAAACAGTAAAAAGGAAGTACCACGATTCATATTTAAATTTTGGATTTGCTGAGACAAGTGACAACAAACCCCAATGCGTAATTTGCGGCAAAGTGTTGCCGAATAGTGCGATGTTTCCAGCAAAAATGAAACGTCATTTTGAGGGGATTCATCCAGATTGCAAAAGCAAACCGACTGATTTTTTTAAAAGGAAGTATGGTGAACTTACAAAATCTCAAACAATTATTACTAACCAATCAAAGACAGTGAACGAAAATGCGTTGATGGCGTCCGAGTCCATACTATCGCTGAAAACTTAATCAAGCCATGCGTTAAGGACATTGTTGAGTGTATGTTGGGTGAAAAGGCCAAAAAATTAGTTGACACCGTTCCTTTGTCAAAACACAATATCACGAAGAATCGGAGACTTAGCAGAGAATGTCAAAACTACTTTACTTTCGCGAATAAAAGTCACAAAATTTTTGCTGCAAATGGATGAATCAACAGATGTTGCAGGGTTGGCTATTTTAATAGTATTTGTGCGCTACCAATACCAACAGTCCTTTCAAGAAGATCTGCTTTTCTGCAAGCCGTTGGAAACTACAACAACTGGTGCTGAAATTTTTAAATTAATAGACAATTTATTTATTGTCAATGATATCCCATGGGTTAACTGCGTGGATGTATGCACAGACGGTGCCAAGGCCATGACTGGAAAAACGTCCGGTGCCGTCTCAAGAATAAAACAAAGTGCCAAGGAATGCAGCAGTAGTCACTGCGTTCTACACCGCCATGCCCTTGCAATGAAAAAAATGCCACTCTCCTTAAAAGAGGTCTTAGACGAAAGCGTGAAAATAATTAACTTCATTAAATCTAGACCTAAGAATTCAAGGCTATTCAAAGTATTGTGCGATGAAATGGGTAGTCTACATACGTCTTTACTTCTTCACGCAGAAGTAAGGTGGCTTTCTCGCGGCAAAACACTGACGCGGCTTTTCGAAATGAGGGCTGAAGTCAGAACCTTCCTTATGAACGACAACTTTGATTTGGGCGACAGATTGTGTAATGAGCGTTGGCTCTTGAAATGATCGTATCTAGCCGATATTTTTAAAAAATTAAATGATTTGAGTGTATCACTTCAAGTAAAGACAATAACTGTTTTCGATGCCAGTGATAAGGTCGAGGCATTTAAAAAGAAAATCAAGTTTTGGGCGAAATCTTTAAAAAATCGAAACCTAGACAGCTTCCCAATGGTCAGCGAATGTAAAGAGGAAATAGATTTGGGTATTCCTGACGACATTTTAAATGAGTTTCATTTACATCTGCTAAGTTTGCTCGAAAACTTCCAAAGCTACTTTCCTGAAGAATCCCATTCAAACATTAAAGAAAATGTGTGGGTTGCAGACCCGTACTCCGCCGCGTTGGAAAAGCCAGCATCTCTGACATCGTTGCAGTTTGAGTGCTTAATTGATTTGACATTTGACAGATATACAAGCATTATGCAAAACCAAACAGGCACATTATTCTCACTAGATATTGAATTCCTTATGTTCTTTAATTCTTGTATTTTTCGTTGATGTTACTTGTTTTACTTGAATTTACACATACATAACTGCGAAAATAGCGTAAGTGTAACGAAGTGCACCGCGAGGAATGTTTGACCTAAAAAGTGCTCCTCGACCAAAAAAGATTGGGAACCGCTGGACTTTATTACATCTCTTTATAAGGAATTAATTACGTTATTATAGGTTTGTACAACTCCGCCGAATCACAAATTTGTTTCAATTGAAAGCTCCAATTCATAGCAACCTGTTGCAAAAGTCGGACAAACATCCAAGAGTACCACTGTCATGATAAGCGTCTTAAATTTGCCGTTCCGATTAGGCGTTATGCAGGAGGTCAAAGGAGGGGCAACGTTGAACCACAGCGGGCACCATCCCATGTAGCAAATCACCGAAGATGATCTGGAGTTCCACCTTCGGGATAAACAGGTAGGTTTGATCCGTATATGTCAAATATTTATATGGATTTTTGAAGTGAAAATTATTTTCGGACGGTGAGAATTGGATTTTATGAAACCACCAAGTGTCAGGAATAAGAAAAAAACTGCAGCTGGCTCTGGAGCGCTGTGGCTGTTTGACCGGGTGTATTTATCGGACGTACTTGTATCTCAGGCAACACGTACGTAATTGTGTAATTGGTTAAAATGGTTATTTCCCTCTGAAAGTTGAAATGACAGATAATCGATGGTACTGGCTTTCTTTTGGTCTAATAAATGTGTTTTAGCGAAGGTGTGTGTCTGACGCCTGGAGTCTGTAATTGAAGCATGAATCCAAACAGGTAGACTTGATTGAGTTTTCGATGTGTATCTGATTAGTGATAATGAAGATGTATTTTTGGAATTGGAGTGTTGCATCCAGGAAGGCCGGGTTTTTTTCCAATGACGACATTTTTAAAACGAGATGGTATGCGGGAACGCCTCTGACTTTTATGGGTGTAAATACAAATTGCGGTTTTTTTAAAAGGAAAGATTGGACGAGAGAGGCTGCAAGATGATGATGACAATTATTGGTATGTGATCTGATTCGTGTGGGATGACGTAGTCAAATTTGATACATGAGTTGTGTAATGGTACTTTTGACTACGATTTCCTTTTGAATGTTTAACGGTTTAAGCGCTATTTGGGAGTCTTCCCAAAAGGTGGAGCGTTGTATTTTGGATTTTGGTTGGATTTTGTGCTTACAGTGAAAAGAGAATATCTTCACACTGGAGATCTCGCAGAAGGGGCGATATAGGCGATATTTGTATGCTTGTCCTTTTGAAGTGAACCTTTTTTTGGCAAGGTGTGTTTTTTTTGTAATGAAACAAAAAAGAGATTAAACAAAATATCAGTTGTCTGATCACCGAAACCAAGCAAATGAAGTGAATACACTATGATTATGAAGGTGGTAAAAAGAGAGGGAGAGAGTGGGAGAGAGAAATTAAGCAGAGTACTCTCACACTCAGTACAGTTTCATTTCTACCGCGTGTGAACTAACACTCAATTTTTTTATCTTTGATCTGACGGTTTGTCTGTCTTTATGGGATTTATTTTTATGAGATAGGGTAATACAATTCAGTATCTACGGGGTTTTTCAACAGGGACGCTACAAAAGTAGAGCGACAGGGACAGCAAACGACGCCATATTTCTTGCCGCTCTTTTGACATTTCTCTTAAGTAAGGTTTGGCATTTCATGATGGAAAGATATACGAGCCAACAACGAGTCGAAATTATTAAAATTTACTACCGAAATTCGGAGTCAGTGGCCTCAACGTTAAGAGCACTACGTCCAATTTATGGTCGTCATAATCATCCTAGCAGATCAACAATTGAGCGTCTAGTGGAAAAATTTGAATCCACAGGCACAGTACAAAATGTTCCCGTGCCAGTGAGATAAAGAAGTGCCCGTAGTGTCGAGAATATTGCTGCCGCTGAGGCTTCAGTTGAAAAAAGCCCAAATGTGTCTCTCACACGTCGTTCTCAAGCGTTGGGCATCTCTGTGACGTCGTTGTGGCGAATTTTGCGAAAAGATTTTGGCCTACATCCTAACAAGATTAAATTGACGCAAGAACTGAAGCCGCTTGACCACCAGAAGCGTCGTATGTTCGTGAATTCTGCTGAGCAACAACTTGAAAATGATTCGGATTTTCATCGAAAAATCATCTTCAGCGATGAGGCTAATTTCTGGCTGAATGGCTTCGTCAATAAACAAAATATGCGGTATTGGGCAGGCAGCAATCCACACGTACTCCATGAGTCAAAAAAATCAAAAAAAAAATCTACTTCTTCCGTGATGATCAAGACCGGCACGTAACAGTGAATGGGAATCGCTACCATTCAATGATAAACGAATATTTTTGGCCCCAATTGGATGATATGGACTTGGAGGACATGTGGTTCTAACAGGACGGCGCCACAAACCACACAGCGAATGTCACAATGAATTTATTGGAAACCAAGTTTGGAGAACGTGTCATCTCACGAAATGGTCCAGTCGCTTGGCCGCCTCGGTCGTGCGATTTGACGCCGTTAGACTATTTCCTGTGGGGCTACGTCAAGTCTATGGTCCATGCCAATAAGTCAGCGACGATTGATAAGCTTTTTACGAATATCGAACGTGAAATTGCAGCAGTATCGGCCGATTTATGCTTGAAAACCGTCGAAAATTGGGTTCAGCGTCTGGACTTCTGCAAGCGTGCCCGTGGTGGCCATGCAAAAAAATCAAGTTCCATACATAATGGCATCGAACGTACTTTCACAGGAATAAAGAATTTCATTGATATTGAATATCCATGGATATCCGTTTTTGTTTTATTTAAAAAAAACTTTTGTAGCGCACTTATTGAAAAACCCTTTATATCAATTTTGTTACAGATAGAATATGTTCCCCTGAAAATAAGGTGTTTTAGCCAAACCAACAGGTTTAATAAGTGCCATCTATATATTGTTTTTATATGTGTCTTCTTTTTGGTTCCAATTAAATAATTTATTATGAAAAGCTCGAAAAAACTCATTAAAATATCTGTAAAATATAATTAGTCAATGAACAATAAATATCATCGAATTAAAATTTTTAGCCAAACACGCTTTATTAGTTCGGAGGCGGGTGTTGGAAATTTTGCACCGCGGATTCTAGCCTTATAGATTTGTTTTTTATTTATTAAAAAAAAAACATTTCCTTTTCATTAGATTGATAAATAGTATCTAGCTGTCTGGATTAAATGTAAACACTCGTCTATGAATAGGCAGATCCGCATATTTAAAATTGATTGATTGACATTTAGAACGCCATAAAAGAATGTTTTCTCCCACATCCCCCTGCATATGGCGATGAAAATGTTATAACTGCAATTTCAAACGCAACAATAAACTTGGTCATTAACTATCAAAAAAATATCCCGATTGTACTACGCACTATATAAACACCCATCATAATTTAACATTTCAATTGCTTCAATGTCACACAGATACTATCTTAATATACGAGCAAAAGGATAACGTGTTGGTCCAAGAACTTGCCCCCATAATAATGGAGCGAAAACCCAAAAATTATTGTTTCAAATAAAAACGATGAATTGTTTGGTACTCGAAAAGGCGGTCGGTTAGTCGGTTTGATGGGGCATCATCAACCAAAAGGACACCTGACAAAGCGTTTCGAAAGTCAGACAAAGTCTGCACCATTCGCATTATGATATCCTTTTGCCTTAAAGCAAGGTACGGCTTTTATTTCAAAGAGCATGGGATACATAAGCCGGGTGGGGGGAAGTTTTGTGGGTAGGGAAGTTAACTTGAACGGCGAGAAAGGTTGTCATGTTATGATGGTAAATTGCCTTTCAAGGTTCACATCCAAAAATTGTGTCCCCGTGGGGAATTGAGATTTTGCCCTGCCATACCGCGGTTGCTAGACGCTGTTGTTATATTATTCAGCTCTATACCAGGTGCTGCCAATGAGGAAGCTTTAAAGTCAACATTTCGTTGAATAAAAATAATCGAAACATTATTGATAAATTTAAAGCAAATTAATATTGATACATACTTACCAACATACGAGTATATACTTGTACATATTAATTAGGAGACCTGTCAAAATCTATTGGCAGTGTATTTCCTTCTTCTCTTTAATATGCGATTCTCGGATTATCCCTTTACCCTTATATCGATACGGCATTAAAAGCCTGATGAATAAGAGTAAATTGCGTATGTCGGAAGATTTGATTTATAGCTAAACCCTTAACACACTAACACAGTCGACTAAGGAAGGATATACTTTATTGAATTCTCTGAATTTTCGGACGTTCAAGGTAAAGAATTAAATGACAACAGCAGGTATACTTTGATACCTATATTATGCGATTGATGATTTCGATTCACAACAAGTAGGCATATTGTCAGTGACCTCAAACAAAAATATATAGACATAGTTGGCTATAGAGCATGGTTGACCGTGAAAATGTTTAGGTATGTATGTACTTATATTGTATATGGACTGATGGAAATAACGATAAAAGAACAGCTACTAAGATTTGGATCTATGAAGGTACTCGTTTTTTTATCGACAATTTGTTCCTTATCGTCTCTAAATCACACAACCATTAAAGGTTATTGTAACATCGCAATGGTGATATCTACGTATAATTGTATTAGAATATTGAAATTTTTAAAAATGTAGACGAATCAGCCATAGGCTACCGATATCTCCAAAAAGATGCCAGTGTCCCGTGACAGTTTCTTGCAAGTTGGTGGACAACATTTTCGCCATTTAAGATCCGTCTGTGGTCAAAGTAGAGTTTCGTTTTATAGTGACACGAAACAAATGTATATTTCGATTTTGGCCAAGCAACTAAAGCGTTCCCCGTCATTCTTATTTCCATCAAATATGCCTCTATGGCCGCCCCTAACTCTTAACATAATATGTCTGACTCTGGTAAACTTTCGCATTATCATCGAAACTGTATGCCTTGGAAGGAGTACACGACCTATTTGCTTGTATCACAGCTAACGCATATAATTTAATGAGTGAAGTCACGTTGAACCTCAAAGACCCAGAGCTTAGGTTTCTCACAACCATTCATGTGAGCGTGTGTAATTCTTGCACGATGGCTGGACCTCCTGTTTTATGCCGACTCCGAACGGCTAAGTTGAGCTATTAAGCTATTCTTGACAATTGATACTAATCGGATGATTTGTCAGATCATCACGAGAGGAGGGCCGGTGAAAAATCATTTAGGTGTTGCTACGGCTGGGAATCGAACCCAGACCTTCTGCGCGGCAGTTAATCGCACTAACCACCGCGCCACTGAGCACACTGAGAAATTTTGCTACTTCAATAAAAGTTTAGATAGAAGCGCTCATATTTTTCTATTGGTTACAAAATGATGACTCATGACGAAATGGATCAAACAGACTAGGCCAGTGGCTCCCAATCATTTTCAGTCTGTGGCGCACCTACAAGTTTAGTATTTTGTCACGACGCCCTATCCCATAGCTATTTGAAAAATAAACAGTCGAATGATAGATAGGCAAAAATTAAAACATCCACAATATGAAAATCAATGTGACGGGTGAATCTGGTGATATCCACATAGTTTTTCAAAGCGGGGAATAAGGAAGGATACTGTTACTCTCATTTATTGCTGCAAATTGATCCTCGAGCAATATTTGCTTTTGATTACAGTTACAGCTGAAGATCCAATTTAACACAAATAGAAATGAAAAGTCTTAAATTTGGGTATTCATTTTGAATCGATAACCAAAACTCCATTAAACCGGAACCGATGAATCTAGTTTTAAGACATCTGTCACAAGAGAATTCAGTGAGACTCTCTTCTTCTTGTGATGTGAATTCTGGTGCAGCTTGTGCATGAAATGGATCGATCTTGGCAAACTGTTCGACATAATCATCTGTAAAGTATTTTGAAAACCAATCGATGAGTTTCGAAAGGTGTTCCGTAAAAAGAACCTCTAGTTCTTGTGAGACAACTAGTTCATTAGATCCCGCATATTTATACAATTGTGGGAAACAATCTTGGGCGCCACCTTCATTCATCTTGTTTATCCACAACTGCAATTTATTTCTAAGCGCCGCAAACTTCTCCAATAGTTTCCGAATGACGTGCGAGTTGTTGCATTGCAAAGATAGATTCATTTTATTAAGTTTGTCAAATATGCAAGTTTTTGCACAAAATCTGGATCCGCAAAGTACCTATATGGCGTTTTCATGACGTTTTCTTGTAAAAAGTGCGAATTTCTTTATGTAATTCGATCACACGAAATAAGACATTTCCACGTGAAAGCCCCCGGGAATTGCAGTAAGAAAGCAGGACCGTATGTTCATCTCTCATATCTGGGCATCGTTTTCTGAAGAGGCTGGCCTTTAACGGCCTAGTTTTTCTGTATTTTATTGCACCAATGACACATTCTTGGGTGGTTGGGTGAAGAACGAGGGAAGACTCTGATTAGGTTTAACTTGGCAATGCCCAGTGGCTGCAACTCTGACTACACATCAAATGTGCTTATTTTTTACCTTCAAGTGCTAACCATCGGGTACTGGTCGGTTGGATGAGACCAGTACCCGATGGTTTGACTTGCAAAACGATAAGTGCGAGTGTTGATAACAAGACGTACAAGGCAAGATACAGCAACACTATAATCACCCTGGTCAGAATGGCGCGGAATGAATGCCCGGTCTGACGTCCCAGGTGAACCTATATAAGCTGCTTCGACTTATTCGGACAACAAGTTATCTAGGAATCTCAAAGGTAAGTCAGGCCCCTTGGACAGAGATGGTGGCGGATGAACCGAAAGTTCAACGGCAGCGCTCCTTCCCGTAGTGGATACTGATGGCCCGTGCCCTATGTCTATTAGAACTGGCCCTCCAGGTTGGAGGTTGTGATTTGGGTTAACTACCCACCCATGAAAAAAAACCATTGTAACGAAGCAACCAATATCGTCGGAATGGACTGATATTATTGTTGAGTACCCTTCTAAACAAAAAATAAAAACGACGTTCGTATCTGCACCTGGAATGTGAGAACATTGAACAGGAGAGGTGCAGGCGAACAACTAGCGGAAGCCCTAAACTGCTACATAGCAGACATTACTGCCATCCAGGAAATACGATGGAATGAGCCGGACAAAAAAACTGACATCTGCTATGAACCGTGTTATAGTGAGCAGAAACAGCAACTATTCCGATGTGGATTTGTTATGAGTGAAAGACTTAGGCAAGAAGTCTTATGTTTCCAAGACATTAGCGAACGCATTGTAACAATCCGCATCAAGGCCAAATTCGCCAACATAAGCCTTATATGCACTTACGCTCCGACGGAGGAAAAAGCCAAGTTGCAGCCAAGGTAAGGATTCGGATATCCAACACGCCACAAAAAAAAACCGAAAACACTGTGAAAAAATTAAATTTCGAAGGACTACAGTCGCAAGAGACCGCCAAGGCCTTCTCGCAACGCGAATCCCTTAACCTTTCGACTCACACCATACCACCAGAATCTAATGTCCGAGAACAATGACGTTTTACACTTTGGTAAAACTTGCGAACATTGTTCCTGGGGTGGCGCCTCTCTATATCCTCGATCGCGCGCTTTTCTTGCTCTTTTTTCTTCTTTCTGAAAAGCCGGTATTCTTCCCTTCTTCTTTGCCTATAGAGCTCAATGGCAGCTCTTCTACTTCACCTGCAGCTTAGCCTTGTAGACCTCGTTATTGGCTGCGAGCATCTGTCGGCATTCCTCATCAAACCAGGGGTTTCTTGCTGGTAGCCGCGAGAAACCTATCACATCAGTTGCGGCTGATCTAATGGCTTGTTCTACGACATTAACCTCATGCGACATGAGGTTAAGGGATACGCGTTGCGCGAAGGCCTTGGCGGTCCCTTGCGATTGCAGTCTTTCGACACTCAATTTTTTCAAAGTATTTTTGGTTTGTTGTGGCGAGGTGGATATCCGCATCATTACCTTGGCTGCAACAAGGTAGTGGTCCGAGTCGATGTTAGCCCCTCGGAATGTTCGGACATCCAAAATACTGGATGCGTGTCTCTTGTCTATCGCAATGTGATCAATTTGGTTGATTGTTCGTTGATCTGGAGACCGCCATGTCCCCTTATGGATGTCGAGGGGAGGAAACCGTGTGCTGGCTATAGTGGCATTTCGTTCAATTAGCATAAGTCCGTTACCAGACGTGTTGTCGTGTAGGCTTTATTTCCCGACAATACTTCAAAATATGTCTTCTCTTCCTGCCTTTGCGTTAAAATCTCCCAGCACGATTTTATCATCGCACTTTGGTAGTCGCTCATAGGTTTTATCAAGGAGCTTGTAGAAGCAATCCTTAGTTGTATCATCTTGTTCCTCCGTCGGAGCATGAGCGCATATAAGGCTAATGCTGGCGAATTTGGCCTTGATGCGGATTGTTACAATTCGTTCGCTAAAGTCTTGGAAACATAAGGCTTCTTGCCTAAGTCTGGTACTTATGACAAATCCGCATCCGAATAGTCACTGTTTCTGCTCACTATAACACAGTCCATAGTAGATGTCACAGTTTTTCGTCCTCTTTTTGCCCGGCCCATCCCATCCTATTTCCTGGATGGCAGTTATATCTGTTTTTTAGCAGGTTAGGGCTTCCGCTAGTTGTTCGCCTGCACCTCTCCTGTTTAATGTTCTCACATTCCAGGTGCAGATACGAACGTCGTTGTCCTTTTTTCGTTTAGAAGGGTCGTCAACAGTAATGTCAGTCCTTACCGAGGGTATTAATTGCTTCGTAACAATGGTTTTTTTCCATGGGTGGGTAGTTAACCCCAAGCACAACCCCCAACCAGGAGGGCCAGTTCCAATTTATTAGATATCCATAGGACATGGGCCATCAGTATCCACTACGGGATTCCTAGATAACCTGTTGTCCGAATATGTCGGAGCAGCTTATCTAGGTTCGCCTGGGACGGCAGACCGGATATTCATTCCGCGCCATTCTGACCAGGGTGATAATAGTGTTAAGGTTTTACGTCTTGTTATCGTCACTCGCACTTATCGTTTAGCAAGACTAATCCGGTTGGATGAGACCAGTACCCGATGGTTACCACTTGGAGGTGTTATGTAGGCTGTGATTTTCATCAATGCAGATAGTGATGATTTTAACATCGTATTTCAATAGTCGCTTATAAATTTTTGTCCAGGAGCTCGTAGAAACAGCCTTTATTAATATCATATCATCGAAGCATATGAATGTTCATCAACTTAATGTTACAAATTTGACACTAAACATTGTGGGGGACCTACGAAAAAAATTAAAATATTTTTTTTGTTTGCAAAGACAATCAATCATTCATGAATTTACGAGCACCCGGTAAAATTTAATAAATTGCTTAGTTAATATTCGAACCACAACGCTTGGAATTCCGACAACGATCAGCTGAGAAGAATGGCGGAAGTTCATCTTAGACCATAAAGCTTTTCTCTAATGTAACCCAGAGTAGGTCTTTCTTTTTACTTTCAACTCCACCAAGAAGAAGTTCGCTGAAGAGTTAATAGCGCAAAATATAGAATTGTTACATAAGTGACAAGGTGGCAAAATAATTTCCTTTCTATCAATACGAGGTTGTGATAAAAGTATTCATTTATAAAATTAATAGAACAAAATCCAATAAACTCTGCTTATGCGTATGCATTTGTTTCGGAGGACGACAAGTACTCGTGGCAGAAAGCGTATCTCAGTGATTGGATTAAAATATCAAACGTGAGTTTTTAATTCTTTTTAACAACAAAAAAACTTCAAGGGTTTATTTTATTTAGGCGTGTGAACAACATTCGTGCGTGATATCGTGCAATAAATCTTATGTTGTACGACCTGAATGCACTAGCACGCGTTTGATTATTTTCCGGCTTTGCGGCCAACATAAAAAGTTCTTTTCAGAAGTAGGTAATCCTTCCACTTAGAGGATATCGGCTGCGATCCCTAATATAAAAATTAAGACGAGAAGTGTAGTCCCTAAGCTACAGAAGTTGGTGCCAAAAAAAAACCGCAAGCTCATCACACAGTGCATAGCTCATGCATATTGGACAAAAATTAGATTCGTCTGATAACACACGTGAAGTCTTAAGTCAGTCACATCGAGAGCGCCGCGCAAGCTACCACCTACCATCGAGCCAACATCGCTACCAGTATATATCGAGTGCACAAAACCTTCCCCACCGCCGCGTTATCCATCTGTTCGAACCCAGTGATCCCCCCTAATCCCTCTCCAGATAGTATCCCCTAAATGTGATGTCCATAAAAAAATAACAAAAAAAAAAGGAATAGAAAATGGTATCAAAATCATAGAAAAAAAAAGGTAAAATAAATTAATTGTGATGTGTTAAGCTCTCAATTGAAGATAATTTTTTTGTACAACATATAGTGTAAAGATCGTTCAATTAATTAAATTAATATATCAAAGTGTACAGGTTTTAAAAACAACAACAACCACCCCGCTTCTATGTTGCTGTGCGCACATCATCATCGGAGATCGCAGGCCAATACACACACATAATAATACATAAAATACCGGTGAGTCTCTCTAATTTTTTTTATATAATATTTGAACGGTCTACCATAGATGCTTTAAACAGTTGGAATAAAACATATAATAAAAAAAAAATACTGTCTGACACACACACACATAAATATACAGAAAAGATCAATTTCCTTAAATTCACATACAATACCATAAGCACATGATATCGGTTAAATAATTTTAATTTTTCTAGAATTTCTTATGTTAAAAATTACCTAATTTATCTATTACAAACTAATTGCTATACATATGACTAACAAACCATAATTCTTAACAATATTTGAAATACCTAATTTTCTATCTACGATAATATAAATTAAACTACATATATACCTACTGATCTAAGATACCAACAGTGAATAAATCTAGATGAACTACCATAATGATACTTAATTAATATATTATACTTACCTACATACCTATATACATCTTACCTAATGATTTTGATTGAAATAAAATAACTTAAACCTTGATATGAAACCCAATGAAATAAAATCAATCTTTTATACATTTAATTTTTAAAATGAATTTTAATTGAAAATAAAGTGCAATTGGGAAGTGAAATGTGTGATAGAGGATACGTCGACTTAGAAATAACCGAATCATCAATGATACGGCCTTTAATTAGGGGTTATCGTAATTGTTTAGCGGCGCGATAACCAAGGTTGATCGCCATTTTCACGATGGTCGATTAGGGGTGGGATACGCTTCGGAAATCAATTCCATCTATGGTTTCCGAAAGGATTATTCTTGTTTCAACTAACTTTGTCATCTTACGTAATTTACTAGTGATAGTTTCGTGGTCCTATTAAATTTTTTTATATTAACATAGGCATGTAAAAGTGAACGACCGTCCAACAGTAAGGTACAAGAACCCACGCCTCCGGCGAGCTATAGCCGCGCTTGTGCAAGCATGCCTGCTGTACTTTACTAGAAGGACAACCCTATCCTATGACCCTTTGAACTCTTACAACTTCCTGTTGTTGTAAGGATGAGATTGGTTTGAGGTTTCAAACATCCGTAAGATGGGGGACAACTTTCGTTACAACATTTTCAACTTTTTCATATCTGACATTAATTTTGCTACAGGAGGAGATTAGCTTCGATAGCACTTTATAAAAACTAAATTTCTACTAGGAATATGAGTTGGGCATTCACATACATATTAAAATTGCCGTCACATAAACACATGTTGCTTGCATTATTGGTACAAAAAATTCATGCAAAATTCAAATCGCTATAAACAAAAAAAAATCTTACTAGGACAGGAAGAGTATTTTATGGATTCAATAGAACGAAAATAACTTAGATAAATAGCCTTTTTATCTTTTAAGGATATAAGTGTAGCGAACAAAGGCTCCTACTACTACTGCTTCAAAGCAAAATCACAAACAACATTTTATCCGACCGCATGGACGATTAGTGGTTGTGATGGTAACTTAACAAAATAATATTCAAAGAATCGAATTTCCATTAACTTAAAGCACAAGAATTATTCGTTCTTAAATAATAATCTTCTATAGCATAAGTTCATTGATATTATCCTTAATACCTTTTTGATGTCCTACAAAAATTTCCGTTTTTGGTGATTTCTCTATTTTTTAGGTTTAAGTGCGGTTTCGTGTTTGTGTGTGAATGCTCGATTTCACTTTACTTCTTTCTAATTTCTTAAATTTCGGATAGAATTAATTTCTTTTTCTTACTCTTCAAAATATTGGTGGTTAAAGAGAAACGGGGAGAGTACGAAAAGTTTGGCGCCAAAAATTGATAACGGTTTTTAGTAGAGGGGTCAAAAACAAGCTATTTTTTACAATGGGAAGGAGGGTTCTATCTCGCCCCGCGAGCAACACTTACAATGAAGTACTATCCTGTTTTTAAAAGCCAGAAACCAGTTTTTTAATCTTCAATTTAAAAATTCAAAATTCAAAATTACTAAAACTATTTTTGTATGATTTTTGATTTTTGGTATCTCACAGTGAGCCCAAGCAGGGGGTTGCAGGGGGCACATCTGATTGTTTATACACCGAATCGATTTTAGTAATTTTGAATTTTATTAAAAACCAGAAGACATAAAATCATTTAGTTTTCAGTTTTTGATTAAGAATTAATTAGAGCAACGGACTTAAGAAAAAAAAAATAATGTATAATTTTACAGTTTTGAAAAATTACACTTACAACATTTTTCCTCTTTTTTTCCTAAATTTTGAGTTAGACCCGTTTTTTTTTAAAAACTATAGATTTCTTTTGATTTAAAAATTAGCTAACAGAACAAAGTATTGGCCTTAAAAGAATCTATGTATACTACTTAATTGTAAGTATTACAGTTATTTTTTAATATATATATATACATATATTTTTTTTTTTTTTTTCATTTTTAGTACTTTTTAATGAAACTGTCCCTCCCGCCCAAACGGTATGAGATAGAAATAGTTAAAAGTTGTTTTCGCGTGGGATTTTCAGATTTGCTTTTAGATTTCAGATTTTTACTCATCCCAATAGAGTTGTTCATGAGACTATCTCCCTCCCTGCGTTGTCCCTTTCATTAAAACGTCAAAATCATTTGCAGAAAAACAAAACACAAATTATAATAACATAACAATACTAAAAGAGTATGGAAAATAATAATATTTAAATAAAAGGAGTGAAATTGATAACCAGTGTCATTGCAAAGTGTGAACATAAATGCGATTGCAAACGAAGTTGATTAGTTTTTGTGTAGTAAAGATTATTATGTTCTTGTTTTCACAACAATAACCACTATGATATTTTTATTTTGTTTATAATTTGTTCTGTTCTTATTTTGCACTTTAACACAATTTTCAAGCAGTTTTAAAAATGTTCAAAAAACATATGAGAGGCTACAATCCGCTTTGCGGATCGTTGAATACCCTATCCCATCCCATCCTTTAAATTAATATCCTCAAAATATAGGCCTTATGGCGATGAAATACAGAAAATGACATTGTCACAATATATTGCTCAGACAGTTTCTCTAAATCTTGTGTGGTTCGACAAAAAACAACGTATTTCTATTGCTAATGCCTTGGGATGGGGTATACAAATGGTTTTTGTAAGAAAACGCCCCCAAAATGTGGGCGTAGGTGAAAATGATCTATGGACAAAATGTTTATATTACCATTGCGGAAGTATTTGCATAAAATTTTTTTTCGAAAGTTTTAAAATTTGGACAAAAAGCGTTTTATATGAACGAAATACAGATATTCAGATTGTCTAAATATGTTGTTCAGAAAGTTTTTCAAAATTCCTTATGGTTTGGCCAAAAAATACGTTTTTCTAAAAAGGGGGCGTGGCAGTGGGCGGATTTCAAAAATTTGTACACTTGTTCTGCTGGGAGCAACAAAGAGCACGTGTACCAAATTTCATCCTTCTAGCTCAAAATTTAAGGCCCAAAAACTGGTGACGTACGGACGGACGGACGGACGGACAGACATGGGTAAATCGACTCAGCTATCGATTCTGAGTCGATCCATATACTTTGAGGTATATATAGCTAAATTATTTCTCTATGTTACAAACTATGTATCAAAACTAATATACCCCTATGGGATAGGGTATAAAAAGAGGAGTAAGACAAGGAGAACTAATGTCACCACCATTATTTTCCGCTGTATTGGAAGAAATATTCAAAGAGCTGAACTGGGACGATCGATATGGAATAAATATTTGGGGAAAACGTTTGAACAATTTAAGGTTCGCTGACGACATAGTTCTAATTTCATCTATTTCCGGGCAAATACAAGATATGCTCATAGAATTGACAGACGAATGCAAGAAATTTTGACTTCACATAAACCAATCAAAAACGAAAATAATGACCAACCATATAAAGACTAATAAATATAATATTAGATAACCAAAATACAGAATATGTCGAAGACTATATTTATTTAGGTCAAGTTAAGTCATTCATAAACCAAGAAAAAAAAGAAGTAAATAGACGCATCACCAATAGTTGGAGACAACTTTGGAGTATGAAACAACTATTCGAATCAAATTTAAGAGAAGACACACGAAAATACGTATTTGACTCAACTATTTTACCTGTAATGACGTATGGACTACAAACTATCATGGCTGAAACACAATCACGCTTTGGTGCGTTGCGTTGGCTGACGCACCTAGTTCAAGCATATGAAATCAATGTTACCTATCCCAATTTAGCTTTGCCTGGCGTTGAGTTTCCACCTCAAAATGAAAAACGTAAAATCTTAACGTAACGTTGCTGTAAAGCGCCATGGGCAAAGCAAAAGTTGGAAAAAGTGTGAATTGTCAAAATATTTGTTGTTGTTTTCTGGATTATTTTCTGAGAAGGTTGTGGGATACGATATTTTTAGCAAAGATTTTAATCATTTCCCCCATTTTTGTAGCAGAAGTTGAAACTGCTGAGAAAATAGATATGTCAATGCGTGCGCAAAGCAGTTGGGCGTAACGTTGGTAAAGCGAAGCTCCAAAGCGTGATTGCGTTTTAGCCATCACATTGACCTCAAATTTACTCGAAAAGTTACGGATATGCCAAACCAAGATGGAAAGAAAATTACTCAACCTGAGAATTGTTCAGAGAGTGAGGAACACAGAAATAAGGCGCCGAACCGGTGTAATATACGTGGTTGAACGAGCAAAAACACTTAAATGGAATTGGGCGGACATATATCTAGAATACAGGACCAAAGATGGACAAAAATTATAACCAAATGGACACCACCAGAGAGCCGAAGATCAGTCGGGCGACAAAAGAAAAGATGGACTGACGATTTACTTAATCATAGAAGAAACTGGTACAACGACGCAAAGACAGGGAGCTGTGGGCAGTATTGGGGTAGGCTTTTGCCAGATCATAAACTGTAGACACATTTTCTTTTACTGATTATTTATTCAGACTTTGCTTAACTTTATACTATTACACATAGATTAAAAACCCAATGCTCTAATTTTGCATATTTATTAAATAATTATAATTTTATGTATTTGATTTAAAAAAAAAAACATTGCAACATAGCGTAAGCAAAGAAGATTTATTTTCATAATGTTAAAACTTTTCTAATATCCATGCATCGTAGAAAGAAAGAAAATTAACAAAAATGCACATTCTATGGATAAAAATGTTGAACATAAAAATAACTCTATCAACCAACATATAAAAACATTTTAATTAAATAACATGTTCAACTACAATGCTACAAAAAACCCAATTGAACTTGGCATCACTAAACTATAGTTAGAATTTCACTCACAGATGTCGCGAGGTCCACACAAACAAAATAACAAAAAAAACAACAAGTGTGAAGTGTCACTCAAATTTTCAATGGCGTGCAATTTTATAGAATTGTTTGGATAAAAATTTGCTCCTATAAGATTTTTTTTCTGTATTTCACTTCTAAGAACAAGCTTAACTTTAATATTAACTCATACGTGAAGTAATCGCAATATACTAAATTGAAATCGGATATTTTCCAAAGCACAAACAATTGAAAAATCCTCATCGCATTTAACTACAAAATTGCCGGCCACTGATTGCAGACAGCTTGATGGAAGACATAAAAACAGATTTCGACAAAATAATGGCACAATTTAATGATAGTGTGGCGCATACTGCACCGAAAAAACTAAGCTTTGATTTTATCAACGATACGCTCAATGAATCGCGTTAGTAACAAGTGCGCTATTAGAACGAATTTGGATTGAAAATGTTTTTCTTTTCTCTATTGCAGTGCCCAAAAAGCGACGGGTTTCGAGCAGCTTGAATAATTTTTCATTCGGAAAGTATGCAAACGATGATAGCACCAATTCGGTGCGAAATACCAGCGCAGATACATCGTTGAATGCATCGCTTCCGCCCAGCCCATGGGAGGGTCGACGATTGAGGGCTGATTTAATTGAAGCCAAAGCAATGGTAAGAATAATAACAAAATTTATAGTATATCGGAAGAAACTATTCGAACAGATCATTCGGATTGCTTAGTATGTAGTATTCGGGAAAATAAATTCATGGTGAATGGCTTTAATAACTGATCTGAGTAATTCCAGAAATTAAATACATAGGGTACTTATTGTTGTGATAGTAGTATATTGAGAATTTAAGCCTAAACATCTAAGCAAAAAAATTGCACATATCGCCAAATCCACTTGGCCAAACAAAGCCACAGACTCAATTATTCCCTAACTGGCCAATAGGCAAGGATAGGAAGAGAAATCCATAAATATAATTCACTTAAAACCGAATTCTGGGTATGGGCTTGAACCTTTTACTTGCAAACCATTTAAGTTTATCAAAAATCCTCGTTTGATGTTTCCTCTTCGCTGAATGCAGACTTCAAAATCGTTTCCAGAGACACGGAACTTTAAGGGGTTTAGGATTTCAGCTTGTTCCAGTTGTAAAAATAATTTCATTCTAATGATGCTCTTTTGTTTGTGGCCACGCCGTTCATGGGATGAACCTGTGGCCAAGCACTTTGAATATAGCACAGTACCCGTTTTTGATCCATAATCCAAACAATATTCACGATTCTAGCCTTACCTCTGCTTTATATAGGAGAAGGAGCTAGTTTTGTAAAATATATTTTAACTCTAAAAAAATGGGTAGACTGATTGGCTTTATCTCGGCAATGCCTAGTGGTTGTAACTCTGACTACAAACATCAAATGTGCTTCTATTTACCTCCAAGTGGTAACCATCGGGTACTGGACTTATCCAACCGGATTTGACTTTCTAAACGATAAGTGCGAGTGTTGATAACAAGACAAAAACCTTAACACTATAAACACCCTGGTGAGAATGGCACGGAATGAATACCCGGCCTGCCGTCCCAGTCGAACCTAGATATGCTGCTTCGACATATTCCGACAACAGGTTAACTAGGAATCTCAAGGGTAAGTCAGGCCCCTTGAACAGAGATGTTGGCGGATGAACCGAAACGTCAACGGCAGCGCTCAATCCCATAGTGGATACTTATGGCCCCGTGTCCAAGGGGTTTCTAATAAATTGGAACTTCCCGTCTAGGTTGAGCGTTGTGCGTTGGGTTAACTACCTTCTCATGGAAAAACAGGAGAGGTGCAGGCGAAAAACTAGCGGAAGCCCTAAACTGCTGCAAAGCAGACATTACTGCCATACAGGAAATACGATGGGATAGGCAGGGCAAAAAGACGATAAAAACTGTGACATCTACTATGGGCCCTGTTATAGTGAGCAGAAACAGCGAGTATTCGGATGCGGATTTGTTATAAGTGCCAGACTGAGGCAAGAAGTCTTCTGTTTCCAAGACATTAGCGAACGCATTGTAACAAACCACATTAAGCCCAACTTCGCTAACATAAGCCTTATATGCGCCCACGCCCCGACGGAGGAAAAAATGATATAGCGTAAGATTTCTTCTACGAGCTCCTTAATAAATCCTTTGAGTGACTACGGAAGTACGATTATATTTTTACGCAAAGGCAGGAAGAGAAGACATTTTTAGCAGTATTGTCGGAAAATATAGCCTACACGACAGCACATCTGGTAAGGGACAAAGGCTAATTGGCTTCGCTATATGCTGTCAACACGAAAGGACACACAACATCAACGAATTGGACAGAACGTCACCATTGACAGATATAACTTTGAAGTAGTAAGGGACTTTGTCTACCTCGGCTCCGCTATTAACTTTTGACAACAACATCTCGTCAGAAATTAAACGAAGAATTACTCTAGCTAACCGCTGTTTCTTCGGGCTATGAAGACAGTTAAGTAGTAAAGCCCTAACTCAAACTTCTAAGGAGATCATATACAGGATCCTAATCATCCTAGTCCTGCTCTACGGCGTGTCAAAAGTGGATGAAGAAATCCTTGGTCGATTCGAGAGAAAAATTCTACGAAATTTCTTTGGTCCCGTTTGCGTTGACGGGCTATGGAGACGAAGTTTCAACCAATAACTATACGAGCTGTACCGCGACATACCCCTGGTCAAAAAAATTCCGCATTGAAAGTTTAAGATGGCTAGGCATGTTGAACGAATGGACACCAATACTCCAGCTCGCAGAGTCTTCAACTCCCAGCCAGACGTCGGACGCAGTAGAGGAAGACCTCGCCTTAACTGGCGCGCACAAGAAGAAACCGACTTCAACCAACTTGGAGTGCGCAACTGGAGGCAGTTAGCAAACGTTGCACATTGAGTCCGACCGATGATGTCAATATTGTCGGCATATGCTTGTAGTTGCACCGATTTATGAAAGATTATGCCTCAGTTGTTGGTTCGGGAGTTTCGCACAATCCTCTGAAGAACTTTGTTAGTGCGTCCGTCAATGGCAGCTCTCTAGTTTGCCTGCATCTTTAGGCCTTGTAGGCCTCGTTCTTTTCTGCGGGCATCTGTCGACACTATTCATTAAACTATCAAACTAGCACATCAGTTGCGGCGGATCTAATGACTTGTTGACATGGTCGCCATTGTTCTTCGACAGAAGATGCTGGTGGTATGGTGTCAATTGAGAGTTAAATGGATTCATGTTCTGCAAAAGTCTGTTGCGATTGCAGTCATTCGAAATTTTTTCATAGTTTTTCTAATTTTTTGTGGCGTAGTGGATATCCGTATTCTTATCTTTGCTGCAACAAGGTAGTGTGTCGAGTCGATATTATCCCCTCGGAATGTTCGGACATGCAAAATACTGCATGCATGTCTCTTTTCTATCGCAGTGTGATCAATTTGATTGATCGTTTGTTTACTTGGAGACCCCCATGTCCTTATGGATATCGAGTTGAAAAAGCCGTGTGCTGGCTATAGTGGCATTTCGTTCCGGTTGATGGAAAGCTATCTGTCCGCCCTTTTGTAGACGCTTTCTTTTTTGCTGATAGTACTTATTCGCATGCTTATTAAATAATTGCCTCATAGTAGTGTGCAGATCTCCAATTGTCTAAAAAGTGGATGAGAAATACATCTAAAATATTTTTAAAGTTTTTATGAATATCACGAATGTGTGTTGGCTCCTCGACATGGTGGTTCACCAATTGCAACTGTGAACTTAATCGCAAAAGGGTGATACGTTATTTTCCAGTCAATCTTTCTGGATAAAAAATAATACAGTCTCACAGATTCCATCGATTGTTTCCTCTGACGTTATCTTTCTGACTTTATATGCACATTGAAAAGATATGAAATAGAAAACCTAAATATCTAACCTAGCTTCTACCTTCATTTGTGTGTGCGAAGTTATATTTTTGTCACAAAGAGGATAACCTCCTGCTTAACGCCGACTTAAACGTCAAATCGAATCTTCTCATGTCAGTTCTTTTTTTTTTGGATTTTAATCAAATTTTGACAAGAGGTGAGCCAGTGAAAAAAAAAACAAAGGTCTTGTCACTTTCGGGATTTAAAACAAGGGAAGTCCAACGGACTAAAACAGAGACGGACCTTTAGTTCGTAGTCAGGACAGTAAAGATAAGTTTGATCTATCGTTCAGTTTATTTGGGTTTCTGCAAGAACCAGAGTGTGTAGCTTTTCTCATTGGATATGTTTGTGTACGGAGTTGAAATATACGTTTGTATATTAGAGACATCGAAAGTTGTACAACTCAGTCACAAGTTTTATGTTGATCATGATGTCAGTATTGGATTTGCTTCTGATTTTTCTCGCATGTTGGAGATTCAATTTGTCTCAGGATTTTTTTTGTATTGATTTGCACCTGCACTATTGTTTTCCACTGAATAACTGATACAAATTTATGCGTAACTTTTAGATAGTAAAATTCAAACAAGAAATTGAACGGCACCACAAAATTCGTCAAGAAATGGAAACCATGTACGAAAGCAAAGTTCGCGAACTTACCAAGCAGTGCGACTTTTCGTCGAACAAAATCTTAGACTTGGAAAAACATCTTGTCGTTACACGAAAGCGCGAACAGCGCGCTAAATCCGAACTCATAGCTGCCAGAAATGAGCAAAATGAACAGAAAACCTCCTATGAGGAAGCCATTCACAAACTACAAAGAACGAATGCAGACATAGAAGAAAATTCCCGTCTCATACAGAACAGCATGTCAAATGAGCTAAGTGAATATAGACGACATTCAGAAAAGCTTGAAATGGTAAGTCTCCAAAGGTATATTAAATACATTTGATAATATATTTTGGTTATCTGTAGGAATTAGAACTTATCAATGAAGAGCTTGAAACTACAAAATACATGCTGGAAGAGTGCAAGGATAAGGCAAGATCCTATGATGAACTCAAGTTGAATTTTGAACGTGAAAAGCAAGCTTGCGACGAGGCAAACTCGCGTGTTAAAGAATTGGAATATGAAATATCTTCATATGCAGACTGGAAGGAAATCACAAAGGTATATCCACGAACAAAATATCAGCGTTTCCAATAGTCGTAATATGAAATTTATAACTTTTGTAGAATTCCCAATCGCGCTTGGCCAGCATCCCTGAGATGGATAAGGAAATAGAACGTTTGAAGACTAACAACAAGAACCTTCACGATGTGGTGGGCGATAAGCTATTGTTGGAAGAGCAGGTTTATGATTTAAAGACTCGTTTGGATAAATATGAGACCACTAAAAATGATGCTGTTATACTTCAGGTGAGTTTGAGATAAGCTATGTTTTAAAAAAAAGCGAAAGATTTGTTGGACTCTGAAGAGAAGTCGTATCACAAACCGGGGGAACCCTAACTAGAAAGTAAACTGCCAAATGTTTTTAACTTAAAAAAAGCCAAGAAATTCAAATAGAAAAACTTCTGTGGGCTATTGGGACCAGGTGGTATCATATCTGCGGAGCTCCAATACAACCTCGATATGCTCCTACCATGGTTACTAACCATAATGACCAGTTGTCTACGGTTACCTCATGTCCCCAAAGTATGGACGGAAGTAGAAGAAGTATTTATTCCCAAAGCAGGAAAAAGCTCTCATATAAATCCAAAGGATCTCTGCCCGATCAGTCTATCCTCATTTCTTCTAAAAACTATGGAAAGACTAATTGATCTACATCTACGTAACAGTATTGAACCTGCTGCAATCTCCAACTCTCAGCATGCATATTGCAAAGGGAAGTCGGTTGAGACAGCGCTTCACTCACTCGTGCGCATCATCGAAAACTCGCTTCGCGCAAAACAGTACACTATGGTTGCCTTCCTTGATATAGAAGGAGCCTTTAACAATGTCAAAGCGGACGCGATCACTAATGCACTTTCAGTTCTCAGTGTCGATGATTTGCTGATAGTGCTAATTAATCAGCTTCTTACGGGCCGAATCATTAACACAAAGCTTGGGGTCTTTTCCGCACGAAGATCTGAGTTGCGGCACCCCACAAGAGGATGTTTTGTCTCCTCTACTCTGGAATCTGGTAGTCAATGAGCTACTAGTTAATCTAGAAAGGGAAGGCTGCAAGGTGATTGCCTACGCTGATGACGTGGGAATAGCTGTATCAGGGAAATACCTTAACACCTATAAAGAACTATTACAAAATGGTCCTTCAGAACTCTCCCAATGGGCCGCCAAATGTGGACTTGGCGCGAACCCTCAAAAACCGAACTGGTACTTTTCAGCAGGAATGGCGTCAGTCTCAAGTTTGTTGAATCAGCCAAATACCTGGGTCTGGTCTTGGACAAGAAACTGGACTGGAAAGCCAACATCCTAGAACGCGTTAAAAAAAAACCACCGTAGCCCTTTACTCATGTAAATAGGCTATCAGGAAAAAATGGGGAATGCAACCACATATCACATTCTGGCTTTATGTGTCTATCGTAAGACCCATACTTCTGTATGGTGTGCTGGTCAAGTGGACTGCCCTTGAAACAGCCTCAAACCGCTTCTGGGGAAAGTTCAAAGGTCCGCCTGCATCTGCATAAGTGGCGCTCTAAGAACCACCCCATCCGCAGCTCTAGATGCTATTCTACATCTAGTGCCCTAAGACATCTTCGGCAAACAGACCGCAGCTTGTGCAGCTGTGCGACTAAGAGCCTCGTCACAATGGACACCCAGTCACGGTGTAAACACAAAGATATTAAATTATCGAAACATTACAGAAAACACCGGCCACATCACTACCCAACTCAGCTTCGATCGTAACTTCCAGTCAACAATTCCCAGCCGACTTGATTGGGAACAAGACTCGGTTGGATTGGACAACTCGATTCACATCTACACAGATGGGTCTAAAACTGAAGCGGGGTAGGTGTCTTCTCCGAGATGCTCAACCTGAGCATATCCTTTCGCCTCCCCAATCATTGTAGCGCTTTCGAGGAGGCGGAAATCATGGCAATCAAAGAAGCCCTGTCCTGGCTGAGGTGTAATGTTATATCCGCGAAGAATATTAGCATCTTCAGTGACAGCCAAGCGGCAATCAAATCCTTGAGATCTACCGCATTCACATCAAAATCAGCCCACGAATGCCGACTGTCTCTTAACGAGATGGCAGAGCTATTTACCATTCACCTATTTTGGGTGCCGGGGCACAGTGATATCCCAGGAATTGTATGGCGGACGAGCTTGCCAGAAGGGGTACCACGCTTGATATTCTACCACATGTAGAAACGTTAGGCATGCCCCTCGCTACTTGTAAATCAACACTTAAACAAGATGCGATCAATAAAGCTAATTGTAGATGGACAAACGGCTCAACGTGTCTTATATCCCGGCAAATCTGGTCCATTTATAGCCAGAAACGCTCCCTCAGTTTAATAATGCTGAACAGATCTACCATCAGCACCATCTACATGCTAAAAGACTTGGCCTTTATAGCAACGACTTCTGCAGAAGCTGCATGGAGGAGGAGGAGGAAAGTATCACTCATCTTCTTTGTTCATGTCTCCACCTGGGAGACTTTTTCTTCGACAACCTAGGTGACCTGACTAACATTGACATCAGGAACCTCCGCCGTTTTATTTTTAGCTCGGGTTGGTTCAACTAGGCAGACGACTCACAGCAAAAGATGTTTGATCCATGTGGTACCACAACGGACCTTCTTGGTCTAAGTGTGCACGCGTTCCGCGTGCAGCCACCTAACCTAACCTAACCTAATACAAAACAAATCTAATATGGAGGGGTTGATTTTAGTAACTAAAACCAAAGAGTATAGATCTACATAAGGTAAATTCAAATACGCAAAGTATACAGACGTCGCACGTCGCACGCAGTAGAGGGACACATCGCCTTAGTTGGCGCGCAAAAGTAGAAACTGACCTTAACCAACATGGAATGCGCAACTGCAGGCAGATAGAGGCATGTTGGTTGAGTCAGCCCAGGTTCATTCCGGACTGTAGCGACACTTAAACAAATAAATAACCAAACAACGCATGCGGAACTTAGGCGGATCTGTCGTATTAGATTGTACTACATTGTCCTTACTAATGTATTCGTGGTTGAATCTTGGTCTCTTTATGACCCATGAACGTAAACCTTTTTTTAAAGGAAACTTACAAGTGTTTCTTTATAGATACATAGTAGTTGAATGACAAGCGACGTTGTATGTATACCATACTGACATTCACGTGTAAATTAAATCTTCAACTTTCATTCAGCAGATGATGTAACAGGTAATACACCGCCCAATACCCTCTTTCAAGTTGGTGGTCGTAAGTTTCTTTGCATAGACCATTGACCAAAACCCCAAAGAAAAGGCCAATTCTGATCGCAAAAACGGTCGATTACATGGTTAGGAAGTGACTCATGCAGTAATTAAATTGTTTCTCTGGCTGTATGGCATGTGGCACCGTCTTGTTGAAACCAATTTAGGCACTCAAACTGGGTTATCATGTCACGATAACAAACACAATTAATTGTTACTGCCTATGCAGCCGCCTTTTTGAAGAAGAATGGTCTGATAATCCTTTTTATTACTTAAACCTACCTTAAAAATAATCAGGGTTGCAAGCACTCATTACAATATGCTTCGAGTAGTCGCCATACCAATTGGGTCTTTGGGCGCTCGGCCAACCATCATGGAAGTCCATCACGCTGCCTCGACCTGTCAGATGCCAAAGCATTTGGAGCCTCAAGGTATCATACATTCATACCTGATACCTGGCCAATCCACTTTTGGAGACACCTAACTACACTTTATCTACCTAGTATAACATAGAACTAAGGAGCTCCTGAGCATAGCCGATGTACCCGTCGCGGATAAGCCGCTTGTCTCGGGCACCACGGTCGCGGTGGTGTAAAACCGGGATACCATCCGTTTCTTGCACTAACCCCTTAAGAGTCAATGTAAACGAATGCCTCTGGGGGATAAAGCATACTCTCCATGTATGTATCATTGGGGTAGTAAGCCCCGAAGATCAGGCTGTTATCGTTAGCCATCGTGCTTAAGACGTGCCTTCGAATCACCTTAATAAGGAAATGTTCAATTCTATTCAGTTGAGCCCCATCGTATAGGACCTTGTTGCGATAATATTTTATTTTTTTTTTTTTTAAATTCTGACCTGCCTAAGCAGTAATATACACATCGACCTAAAAGATCTATTGTGCTTGCCGTCAGATGCTTTTTAGGTTAGTAGCGCTTCTACTTTCCTAATGTAGCTGATAATACTTTCAGCCGAAGATTTCCTCAATTCTTCGGGACTTAAGAATTCCCTGAAGAAAGATTCTCTTCTCATACCGTAAAGAGCCGGGCATTCACATATGATATGCTCGGCTGTTTCGTCTTCTTCTAGACATAGTCTGCACTCCGGTGAGTCGACTAGACGCATTTTGTTTAGGTGATATCGCAGACCGTGATGACCAGTTAGGTAGCCTACTAAGTTTTTGATATCGTGCCTGCGAAGATTTAGTATCTTGTCGGCATCTGATTTGAAGGGCTGAATAGCTCTTTTGGCCTGTCTTAGGCCTGGGATGTTTCCCCAGTATGAAACACATCTGTTTTGTTCCCAGTTTTGTATGACTAGATTTATGGCTGATTTGGGGATTGCACAGAAGGGTTCAGGTCCAATGAAGGGGGTTTCGGAACCTTTTCTGGCTATTTCATCAGCTTTTTCGTTACCTTCAACTCCCTTATGTCCGGGGACCCACCATAGTTTGGTTTTGTTCCCGGAACTGAGTGTTTGGAGGGAGTTGAAGCAGTGTAGTACTGATTTGGAGTCAATGATGTGTGAGCTAAGGGCTTTTATAGCTGCTTGACTGTCCGTGAATATATGGATGTTTGCGCCTTTAATACCTGAGTTGTGTATTAGGTTTGCGCATTCTTTTATGGCATGGAGCTCAGCTTGGAATACACTAGGGTTTTTTCCCATAGGTATTGAGATGTTTTTATTTGGTCCATGTATGCCAGCTCCTACCCCTGAGTCCATTTTAGAACCATCCGTATACCACTTTAGGCCGTTTAGGCAGTTTGGAGGGTTGTTGCTACACCATGCTTCTCTGGTTGTGATCTCCGTTGAGAATCTTTTGTCGGAGCATAGTGTCTTTGGTAAGCGGTCTGTAACCGCACAGATTTATGTACTCCGAGTCTGGCGTTCGATACAATCCTAAGCAGAATCGGAGACAACGCCTATCAAACAGCCGTATATTTTCCATGTAGGATGGTGATACATTGAACCCCACGGGACAACTGTAAGCGATGACTGGGCCTATAAGGGCTATGTAGCATATGAATTTCACTCTTGAATCAAGTTGACTGCTTTGTCTTTTTGTCAGAGCATAAGCCAGACAAGCATCTTTATTTTTTGTTAAAATATAGAAAAATGTCAATCCGGATGTCCATGCTTTCCAATGATACACAGTTTTTCTCCAGTTTTTTCTGCTATCGCTAGAAGCCTTAAGCAATGGGGTTCTAAACATAATTGTTTCCGGTTTTTTTTCGAAATTGATCTTGAATTTCCAACCATCGCAATCGGCCCTATCATGGTATCCGTTCCGAAAGAAAAATTCTCCGATTTTGTACGAATCGGAGAATTTTGCTTCATGGTAATCGTTCCAATCTGTTGTTCGGAACTTTTCTCCGACAAAGCACAACGCACATCGGCAGTCTACGTTTCATTGCGATGGGTTGCATTTTTTGCATCTGTTTTTGACAGCCACACGGGCTGAATATCTCTTCATGTGATCGAAGTCACGTTGCAAAAGTATGTTGATGAAATCGATTTTTGGAATGAGAGAACCTACAAGATCACTTTTATAAATGTTAAACCATAGCGGGGAGTTCACCGCCCCCTTTTGTAAACCATTTGTAATTTCAAATACTTTACTTGAAGTTACGTTGCAACATTTGACAACGAGCTTCTTTCCCATAAGCATTTCATAAATCATAAAAAACATAGGTTAGCTTATAGAAAAGTCTCTCTAACCATACGGTATCGAAGGCCTTATCGAAGTCATCCAGAGAGGCGCCCGTGTATTGTTTTTTTTGAAGTGAAACACTTCTTGTGGCGCCTTGCGATTTCCTATGTTACAAAAACCGACACCATTACGGAATGAATGTGTGCGAATGAAATAAATGGTACTTTGGGAGGGGAGCACGAGAGAGAGAAGGATAGAGCATTCACGCACATCTAGACCCGTTCTCGTACGTTCTCAGTAGAGAAGAGCGAGAAGCGAGAGAATTATGCAAGTGTATGTTTGCGATTTCTTGAAAAACAGGAGTGGCAGTATATAAGAATACTCACAACAATACCAACATTGTAACTCCATATTTAAGTGTCGATTTGCAACAAGCGAATACACTATACGTGAATACCTCAGTGCGTTATGGAGAACAATGGTGGCCATATATATAACCCCAAACAACTCGATTGCAGATATAATCAAATTCATCCATCGATCTCTGGCGGTATATACCGTAGAGGTTGCACCGCTCATTGATCCTGAACTTGGCAGGGTACCCATGATTCTCAGTGGATATTTCAATGTGAATTTCGCATCTGCAGAATCTCAACCATTACTTGACTTCCTTAATGCCAAACTCGAACTACATATGACGAATGACCGTACAGAAGCAACGACGAGATCTGATGCAGTTTTCGCGAGATTTCTAGATCAACTACAATCGAAAGTTTTCGTTTCTTACTTCAGTTACCACAAACCGATAGTTTCATTTATAGAAAATTGTGAGATGGAAACCGAATAAAAAATCTTTCGTATATTGATATAATTGGATTTTTTTAAATGATAACTTCCGATTTACACTGATATTAGAGCCACTGATCCTATCCTATCCTCAGCAGTAGTACGAAGTTTCACTTCTGTCGCGTAGCTCTCTACGCACACTTTTTTTTTACTTATTCCATTGAATGTCGGATAGCAGTTTTCAGCGGCATGAATAGTGTCATGCCTCGCTTGAAAATCAAACTAATTCTCCGTAATAATTTTGATTTCCTCAATCCATTTCAACAGGACTCGATTGACTATTTTCTCGAAAACCTTGCTTACATTCGGTAGAAGACTTATTGACCGAAGATTTGCAGGGTTTGTTTTGTCCTTGTACTTTTTAGGAATAGGATGTACCACCGCTGTTTTCCAGTGCTCCGCATAATGTGCATTATTCAGTGCATTGTTAAATAGGGTGGTGCAAATTCGACTGCTTCTATTGGCAGATGTCTTAATACGACGTTTGGGATGCCATCATCTCCCGCCTACTTATTATTTTTTAGTGATACAAAGATGTCCAGGAGTGCATCATCCTGTTGGCGACTATGTCATTTGAATGGCTTTTTTCATTCAATACGGAAAAACCATGATTCTTAGATCGCCAAGCTTGGAGTTCCGTTCGCAAATAAAAGTGATTCAGATCGACTCTTTCTTCAATATCGTTATTAGGATGAACAGGGTTGTTTACCGTCTCGAAAAAGCGCCTATCGAATTCGCCTTCTCCTAGAGATCTTCCATCGTGAAAAAACCGTCGTTAGAGTCAACACTTTCTGGACTTTGCCAACAGCCGTAAGAGTCTGTTTGTTTTCTGTCGTCTGGGGAATTTCGGACACATGGAATGTCATTGTGATCCGTTCTCCTAAATATTTTATTTATCTGTGGGAACTTATTCCGGCTACTGGTTTGTATAGCCTGAACTCTTGCCCTGTAATTCTCCGAGATTAACTGTTGGAGGTTTTTGATCAATGACTTCAATGTCCGAATTTCTGGGTCCTGTCTGTCAGTAAACTGTCTGTGCAGTCGTTTAAGCCTCGACAGTAGTGTGCTTTTGTGTCTGTGGAGTGCATCGATTGTTGGCGTTCGATACTTCTCCGTCATGTTCCGATAATGCCTCCAGCCCAAAATCCGCACCAAACAGTCACGCGTTGTGGATGCATTAGTTATCAACGATTACCTTCATTATTTTTAAAATATTGCTCACCAATGAAAATGCGTTGCTCTGTCATGTAGCGCTCCATTTTTCTAACCCCGAACTGTCCGTGTTACATTTTTTTCCGTTGGCAACACAGTACTATTGAATGGAGCAAAATTAAAATTTTGTGTGAAATTGGGGACACCCTTGAGGGCCTCTAATGTAGAGGTAGGATAATGAAATTCGGCATGTAAACTCTCTGTTGGGTAAAGCAAGAACAAGTGTAAACATTTTAATAATCCGGCCACCGCCACGTTCAATTTTGGAAAGTGTCTTAATGACAGTTTATGTATAGTTTTGAGATACATTATCTTTTTTGGGAGCGAACATCACAAGGCAGGGGTATTTTCACAAACTGCCCCTCTGAATTGTCTCTCAGTATATGGCCAGTTGTCGCTCGAGACTCGTCCCACTATAATTGGCATAGTTAAGGGCGTCTTTTAACTTGTGATTAAATAACATTCAGATGTCATACTTTGATTCTACCAAACTCTGCTTATGAGTTAATGACCAAGTTATCTCATATAGCATTATAGGGTTGGATATTGAACGTTATTGACCTTCTTTTATATTCTTAGTAACGAACAACGATTTTATAAAGTAATCTGTTCAGATTTAGCACCTTTAGTTTTGACGTTCAACAGTTTCGTAAAACGTTTAAACATCATTCCAAGAGTGGTCACTCTCCCAGCTCTATTTCCGAAACGAAAGCTTATTTGCTTTTCATGCATTCGTTGCGGAACAAATTAAAAAAAATATCGCAGGAAGATCTATTCCAACGAAATGTATCGTGCAATTTGTAAGTCAATAATTTTTTATTGCTACGCGTTAAATTTCTTCCGAAGTTGTCCGTCAAGGAATTGTTGCGGAATCAAATGAATGCGATATTTTTTTAAAAGCAAATCGGAACGTATACTTCGGGAACAAAGTGAATTGTCAACTTGGTGTTGAAATCATTCAGCATGAGTTTAGTGTCGTTCTTCGGAAGTCACTTATATGCTTCGTCGAGGAGAAGGGAGTGCAATTAAAAAAATTATTAAACAAATCCGCATCCGAGAAGTAGTAAATGTCACAGTTTTCAACCTCTTTTTGCCCGGTCTGTCCTACTTGGGAGTAATGTGTACTTTGTTCGGCAGGAGAGTTGGCTACATGCAAAGAGAATATAATACATAGAGTGCGCATCTCATACAACGAAAATTTTCTTGTGGGGTACTGATATTGATACCCCAGTGTTCACATTGGTTCATCTTACGTTTGTAAGTATTTTGTCAACTCAAATTCAATCAGTTTGGTGGCGTAGAGGACAGAGCGTCCGACTCTCATGATTTCGGTGCGAGTTCAACTCCTGTGTTGAGCTACCCAAATTTATTTTTATTTTTTGTAACGAAATCTTTTTTGTTGTGTTGTTGTGGTTTACGAACTCTTTTATTGTGCTGTATGTTTGCTCTTTGTATTTTTGCGCCATCTTCTTTACGTCGCATTTGATTATTAGTTGTTGGTGGTTCTTATTTTTATTTTTTTCTGCAGACAGAATACAATGTTTTATTATTGCTCTTATTTCGATTTCGTTGCCCAAATTTATCGTTACAGTTTTCAGGGTTCCGCGACTTTCTTGAATTAAGAATAGTAAAACACAAAAATAATTTTTGTAAGTTTGCAATTACAAACATTTTTTCGCAAAAAAATGAATAAATTAATTTTCGAAAATTGAAAAAAAATGTATTGATATATCTATCGACGGAGGAGCCGCAGCAATGGTAGGAGGGGTTAAAGGGGTCGTGTCAAAAATTAAAAAATTGCACCAGGAAGAAACAGCAGTCATTGCATTTCGAATCGTTAAGCACTTATAAGAAGGATGCCAACTGATTTGAAAAAAGTTTCGATGAAGCTGAGAAGATAGTAAATTTCGTAAAAACATATGAGAGTCTACAATCCGCTGTGCGGATCGTTGAATACCCTATCCCATCCCATCCATAAAATTAATATCCTCAAAATATAGGCCTTATGGCGATGAAATACAGAAAATCACATTCTCACAATATATTGTTCAGACAGTTTAACAAAATCTTTTGTGGTTCGACAAAAAAACAACGTTTTGCTATTGCATATGCCTTGGGGTAAGGCATACAAATGGTTTTTGTAAGAAAACGCCCCCAAAATGTGGGCGTAGGTGAAAATGAGCTATGGACAAAATGTTTATATTACCATTGCGGAAGTATTTGCGTCAACATTTTTTTTCGAAAGTTTTACAATTTGGACAAAAAGCGTTTTTTTACTAAAAACGCCCCCAAAAAGTGGGCGTGGCAAAAAACTTTGTATGGACGAAATATAGATATTAGGATTGTCTAAATATGATGCTCAGACACTTTTTTTGAAATTCCTTACGGTTTGGATTAAAATTACGTTTTTCTAAGAGGGGGCGTGGCAGTGGGCGGATTTCAAAAATTTTTACACTTGTTCTGCTTCGTCAGCCAGAGAGTCTATATACCAAATTTCAACACTCTAGCTCCAAATTTAAGGCCCAAAAATCGGTGACACACAGACGGACGGACGGACGGACGGACAGACATGGCTTAATCGACTCAGCTAGTGATTCTGAATCGATCCATATACTTTGAGGTATATGTATCGAAATTATTTCTCTATGTTACAACTTAATGTCAAAACTAATATACCCCTATGGGATAGGGTATAAACAATGCTTGTCTCCTGCATATGATATGGGGTAGGGCATACATATGGTTTTCAGCAAATAATGCCCCAAAAAGTAGGCGTTGGTAAAAATGCCCTATAGACGAAATGTTCACACTAACATTTTTGAAGCGAAGGTAGCTTTTTACGGACGGTCGGTGGGTCACTTATAAAACTTATTCAAAAAGATTTCACTTTTTTCGGTTCACTCCCCATCTTTTTGAATAAGTTTTATAAGTGACCCACCGACCGTCCGTAAAAAGCTACCTTCGCTTCAAAAATGTTAATGTGAACATTTCGTCTATAGGGCATTTTTACCAACGCCTACTTTTTGGGGCATTATTTGCTAAAAACCATATGTATGCCCTACCCCATATCATATGCAGGAGACAAGCATTGTTTATACCCTATCCCATAGGGGTATATTAGTTTTGACATTAAGTTGTAACATAGAGAAATAATTTCGATACATATACCTCAAAGTATATGGATCGATTCAGAATCACTAGCTGAGTCGATTAAGCCATGTCTGTCCGTCCGTCCGTCCGTCCGTCTGTGTGTCACCGATTTTTGGGCCTTAAATTTGGAGCTAGAGTGTTGAAATTTGGTATATAGACTCTCTGGCTGACGAAGCAGAACAAGTGTAAAAATTTTTGAAATCCGCCCACTGCCACGCCCCCTCTTAGAAAAACGTAATTTTAATCCAAACCGTAAGGAATTTCAAAAAAAGTGTCTGAGCATCATATTTAGACAATCCTAATATCTATATTTCGTCCATACAAAGTTTTTTGCCACGCCCACTTTTTGGGGGCGTTTTTAGTAAAAAACGCTTTTTGTCCAAATTGTAAAACTTTCGAAAAAAAATGTTGACGCAAATACTTCCGCAATGGTAATATAAACATTTTGTCCATAGCTCATTTTCACCTACGCCCACATTTTGGGGGCGTTTTCTTACAAAAACCATTTGTATGCCTTACCCCAAGGCATATGCAATAGCAAAACGTTGTTTTTTTGTCGAACCACAAAAGATTTTGTTAAACTGTCTGAACAATATATTGTGAGAATGTGATTTTCTGTATTTCATCGCCATAAGGCCTATATTTTGAGGATATTAATTTTATGGATGGGATGGGATAGGGTATTCAACGATCCGCACAGCGGATTGTAGCCTCTCATATGTTTTTTTTTTCGAACCATTACATATATTGTATAAAAGCAACGACCACTTTTTAAGGATGTTGAATATGAGGATGGAATGGGATAGGGTAATCAACATTCGCACAGCGGATTGTAGTCTTTTTATATGTTTTTTTTTTTGGCATTGACTTTTTTTAATTTTTTTTTACTGGCCAGCAATTGTTTTTAATTTTCGTTTGTTGTTATTGTTCTTGTCTACCGCCCATTTACAATGCTTATGCAATAAAACTAATATTAAGAAGTCCAATATACTGTCCTTGTGAACTCCACATTCCCCAACGAACCAATCGGGTGTAGCAGTTTGGCATAATTGTTTTATATTCTCTTTAATTTTAAGTTTTTCAGCATGTTTATTAAAAAAACTGTGAAAAACAAGAATATGGGTTTTGAAAACTTCCATTAGGGAATTTGAAGGGGCAACTAAGCTTCCGAAGTCAGAAGACGTTCGGTAATTTTTGTGGAAAATAAAAAGCTCACTTGGAGCGGTGATGACTTCATCCTCTTTTCTCAGCTCTTTGTCACATTTTTCACAATTTAATTTTGGGATTATTTTGAAAGCAACATAACCCACAAAATATCTAATCGAGACTAACTCCAAGTTTATATTGATAGAATTTTCGAAATCATCCAAAAAGTAATCAGAGCATTCAATTACACTCAAATCGCAAAATTCCGATCCTGTCTCATTATCTTTATCTATTGAAATACAAGAGTGGTCATTTGTTGAATCGATTGGGGTTATTTGTATTGGGGAATCTATATCTTCTTCTTCACAATTGCTATTGTTACTTGACTGAACTATCTTCCACGTCATTATTTTTGCAAGCGTGTTATTAAGCTCAGCGACAGATGGATTAGTGTTATTTCCGCCTTTCTGCCTTAAAACTGCAAAAGTATTTTCCAGCTTATCTTGGTTAAATCGCTTTGTCAAAAGAAAAAACTTCTCAGATTTATATGGTAAAATTTCATCAGCAAACAGAAGCACCGATAAAAGTGTTTGTTTTATACCATTCAAAAAGAATACATGGTTTTGCTTTTTATGATCTACAAACTTTACGTTTTCTATGTATTTTAAAAATTCGCCAATAAAAGTGTAGGATTGACTGTTGAGTTGCAAAGCAGATCTATACAAATTATCGGAATGCAGAGCTCCACTGTTCATACAATCAAAAATTTTATCTACCTTTTGTATGAAATCAGCAGTTGATAGAGCAACTTCTTTTGTATTCTTTTTAAATCCAACAGTATCGCAAATTGTTCTAATTGCAGCTTGAACTGTTTTGCTGAATACTTGAGTGGCAAATTTGACACGCATTTTCTCAAAAGAATTTGGAGAAATGTGCTGCCTAGTCAATTTTGGGCACATTTTGGTTCTTGCATTTTCTTCCCTTTCCCATAGTTCTCTGACAACACTGAAACTAGCTCTTCCATCAGGAGTTTCTATATCACACTCCAACCAGTTGTTTCGAAGGGACTTTATTAAGTGGGGAAAATCATACACGCAAAATATTCTTTGACCTCCATACTCAAAATATGGGGTTACTACGGTAACACCAAGTTCATTGAAGCATTTTCTGTTCGAAGAGCCTTGATCGCATGAAAGGATTCTAACAGATATTCCAAAACTGCTGACAAGAGAAATGTTATCTTTAACAATCTCTGTGAGTGTTTTAGAATTCAAACCCTTTTCTGAAACAAAATAATTCAAAATTGTGCTCCAATTTGAAAATATGGATCGGAGCATAAACACACAAGCTTGCTTTGCAATTGCATTGCTTCGCGTATTTCCGTTTGTTTCAAATCCGTCAATCAAGTCGATATGTTTGTTGTACCGGAGCTCTCTTTTAAGGGCCATTTCATCCATTGACAGCACCATTTGTGTGTCTCCTTTTACTTTGAGCTCCATGAACATTTGCTTTAAGGATTCAAAAGCGCTATTTTTCAAGCCCGGCTGAAGAAATTTTATTGGGGACCAACGGTTTACCGAGCTAATATGTGGCAAATTCAAATTCAGTCTATCTCTAAGGAACACATATGTGGAATGGGACTTATAAAAAATATTTTGAGAAAGATATTTGGCGTCTTCGGAATATTTTTTTGGCCTGCTAGAAATGAGGAGTTTGCAAAATGTCTTAGATTCTTTGCTGATATTTGGCAAGGAATCTATCGCTGCTCCTAAAGTTTTCACACCAGATCCCCTTTTCAGTTTTTTTCCTTTATTATTTTTCAAACGTTTTTCCAAAAGGTTATTTTTCTTTTGCAACTTGCTCATTTTTCGATTGTAAAAATTTACAAGTTTAATATTTTTTTCGCATTTACTGCACACGACCTCATCGCAATGTGCACTATAAGAAGGGAGGTTATCAGATGGGAAATCATAATCCATATCCATATATTCAGAATCATTTTGCGAAGTAATTGTTGGAATAGCTTCAAATTTGAGTTTTTTACTTCCAATATACGTACTGCAAAAATGATCCTGACATATAAATAATTTTTTATTATAATTTTCCAGCGTTACTTTACACTTCTCCCTCCAAATTTGCCCCATTATTGTATCTACATTAGGAAATTTAAACAATTGCAAAGATGCGTGACTTCGTCTAGATTTTTTGCAAACATAGCAAAATTGATTGCCGGACGGCCGATTATTTGCTGCTTTGGTGCTCATACTGCTCACTTTTCGCTTTGATATTCAAAATAAGAATGAACTGAGAAATGAAAATGTTTGAGCACATTGCACATGCTTACATTTTTTCGCCAGAATTTTTTTTTATTCTTTCCTCTTCTCATTCTTCGTTTCAACCGCAAGATGTTACATTGCAATAGCATATATACATATAGCATTGTTCGTGTATCAAACACGAACACAGACACCACAAAACGAAATACGGAAATTCCCCTTCGCCCTTACCGCCCGCGTCTATGACGGCTACAGCATTTTTAGCTGTGATGCGTACTCTATGTATTATATTCTCTTTGCTACATGTCAGGAATGTCTTGTATAGTATATAGGATTACATATTTTTTTTTAAAATGAGACGTTTGCATTTTGTTCAACAACACTAATCTCCAAATCTAGGTGAAATTGACTAGCCTTGAGCAGGAACTAAAGGAATGGGTTAAAGTTGCACAGGATCATTGCCTTCCCAACACAATGGTCAGCCCAATTGCATTGCGTTGCAGAATCGAACAAATTCTTCAAAACAATGTCATCATGAAATCAGAGAAGGGCTCAAATCAATCTGAGAAGAACTCAATTGAAAATCAAGTACACGATTTGAAACAGGTATTTGAAAATAACTAAAATAATATTTTTTTAAAACACATTTACAATTTGGAATATGTTTAGCAAGTGGAGACCTACACGAAAAATACTGAGACACTAAGGTCAACATTAAAGCACCACAAGAACATAGTCGCCCGAGTTCAGAAGAAATTAATGTTGGTCGCCAAAGAGCGTGACTGCTACAAGCAATTGTTGGAGAACTATGAAAAGGACCTAACAAGTACAAGAATTTGTTTAATCCAGACAGACGGTCTTATTTAATTTTTTTATTTTATGTTTTCTAGTCTCTAATCCACTTGAGGCAACAAATCCAGAATCACAATTACGCTGTCGCTTGGATATGGTTGAAAAAACCCTTATGGGCTATAAAGACATGTGCGTTAGCTTAGAAAAGGAATTGGCTACACTTAAACAACTTCCAGAGTTGCCAATGGACATTGATATGAATGTTGATAGCTATGAACATTTTAAGAAGGAGATTGATACTCTTCGTATGGAGAATGAACGATTGAGACGGCGTAAGGAAGAACTAGAATTGGAACTGGAGCATCGATGCTTGAAGGGTGATTTCAATATCGGAAAATATAAGGTCAATCTTTTCTACTTTTTATTTTTTTAATTGCTAAGCTGTTATCTTTGGCGTTTTTTAGGTCGTGCATTTAACTAACAATCCAGCGGCTGAAGCGTATGAAAGTGCAAACAATCGATTTGAGAAACTCCAAGCTGAGGTAAGTCAATATTTGTTCTACGTTTTCATTCATCGGCGAGAAAATGTAAAACCGCAAGTCATTCTTAAAGATTCATACTATGAGCGAGGGCTTGGGAAGATTTTTGCTAGTCGAATCGACTACATAGTCCACATGACTTGCTTAGGTAGCTCAGAACTCAAGGGTAAATCTTGGACTCACTTTACATGACCTGTTGTTAGCTGCTTGCAGTTGCCTACTAAATTCGGTATACACTTTAGGGAAAATCTATATTTCAGGTGTTAGTTTATGTAACAAATTTCTAAAAGAACGATAAAGCCAACTGAAAAGCTCTAAACGGTTTCTTTAAAAATTTTAACTGATCATTATGCTTCCTCGATAGTGACGTGGATGCTACTGCTGATGCGATAATTAACGCCATTATCCTGGGTATGAAATCCTTTATCCCTCACCGCGTTGTATGGCTGTCAGGGTAAAAGAGTTATGTTTTCGGTCATATAAATCCAACCCAACTAAGGAAAACCATTTAAAATTTAAAAGACCAAGAAAATACTGTAATGCCCACATTAAGCGTGTCAAATTCTTCCACGACAAAAAGTTGGCGCAACAAATTATACTACTATTCTACATGAAGAATTTGACCTCATCTTCCATCCCAACGCTCATTTACAATGACATTCCAGCTGTCACCTCTCTAGACAAAGACAATCTGTTAGCTGCTCATTTTGCAGCCAATTCCACGCTGCCAGATTGTGCCCAGTCTCCCCCTGTACTAGAAAACTTAGAACATTCTATGGGAACAATCCACTATCGTACTCGTACAGTCGCAGTAGTATTATTCGATCTTCACATACACAAATTGGCTGGTCCAGACGGTATCTCCCCCACAATTCTGAAGAGCTGTTCTTCAACGCTGAAAAAACCACTGCACAAGCTTTTCCATCTGTCCTCTTCATCAGGACTCTTTTCGAGTCGATGGAAAACTTCATTTGTCCAGCCCGTCCCCAAAAAAGTCGAATCTTCTCTCTCTAACTACCCACCAATTGCACTTACCTCCCTTCTTCCTATGGTCATGGAAACGCTGACAAACCGTGAGCTTAGGTATAAAAAATCTTGAATCACGAAAACTCATCAATGACCGACAAAACTCCTCAATTGAATCACGAAAACTCCTCAATGACCGACAATATGCTTTTCGTAGCAACAGGTCCACTGGTGATTTGATGTCATATCTTACCGAAGGAACCAATCAATCCAACTTTGTGGCGAAAACAAGATTGTTGCACTTGATATTTCAAAGGCATTTGATAGGGTTTGACATCAAGCCCTTTTGTCGAAAATGTATGTTTTTTGTATCGATGATACTCTTCTTCAATGGATTAGAAACTGCCTCTCGAAACGTTCAATGTAAGTAGTTTTGGATGGTTTGAAGTCTGCTACTCATCAAATAAATGCTGGTGTTCCCAAAGGCTCCGTTTTGTCTCTGCCACTCTTTCTCATTTTTATAAATGTCCTGTTGTCTGTAAATTCTAATCCAATTCATTTCTTCGCTGATGACAGTACCCTCAGCTTTTCAATTCGTTCTAGAATTCACGCCCTTCACCTTCGGATGTGGAACAGAAACGACAAAATATGCTAAGTTGATAAAATTCCGTCCTCGAAAGCATAATTTAACTCTAAGAGAGTGGAATTTAATCCTTCCAAAACGCAATGCTATCTTCTGTTATCCAAGCGAAGTCAAAATTTACAGCCATTATCCATGAATGGCACTTGCATCGTCGAAACCGAAAAACTTCTCATGCTCGGTATGTGTGTTAGTAACGACCTTCGTTGGAACGAAATTCTTAACCGGTGCAAGAAATATTTCACCCCTTCTGATCTGGCCTCAATATATAAAGCGTATATGCGCCCCAAACTTGAGTTCAACGCCCACATATGGTGAGGTGCAGCCAAAACATCATTGCACCTACTAGATAGGATACAAAAGCGTGCGATAAAATTGATACGAGATCCAACCATAGAGAACTCCATAGTTTCGCTCGAACATCGTAGGAATGTCTTCTACCTTACTCTCTTTTACCGATATTACAACAACAAATGCTCTAACGAAATAGCCTCCTTGACAATTCAATCGAAATACTCACCGTGCAACGAATGCTTATCAGTTCACCCTCAAGCCTATCTTCAAACGTACTATGAAATATAGAGATTCATTCGTAACAAAACAACACGAATGTGGAATGCTTACCAAACTCAGTTTTTTCTCTCCATTTTAATTTACAGAAATTAAAATTTTGTCCATTTAATCAGTCTGATTCAAGGATCTAAAGAACATATTTTTGAAAGATTGATGAAGTTGTAAAGATAAAATCCATGTAAAGCTTTATTTTTCAAATATCTTAACATTACAGATTGAACGTCTTAAGCGACGCAATCAAAAGCTTGAAGAAGAGCAAGGTGAAATGACTAGTCGGCTAAATGAAACATCAAACATGACCGTCAACATTAAGGAGATCAATACACTGCGTGCCGAACTGGAAACGATGAATAATAAGATGAGAAAATTAAAAGATGTTTACAAATCAGCCAGTTTGGAATTCCGTGAAGTCTGCTACATGCTGCTTGGCTACAAGATTGACAGGGTGGGTAGCAACAAAAATTACAAGTAAGTTTGATATGAAAATCCAGTGGAAACACTCGTAATATGAATTCATTCTTTTTATTTCAGAATGTCCAGCATGTACGCTGAAACACCTAACGAGTATTTCAACTTTAGGCTCAACGATTCGGGAATACTTGACATGCTTGAAACACCATACTCGAATTCTCTCAAAGATATGATGCAATCCCAGTTAGAAACCCACAAGTCATTACCTGTTTTTCTCAGTTCGTTGACACTTGAACTCTTCACGAAAACCACCGTAACTGAATAGGATTGTGATTAGTAACTACAACTTAACTTAAATAATATCTACATAAATATGAGTATAAATCGCGATATTTCTGTTCAATGACTAAATAATCTGGTAACTGTTTCAGAAACAACTTTGCAAGCGCCTTTTATGATTCATATTTTGCAATTTTGCAGGTGATGGTGCAAAGTTGTTTATGCAATAGATAGAACCCCTAGCCACGTGCTATGAATAATTAAAATACATTAAAGTGTGTCAGATCAATAAATCTATGTAGGGTAGAAAGTGTTGTTTTCCTTTGTCGCGTCAGCATCAATGTTAAGGATGCTTATCCTAGACGAATCTTCATATTATATTGTGGTTTACTTCCAGAAGAGCTGTGCCGTTAGACAACATTATAAAATATGACGGAAAGCACGCATTGAAGAATACACGGGATAAAATTCGCTGTGGTTATTGCTACAAGCTGTCACGCAGAAAGTCTGCGTTCAAATCAGTACCCAATACGGAACACAAATACTTTAATGGTATGAAAGACAACTTTATTTTCTACACTTTTTGGTAACTTAATGTTGACTCCATAACATCGTTTACAACGTCGAGTCAGTAGATAGATTAAGAAGAATTTGCATATCAATAATTAAACAGCGAAACATTGCTGCAAAAATACAAATTTTATTAACAGCTAGGTTCCAGAAATCGAGTGAAATGAAAGTGAAATTACTTTTGTAAATCGAGTGAATTTGTTTTTGGTGTTCCACATTCCGACCGATTTCATAACTTCGAAAAGTTTTCGAAATCACTCGGTGAAATTAAAGATAGCTGATACTATCTGTCATATGGGACATTGCAAAATTATTTTTATTTTGATAAATTTTTTTGTTTACAAATTTTGCTTAATTTTTATAAAACAAACAAGCTGGCCCGTCAAACGTTGTTTTGCCATTATCAAATGGAATGACCGCCTACAGCGCCACCTGTTGAGAATTTTTCAATTTTTCTTTTTTCCTAAACCTTCGCGGAGCAATTACGAACAAATCCGCAGAAGGAAGTATCCAATTTGGTCCAGTCGAACAAACCAAGATCCATTTTTATATATATAGATAATAAGTTATAAAATATGGAGTGCTATTTATATTGCTGCGGTGTTGCAAGTTGAAGAACAAAGGACCGCAGAGGAAAAATAAAAACGATAAGACCCCTTTCTTATCCTTTAGAAATTGCAGATGCTGCGTAACTGAAACAAATAAATTTGAAATGAAAATTAAAAATTATTATTTCATTTAGATTTATGTCATATTATCGAGTTAATAAACATGCTTTCCAAATTTTGCTGCAAACTTTTGCGCCACACCTTAACAATCATAGATTTTTTGTGTGTTGCAGTTCGCCTCAGTTTTGCGTTTCCTTACCGAAAGAAGCTTTCTGAGATCAATTGAAAAAGATTTTGATGTAGCTTTGGGCCGTTGCACTGTATCAAAGATATTGAAGAGTTCTCAAAACAAAATTTGTACAAGTTGGTCAAACATTCCATGTCGGATGAAGAAAAACGGAAATCAAAATAACATTTCATTAACGAATTTCTTATTCCTGGGGTCATCGACATAGAAGGCAGGAAACAATACTTCTCAGTTAATGCACTGATTGTGAGTAGGATCCAAAAATAGTATCTTTTCAAAAACAAAGCGTCCGCTGCAACTGGATCTCCTTTCATGAATCCTCTGACAAGATCTTTATGACTCTCCATAAATTCAATAAATTTTGCCTCCTGGGAATCATTTTTGTGTTTACATTTGGTAAAATACATTATCGTTTAGTATATCTATTCAAAATCTAAACAATATTAATACACTCAGATATTGTTCACTTACATTTTCAATCACGTCAGCACATCCCAACAATTTCACCGATACTAAAATTATCGGATTGAAATCACTCACAAAACGATAAAACCGAATTGTGGAATATGGAAATTCATTTTTTTTAACTTCGAAAAAATGTGAAATTGAAATCGGTAAAAGTGAAATGTGGAACCCGAAATTTCACTTTAGACCGATTTCAATTTCATTTCGAGTGAAAGTGAAACGTAGAACCTAGCTGTAAATACCAATTCATTTTTGGTCAACAATTCCATCTGATATGATTCGAAAGAGTTCTTCGAACAATCATTCCTGCATTCGAAGGGAAAAATGTTCTCCCGGGAAATTCGGAATTAGAGAATTTTACTCTTGGGAGAAATAAATTTCCCCGGGAATATTTAGAATTGGGATGAATGTCTGAAAAAGGGAAAATTCAAATTGATTTGACGGTTGTTTGTTCCCGACAGATTTACTTTGGAGTTAAAAAAAATGTAACAAACATACACTACTATGGCAACTCGTGCAATTTATAAATGTAAACTACCCCCATCAACCGATGCACAGCAGATGCCAGGCTACCCACACGAAGAACTCGCCACGCCCACTTTTTAAATAAACGTCTTTTCTGATCAAATCATAAGAAATTTTAAAAAAGGTGTCTGAGCAAGATATTAAGTTGTATTTTTTTGAGCAAGATATTAAGTTTTTAGCCACGCCCAAACTTTGTGGGCGTGTTATTAAAAAAAACAATTTTCGACAAAGGTTAAGTAAAATTCGAAAAAGCTTTGACGCAAAATTCGAAAACAATTTATGATGCATATCGTCCATATATTTATAATTTCGACTAAACGCCCACTTATCGGGGGTGTTTTCCTACAAAAACGATTTGAATACCCTACCCCATTGTATACGCAATATAAAAACGTTATTTTGACCAGAACATATTTTTATAATCTGTTTGAGCAGTATTTTGTGAAAATACCACTCCCACATTTTGGGGATATTCATTTTAAGGATGGGGTGGAATAGGATATTCAACGACTCGTGCAGCGGATTGAAATTATTAACTGTCCATATTTCATACACATAAAGTTTTAAAAAAGTCGATTTTAGGCAAAAGTTTAGTAAAATTCGAAAAGTTTTGATGCAAATAACAGGTGGCGCAAAAGTAATCCTCCTATCAGAAAATGGTATAAATTTTGCGATTTGCCCCTAATGTCAGTTCTGTTTTGACATTTGTGTCAAAACAGAACTGACATTAGGGGCCAATCGCAAAATTTATAGCATTTTCTGATAGGAGGATTACTTTTGCGCCACCTTGTACTTCGAATGTAATGTAAGTTGCTTTTCTACTATATATCATTTTGACTCACGCCTAATTTTTGTGGGCGTTTTTCCCTACCCCATAGCATATGCAATAAAAAGGTTGCTTTGACGAACAATAAAATATTTTGTGAAAATGCCACTCCCACGTTTTGGGGATGTTTAATTTAATATCATATGTTTTTTAAACCGTTTAAATCTGGACCCTCAAGAGTGCCAGTATTTAAAATTTTCACTAAAACATGTCGTGTAGACAGTTTTAGGAATCTTGGTGTTTATTTTGATCCTTAAATTAAGTTTAATGAACACATTAAAGTTATTGCCAATAAATCAAACTCTATGTTGGGATTATAAAAAAAGGTGGTAAAAACAGTTTAATGGCACTTATGTCACTCTTTCGCTATATAATTGTCTAGTTCGCCTAACTTGGAGTACTTGCCTTACAAGTTTGAAGACCCTTTCTATGTACAAGGTGGGCCATAAGAGATCACCATATTGGAAGATGCTCTTAACTTTGCAAATGGCCGCCAATGTCAAATCAGTTTTGATATTTGTGGACTAGACGGATGTAGAATACAAGTGAACAAGCCATGGAGCACACTCCCCAAGAACGCGGAATAATCGTGTATATTTTTTTGCGTAACAATTCTTCTGTAGTGTTGGCGCAGCGCGAATTCCTTCGCCGATTCCCCGGCCGTCTGACACCGACTGCCGAAACACCAACCTTGAAGAGTATAGGACCACAGAAGACGTTGCAAAGAGTGGCGGCCGCGGAGCAGCGCTCCCATTGTGCCGAGAATATCGCCGCTGTTGCCGAGGATGTCGGGCTGTCGCCGGAAACATCGACCAGACGCCGTGCCTCACAATTAGCCATCAGCCGCTCGTCCCTTAGGCGAATTTTGGTCAAAGACTTGCGCATGTTCCCGTACGTAATTGGACAAATTAGGGCTGGAGGACACGTGGTTCCAATAGGACGGAGCAACGGCAAACACTGCGCGAGCCTTTTAGAAAAAAAAAGAGAGCCAAACAACGTTGGATAACTTCTTTTGGCCCACCATGTAGTTCATTCAAAAATTGAAGAAGTCCAACGTAAATTCATAAATTTTTCTTTGAGAGGACTTCCATGGGGTGGTCTACATAATTTGCCTCCGTATAGGTGTCGAATTTAACTACTGCAGCTGTTGCGTGTTAACAATGGCATGGTTTTCTTACACCAACTATTATTAGAACAAATATATACACTGCGCGTCATCAGGTTAGCACAGCTTCATCAGCCTAATACGATTGCTTCTGATTTTGTTGTTGTTAACTTGCAGTTACTTTTTTGTTTTCTATTTTGCTCATCTTTGTATGTACTATCATTGGCAAAGAGAACATGCAATAACAATGTACCGTTATATGGTTTTTGCTATTTTCTTTTAGTTTTAATGGAAATATGAGCTTAATTTTTGCGTCATCAGGTTAGCACATGCACCTTGTCTTTCATTTATCTTCGGAATTTGAACACGTATTGGCACCAAAGTTTACGAATCTGGCAGGCAATATTCTACCAAAGAGGAATTAATTGAAGGCATTAAAAGCGCTTGGTCAGCCATTTCCTTGAATTATATTGGAAAGTTGTACGAATCGCTTCCCAATTGGATCTATGAGATGATTCTCAACAAGGGAGGATCGACTCATTATTAAAATTGTAAAAAAAAATGTTTAAATTAGTTAATTTATAAGTTTAAAAATAAGTTTTTACCTGAAAAAGTTAAAAAAATTTAAAAAAAAGGTGATGTGTGCTAACCTGATGACCTAATTTAAATTTTTAATTTTTCAGTTGATTTCGAAAATAAATTATAAAAAAAATATTGACAAATAGAGAAACACTAATTTTTGTTTTATTTAGTTGAAAATTGATTTGTTAATAATCGCTAGAATTTTTAGAATTTTAGCTTTCTTACTTTTATTAGAAATGAGCGAAAACTATTAAAAGCAGGGGTGTGCTAATCTGATGACGCGCAGTGTATGCTCCTGATCTTTTAAATGCTTTTGGTTTTAATTAAATATTTAACATATACATATCTACCTAATCATAAACATAACTATTGTATAGATGAGGCTATTATAGTCGCATGAGTAGAGTTTATAATAAAAATAACGATGTAGTTGAACTGCGTGTTAGTAAAAGTACCTTACATAGTAAATTGTTTTTTGTTTAATAATATAAACATTGTAATTTCATAGTTTATTGATTTTGTTTTTTTGTTATGTCCCACTATCAAATGCACTAAATGATGAGCCTGTGGATGCATATTATATGCTGTGGCAAATCTCTGCTCGTCGATGCTGCTTGTACTAAGCTTGCTATCTACGACACAGATCTGATAGTGTAAAAATCTTTAGACATTTTATCAATCATTAAATTGCGAGGTTTACTTTCAACCAAATTATCAGCAAGTAAGAGAAAAAAAATACACAGTAGGTAGTAGATTATCATTAATCTCATTTAATTTACAATATTCTTCGACGAAAACGCGATTAAAACAGCATTAGCAATTAAGTAAATAAAATAATTCGTTATCAAAAGAAATTCAAGCAGATATCACTCACTACCAGTCATGTTTATACAAAAATTGTGAAAACTTTGAACCGCCATAAAACGTACATACACCAACACCAACCTCATGAAAATATCCTCGATCAGCTGTGTTGCGCTTAAACATTTGACGCAGCAAATTGTTTACCATATGTACTATTATCAGAACAACGGTAATCAGTGTGATTCATTATGCTAGACTCTTAAGAAATAGAGCCAGATTTGAATGCGTAGATAAGCATTAATTCTACGTCAACAAAAGTTTGTACCTAGTTGGTATTTGTATTTGTCCTTCCTGTCTCTAAAATAGGCATATATTTTTGGTAAAATAAAACCACTTACATATATTCCATAAGTGTCTTCATCTTGCCCAGTGTTGCCAGGTTACTAGTTTATATATTTATAATATATCTCAAATTATTTTCACAACACAATCAGCTGTTCGATTCACTTAGCCCAATTCAAAAAAACAATAACAAAAAGAATATCAAAGACACTAGCACTATTACAATTTACGATACGAAATCATTTGTGTCATCATGTAAATAAATAAATATGCGCACTCTTCGTCTATCGCTATTTTAAGAATGTCTCAATGCCCCTTATCTCACACCAGTGCTCTTATTTGACCGTAGTCGCATGCTTTGAACTTTTTTTTTATTTTCTAATTTAAAAAATACATTACAAACCAGAGCGACACTTTTTGATGAAATTAATCGAAAACCAATTGCAAGGATATAAAAATAATTAAAATAAGTAAAAAGTTAGATAAAATATTTAATTTTGTAAAAGCGCGAACGTTCAAAAGGTCCACGTACGCGAGCACCCCGCAATGATATTCTTCAAATGTCTTGTAGGTACTTGCTGCAATACCAAATCTGTACTCGCCGTGATGATCTGAGGGACATGTATCTAGATACTGGTCTAAACAATCGCACAAGTCACAAGCTAAGCGTGATGCTGCTGGGCAGAGCCTGTTGTAAGAAGGAGAAAGCGCTCCGCGGAACGATGTGAAGCGATCCGATTCATATCAAAACATGGATTCATTTGTTGTTAGTTTATTTGCTTCTCAAAAGCACATTGATATCAAAGTGAGAAGATTTTTATAACAATAGAAAACAATACGAATATTTCTCGCCCTCTATTGTTGGTTTGGTTTCTCTGAACAGTACGGATAAGCTAGGGGGTGGTGGGCATCTTCTAACGAGTGAACGAGGGAGAGCACATGATAGCGCAACGCACATTGTAATTTGTGTAGACGCCAATTAGTCTGCGCGCGGCCGGAAAAGTCAGATCAGTTGTGTCGATTTGAATTGTAATTACACAATGTTGCATTTTAGTTGTTTGGTTGTGCATTAGCTTATTAAAAAGATGTAAAATATAAACAAAATTCTCTTAAGGAAGGGTGTGTGCTGTGTGGTATGTACTCTTGCATGATCTGTTTCTCGCCTGTGATAGTCTTCGATACTCGATTGTGCGGTCTGTCTCATCACAACATGACTATCGGTAAGTAATGGGTCCGCCAAATAACTTTCTGAAAATGCTATAAAAAAAAACAACTGAATATTTTCTCAAATATCTTTTTTTATTTGAAAGTACAATCCTTCCGGTTAATAATGGAAAAGAATTTCATTCAAATGGCTACCTCGGCTGGCCATGCAGTAGCACCCCACAAATAATAGTCCAACGGTGTCAAATCGCAGCTCCGAGGTGGCCAAACGACATCAGCTCTGCGGCTGATAATGCGATCTTCAAAAACAGGGCGCAAAACATCGAGTGTAGCTTCGGCTGTGTGGCAAGTAGCGCCGTCCTGTTGAAACCAAATGTTGCCAATATCCTCCTCTTCAATTTTTGTGAACAAAAATTCGTTCAACATGGCCCGATAACGATCGCCATTGACTGTTACGGCCACTCCTTGCTCATTTTCGAAGAAAATGGCCAATTATGCCTCTGGACCAAAATCCGCACCAAACAGTGACTCGTTTTGGGTGTATCGGCTTTTCAATGTATGCGTGCGGGTTTTCTGTGCCCCAAATGCGACAATTTTGCTTGTTTACATACCCGCCAAGATAAAAATGAGCTTCATCTGATATAAGTGATTTTTTTTGGCAAAATCGGCATCTTCTCTAAGTCGATCGCAGGCCCACTTAGCGAAGCGAAAACGCATTAGATGATCAGTTGGCTTCAACTCCTGAACCAATTGGACTTTGTATGGCGTCATTCTAAGGTCTTTATGCAAAATTCGTCTAAATGATGTCTCCGAAATGTTCAATTGTTGAGAACGACGGTGAATTGATGTTGATGGCGCTTCACGCACACTTTCTGCCATAGCAGCAATATTCTCGGGTGTAGGCACTGTTTTTGGCTTTTCACGCTTTGGTTTATCGATGAGGATGCCAGTTTCTTTCACTTTTTTCATAAGATAACGAACATACGGAGCTTACGGTGCTCCTCTTCTTCCAAAATCCGTACGCAATTTTCGCACACATTCTGCAACATTACCATAGTTTTCAAAGTAATGTCGCAATATTTCCCAGCGTTGTTCAAGCGTATACACAACCATATTCGTTCAGCGGAAGGATAAAACTAATTATCTGTGTTACCATTCAAGAAATAGGCACTGGTTGAAAAAAAAAACGTTAGATGGCGGACCCGTTATAAGATTACATACAGAGTTTGCTTATCAAATTTTAAAATATAGCATCCATCCAGTTTCGGTTTTGAGGTAGAATTTAGAAACTATGTATTGGACATTTCGAATAAGCCTAAATTTAATGTTTTTTCAAAATTTAATTAGGGAATGTCGGGATGCTCGATTCATGAATCAATTTACTTTTTGCTTAACTACTTTTTTCAATTCCAAAGTTGGTGTAGATATGTAGTGCGTTGGGCTATTATAGTCACGTAATGAATCTGAGCCTAGCCTAGTCCTTACTTTGGGAATGGAAGACTGTGACACTTTACTTTTGTTACCCTATCCCATAGGGTTATATTAGTTTTGATATATGGTTTGTAACAAAGAGAAATCATTTTGATTTCGCCAGTTTTTAGCTCGAAACAACAAGCACGTTTTATCTGCTTTTGATACGGCTCATGCCTTAGCGCCGTATAGGAGAACTTGATGATAAGGGTCTTATGTAAGATTTATTTGTTTTAGTCAGAGAAGGGCTTTTTTGTTTACTAAATTGCTTTTTTTTAGGAAGAATAATTTTTGTTCGATTTCTGGTAAGGTCATTTTCATTGTTAATAACGAAGCCTCGGTAATCCCTTATTCAGGCATATTTTCATTGAGTTAGTTTATTTACCACATCATCTCCCCCTTCTCTATATAACTCGACTAAAAGGCTGTCATTTCCGGAAACCTTGTCTAGCTTAAGCTTCAAAACTGTTTTTCTTTGTATTACTTAAATAGCAATAGATGGTTGGATGTTGTAGAACGAGGGTAGACTCTGGATTGGCTTTAACTTGGTAATGGGTTGCAACTCTGACTACACATCAAATGTGCTTATTTTTTACCTACAAGTAGTAACCATCGGGTACTGGTCTTATTCAAACGGGTTTGACTTGCTAAACGATAAGTGCGAATGTTGATAACAAGACGTAAAACAGCAACATTATAATCATCCTGGTCAGAATGGATAGAAATAAATACCCAGTCTGCCGTCCCAGGCGAATCTAGAGAAGCTGCTTCGACTTATTCGGATAACAGGTTATCTAGGAACCTCAAGGGTAAGTCCGGCCCCTTGAACAGAGATGGTGGCGGATGAACCGAAAGGTCAACGGCAGCACTCAATCCCGTAGTGGATACTGATGGCCCCGTATCCTAGGGGTATCTAATAAATTGGAACTGCCCCTCCAGGTTGGGGGTTGTGCGTTGGGTTAACTACCCACCCATGGAAAAAAAACATATGCTACGAAGCAACTTATAGCATCGGAAATAACTAATATTATTGTTGACGACCTTGCTAAACGAAACAAGGACCGACGTTCGTATCTGCACCTCTGGAATGTGAGAACATTAAACAGGAGAGGTGCAGGTGAACGACTAGCGGAAGCCCTAAACTGCTACAAAACAGACATAACTGCCATCCAGGAAATACGATGGGATGGTCTGGGGAAAAAGAGGCTACAATCCGCTGTGCGGGTCGTTGAATAACCTCTCCCATCCCATCTGTAAAACTAATTTTCCCAAAAAGTGTACATGGCTTAAAACACGATAGGGATCAAATATGGAAAACGACATTGTCACAACAAATTGTTCAGAAAGTTTATAAAACACTTTTACGGTTCTACAAAAGACAAGGTTTTTCCCCTGCATATGTTATGGGGTAGTGTATAAAATTGGTTTTTATATAAAAACGCCCCCTAAAAGTGGGCGTGGGTTAAAATGGTCTAAAAACGAAATGTTTATATTAATATTACTAATTATTCTGCATCAAACCTTTTTTACGAAAATTTTAAAATTTGACCGTAAAACGTTTTTTTTATTAAAAACGCCCCCAAAAAGTGGGCGTGGCAATAAACTTCATATGAACGAAATATAGATATTACGATTGCCTAACTACGCTTCTCAGGCACTTTTTTTTAAATTCCTTACGGTTTGGCCAAAAACTACGTTTTTCTGAAAAGAGGGCGTGGCAGTGGGCGGATTTCAAAAATTTTTACATTTGTTCTGCTAGGAGCAACAAAGACCACGTGTACCAAATTTCATCATTCTAGCTCAAAATTTAAGGCCCCCTATGGGATAGGGTATAAAAACTGTGACATCTACTATGGACCGTATTATAGTGAGCAGAAACAGCGACTATTCGGATGCGGATTTGTTATAAGTGCCAGACTGAGGCAAGAAGTCTTATGTTTGCAAGACATTAGCGAACGCATAGTAACAATCCGCATCAAAGCAAAATACGCCAAAATAAGTCTTATATGCGGTCACGCTCCGACGAAGGAAAAAGCCAAGTTGCAGCCAAGGTAAGGATGTATTATATCCACCACGCCACAACAAACCAGAAATACTGCGTGAACAAATTTTATGTCGAAAGTCTGCAATCGCAAGAGACCGCCAAGACCCTCTCAACGCGTATCCCTTATGACCTTTCGATTCACACCATGCCACCAGCATCTAATGTCGAAGAACAATGGCAACGATGCCAACATGCTTTTAGATCAGCCGCAACTGATGTGCTAGGTTTTTCGCGGCCACCAGCAAGAAACCGCTGGTTTGATGAGGAATGCTGACAGATGCTCGCAGCCAAGAACGAGGCCTACAAGGCAAACCTGCAGGTGAAGACGAGAGCTGCCATTGAGCTATATAGGCAGAGAAGAAGGGAAGAACACCGGCTTTTCAGAAAGAAGAAAAAAGAGCAATAAAAGTGTGCTATCGAGTATATAGAGAGGTGCCACTCCAGGAACGATGTTCGCAAGTTTTATCAAAGTGTAAAACGTCAAAGCCAATGATACAAGGCTCGAACAGAATACTGTCGATATGAACAAGTAAATATCGTAGTTTAGACACAGTCGATTCTGAGGATATGGAAGAACCACTTTTGCAGACTGTAAACGGCGATGACGGACAACATTCCGCTGTCAGGCAGAACAAACCATTCCATATTGGCAAAGACAGCGAAAAATGCCAACCACCCGACCTAAGTGAATTGAGTATAGCAATATCTGAACTCAAGCTTAATAAGGCTGCCGGAAATGACGGCCTTCCCGCTGAGCTTTATAAAGCTGGCGGAGATGACTTGGTAATAAACATCCACCAACTCATAAGCCAAATCTGGTAGGATGAAAGTATGCCTGAAGAATGGAACCTCAGCATCGTTTGCCCTATCCACAAAAAAGGAGACCCTCTGAACTGCGCCAACTACAGAGGCATAAGTCTCCTCAACATCGCCTACAAGATCCTATCTGCCTAATCCGCCCTTATCAGTGTGGTTTAAGACCAGAAAAGTGCACAACTTAACAAATCTTCTCACTTCGGAAGATCCTGGAAAAAGCCCAAGAAGTCCAAATCGACCCACCACCTGTTCAGCGATTTCAAAGCCACATACAGAGACATGTCTAATTTTGGTATACCGCCCAAACTCTCCCGCCTGTGCAGGGTGACGATGGAGAATTCTCGCTGCTCCATCACCGACACACTCGATACCAAAAAAGAATTTAGGCAAGGCGATGCACTGTAATGTGACTTATTTAACTTGATTCTGGAGAGGATTGTGCAAAACTCCCGAGCCAACACCAGAGGCACAATTTTCGAAAAATCGGTGCAACTACTAGCATACGCCGACGATATTGGCTTCATTGGTAGGACTCAACGTGATGTCATAGCCACGTTAGTATAGAGAAGGAAGCGGCAAAAATGGGTTTAGAGTTAAATGAGGGTGAGACGAAGTATATGCTGTCAAGAGGAAAGGGACACACAACAAATTGAACAGAACGTCACCATTGACAGATATAACTTTGAGGTAGTACGGTACTTTGTCTACCTCGGCTCAGCTATTAGCTCTGACAACATCTCGTCAGATATCAAACGAAGAATTACTCCAATCCAATCGCTGTTTCTTCGGGCTAAGAAGGCAATTTAGTAGTAAAGCCCTCACTCGAACTACTAAGGTCCTGCTCTACGGCTCTGAAGATTAGACCGTATAAAAAGCAGACGAAGAAATCCTTGGTCGATTCGAGAGAAAAAACTTCGAAAATTCTTTGGTCCCGTTTGCGTTGACGGGCTATGGAGACGAAAATTCAACCAAGAACTATACGAGCTGTACAGCGACATAACCCTCGTCAAAAAACTCCGCATTGGACGTTTGAGATGGTTAGGACATGTAAAACGAATGGACACCAATACTCCGGCTCGCAGAGTCTTCGATTCCCAGCCAGAAGTCGGTTGCAGTAGAGGAAGACCTCGCCTCAAGTGGCGCGCACAAGTAGAAACCGATCTCAACCAACTTGGAGTGCGCAACTGGAGGCAGTTAGCTAAGGACAGGGTTAATTGGAGAGGCATGTTGGTTGAGGTTCAGGTTCATCCCGGACTGTAGCGCCACTTAAGTAAGATAAAAAATGTTAAGGAACTGTTCCTTCCTTCCTTGTTTTTGTTCGTTTCCACTTAAAATTATAAAAAAATCTAAACGGCTAATACGTTGTTTGGTGAAAGTGGATTTGTTCAAACTCCATATCATACACCGTACTCGTCTACATTTCTGGTTAACTTTTTCCGAGTCCTTTTATATAATTATTTAATTTTGCATGGCCGTCAACAATAAACTCAGTCTTATCCGAAAGTCATGTTGGCTTCATATTAATTTGTTTTTGCGTGATTGGATAGTCAACCAAAAACACAACTTCCAATCTAGAGGGTAAGTTCAAATTTATCTGATACCCCTTTAACTCGAGGACGGAATAATACAGTACGGGAATAAACGCTCCTATACCCATTATGTTCATCAGCCTAATCAAGAGGTCTTACTTACCCTTTAGGTTCCCATATCATCTGTTACCTGAAGATATCAGTGCAGCTTGTGTAGATTTTTCACCCAAACTTTACGTCTTCTAAATGCGGTTGATGAGGTTCCACTAATATTTTTAGTAAGTATGAACAACGATAAGCCTAAGATTCGTTGGTGAAAACCATTCCTAACTTTCAAAAGGTCTTATTTAACATTTACACATTAACTTACCTACACTACATCTTGCCTGATTATTGTGTGGGATTTTTATCTTCATCCTACCACTTGACTCATTTAATGTGGCTTGGCCACTTGCCAAAATCGAGGTGTGTGTCATTCACATTTGCATGAGTTTGTAATGGTATTTTCTCATTTTTGTTTGTTTATATTTGACGTTTTCCAAATTTGGCAACGAAAGCATGATCTACGAAATATTAATTCTACTGACTGATACGTCATTTCTCGTATTGAATATGAATATTGACGCCGTGCCGTTGCAATAACTGGTTATTCTGTCTTATTTTCGGATGCTGAAAATCTGGTAGATATCAAATTTCATTTAATGTTTACCTATATTCATTCATGATACCTAATTTGGAGTGGCTAAATGCTACCAGAAAGTATTTGGAAAGGTGTCTTAGCTTATAAGTAATAGACTTGAACAATTCATATATAGAGTCATTCAAGCAATAAAGTGCAGTAGAACACAATATTTTTGATTTAAATTTAAGTGCGGCTTTGGGATAAAAACTGGAATAACATCAATTATTTTAATCTGTATTCCACGAAGAAGGTAATACATCGTCAATTATTATTTTTATATGATTCTAAATAAAGTGCGTAGTGTTTTTTCTACGCAACCAAATTTCTTTAAATTATTAAAAATTTGCCGCCATATTAATTTGATTTTTTTTTTTTAATATGATACCATATTCCAAAATGGTTACTACAGTAATATAAGGAATTGTGCACATATTTTAAGTTTTTCGAACGAGCTGATTTTAATTGTAACATTACAGTAATAGAGGAACACAAAACAGTCGTTCCTCGATTCCGTTCGTAGGTCCGTCTATCCATATTGTCGTCTGGATAAACATTTTATAAATAATATTTCTATATTATTTATTTCACATTGAAAACACATATTTTGTTTAGATCTAAACAACGTTCAACCTGAGAAGAAGAGAAGATTTTGTATTGCAATACGCACACCATTGCGATGTGATGTTTTTAAATACAATACACTTGTAAAACTATCATTCGAATAGTATCAATTGTCAAGAAAAACTTATCTCAACTCATCCGTTCGGATTCGGCATAAAATAGGAGGTCCCGTCATTGCGGAAGAAGTACACACGCACACTTGAATGGTTGTAAGAAAAAGCTAGGTCCTGGGTAATAACGATCCTGTGGCGTACAAAAAATTGTATGTATTTGTTTTCTTGTATCTTGGGAACTATTCTTAGGTTGACGCATATTATCATTATATGTCCAAGAAGCTATGCAAAGTGAACTTATGACATAAGAGAACACTGCAATATAAGTCCAAAGGATTTTCAGAGATTGTTTTGGTTAGGTCGTTTTTGACCATGATGGGACAGCGAGAATTCTCCATCGCCATCCTGCACAGACGGACGAGTTTGGGCTACCAAATCTAGGCATGACTTTGTATAGCGGCTATGAAGGTGATGATTTGGACTTCTTTGATTTTATTCCTGAATCTGCCGAAGTGTGAAGGACCGATCAGGTAGTTGTTCAACGTTTTCACACTTTTTGATATTACCGCAGATAGGACTTTGTAGGCAATGTTAAGGACACTTATGCCTCTGTATTTGGCGCAGTTCAAAGGGTCTCCTTTTTTGTAGGCAAACGATGCTAAGGTTCCATTCTTCAGGCATACTCTCATCCGACATGATTTAGCGTATGCATTGGTGGATGTTTCTTACCAAATCATCTCCACCAGCTTTATAAAGCTCGACAGGTAGGCAGTCATTTCTGGCAACCTTGCAAAGCTTACGTTAAGATATTGCTATCCTCATTTCATTTTGCAGCTTTGCCTTGTATACAATTAAAATATTCAAATGGAACATAAATTCAATAATGTGAATAAGATGTCGTGGCAACAAGAAACAGTTTCAAATAAACTGTCGGTAAAACAGTTTTTTTTTTTATATATTATACAAAATGGCAGCCAATTCACATGCCCCGCAATGTGTTTGATGATGATTGTGTAATGTACGTATATGTAGTTATAAGTACATAATATGTATTTACAACAAAATATTTTTGCCAATCTTTCGTTTAGTATTTTTAAAAATGTCAAACGCAAAAATCAACGTTGATAAAAATCATCTCCAAAAGACAAAAAATGGCGACATGGAAAAGTGTTTGAATTTGACCAATCTTACAAGAATATAATCGACAAATTTTATAAGGAACATAACCTACATTCTTGTTGTGTATTTTCAAACGCAGATTAGAAGTCTGCAGCTAACTTGACTCTTGACTTTAATAAACATAAAGTCTATTTGTTAGTGTATAATAACTCTTGCTGAGACAAACCGAAGGTTCATTCGTACATGTGGTCTTAAATTTTAGCGTTCACATTCAAAAATTCTCTTGTCAGTAGAATGACTGTTTCGATTCTCAATATTTTCCTTTTGCAATAACCGCATACAGGAGCAAATATTCGATAAAGAGTTTTTAAGCACTCTCGACATAAACCAGGATTAGGGTCTGATAAAGCAAGCATTAAAGGTTTGAGTTAGGATTTTTGATTCCATTTGTTTCGCCAAATCAAAGTAGACCAATGATATCGATATTGTACCCATTATTCAGAAGCTGGACAGGTGTAAGCACAAATTTACACCTGCCCTACGCACTTTCATCCTGAACGTTTAAACGACAAGTTAAACGACAAAGCTGTAAACATTTTAATAGTATCCCAAATATATTAGGCTGATAGTTGGTCTAATAAGTTACCTTGAACCGATATCATCAAAACGGGGGCCAGTTCCAAATTGTTAAACTTTGAAATCAGACCGCCACCTTTGGCTCTAGTACAAGATGTGCTCCTTCTCATTTGCTACCGCAAAGAATTAAGAAAGTCTATACAAGATTCTAGGCACCTATAGCTCGACGTGAAGGCTGAGAATCAAAACCGACAACATTAAGGTGAAAATGTTTATGATTGCGTATTGCCTACCATTTTACCACCATAAAGTCAACTTCACGGCAATACAGAAACATAGAGTGCGACTTAGCTGAGTTAATTGTCACAAAGGCAATATCAATCGACGTTTCCATACAATTGCAAACTAAAAACTCCTATATCCGATAAATAATTACAACAACTCCACTCCAGCTATATAGCAGGGTTGCAAAAGTCTATACAATTGTACTGTTTTCGATACAATCGCCCCAGCTTCAGTACACAAATACACTTTTATAAAATCCGATACAATTTGTGCTGCAGCTATTTTATTAGGTATTTCATCAAAATATGTTTTAAAAAACGAAAACATCACATAATGTGCTTTGCTACCAAAAATCTGTTCGAATTTATATAAATACCACTGAAAGTATGTGCCAATTTTCAATTCACAATTTCACAATCACTTTTTTTTCTATATTCGCGCCATTTTTTTGCCTGAATACAGTTTATCACCTGTTTGATGGTTCTTTTTTAAATTTTTCTTATGAAAGTTTCGTACCGAAAATACAAGTCTTCTTGTCTTCTTATTTTTAGGGATCTTGAAGATCTTAGTTAGTCATTAACTAACAAAATAGACAATAATGAGATAATTAAATTTAAAGACATTTTATGGTTTTGAAATTACAATTATGCTGATAAAAATGAATTTTTATTTTTAGGTTATTATTTGGTTTTACTCACTTGATGTCATAATTTCTATAAGCAAAAAGACAGTTAATTTACATGATTTTAAGAGAAATATACTTAATGATTTTTACCTGTATGGGATTTCGAACGTTATTGTATTATACACAAAATTATTTTTAGGGTATTTATTTCAAATAAAAATAAGTCAAGCAACGGTTTTTAACCAAAACACTTTCGCTTCGAATTTTAATTCACTATCATGTTGATCAGGTTCCGGCAAGCGCTCTGCATCATAATGGGTTGGATGACCCTTATACATGGCACAAGCTCTTTTTGAAAGTTTCACCAAATCAATTAATTTTTGTTTTGATATGGGTAACTTACCCTGGTAAATGGGTTTAAGTACCACAGGAAATCCCCCAAACAGCTATATTTTTATAGTTGAAACTATTGTTCATTCTTTCGTTTAGTGGAGCTACAGTTCTACATGTCCTAGCCATTTTTGGGCCGGTTTTTCAGTGCTGAGTTAACTCTGAGTTAACACAGAGTTTAATAACTCCGGAATAAATTTAAGCTAGAGTTTACTTATGAAGCAGTTTTTCAGTACAGAATTTAATTTGACTCCGTGTGTGATGATTTAATTTGATAGCACTCATGATTTACCGATGTTGCTCAGTTATCAGTTTATCAGCTGTTTGGTTTCCTTTTCCCCAAACAAATGAAAATTCTTTTGTCACAAACTTGCAAGTCTTCTTCTTAAAACAATATTTAAAACAATTTCAAGTCGCTGAGATCTGCATAATATAAGTTCAAATTGTTTGCCTGGTATGACATCATCTGTCAAAAACATCTGACCATTTAATCCCGGTGTAAACTCAGTAAACTTGCTCGCCTGAAAAACTGCTTTCTCAAGTTAATTCAAGTAAGCTCCCGAAACTAAGATGATCTCGCACTAAAAAACTGGGCCTTAAACGTACTTTTCGAATTTTAACGACTTAATTTTAAGCCAATATATTTTTTAAACCATCATAATATTTTTTGCATCCATTGAATCGTACTCCATTTGGGAACGCCTTGACTCTAAAAAACTTTAACTCAATTTTTTCTAAATGACGAAATAGAAAAAACGAAATCTTGATGACTGTTGTAAGCAACGATTTTAAAAATTTAAACAATACTGATCCTGGCAAGCTATCAAGAGTACACTCAAAACAGAAATATTACAAGCTTTCGCTTGTTTTTTCCGTTAAATGATCATATGACTAAAAGCTGACCAAAAATTGGCGATAAATGGAAAAAAATGATCATAAGTAGTGGCGGCCATTATGTGCATTGAAAAACAAAACTAAGTGAGATAGAGGTTTTTTCCTTTTAAGAGAAATTAAATGCCTGCTTTGAATGATTTTTATTATGCCGTAATTCCTGTAAAAATTACAATTATGCCTCAGTTATTATTTCCAGCTATAAAACGTGAAAAATTATAGTTATTTTCTTAAAAAAAAAACATATTTTCACCAAATCTGTACACTGTACCTATAATTGTATAAAATAGATAGCTTATAAAAACACCAAACGATGATGGAAATCAACCAGTACAATTTCAATAGAATTTTTTTTTTAACTTTCAATACAATGCTGAAAATGCCAAATAACAATGCCATTTTTCATCCCTGCTATATAGTACTTTATTGGACTCAGTCCAGGCCTAGCTACGATTATTTTAAGTTAAACCAGCGATATCCACTGGCTAACAAATTAGGGTTACAATATGTGCTCATGTGCTCATTTCAAAAGCTTAAAATTATTATTATATAACATTAAAAAAATTACATTTTTTCTACTGGATCAGGGTAGTCCAGGCTCTCGGGTTTATTTTTGCTATGATGATTAGACCAATCCAATGGGAATAACTTCTTCCAGATGGCAAATCGTTCTAAATGGAAACCATTACTATTAGCCAACTCCTCGCCGATATCCAGATAGTTTTCATCTCTCAGATTCAAGGGTTTCCAATTTAGATTTTTTAAATACTCATCATTTGCATTGTTTGGATTCCTGCAAAGTAACAAGGTAAAATTGTTATAAACAAAATAAATAAAAGAACAATGGCCCCTTTCTTTGATGTCATCATTTACCCAGTCTTGGAAAATTGTGTCCACATTCTAGTTAGTCGCTCAACAGTAGTGTCCTCAGGGTCCGTCTTTTTGTATAATGGTGCCAAATGTGGAATGTGCAGTAAATACAACAAGTCATCATAATGAATTGATCCTGAAAAAATAGTAAGTAAATATGAATTTGATAATATTGAGTGCAACAGCTTGATGATACTTTACCATAAGCTGTATCGCCTGGGTATTTGAAATTACTAAAGCGGCCTTTGTACGAAAACCTATAATAATACACTGGGACATATCTTGATGCGAGATGTGCAAATCGATGTACTCCGAATCCAATGACGCCGTCACTATAAAGCTGAATAATACTTTGATTAGGTATGCAACTAAAGCAACCTCTTGATGGTCTTACCTTCCCCAGTGGTTCAAACGGACTTCTATTTGTCTGTGGTTTGTTGTCTAAATACTCCTTCCTCAAAACGGAACTTATTTCCTTCGACCTTGGTGTATTTCGTTCATACTGCATCAACATGGGCGCCATTGTATCCCAGTTGTCATTTATCTGCTTAGCCTGTGTTTCATTCTTGAGGGTATCTGTGGAGAAAATCCAATTCTGTAACAACAACATATTAACAGAGTAATAACTAACAATGCATGACGTAAGAATATTCATCTTTGGTCATTCCGATAATCAGCGGAATTCTTTGAAATCTTCCCGCTTGAAACGCTTCAATCGGATCCTCCGTGATAAACCTTTCCTGTCCGAATTCCTTCTCTATAACTGGCATCCAGTTCAACGTCGGGTTATAGCCAAACTCAAACATCTCTTTGAAGGTTGCAACAAACTTGGCCGCTGGGGTCTATAAACAAATTAAATAAAATCAATTCATCTAAAACTTGGTTACTTATAGAAACCCATACCTCTTTCAAACACTTAACCATAGCATCTGTTGTATTTGTTGGACAATTTACTAGCTCTGCCTGCTTCTTGGCCAAACCCAGTTGATCTGTTTTATATTTTGTTTGGCTTAACGCCGATCCAGACATTGCGATTCCCTTGTGAAATAGTCCATTCGACATTGGCGACATCATGTGTAGACCAATACTTATGCTGCCTGAATTGTAGCCCATCAGAGTAACCGAATTCGGGTCACCTCCAAAGTTGTGGATATGCTCTTTAACCCATTTAAATGCTAACACCTGATCTTTCAGGCCAGCATTGCCTGGCGCATCTGATGTCCCAGTTGCTAGGAACCCTAATGTCCCCAGACGATAGTTTATGGAAACCATCACAATATCCCGATCCATTAGCAGTTGCGGACCGACGTTATTTTTACTCTGTCCCGAAAATACATAGAAAAATCCTGGATGAATGTATAGAACAACGGGTTTTAATGCTTTCGGATCTAAATTCTTTGTATAAACGTTCAAGAGCAGGCAATCTTCGGAATATTCCTTGGCATCTCCACTGTTAACAATCTGTGGGCAAAATGGCCCATCTTCGGTGGCGTCGAAAACGTTTGGTTTCCATGGACTTACAGGTTCGGGGCTTTTAAAGCGTAATTCACCTATCGGTGGATTGGCATACCGAATGCCACGAAAGGCATAAAAATCCTCTCCCAATCGAGATTTAAGTTTGACACCACGAATATCACCTAAACTGGTGGAGACTTCTACCGCGTAAGTAGAAGCAAACGCGATAAACAACCCGATGCAAACAGCAATCATTGTGATTGAATAACTAACTTGAAAGATGCAGTGATTCGTTATTTATACCTTGAGCTAGCTGCTGTGGGTATTTCCCAATCTAATATGATAACAAAAATAAGAACTATAAGTGAGTTTGCGAAAAGTCGTTGAGGTTGCAGCCAGGGTTACCGTTGATGTTGATATAAAATCGCTCAAAAAAGTGTGAACTGTTTTAATTAATTGGATTGGAGGCAATGCATATAGGGATTTGCTAGTCGATCACAGGGCCCACCAGTAAACATCACACTTAATATAAATACTTTGAAATAAAAATGGAAGCATCTTATTATTGTGCATAGATAATGCAATGAAACTTCCACGTGTGTTCAACACAATTGCAACCATCGTCATCAACGCCTACATCAATTATTCACGCGATTAAACATTAGAAAAAGGGAAAATATCGCCACACTTTATGTTACGCATGGGATATACTGCTTATTTACTCAACATATACTTATTCAAATACTTGACTTTGTATGCATTGACTTTTAATTGTTATTTCTGTCAGGATTGAAAGCGGAATATTTAACTTAAAGCCCACCGCATTGCCATTAAAACTTTGCCACCCATAACAAAAACCCTTAGCGTTCATGATATATATATATATCTGTTATATAGCATGATCCACCTTATTTGTCCCTTCTGCTTGAACTTGCATTAAATTGATGGCATATGTTTACCGCATCTTCAGCTCTAAGTCCAAGTCAAGAATCTTGTTATACTCTTTTAAAGTACGGTAGCAGAAGACCAGACTTAAGTTTCTAACCTAATGAACAAAATAAAAAAAAACTTATAAAAAGGCTAAAATCCGCTGTGCGCATCACTGAATACCCTATGCCATTCCATCCTTAAATTGAACATCTCCAAAAAGTAGGCGTGCCTTAAACTGAATAGGGATGAAATTGAGAAATTGACATTGTCACCGAATCTTTTTACGGTTCAAATCGTGGTAACAAATGTTTTTCTTTAGGAAAACGTCCACGAAAAATGGCAGTGATTTTAAATTATATGTAGACGAAATATTCATAGTATTATTTTCGAAATATTTTCATCATACGACTTTTTCGATTTTAATTAAAAAATGTACCGAAAACTGTTTTTTTTACAAAACCAAAAAGCGCTAAAAAGTGGGCGTGGGTAAAAACTTTATATCGACAAAATAAAGATATTGAGATTGTCTAGATATATTATTCAAACACTTTTTTTTTTAAATTCCTAACCGTTTGGCCAAAAACAAAGTTTTACTAAAAAGTTGGCTGGATTTTTTAAATTTTTACACTTTCTCTGCATCGTCGGAGAGAGAGATTTTTTTTAACAAATTTAATAACTTTTGTTCAAAATTTAATCCAAAATTGAATCCTAAAAAATCGGTGACACATAGACGGAAAAGCGGACGAAAGATCGACTCAGTTAGCGATTTGGGTCAATGATTTAAGGAAGGTATATCTACATAATTTATTTATTATTTCTCTATGTTAAAAACTTAATGTTAAATGGGTATTAACAATCATTCGAGTTGTACTAATTATTGTGAAATTCTTATCTCAACCCCAACCGCCGATTAAATACGGCAAAACACAGAAAGTCACGCAATTATGCAAGAAGTACACACGCGCACATGAATGGATCTTTGTGAAGCCCTTTCACCAATCCATCGTTTATCAGCATCCATATAAACAACAAGTTTTGTTTCATTAATTTTCCGTTAATTTAAAGGTGAATATTCATTTTTTAGTATTCCTAAGTATCAAGTAATATTTCGCTCCTAGCCATTTAGGTTTTATAAGTCTGTATACTGTCGTCATCCTAGTGACGATCTTAGTTAGTTAGTTAGTTAGTTAGATTGGCTGTTCGTACAAGACGAAACACAATTAGCGCTGGAATGCGCCGTTTTGATGCCAAATACTCGTGCGGTTAAATGTTATATCTTGTTGTTAGTTGGCGTGTACTAAATCCAACCAGTGACATTAAGGTAGGCGATCAGTTCTTTGATGTGTTTATCAGAGAGGTCGCGGATATTGTCAAAGAAAGGTTTGCCTAGAGTTCGTTGTCTTGCTGTTTTAAGAGAGTGTGTGTTGATATTATTCATGATAGTTTTTAAAGGAGTGAGAATGCCGATTGCACGTGAGCTGGGAAGGGACGAGCCCAACCTGGCTAGGGCATCAGCCTGGTCATTTCCATCTATGTCACTGTGGCCTGGAACCCATATGAGAGTGATATTGTACCGACTCCCAATGGAGTCCAGTTCGTTCTGGCATTGAAGTACTAGTTTTGATGACGTCGCCTTAATAGCGGCTTGACTGTCGACAAAAATAGCGATATTTTGCTTGGGAGTACTGTCGTGTCTAATCGCGTGACAAGCCTCCCTAATAGCCAACAATTCCGCCAGGAATACGCTGGAGGAATCAGGGAGGCGAAACGATTTTTTTATTTTTAGTGTGTAGACACCTGCGCCCACTCCACAGTCCATTTTGGAGCCGTCGGTGTATATAAGTGTGTCAAAATCTTTTCAACCACTGCGTTTTTCCAGTCCTCTCTAGTTGGAAAGCCAGCGGTGAAGTGTTTGTGGAAGGTCAGTTTGGGTATCATGTAGTCGGTATGATGGTCAGCTAGACCTGCTGGCATTGAATCTAGGATATTGCTGTGCCCATAGGGCTTATTGAACCAGCAGCCAGATTCTCTGAGCCTGACTGCACTGCACATTGCAATGTCTTTGATATGGATATCTAGAGGGAGAAGGTGGAGAAGAACCGTTAAGGCATCAGTGGGACAGGTCGGAAAAGTCGACTGGCTTTCTGGGACATTATGAATGAATTTAAATGGGTTAAAAATCGAACCCAGATCTCCTCCACTGCAGTTTATCACACTAATAAGGGGCCCCTGAGATGGACACGACTGAAGCGTCATGGATCTTCATGTAACTTCAGATGATAAACATTTAGTGTCATATTTCATATAAACCTGTTATTGATTGAGTAGCCTTGATTATTCCTGTCCTAGCTTTTCATGGACTGTATTAAAAGAGGATGAAAACATTCGAGAAATATCGATTAACCTACAAAATTTATAAGTTGAATAGTTAAATATATCTTTAAAGTCTTTTAAGATAGTGAAGATATATATTGCTATAAAATTAACAACTGAAAATTCAACTTACGTAATCGTCTGTGTTTATATCCCCTCCGATTCTTCAGCCTTACAATATGAAAAATATTCATCAGCCCTAAATGAAATAGTTGATATTTCGTCAAACTCAAAAATAATTATATTTGGAGATTTTAATTTAACTAATCTGGAATGGCATATAGACTTAGAGAAGATGTCATCATAATGTTGTAGAATTTGGACCAGCTCATGAAAGAACTTTCATTGAAAATGTATTCCTATCCGGCCTTTCTCAGATAAATGGCATTGCGAATGAGGGAAAGCGCTGGTTAGATCTGGTGTTTACTGACTGTTTCGATTCATGTGCAATTGCTCAAGCTGATAACTGTTTGCTTCTACCAAATGTACCACATCACATTGCTATTTCAGCAAACATTCAGATATATGAAAATAGCAAACAAAATATATTGGCGCAAATTTATAGTCAATCGATGTTTAAGGGTTTAACTCCACACTAGTTATAAGGTACTTTAAATTAAAAGGTTGCTCTAACATATTTTCAATAATACACACTTTTTTAACGTGGCGCTAATTAGTGTATGCTAATATGTCAAATATGTCAATATTTGTACCACTGAACTTACCGTTTTGTATAATTGTGTTGCATATTGTGTTCCTGTTTAACGTATAACTCACACCAAAACTCAAATGCCATAGATAAATAATAATTTACGTCGTTTTTACGTCGTTTAAAAAGTGGAAACGAACGGGAAACTACTATTATTTTCACATTTTTGCTGAGTATAGAAGACATTTCTTAACAAATTTAAAAATATCATATAATGATTACATAAGGTAAAACATTTATATTAAATCTGTCCTTGTCTACCGGTGTTTTACCCGATATTTGGAAAACATCTTATTTAATTCCAATACATAAATGCGGAAATAAGAATCTAATTGAAAATTATAGAGTTATTGCAAAGCTGTCTTGTCTTTCAAAAATGTTTGAATTAATTGTTTGTAAATATATTCAATTTTATTGTCAACCCATCATTCCCCAAGAGCAACATGGATTCTGTGTAAACAAATTGACTACAACTAATTTTCTTGAGTTCACTTCCCAAACTAATAAATATATGGTGAATGGCCTGCAAACGGATGTATTTTACGCAGACCTGAGTAAAGCATTTGACCGAGTCAATCACCGTACACTGCTTAGTAAATTGAAAGGGTTTGGTTTTCCAACCTGGTTATTGTCATGGATATCTTCTTATTTAACGGAGCGAACTCAAAATGTATTCTTTAATAATTGTGTGTCTAAAGTTGTCAACGTACTCTCTGGTGTTCCTCAAGGAAGTCATATTAGTCCGATCTTGTTTAATCTATTTATAAATGATCTATGTAAATGTATCCGTTACTCAAAAATTTTAATGTATGCTGACGACTGTAAAATTTTCTATGGATACAACAACACAAATGGTTATCTATTTTTACAAGAAGATATTGACAATGTGTTTAAATGGTGTTTCATTTACTAAACACCAAAAAATGTAAAGATATTACTTTTTCTCGTAAAATATTTGAAATTTCTGCAACTTATTTCATTGAGGATGAAATTTTAGAAAGAGTTCGTACTTTTAAAGACTTAGGCTTATTATTTGACTCCAAGCTGTCATTTAATCATCATATCGACACTATAACATCCAAAGCAAGGAGCCGCCTCGGTCTTATAATGCGGTTCTCAAGAGAACTTAACGATCCTTACGTTACAGAAATGTTATACTGTACTCTTGTTCGACCTATTCTGGAATATTGCTGTTGCGTCTGGTGTCCTACGTATGCTGTTGCCGTCAACAAAATTGAAAGGTACCTATCTTCTTCCACCATATGCCAATCGTTTAAAACTATTAAATATGTCTAAGAGAAGTAAATAATCTTGTGTTCCTATTTAAATTGTTGTCCGGATCAATTTATTCCCAATGTTGTTTAAGTACCTACTCTGAGTATTAATACTCGACTTAGATTCACGAAAAATCCTGTCTTTTTTTATACGTCAAGTACATCTGTAAATTATGGTAAAAACGAGACTAAACCTACAACTTCATCGATTTCAATATGAATCAAACCACATTAAAAAAGTATTGTTAGAAACTTAAGTTCCTATTGATATTATTTAATATTTGTAATTGTCAGCTGTGATGTATATATCTGTAGCTGAAATAAATAAATAAAAAATATTGAGCGAATAGACACCACCGCTTAGTTCCCTACTAGATTGTCAAGGCAGCAGAGGGTTACCTCATCTTACAAGTTGACAATTGTGCAGAAACTGTTTGAACGCTGCAGCTGCTTAGCATCAATAATAATTGCATGTTATCTCTTGAGTGTGATTTGGCAATTTTAAATTATTCCCTGAGCTTAGATTTGGCATACGTTACTTTTTCCCCATTTATCAGACCTATTGGAATTTTAGTTGCTTCCGAAAAATACTCAGAGGGATTTTTGGAATTGGCTTTATAGGGCCATGGGAGGTATAATGGCTTTTGGTAAAATCCAAATTTCTTAAAAATTTATGAATGCTTATATTAAGATTAATATTAGGAACAAAACTGGATACACAGGTTTTATCATAAATATAAATAAAACTAATTATTTTGTTACAATTGTATTGTATTTGTATCTCGCTATTGTCTAGTTGAATGAAAAGGAAAATCAATGTTACTATTGACAATTCTTTAAAATCAGTTTAATCCTAGAAAATTTACAATTTTCTGAATATTTTCACCGATTTCCTTCTAATTCAGTATTAAGAGATCTGATTTTCTTAATTATAAGTCGAGCGCGCAAGGAGCAAGTATGTATGAACCTGTCGTGATTCCACCACTTGTTTGACATTCATAAGCCGTCATCGTGTCCCTTTCCTGACGCTTTGTTTTGTCAAGAATTTCTACTGAATGGTACTGACCTTTAAAGATACTTTTTTGTCATTGCACGTGACCAAATCTATTTTGATATACAATGCTAATGTACTGCATGCACATTGCACTTCGCTTGTGTGTTTAGTTTTCAATAGCACGACGCTCAGTATATCGTACGGCGGCACCCTCTTAAAGAGTTTGGACAGCGATTTTGTAAGTCCAAAAAAGCTTACATTTTGAAGCATAGGAAGAGCAAATTTAAATGTTTTTGTGCATATATAAGGAGTCATTATTATTTAAATTGTTTTAAATGTATAGTCAATAAGTTCTGTTCCTTTATTTATATATAATTGTTTCCTCTGGATCGGGATAATCCAAGCTTTCGGAATTCTTTTTGCAATGATGACCAGACCAATCTAATGGATAAAGCTTCTTCCAGATAGAAAAACGTTCCAAGAAGAAACCGTTTCTATTAACCAGCTCATCTCCGATATCCAAAAAGTTTTCGTCTTTTAAAGTCAAAGGCTTCCACCTTAAGTTTTTGAGGTACGGATCGTTTTGGTTATTTGGATCTCTGTAAAATGTTAAATTGAAATATTTAATTAGAAAAATCAGAACATGTTAAATATTTTTAAACTTTTACCCCGTCTTCGCAAAGTGTGTCCACATTCGAGTTATTCGTTCAACAGTTGTGTCTTCTGGGTCCGTCTTTGCGAATAATGGCGCTATGTGCGGAAGATGCAATAAATATAACAAATCGTCATGATGGACAGATCCTGAAATCATAATATGTTAGGATAATATTTTTAAATTTGACATTAATTCAAAAAAAATTTGCTTGACCATATGTTGTATTTCCGGGGTAATAAAAGTGGCTAAATCGTCCTTTGTACGAAAATCGGTAATAATGCACTGGGACATATCTGGCTGCAAGATGAGCAAATCGATGAACCCCAAACCCAATAATAGCATCACTGTAAAGCTAATAAAATCTATCAGTATAAAAAAATTGATATTGATTTATTTTTTGCTTTACCCTCCCAAAAGGCTCAAACGGACCGGTACTTGTCAGAGGTTCATTACCTAGATACTCCTTTCTTAAAATTGTACTGATTTCCTTTGATCGTTCTGTGTTTTGTTCATATTGTAGCATGATCGGTGCAAGGGTCTCCCAATTATCATTTATCTGCTGAGCCACAGATTCGTTCTTCAATGTTTCTATAAACCCTTGTTAGTATCACGAACTTATTACAATATTACCACTCACCATAAGTAACGCTCATAAATTCATCTTTTGTCATTCCAATTATCAACGGAATCCTGTGAATCCTTCCAGCTTGGTAGGCTGACTCTGGCTCTTCTGTGATAAACCTCTCCTGTCCAAAGTCCTTCTCTACGACCGCCCGCCAGAGCGACATAGGGTTATAGCCGAATTCAAACATATTATTGAAGGTAGCCACGAATTGATCAACGGGTGTCTAAAAAAGCTTTAAATATAATGAATTCCAATATACACGATGATAGGTACCTCTTTTAGACACTTCATCATAGCATTAATGGAGTTTGTTGGACAGTTTACTAGCCCAGCTTGCTTCTTAGCTAAATCAAGTTGATCCGTATTATATACCACTTGACTTACCGGCGACGCGGACATTGCTATGGCCTTGTGAAATAGTCCTTTGGCCATTGGAGACATCAAGTGTAAGCCAATGCTTACACTACCGGCGCTGTAGCCCAAAAGTGTTACCAAATTCGGATCACCTCCAAAGTCGCGTATATGTGCTTGAACCCATTTAAATGCGAGGACTTGGTCCTTAAACGCAGCATTGCCCGGTGCATCTGCTGTACCCGTGGCCAGTAATCCCAAAGTTCCCAAGCGATAGTTCAGAGAAACCAAAACAATGTCTCGGTCCATTAGAAGCTGTGGTCCAGCGTTATTCTTACTCTGACCGGAAAATGCATAAAAACCACCTGGATGAAGGTATATGACAACGGGTTTTAACAATTTAGGTTTCAAATCCTTCGAATATACATTCAAGATTAAGCAATCTTCAGAATATTCGCTTGTGTTCCCACTTATAACAGGCTGTGGGCAAAATGGCCCATCATCTGTGGCATCATATACCTTTGGTTTCCATGGGCTTACAGGTTGAGGGCTTTTGAAGCGCAATTCACCAACCGGTGGATTGCCATAGCGAATTCCACGAAAAGCGTAAAACTCCTCTCCCAAGCGTGACTTGAGCTGAACCCCACGTATGCGTCCTAAACTGGTGGAAACTTCGACCGCAGACGTAGAAGTGAATACAATAAACAACCCGATGCAAACAGCGATCATTGCGAGTGACTACTGTGATTATGTGATTAAGCTATTTATACTTGAACTTGCTCTCGGTTGGGTATTCCCCGACCCTATTTGATACATTTAATCGTAACAGATGTGTTTTCGAAAAATTAATCAGGTGTCGGCTTCGATGAAGTGGCAGTGATGCCATAGCATTGTACGATTTGTAGTCCGCTTAACTCTGACACAATTCTTAATAAAGCATTCAGAACGAGTTGCATTGTTTAAAATGTCATACTTCTTACAATGAACGCTTAAAGGCCTTAAATGGGAGTTCTGGGAATTTTGAAAGTTCGCGTAAATCCGAACCGAGTATATTAATGGCGACGTTATAATTTAAAATTGTTATTAAGTTTCATATATTTATATATACATGTGTGCAGTTATATCATTAGCTCGTCACTTTGTAATCTTTGCTGCTTGCTAAAGGTGATTAATGGGATCTGAGTACTGGTAGGAATACGGAATGAGTAGGTAGCATGGTTGAAGAAGGACGACAAAATCAATCAATAAATGGAACGTATGAATAAAATTACTTTGAACTCAAAATGCTGACCTAGGTTAGAGTAGGTATGCTTATAATGACTATGGCTACATGCGTAATACTGAGGTAAAGTATTCTTTTTATTGCAGAGCGCCAAACATAAACAGAAAAATGTGGGCGCTTCTTTTCTCTTCCTCCACCGAGGTAGCTTCTACAGTAGTCATTGCTGACGAAGCAAAATATTTTCAGGTGTATTGATTATAATTTGATTGCATTTTCTATGGTTTTCTTCAGAACTTAAGGCGATAAATTTTTCATTTTATGATGAATGATTTTTTAGCTCTGCTTGTGGCTTCTTCCAATAAAACTGAGTTTAAATAACCCAAAAGGAAAAAGCCTTGATCGATCAAATCAGACAATCTTGCGACAAATCGCCAGAATGCTGTCCTCCAATTACAATACATCAAATTGGAAAATACAAAATTTTTAGTTGCAATGACTTCCTGTGCATTTCTCTCAAATTATCAGTGCCCCAGGAACCCACATTTTTTTACGTATTCACATGGTCGATGCCGACTGAACCTTTTGCGACATCTTCTGTGTTTGGGATTTTTGGTGTAACGTTAAGTAAGGCACCGTAATGGACTTCTTAAAAAAAATGGTGCGCCAAAACGCTTTATTGAGTGGGACTTGGGCGGCCGGGAAAACGGGCACGAAACTCACGTTCCACCAAAATGATTGACAAATCGTTCATCAAAAACATCTTGAGGATTGTTCCACTTTCTTTTTGAAGTAAAGAGTTCCATTGCTAATTCCTACATTTCCACATTCAAAAAGTCTAATAGCGCTATATCGCAATAACTGCATAGCCAATTCTAATCAAAAACCGCAGATTACACGATTTGGAACTGACTCATGAAGTAATTGAATGTATGGCATGTGGCACCGTAGTCTTGAAACCACATGTTGGTCACATCTATATTTTGTAATTAAGGCACTAAAAACTAAGATATAATGTCACGATAACAAACACCATTAATTGTTACTGCCTAACCAGCCGCATTTTTAAAGATGAATTATCCGATGCGACAATTTTGACGATTAAGTAAACCATCAAGTTGAAAATGAGTTAAATCACTAATGACGTTTTTGTTCGAAAAATCAGCATCCGTTTGTTGTTGTTTTCAAATCCATTCAACGAACTCTCTTCGCGCTGCAAGGTCAGTAGTCTTCAGTACTTGAGTCAATTGGACTTTGTAAGCATAAAGTTTCAACTTCAAGTCATTCATAAGAATTCACTGCATAGATAGCTTCTCGAAATGCCCAATTCTTTACTACGGTGCCGAATTGATGTTCCTGGACTGCCAGCAATACTCTCGTGGACTGCTTCGACGTTTTTGTAAAAGGACATATGACAGGACACCCAGAGTGTTTAAGATCACTAATTGATTCAGTCGCCCTAAATTTTTCAGTTATATTCTTCACAGTTGATGTAGCTGACAATTCTTCGTAATATTTAAAATATTGCTCAACAATGGAAATACATTGTTCTTTCGTATAGCGCTTCAGTTTAACTAGCCCCGAACTGACAGCAACACATTTTTACTTTTTTTTTCAGTTGGCAACACATTTCTATTAAATGGCGCAAAATTCAAAGTTTCCATAAATTATAGTAAAAAAGTAGCGTGTCTGTTGTTTTGGGAACATACTTGAAGTTGGCTACTAGACAATGGTTTATTTGCTTCACAAATACGACCACTTCTGGTAGTAAGACAGTTCAGGTAGTCAGTAAGTTAGTTACTGACTACCTGAACTAACTGTTACTTACGTAAGTAAGTTTTTTAAAGAATTTTTGTCTAGCTTAAGAATTAGTTGTAAGATTAAGAAAATTTAAAATTAAATTTAAAAAAAAAAATCCTTGGGTCCCTGGTTCAAATCTTACTTACTTACTTAAGTGGCGCTACAGTCCGGGATGAACCTGGGCCTCAACCAACATGCCTCTCCAATTAGCCCGGTCCTTAGCTAACTGCCTCCAAGTTGGTTGTGGTCGGTTTCTACATGTGCGCGCCACTTAAGGCGAGGACTTCCTCTACTGCGTCCGACGTCTGGCGGGGAATCGAAGACTCTGCAAGCCGGAGTATTGGTGTCCATTCTTTCTACATGTCCTAGCCGTCTTAAACGTCCAATGCGGAGTTTTTTGACTAGGGGTATGTCGCTGTACAGCTCGTATAGTTCGTGGTTGAATCTTCGTCTCCATAGCCAGTCAACGCAAATGGGACCGAAGATTTTCCGAAGAATTTTTCTCTCGAATCGACCAAGGATTTCTTCATCCGCTTTTGATACGGTCCATGGTTCAGCGCCGTAGAACAGGACTGGGAAGATCAGGGTCTTATATAGGATCTCCTTAGTAGTTCGAGTGAGGGCTTTACTACTAAATTGCCTTCTTAGCCCGAAGAAACAGCGATTGGCAAGAGTAATTCTTCGTTTGATTTCTGACGAGATGTTGTTGTCAGAGTTAATAGCGGAGCCGAGGTAGACAAAGTCCCGTACTAACTCAAAGTTATATCTGTCAATGTTGATGATCTGTCCAATTCATCGATGTTGTGTGTAACTTTGTGTTGACAGCGTATATTTTGGGTTACCCTGATTTACTGCTAAAACCTTTATGCTGCTTCCTTCTCTACACTAGCAAACGTGGTTGATGTCAATATCGTCGGCGTATGCTAGTAGTTGCACCGGTTTTTGGCGAATTGTACCTCTGGTGTTGGCTCGGGAGTTTTGCACAATCCTCTCAAGAATCAAATTGAAAAATTCACATGACAGCGCATCGCCTTGCCTAAATCCCTTTTTTGGTATCGAATGTGTCGGTGAGGTCGTTTCCGACCCCTGGTGCAGCGAGAATTCTCCATCGTCTTCCTACACAAACGGACGAGTTTGGGCGGTATACCAAAACTAGACATGGCTCTGTATAGTTCGTCTCTATAAATGCTGTCGTATGCGGCTTTGAAATCGATAAATAGGTGGTTGGTATTGATTTGGACTTCTTGGTTTTTTTCCAGGATCTGCCGAAGTGTGAAAATTTGATCGGTTGTGGACTTTCGTGGTCTAAAACCACAATGATAAGGGCCGATCAGGTTGTTGGTAAACGGTTTCAGGCGTTAACGTATTACGGCAGATAGGATCTTGTAGGCGATGTTGAGTAGACTTATGCCTGTGTAGTTGGTGCATTTCAGAGGGTCTCCTTTTTTGTGGATCGGACAAACGATGCTTAGGTTCCATTCTTCAGGCATGCTTTCAACCGACCAGATTTGGCTTATGAGTTGGTGGATGTTGCTTACCAAGTCATCTCCGCCAGCTTTATAAAGCTCAGCGGGAAGGCCGTCATTTCCGGCGGCCTTATTAAGCTTGAGTTTAGATATAGCTATCCTCACTTCACTTAGGTCGGGTGGTTGGCAGTTTTCGCTGTCGTTGCCATTATTAAATGGTTCGTTCTGCCTGACAGCGTTCGTCATAGCCGTTTAACAGTCTGCTGAAGTGGTTCTTCCATATCCTCAGCATCGACTGTGTCTCAACTACATTATTTCCTTGTTCAGGAGTGGCACCTGTCTATATCCTCGATAGCGCGCTTTTCTTGCTGATTTTTCTTCTTTCTGAAAAGCCGATGTTCTTCCATTCTTCTTTGCCTATAGAGCTCAATGGCAGCTCTCGTCTTCACCTGCAGCTTAGCCTTGTAGGCCCCGTTCTTGGCTGCGAGCATCTGTCGGCATTCCTCATCAAACCAGGGGTTTCTTGCTGGTGGCCGCGAGAAACCTAGCACATCAGTTGCGGCTGATCTAATGGCTTGTTGGCATCGTTGCCATTGTTCTTCGACATTAGATGCTAGTGGAATGGTGTGAATCGAAAGGTCATAAGAGAGGGCCTTGGCGGTCTCTTGCGATTGCAGTCTTCCTTCTTGCGATAAAATCTCCCAGCACGATTTTAACATCGTACTTTGGTAGTCGCTCATAGGTTTTGTCGAGGAGCTCGTAGAAGCAATCCTTAATTATATCATCTTTTTCCTCCGTCGGAGCATGAGCGCATATAAGGCTTATGTTGGCGAATTTGGCCTTGATGCGGATTGTTACAATGCGTTCGCTAATGTTCGCTAATGTCATGAACATAAAACTTTTGCCTAAGTCTGGCACTTATAACAAATCCGCATCCAAATAGTCGCTGTTTCTGCTCACTATAACACGGTCCATAGTAGATGTCATAGTTTTTCATCCTCTTTTTGCCCGGCCCATCCTGCTTTTTAGCAGTTTAGGGGTTCAGCTAGTTGTTCGCCTGCACCTCTCCTGTTTAATGTTCTCACATTCCAGGTGCAGATACGAACGTCGTTGTCCTTTTTTCGTTTAGCATGGTCGTCAACAATAATATCATTCCTTTCCGAGGCTATTGGTTGCTTCGTAACATAGTCTTTTTTCCGTGGATGGGTAGTTAACCCAAAGCACAACCCCCAGCCTGGAGGGCCAGGAAAAAATACCGATGTCAGTAGCCCATTTTGAGATGTGAGCGCTGCCGTTGATCCATTGAGGGCTCATCCGCCACCAACTCTTTTCCAATACCCTGGCTCAGTATTGGAAATCCCTATAGACCTGGTGTTCAAATATGTCGAAGCAGCTCATATAGGGATTTCACTACCAGTTCGATCAAAACTGGAGCTGTAGGCGCCACCGTTGACTCCATCTAGGGAATTCATCCGCAGCCACCTGAGAGTGAGTGCCTTAGTGAGAGGACACTCCTCCACTCCATCTACAGTCGAGGTACTAGACACCCACCAGTCACCAGCGAGGAGGTGAGAGTAGGAGTTGATAGTGAGAGGCTAGAGTGAGAACGCTTGTGTCATTGTCATGTCCTCCAGTCCTAATTCGTCCAATTGCGGCAGAAAAAACTCGGTTAACATGGCCCTATAGCGCGCACCTTCCACTGTTGCCGTCTAACCAGCGGCGTTCTCGAAAAAATGGCATGATGACTCCTCCGGCGTGAACAGCGCACCATGCAGTAACTTTGAGCGGGTGTAATGGCTCCTTGTGCATTACTCGTGGATTTTCGGTGCCCCAGAAGCGATAGTTTTGCTTATTCACGTACCCGCTGAGGTGGAAATGAGCCCCATCGCACATTATGATTTTGGTCATTAAATCGTCCACTTCGTCCTCAAGATTGAGAATAGCTTGGGCGTAGGTTATACGTGTTTGGCAGTCGACAGGCAGCAGCTGATACACGGACTTGACTTTGTAGAGGAACATGCGCAAGTCTTTGACTAAAATTCGCCTTAGGGACATCTGGTTGATGTTTCCGGCGACAGCTCGACATCCTCGGCAACAGCGGCGATATTCTCGGCACAATAGGCGCTCCGGGGCCGGCCACTGTTGGCAACGTCTCGTGTGGTCCCATACTCTTCAACCTTCAACTTCAAACTGCTGGCCAAACGGCGCAGTGTTTGCGCAGTCGGTGTCGGAGGGCCGGGGAATCGTCGATGGAATTCGCGCTGCGCCAATACAACAGACGAATTGTCATGCAATCAGAATCGTTAGAGCCGTTTTCGAGAAATCGAGAGATTATTTGGACCTTTTTCGGCTGCGTTCAATAACACGAGTTTTAACTACATTAATATCAGTGCATATATGGCCGCTTGACTAACTTACTTACTTACTTACTTAAGTGGCGCTACAGTCCGGGATGAACCTGGGCCTCAACTAACATGCTTCTCCAATTAGCCGGTCCTTAGCTAACTACCTCCAGTTGCGCACTCCAAGTTGGTTAAGGTCGGTTTCTACATGTAGCCATCGTAAACGTCCAATGCAAAGTTTTGACCAGGGGTATGTCGCTGTACCATTCGTATAGTTTATGGCTCATATAGTCAACGCAAACGGGACCGAAGATTTTTCTCTCGAATCAACCAAGGATTTCTTCATCCGCTTTTGATACGGTCCCTGCTTCAGCGCCGTAGAACAGGACTGGGATCTGCTTAGTAGTTCGAGTAAGGGCTTTACTACTAAATTGACTTCTTAGCCCGAAGAAACAGCGGTTGGCAAGAGTAATTCTTGGTTTGATGTCCCGTACTACCTTAAAGTTATGTCTAAAACCGTGTTGAGGATGATGTAGTGAGACATTCTTGTCTCAAATGCCACTGGTTTTATTGTTGTGCTGTGACCAAAAGGTTTAAAGCACAGGTTCCCAGCATCCCTTAGTTTCGCTGCGCTTCTTGCGATGTTGAAGGTGAATCTGCGGACATCCTTTAAGCTATCGTTCTCCGTAAGTTTGACCGCGGCTTCATCAACAGATCCCGATATGCCATATTCCAAAAGTCAACCTACGCTGAGGAGGAACTTTTTTTTTCTCAGCCAGATGGTCTCTTTCGGACACCGCCATATCAAGGCGACAACTTTTGTTTTTAAACGAAATTATAACAAGCTTGACGACCGTAATCTTCAGGTCAAAACCACGTTTAAATAAAAACAGGCGGATAATTATTAAAATTGTTAGTTTATTTTTAATGTTTAGTTCGTGCCCTATTTTTGAAAAAAAATATATCTTCCCATAACTAAGGTTAGACAAATTGGTTAAAAAATATTTTTATTTAACATAAAAACAAACATCAATATATAAGTGTACATTTGCTCATAGTTTTAATGCTTAATTGTTTCCTCGGAGTCAGGATAATCCATGCTGTCAGAGTTATTTTTGGAGTGATGACCGGACCAATCCAATGGGAACAGGTTTTTCCAAACAGCAAATCGTTCCAAGTACAGGCCATTCCTATTAACTAACTCATCTCCGATATCCAGATAGTTTTCATCTTTCAAACTCAAAGCCTTCCAGTTTACATTTTTCAGATACTGGTCATTAGGATTGTTTGGATCTCTAGAAAGGCAGATTAGTGGGTATGTTATAACTAAAGGTAAACAATTATTTGATTTTAACACTCACCCAGTTTTTGCAAATTGTGTCCACATTCTAGTTAGCCGCTCAACTGTCGTATCTTCTGGGTCGGTTTTTTTGTACAATGGTGCCAGTCGGGAAATATGCAGTAAATACAATAAATCATCATGATGAACAGATCCTGAAATTCATGAATTTCACTAGTATGCATCAAATAAATAAAAAAAGAATTAAGCATACCATAAGCTGTATCACCTGGGTATTTAAAGTCACTAAACCGTCCCTTATATGAAAATCGGTAATAGTATACTGGGACATACCTTGCTGCAAGGTGAGCAAACCTGTGTACCCCAAAACCGATTACACCGTCACTGAAAAGCTGGAAAAATAATCGTATTTAGAATGAAATTAATCCAACTGCCTGTCTTACTTTGCCTAATGGCTCAAATGGTCCAGTACTTGTTTGAGGCTTATTATCCAGATACTCCTTTCTTAAAACGGAGCTAATTTCCTTCGATCTGGGCGAATTTCGTTCATACTGCATCATTATGGGAGCTAAGGTATCCCAGTTATCTGTTATCTGCTTAGCCAGAGTCTCATTTTTCAGGGTATCTGTTTAGTGAAATAGCTATAAGTATTAATAGCTTTACAGTCCATTTACCAACTTACAGTAAATGATGCGTGCAAATTCATCTTTGGTCATTCCAATAATCAGTGGTGTCCGTTGAAATCTTCCCGCTTGATACGCTTTTTCTGGTTGTTCTGTAATAAACCTCTCCTGTCCAAAGTCCTTCTCGACAACAGGCATCCAGTTTAGAACCGGGTTATAGCCAAAATCGAACATTTTGCTGAAAGACGACACAAATTTCTCAACTGGTGTCTAAAATGGGATTGAATTAAAAATGAATTCCAATACACACACACACAGATATGTACCTCTCGTAGACACTTGACCATCGCATCGATGGTGCTTGTGGGACAGTCAACTAGTCCAGCCTGCTTCTTGGCCAAATCTAACTGGTCTGTGCCATACTGCAATTGAACAACCGGTGATGCTGACATTGCAATGCCCCTGTGAAATAGTCCTTTCGACATTGGCGACATCATGTGCAGGCCAACACTTGTGCTGCCCGCACTATAGCCCCACAGGGTGACCGATTTTGGATCACCTCCAAAGTTGTGAATATGCTCTTGAACCCATTTGAATGCGAGCACCTGGTCCTTCATTGCGGCATTACCTGGAGCATCTGCAGTGCCGGTAGCTAAAAAGCCCAACGTCATCAGGCGATAGTTTATGGAAACCAACACAATGTCTCGATCCATCAAGAGTTCCGGACCCGCATTATTCTTACTCTGACCCGAAAAGGCATAAAAACCACCCGGATGTAGATATATGAGAACGGGTTTTAAAGCCTTAGAATCTAAACTCTTCGAATAGACATTCAGGCGCAAGCAATCTTCAGAATATTCACTCGCGTTTCTTACGGATTGCGGACACATTGGTCCATCTTCAGTAGCATCGAATACTTTCGGTTTCCATGAGCTTACAGGTACAGGGCTTTTAAAACGTAACTCGCCTACCGGTGGATTGGCATATCGAATGCCCCGAAAAGCGTAAAAATCTTCTCCTAATCTGGATTTCAGTTGAACACCCCGAATTCCGCCTAAACCGGTGGAGACTTCTACCGCGGTTGTAGAAGCTAGCACGACAAACAAACCGATGCATACAGCAAGCATTATGATCGAAAACTGACTACAAATTCGTAGTGAGTAAGCTACTTATACATTTTTCCCCCGGTGGATGTTGCATTGGGTATTCCCCAGCCCTATTTCATGCACTAAACCACAATAAATAAGTTTGCGAAAAACAGGTCGTTCGGATCACTGCATCGAAGGTGACAATGATTCTAAATTCTGTTTCGCATCTAGAATCACTCTTTACGATAAGAGCGATTATGGGTGATCACCACATTCATACGGAGAAGTTCTGGAGACCGGCATTATCTATCAATTTCGATTTAGGAGTATTAAAGGTCGTTTGACTGATATAGATACATTTGTATTGGGAATAATATTTTGAAACAAGCACGTATATATGCAGCGCATTAGTATACTGGTTATTCAGCTTTCAGAATTATCAACTGCAAGTCTTCGATAAGGAGGTGGGAAACTGGCAAGTCGTATTATAAGAAACAGTTGCATTATAAAAGTATACGTTAAAACATAAAAAGGACTGTCAAACATTTTATTGTTTTACCAGCAATGTTCTTGCAATGTTTTGCCTAAAACTTCCTAAAAAAAGTTTTCGTTGATTAAAAAACCTTAAGATTAAAAAAAAACTTTTACAAATATTCTAAAGTGGGTGTACATATTTTGAAAACAATTACACTTTAAAGTCCCAGCCCATTTTAATAGATTGCAATTGCAAGCTGACATTAAACGGGGGCTTCTATTTCTAGCTTAGAAGATAAAGGGATACCACTTTATTTCCACTGATCTTTCGACCTATGCTTGCTTGAAATTGTTTAACAAAATATATTCCAGTCCTGTTAGTGCTATAACATGGTTCGTCCATATTGATTCTCTATATTCATTCGCTTTTAGGTATCATAAGATGACCCATCTCAGTGGCGCGATGGTTAGTGCGATGAACTGCTGTGCAGAAGGGCTTATTCCTCTTTTCCGTTTTTTTTTTTAAATTGTTTGAGTTGCACCGATTTTTGGAAAATTGCCTCTGGTGTTGGCTCGGGAGTTTTGCACAATCCTCTCAAGAATCAAATCGAAGAAGTCACATGACAGCGCATCGCCTTGCCTAAATCCTTTTTTGGTATCGAATGTGTCGGTGAGGACGTTCCCGACCCTGATGGTGCAGCGAGAATTCTCCATCTTCATCCTACACAAACGGACGAGTTTGGGCGGTATACCAAAACTAGACATGGCTATGTATAGTTCGTCTCTATAAATGCTGTCGTATGCGGCTTTGAAGTCGATAAATAGGTGGTGGGTATCGATTTGAACTTCTTGGGTTTTTCCCAGGATCTGCCGAAGTGTGAAAATTTGATCGATTGTGGACTTTCCTGGCCTAAAACCACACTGATAAGGGCCGATCAGGTTGTTGGTAAACGGTTTCAAGCGTCCACATATAACGGCAGATGGGATCTTGTAAGCGATGTTGAGTAGACTTATGCCTCTGTAGTTGGCGCAGTTCAGAGGGTCTCCTTTTTTGTGGATCGGGCAAACGATGCTGAGGTTCCATTCTTCAGGCATGCTTTCAACCGACCAGATTTGGCTTATGAGTTGGTGTATGTTGCTTACCAAGTCATCTCCGCCAGCTTTATAAAGCTCAGCGAGAAGGCCGTCATTTCCGGCAGCCTTATAAAGCTTGAGTTTAGATATAGCTATCCTCACTTCACTTAGGTCGGGTGGTTGGCAGTTTTCGCTGTCGTTGCCAATATTGAATGGATCGTTCTGCCTGACAGCAATGTGATCAATTTGGTTGACTGTTCGTTGATCTGGAGACCGCCATGTCCCCTTGTGGATTTCGAGGTGAGGAAACCGTGTGCTGGCTATAGTGGCATTTCGTTCCGTAAAGAAATCAATTAGCCAAAGTCCGTTACCAGACGTGTTGTCGTGTAGGCTATATTTTCCGACAGTACTGCTAAAGATGTCTTCTCTTCCTACCGTTGCGTTAAAATCTCCCAGCACGATTTTAACATCGTACTTTGGTAGTCGCTCATAGGTTTTGTCGAGGAGCTCGTAGAAGCAATCCTTAGTTATATCATCCTTTTCCTCCGTCGGAGCATGAGCACATATAAGGCTTATGTTGGCGAATTTGGCCTTGATGCGGATTGTTACAATGCGTTCGCTAATGTCTTGAGAACATAAGACTTCTTGCCTAAGTCTGGCACTTATAACAAATCCGCATCCCAATAGTCGCTGTTTCTGCTCACTATAACACGGTCCGTAGAAGATGTCACAGTTTTACATCCTCTTTTTGCCCGGCCCATCCCATCGTATTTCCTGGATGGCAGTAATGTCTGCTTTATAGCAGTTTAGGGCTTCCGCTAGTTGTTCGCCTGCACCTCTCCTGTTTAATGTTCTCACATTCCAGGTGCAGATACGAACGGCGTTGTCCTTTTTTCGTTTAGCAGGGTCGTCAACAATAAAATCAGTCCTTTCTGAGGCTATTGGTTGCTTCGTAACAATATTTTTTCCTGTGGGTGGGTAGTTAACCCAAAGCACAACCCCCAACCTGGAGGGCCAGGCCCTGGTTTTGACCCGGAAAAAATACCGATGTCAGTAGCCCATTTTTGGGGTATGAGCGCTGCCGTTGACCCATTGAGGGCTCCTCCGCCACCAACTCTTTTCCAATACCCTGGCTCAGTATTGGAAATCCCTATAGACCTGGTGTTCAAACATGTATGTCGAAGCAGCTCATACAGGGATTTCACTACCAGTTCGATCAAACTGGAGCTATAGGCGCCACCGTTGACTCCATCTAGGGAATTCCTCCGCTGCCGCCTGAGAGTGAGTGCCTTAGTGAGACGACACTCCTCCCCCTCTCTCGTTTGCTGCCACCAACTACCTTCCACAGGGGTTCAATACCCCATCTCTAGTCGAGGTACTAGGCACCCACCAGTCGCCAGCGTGGAGGTGAGAGTAGGAGTTGATAGTGAGAGGCTAGAGTGAGAACGCTTGTGTCCTCATATAATCGCATCACTATCCTTAAGCACCGGCACCTGTTACTTCCTTGCGTTACACCTGACATTATTTCTTCGAACTTCGAATATTCGTTTTCCAGTTTCACGTGAAGGAATCTATACCTTACTACATTATTATCGATTGTATTGTCGAAACATTAATCTGTTTCGTCAAGATGCGCGGCAAAATCGTCCGCCTCTTCGCTATTTGCCCAACCATTTATTTCCCGAGGGCACTTGATATTACCATAGCTGACTATTGAATGGAATCGATAAAGAAGTCAATCGCAACTTCGAGTTCCAATGGGTTTCTAAGTGTTACACCCAGTTTTGAAGTTTTTCCGATTGTTAGTCTAGGTTTTTTTTTATTTCATTTCTTTAGTCATTTAAAGAGCGAGTTAGAATGACTAAGGAATGATCAGATAAAATATCCAAATCATTCGTTATATTTTATATGATTGAATGGTAGACCTTTTAAAATGAAAAAAAAAATCGTTTAAACCATGTTTTTCAGTAACATCAGTTGGCCAGTAAGTTAGTTTTACCGTTGAACAAAATTGTAACTCCTGCCTACATTGTAAAGCATCCTAACTTTCTGTAATATGCATCTATGTTAATCCCCAGAATGTATGCTTTGCATTAATGTACCCTCTAATGACAAAACGCTGACCAAGGGAATTTATAACATTTTCAAAGCCAATTTTCTCAACCTTGCACCAAGTAAATAGAGGATATCATCAAAAGAATTGTCTGTTTTTGACATTTATAGAGCTAATTAGTATTGCATTTCTAATTTAGGACCAATCGAATATTAGACACTCGTTTATAAAAAGTGATGCTCCACCTCTAGCCTTATTCGATGGATAGTCGAGGTAACCTTTAATCTTTAAGTTAGAATTGAGTGAGTTTCTTGCATAAACAATTCCACGTAAGAATTTTAAGAAATTTGTTCATGCTGAAGAGGAGTTCTTCTGTTCCGAATATTGTTTTCGAGCTCAACTATCCTGTCGTTAATTTATTCGTTTCGCTTTATTCCAAGTTTTTAAAGAATTATCGATAAAACGTTAGAAACGGGGTCAGGTGACATATTTTTTAGAGCGTAACGGATACTGTAGCTTAGCCATAAGTTTGTACATTTGGTTTTGGATTGACAAGATCCGATCGGATTTCCGATGGCCGCGTTTTTTTGTGTAAATTTAGGTTTTTTGATTGTGGCCAGCTTTGGCTGCGAGATATGTTTAGATAATCGGAATTTTACACTTTTGCTTGTTTAAATTTAAATTCCGTGGAATTTCCCGCGATAATTTGCTGCATAATTGCCTTGAAAGTTAATGAAAATAGCAGAATTTATTTTATCTAATTTACAATCTACCGTTAAGCGGTTTCCTGAACACTTTTTATACACCGAGCTCTTTCTGACAATAGGTTTGCGTATGATTTTATCCTTAGCAGGGCTTGCACTAAAAAAGTAATTTAGAGTTATTACAAATAACGGGTGATATTTTAGCTGGTTTGGTTTTGGCAACACTGGTTTTGACAGCTGACGTGTGTTTAGTACCTTGTGTCACTATCAAACAGCTTCAGTTTGGTTTGCAATTTAACCATGGATCGTCTCACAAATGAACAACGCTTGCAAATTATTGAATTTTACTATCAAAATTCGTGCTCGGTTCGAAATGTTCATCGCGCGCTGCTTCCATTTTATGATCGGCATTCTCGACCTTCTGAGCAGTCTATTCGGAAGATTGTGACCAAATTTCGCACCAAATTTACTTTGTTGGACATTAAACCACCAACACGTTTACGTACTGTGCGTAGTGAAGAAAATATTGCGGCCGTATCAGCTAGTGTGACAGAAGACCGCGAAATGTCGATTCGGCGCCGTTCCCAGCAGTTAGGCCTTTGTTACAGCACTACGTGGAAAATTTTGCGGAAGGATTTGGGCGTAAAGCCTTTTAAGATACAGCTGGTGCAAGAACTAAAGCCAGCCGACCTACCACAACGCCGAATTTTTGGTGAATGGGCTCTTGGAAAGCTGGCCGAGGATCCGCTTTTTTATCGAAAAATTGTGTTCAGCGATGAGGCTCATTTTTGGTTGAATGGGTACGTAAATAAGCAAAATTGCCGCATTTGGAGTGAAGATCAGCCAGAAGCATTGCAACAGCTACCAATGCATCCTGAAAAAGCCACTGTTTGGTGCGGTTTATGGGCCGGCGGCCGGTGCCACATGCCACACAGCACGCGAAACAATGGCGCAATTGCGAGGCGAGTTTGGTGAACAGTTAATTTCACGTTTCGGGCCGGTCAATTGGCCGCCTAGATCGTGCGATTTGACACCATTAGATTATTTTTTGTGGGGGTATGTCAAGGCTAATGTCTACAGGGACAAGCCCGCTTCGATTGACGCACTGGAAGCCAACATCCATGCATTCATTCGTGAGATACCGGCCGATATGTGTGAAAGAGTATGCCAAAATTGGACTCAGCGGATGGGCTACCTGAGACGCAGCCGCGGTCAACATTTGCATGAAATTATCTTTAAACATTAAATTGCAAGGTTCAAACTATCGATTCAAATAAATATTTCATTCATTTTTTCGAATTTTTTGTGTTTTTTTTTTTAAAAGTTCTACACCTCTTAAAAAATCACCCGTTAGTTTTAATTTTAAAAACAATATTAAGAATCAATAGTATAAATAAGGGAAGATTGCATTTTATGACATATTTTCGTCCTCCCTTTGCTGTTTGTCTCGCTTGGCAATTTTAATGAAATCAATAACTTTAAATTGTCAGTTTTTGATCGGTAACGATGTTATTCTTTAAGCACAACGTATGTAACCATCTAGCTGGAACGCCAAAAGGCCTTTTAGATTGAGTCGCAAATGAATATTTAGTTTGCGCAATAATAGACGGTAACTTTCAGGATCTTTAACTCAGACTTTCTAGGTTTTTTTTAGCGAAGTTACTTGGTAGCCTGATAATCGTATCGATTTTATCAAAGTTTGCAACGTGTTATAGTCGTCCATACCAATTACATTAATTGGCGGTGGGACTTAATTTTTAGCTGTGGGCCTTCATTATTCCCTTTATCGTGATTTATTATTTCATTTGAGGATTTACCGGTTTTTTCTTTAGACGGTTTTGCGACTGAGTTCTTCTTCATCCATGTTATTCGGAATTGGCGGGTCAGTTTGCACTCGGATTTTTGCTCATTAGCTATTTTAAATGAACTCTTTAGGCTAAAATTTTAGCCCCACCGCCAATTAATGTGATCGGTATGGATATGATCCAAGGTGAAGATTTTTTTTACGAAGCTCTTCGCAGAGCAGATCGACATTGTTAGGCCTTCTTGTTCGAAGATCGTCGTTTTCGTCTTTAAGGCTTTTACTTTTCATTGAGTCTAGTTTTTTCAAGTGAAGAAAGATGTTAAAGGAGTTACATAAGAGTGCGTATTGCCTTCCCTAAATCCTTTTTTGGTATCGAATGTTTCAATGAGGTCTTCGCCGACCCTGATGAAGCAGCAAGAATTCTCCATCGTCACCATGTACAGACAGACGAGTTTGTGATGTGAACCAAAACTAGGCATGGTTATGTACAATCCTTGTCGGTGGGTATCGGATGCAATAACCCCCGCTGTGCTAAATTTGAAATTTCTGGGTTTATTTTCCAAGATCTGCCAAAGTGTGAAGTCAGTTGTGGACTTTCCTGACCTAAAACCACGCTGCGAAGTACCAACCCACACGACCACACTAGGTTTCAGTGGTGTAGTGGTAATGTCCTCGCCTCTTAAGTGGAAGCTTTTGCGTTAAATCCCAGCCGAAATCCATGAAAACATAATGCAAAGAAATAAAATAAAAAGTTTAATAGTAACACTCCTCAAAGTTTACACCTTCTTTCGTTCATTATTCCGCGAATATTACAAACACAAAAAAAAAACAACGACTCCCCGAAGTTATCTCGTTCACCATTCGTGAAGATCCAACATCTTTCATATCACTCCCTTCTTTCTTCTTTTCTAACGCCCGCACTGTCTTAAAACATTTTAGGTGCTGGCAAATTTATGTTTAGAAGAATTGTACATCTGAGTCTCCTTTTTTTGGATCACGACTAACAAACAATAAAAATCAGTGAGAGTTCTATCTGGTACCCTTGCAATTTCTTCAAGTTTAATGGAATTCCAATATTAAATTCAATAACATTCGCAATACAACATAATTATGTAAAGGGTGATCCATTTCGAGGTTCCCTACTTTTTTAAAGAAAAAAACACAGAAAATTCAAATTTAATGGAGAATGTTTATTATCATTTGAAAGAACATTCTTTGGGATTTATTTTTTGAAGATTATGTCTATCAAATGTTGGCCGTTGCTACGTCGCAGATGGTCCATCCGTTGAGTAAAATTTTCGATCACTCGTTCGAGCATTTCGACTGGTAACTGGCGAATGACACGCGTGATGTTTTCCTCCAAGGCCTGAATCGAAGCGGGTTTGTCGGCATAAGCTTTTGACTTTACATATCCCCACAGGAAAAAGTCTAACGGTGTGATATCACACGATCTTGGTGGCCAATCGACCGGCCCAAAACGTGAAATTATGTGCTCACCGAAATGTTCTCTCAATAAGTCCATTGATTGATGCGATGTGTGGGAAGTGGCGCCGTCTTGCTGAAACCAAATGTCGCCGAGATCACGAGCTTCAATTTCAGGCATCAAATAGTCGGTAATCATGGCACGATAACGGTCGCCATTGACTGTTACGTTCGCACCGGCACTCTCAGCTACGGCCGCTATATTTTCTGCACAGCGTGCTGGACGTGGTCTATTCGGTCGAATATTATCCAATAATGAATGCTGGGTCTCAAAATGGGTGATGGTGTTGCGAATAGTACGCTCAGTAGGCCGATTATGTTGACCATAAGTTGAGCGAAGTGCACGAAACACATTCCTCACAGAACGTGAATTTTCATAATAAAGTTGAACAATTTGTAAACGTTGTTCACGCGTAAGTCTTTCCATTATAAAATGCCAAACAACACTAAACAAAAATAACATGACAGCACACGTGATCTGTCAAAAAAGGCTATTGAAAAAAGTATCTCTACTTGGATCACCCGTTACATACGTTAGTGATTATTTTATACAAACATCGCCAAAAACCTATACCAACTCAACCCAATGAGTTATGTTATGACTAAATTTCACGCACTCGCGCTGTAAATCAAAACTGTTATACGCTAGTTGGAGAATTCCACTCAACTCTAAGCAGTGCCCCCACTGTAATACACACACAATCCAGCCCCATGCCAGCCGTTTTCAGCTCTATACCTTGTCCAGCGCCAGCAGTGATATAAATTGGAATCAACCACTTTACCCACTCGATGGCATGGCGTGGGCATTCCATACATTTGGTGGAACAACAGCGATTGAGGGCCGATCGTGTGGGGAGCTTCCGACGTTCTTCACTTCATCCGCAGTGATGATCACTTGTTGCTTCCAGAGCTCAGTTTGAATCTTGAGTCGGTGCATTTCAGATCGTTAGAAACGAGCGGCCGTTAAAGTGGGAATCGCATTAAACCGATTTTAAATTGTGTGTCTTATTAATTTTATTCATTTTACCTACAACACATGAGATTTTTGCATTTTTCTTTATTTTTTTTTTGTTGAAAAATTGTCATGTGGATAATTTAATTTAATTAAGTGAGTTTCAATTAATTGAAATAGTGCAGTGACTGGAAGTTACGTCATTTTTACCAATTTCAAACAAGTGATATTCCTTTTCTGCTGTTTGTGAACGAGGAAAAAATCGTTTTTCCAATTTTGAAAATAATAATAGTGGGCGGTGTTTGTAGTTTGTATCTATCTGTTTGTATATGTGTGCCTTTTGCAGTGGGATATAGGAATGCCCACATAATAGTAATAAAACGACTTCCAAATCGGGGATGTATATGAATTACGCATCCAGACTGAATAATTTTTGCAGCACTTTTTTTTCGAAATCGTTGGAGTTAAATCATACACGGATTAAGTCATCTTTAAACACATACACATAGAATTGGTGAGCTTAGGATGACATTTTTTTTTTATAAAACAAAGCATATGCAAGCTTTTATGTTTACTTTTTATTTGTTATAGAATATAATTGTTAAAGAGGTTGAATTAAATTCAATAAGTTGTTAAATTTTATTTAAATTGACTTGAATTTAAATTTGTTTCCTTAAATTCATATGCTATGACTTATCGTATAATAACGTCATACAGCACTCGTGTCACCTTTTATTTCAGATTTTTTTTTATTATTCAGCTTTCATAATCAAAAGTAAAATAAATAATAATAATAAATGTAAATTTTGTATGCAATGCAGGAACTAAGTCCAAAAAAATGTTGTATCGGCTTTTGAAATTAAATGAACAGCAACAATTGTATTTCAAAGTCAGCTAAGCTTCCATAAGGATGATATACACATATTATTTTAAAATTTCGTGACACATTTCTCTTTTATGATGCATCCCTTCAAAATATTGTTGGAGAAAGTGTTAATTTGCGGAAGCTCCGATTTAATTTTAACATTTAATGCGTTTCAACTTATGATTTTTGGAAGAAGAAAATATAAGTAATCTGTTTGCATGTTTTGTCTAAAGTTGACCGGTAAGAAAGTTTGCCCCCCACGCCATGCAAATAAAATATAAAATTGGGTAAAATGGTGCTTATCTTAGGTACTTCACAAATACTATGATGATTAATAATAAAAACAATCTACCGGCCATTCACCATGACGTCAAATGGTACATATTGCAAAGTTTTTGTATTTCTAATCATGAAATAGGCGAAAATAATTATACCCTATCCCATAGGGGTATATTAGTTTGGACATTAAGTTTGTAACATAGAGAAATAATTTCGATAGATAAACCTCAAAGTATATGGATCGATTCAGAATCTCTAACTGAGTCGATCTAGCCATATCTGTCTGTCCGTCCGTCCGTCCGTCTGTGTGTCAGCAATTTTTGGGCATTAAATTTTGAGCTAGAAAGTTGAAATTTGGAATATAGATTCCTTTGCCGACGAAGCAGAACAAGTGAAATTATGTTTGAATTTCGCCCACTGCCACGCCCCCTTTTTAGAAAAAAGTAGTTTTTAGCCAAACCGTAAGGAATTTTAAAAAAAAGTTTCTGAACACATATTTAGAGAATCTTAATATGTATATTTCGTCTATACAAAGTTTTTTACCACTCCTTCTTTTTGGGGGCGTTTTTTTTATGTAAAAAAAACGTTTTTGGTACGTTTTTTAAAATATTTCCTTAGAAACATCCTAAGATCATTTTAACCCACGCCCACTATTTGGGTGCGTTTTCCTACATAACCATAAAAGATTTTGATAAACCGTCTGAACAATATGTGTGTTGCCCACATTTTGGGGATATTAATTTTAAGGATGGGATGGGATAGGGTATTCAACGATCCGCACAGCGGATTATAGCCTTCTTATATGTTTTTTTTTTTGGAATTACAAGGGTAGTTAGTAATACGTATGAGTAAACGTACTGAATTTTCATTTTTTTAATAGAGGCAATAAGGAATGATACCAAGAATTTCAGTAACTCAGTCAACTCTGATTAGTTAAGTTGATGTCCATGTGTGCCCATTTTTATATTTAAGTAGTATGGTTCGCTTGCTTCGTACTTTGAGATATTAAGAATGTCCGTCTAAATAGGCTAGAAATGAACATATCATAACATTTTCTAAAATGTCACGGAAGAACCAAGGGGAGGTACTTTTTTTTAATAGCGTTCTTTTTACGTCATAAAGACTTACTTGTCTTTATGACGTTCGTATTCAGTATGCATTGCCATTTCATCATGAATATACTTATTCTAGATTCTAGACATCTTTTTCCAAAATCAGGGCTCTGTTTAAAATATTTATAGATTTCTTCGACCACATTTTGGTCGTCATAATCATCCAACTGAACGCACTATTCATAAAACCATCACCAACCAATTTTACAATATTGGACATCCAACAACCAGAGTGCAATGAAAATATTGCTGCACTAGCAGAGAGTATTCGTGAAGATCGTGATCAATCAATTCGTCGCCGTTCTCAAGGCTTGGGCATCTCTTGTGGAACGTTATGGCGTATTTTAAAGCGTGATCTTGGTTTGAAAGTATATGAAATATAGCTCTTTCAAGAATGGAAGGCGACTGACTTTAATTTTCTTATACATTACTTATACTAATTTACGGTTTGTGGGCCTTGGAACAGCTTCAAATCCATTTATTTTTTGAACATTTGTTTTTAACTTCGAAGCTCATTTTTAGTTATAATCATGCGTCTTTAAAAATGCGGAAGGAGCGCGTGTTACTGTCAATGGAGAGCAATGATCAATGGATTTTTGTTACGTAAAATTCAATATATTGGTGTAGCTGACTTGTGGGTTTCAACAGGGTGGCACTTCATGCCATATAGCTTAATGAGGGAAACGTTCGATGAATACATCATCTCAAGAAATGGTCCTGTCAATTGGTCACCAATATCTTGTGATTTGGCAAATTGGATTACTTTCTATGGGGGTATGTGAAATCTCTTACGAACCGAAAGAGATAGAATGAACATATCTTCAAATGTAAAGACGGCAGTATAGTGTTAAGTTTTTCGAATATTTAGTAACATCTTACTTACTTAAGTGGCGCTACAGTCCGGGATGAACCTGGGCCTCAACCAACATGCCTCTCCAATTAGCCCGGTCCTTAGCTAACTGCCTCCAGTTGCGCACTCCAAGTTGGTTGAGTTCGGTTTCTACTTGTGCGCGCCACTTAAGGCGAAGTCTTCCTCTACTGCGTCCGACGTCTGGCAATCGAAGAGTCTGCGAGCCGCAGTATTGGTGTCCATTCTTTCTACATGTCCTAGCCATCTTAAACGTCCAATGCGGAGTTTTTTGACTAGGGGTATGTCGCTGTACAGCTCGTATAGTTCGTGGTTGAATCTTCGTCTCCATAGCCCGTCAACGCAAACGGGACCGAAGATTTTCCGAAGAATTTCCCGCACGAATCGACCAAGGATTTCTTCATCCGCTTTTGATACGGTCCATGGTTCAGCGCCGTAGAACAGGACTGGGATGATCAGGGTCTTATATAGGATCTCCTTAGTAGTTCGAGTGAGGGCTTTGCTACTAAATTGCCTTCTTAGCCCGAAGAAGACTTACTCTTGCGATTGGCAAGAGTAATGCTTTTTTTGATTTCTGGCGAGATGTTGTTGTCAGAGTTAATAGCGGAGCCGAGGTAGACAAAGTCCCGTACTACCTCAAAGTTATATCTATCAATGGTGACGTTCTGTCCAATTCGTCGCTGTTGTGTGTCCTTTCGTGTTGACAGCATCTATTTTGTCTTACCCTAATTTACTGTGAAACCCATTTTTGCCGCTTCCTTCTCTATACTAGCAAACGTGGCTATGACATCACGTTGAGTCCTACCAATGATGTCAATATCGTCGGAGTATGCTAGTAGTTGCACCGATTTTTGGAAAATTGTGCCTCTGGTGTTGGCTCGGGAGTTTTGCACAATCCTCTCAAGAATCAAATTGAAGAAGTCACGTGACAGCGCATCGCCTTGCCTAAATCCTTTTTTGGTATCGAATGTGTAGGTGAGGTCGTTTCCGACCCTGATGGTGCAGCGAGACGAGTTTTGGCGGTATACCAAAACTAGACATGGCTCTGTATAGTTCGTCTCTATAAATGCTGTCATATGCGGCTTTGAAATCGATGAATAGGTGGTGGGTATCGATTTGGACTTCTTGAGTCTTTTCCAGGATCTGCCGAAGTGTGAAAATTTGATCGGTTGTGGACTTTCCTGGCCTAAAACCACACTGATAAGGGCCAATCAGGTTGTTGGTAAACGGTTTCAGGCGTTCACATATTACGGCAGATAGGATCTTGTAAGCGATGTTGAGTAGACTTATGCCTCTGTAGTTGGCGCAGTTCAGAGGGTCTCCTTTTTTGTGGATCGGGCAAACAATGCTGAGGTTCCATTCTTCAGGCATATTTTCATCCGACCAGATTTGGCTTATGAGTTGGTGGATGTTACTTACCAAGTCATCTCCGCCGGCCTTATAGAGCTCAGCGGGAAGGCCGTCATTTCCGGCGGCCTTATTTAGCTTGAGTTTAGATATAGCTATCCTCACTTCACTTAGGTCGGGTGGTTGGCAGTTTTCGCTGTCGTTGCCAATATTGAATGGATCGTTCTGCCTGATAGCGGAATGTTGTTCGTCTTCGCCGTTTAACAGTCTGCAGAAGTTGTTCTTCCATATCCTCAGCGTCGACTGTGTCTCAACTACGATATTTCCTTGTTCATCTCGACAGGATTATGTTCGAGCCTTGTAGCCTTGGCTTTGACGTTTTACACTTTGGTAAAACTTGCGAACATCGTTCCTGGAGTGGCACCTCTCTATATCCTCGATCGCGCGCTTTTCTTGCTGTTTTTTCTTCTTTCTGAAAAGCCGATGTTCTTCCCTTCTTCTTTGCCTATAGAGCGCAATGGCAGCTCTCGTCTTCACCTGCAGCTTAGCCTTGTAGGCCTCGTTCTTGGCTGCGAGCATCTGTCGGCATTCCTCATCAAACCAGGGGTTTCTTGCTGGTGGCCGCGAGAAACCTAGCACATCAGTTGCGGCTGATCTAATGGCTTGTTGGCGTCATTGTTCTTCGACATTAGATGCTGGTGGTATGTTGTGAGTCGAGAGGTTAAGGGATACGCGTTGCGCGAAGGTCTTGGCGGTCTCTGGCGATTGCAGTCTTTCGACATTAAATTTTTTCACAGTATTTCTGTTTTTTTGTGGCGTGGTGGATATCCGCATCCTTACTTTGGCTACAACAAGGTAGTGGACCGAGTCGATGTTGGCCCCTCGGAATGTTCGGACATCCAAAATACTGGATGCGTGCCTCTTGTCTATCGCAATGTGATCAATTTGATTGACTGTTCGTTGATCTGGAGACCGCCATGTCCCCTTGTGGATATCGAGGTGAGGAAACCGTGTGCTGGCAATAGTGGCATTTCGTTCCGTAGCGAAGTCAATTAGCCTAAGTCCGTTACCAGACGTGTTTTCGTGTAGGCTATATTTTCCGACAGTACTGCTAAAGATGTCTTCTCTTCCTACCTTTGCGTTAAAATCTCCCAGCACGATTTTAACATCGTACTTTGGTAGTCGCTCATAGGTTTTGTCGAGGAGCTCGTAGAAGCAATCCTTAGTTATATCATCCTTTTCTTTTTTCCTTTTCCTTGCCAACATCTATGCATACATATTCCAAAGGAATATAACAAAAATTTAATAGTTTAGAGAAAAAGTAACACAAAGTACAGGATGGTTAGTACACAGGGCCTACCTTTTTTTTAAACTTTCATGTATGTGTGTGTACAGTGTCCTTATAAGTCGAATCCAAACGGCAGATTTGAGATATGCTTTTTTTACAATAACAATTTGGGTAGATTTGTCAAATCATCGCGATAGGGGAACCAGTGAAAGACTCGATTGGGAATCGAATCCTGACCTTCTGCAGTACAGTTAATCGCACTAACCATCGCACCATTTTTGAATTATAAATAAACAAAAAAAAACATTTGACATATTGGGCACCAGCCATGGAGTAAGTTAACCAATTAACCCCGTCTCTATCAAACTGACCCAATTGCACACTCCAAGTTAGTTCCGGCTGGTTTCCACGCGTCCAGCATAAGGTTAAGAACTCAGGATTTTGTGGGACAGGGAATTGGTGTCTATACGTCCATCTTTCACTCTGTGTGCTTCACTAATTGGCTGCGAATATCGATCGCCGTTCTTCGGCAAATCAGTTGCGGCCAGTATAGCTTGTGTCACCACTGATCTTCGGCATTCGATACCGGCTGTATGGGATGTATTTATTAATTGCGAACTATGAGGCCGATAAGATCTCAAAAACTAGTCGCCGGATGTCTCTTTCTAGCTGATTATACCATTGAATATGATGACTGGTATATGGAGTACTGGCTAGTAAAAACACGTTGGATACGTATTTTTCTGAATCAACTTATATAGTACCCTGGTGTTTTCATCCCCTGACTTTATTATTTTCGTTAAATCAAAGAGGTCCATTATAATACATATGACGTTTCTCTCGTATACTGTAAGGGGGTTTTATTTCGACTTGTCACCATCTAGAATGTACAGGTTGTTTAGGTTATTGTATAGCATCTATGTTTGGTTCTTTCAACCATGAAGATATCGTCACTAGTCCCAAAATAATGCGTTAATTTTTAAAGATAGTATTTGATAAAATGGGCTGGCTGTTGTGCACCATTTTTGAGCACGTTTGCTTCTTAACCGTTCGTCGTCAGCGCGGAGAAAAATCTCAATCTGCGCCAGCTGCTTTAGACGAATAAAGCCTGGTGATGGCTACTTGAATCCCATTTTGGTCGGGCTGTTGAAATTCTTGGTTATATGCAGGATTGACGGTACCCGGCTGTTTGTTGGTTGGATTGATGTTGTCTCTCCAGATATGTAAAATCAACTCCGTAGTATTCCCATCTCTATATTTGCAAGCTCTACTGTAGCTTGTGAATGTGGTTTTCTTAATCAATATAGGCTTAAATAATTATGATACAAATTAAAAACGCAAATCAGCGACAAGGTAGCATTTCCATAGTTGGCATTTTGATAACTGAATATCACCTTTTTAATTTTTATTAATTTTGCCCCCCTACCCCCCCCCCCCACTAAAAATATTGTTATGTTGTAATTTTAGAATGAAACAAATATATGTACATATATAGGGGAGGTTTGTATGCTTACTAACAAGTATGTACGTCGAATTTATTTTTCAAGATGAAACAGATGAATTTGACACCTAATAGTTTTAATTGACGTCACAGTTGTCAATCAAAAGAAAACATCACAACATGTGTATATATGATGATTTATTAGCCTTGGTTAATTCATCTTCAAATTGTTTTTAATTGTGTTTAAAAATATGTACAAGCAATTCGATGTAATGCTATCAACTAATTTAAAGCCCATTTTTAATTAATGCAATATCAAACAGTTTTTTGCCATATATGTATTTGGAAAAAGTCACTAAGGCACAATAAGATATGAGACATTAGCAAATACATACCACAAAGAAAAGCTCTATACGACCAGAATTCTACAAGCAAACTGTTTATTTTACAGTAAGCTGAGAAGTGCAAACACCATTGATCGTAAAATTAAAGGAAAAAAAACATGGTATTTAGTTACTCGGAAAAATATATACAAAACAAAAAAAAAAGCTTATTGGTAAAAACATTTAAGAAAAATGCTGATCGCAACAAAGCGTCTATTTTACATCGCTAATAAGCAAACGATTTCTTTGAAAATATACTTTACGATATAAACAAAAAAAAAGGAAAAAGACTCCACACAGTGGCAAGTGTTTAAAAAGTACAGTGTTTGCAGTCCATAGTGCCATAAAGATCTCCATAAACTTTTGACACTACGTAAGATAAATAAATAAACTGGCCGGCACCGGCGACGATGTATCTGAGATAAGTAGCCAAACTCATACATGCGAGTATACCCCTACATGTGTGTGCTGAAGTTAATTCTCAAACAAAGAACCAAATAGAACGATATCTTTTTAATTAAGTTTCTTCCTGTCGAGAATTAGGGTGAACGGCAACGACGTCTTTGTAGGTTGTGCGTCCTCTTTTCAGATGCATGGCAGTGGCTTTTGTAAACATTTTCGAAAGTTTATAGCCTGCCGTGTCGGTGCATTGAGTTCATTTCGGTTTATGATAAAGACCAGACTCTACTTTGCAAAGGATGGATTTTTTGTATATTTGCACAGTAAATCAGGTTCTGTACTGAAATCGACATTTCCACAAAATGATTATACCTAACGAGAGTCGTTATAGTGTGATATTTTAGCGGAAAGGTGTAAGGAAGGAAGCTGTATGAAATATACACGAAAATCCATTCACCCTATGCCGATTAATTAGATTACTTCTATGTGACTGTACAAATGAAACAAACTGCATATACGTACATAAAGCGTCTCAACAATCGACTTGTGAAAACACATTAGTAATCTTACTGGAATTTTTATACTTCACCTGTTAACGCTTTTTTCAAAAGTTATCGATTTATATCAACCGTCGTAGATGCACGTTTGATACATGTCCGACATCTATGTAAAAATATATCCATAACAGTATGGTCTTAGCCGGAATTTCATGAAACAAGCAGTCATTCAAATTTGTGGTTTTCGTTTTGTAGGTTACCTCTTTGCAATATAAACACAAAGTCAAGTATAGTCAAATCAGGAGATTTTTAGATCCAACAGAATGTCAGTAAAGTTACTGAGAAAATCAGTTTTCTTATATATTAAGTTACACCATTTCATTGAAATCAAACAAAGATTAAAGATATTCTCTTTTTATGAAGAAAACTTTTATTTATCATCTTTAAAATTTGCTCGGAATTTGAATATTGTGGGGAAGTTGAATCTTTGTGGAGTATCGTATATAGTGATTGACTGCTGATTCCCCTTTGAGCAGCTATTTTGTGGGTAGAAATGCTTATTGCATTTTCTTGTTAAGCTACGTCAACTCCGCTTATCTGAACCACGGTTTTACTGAAAAAATCGGTTAACTGAAACACAAAATTTTTTACGGAGCATTTTTTCACAATCTTCATTTAAATTACTCCGCTTAATGAAATCCGCTTAACTGAAAAACCTGCTTAACCGAAAAAAATTGTAAAACAAAAATCATTAATTTATACTCAAACCACTCCGCATAACTGAAATCAAAAAAGAAAAGAATTTTGTTTTCCAAGTGTAAGTAAAATTTCAGGGATCTGGGAAGAAGTGCACTGGATTATCGCTTAAAACTAAAATAGAAGTTCTGAAGTGGATTGATGTAGGAGAAAGAAGAAAAAGCATATGTGCAGAATTCGATTGCAGTGCAGCAACTTTGACAAGGATTGTTCATAATAAGGAATCTATTCTAAATGTGGCAGCACAAAATCAGAATTTATCAAAAAAACGGAGAAGAACTGGTGCTTTTAAAGAAGTTGAAAAAGCCTTATTGATTTGGTTCAAAGACATGCGAACGAGAAATGCAACAATTACCGGGCCACTTTTAATGGAAAAATCAAATAAATTTGCCATTCTATTAAATGTTGATTTTGAATGGCTGGTTAGAACGATGGAAAAGTAGGGAAAATATTCATTTTAAAAAAGTTCGAGGAGAAACAAATTCTGGCGATGCGCAAGGTGCTAAAGAATATTTGGCTAACATGACATTTATAATTCAGATGAGTCCGCATTAATGTTTACAGCTTCAACCACCGGCACGTTGGCAAATAGAGCTGAGAAACCTTCAGGAGGAAAATGCAACAAAGATAGAATTACGATTCTTTTTGTAGTTAATTCAACCGGTAGCGACAAAATTATTTTTTGCATAGGAAAATCCCGGAACCCTAGGTGCTTTCGAAATTCTACAGTCCCTGTAAAATATTTTTCAAACACAAACGCTTGGATGACTGGATCAATCTGGAGTAACATAATGAAGGAACTTAATGCAAAATTTAGAGCGAACGGTAAGAAAATATTACTTTTGGTTGACAATGCAGCATGCCACAAATTAGATGATGATACTATTTTGGATAGTATGAAGATAGAATTTCTGCCACCCAATACCACTTTCTTAATTCAACCCTTAGATCAGGGTTAAATCTCACTACCGAACGTGCATAGTGAGAAGACAAATTCTCCATCTAGATAATGGAGAATCTTTAAAAGAATGTCGAAAAAAATGGATTTACTTGAAGCATTAAAAATGGTTAAAAGAGCCTGGTGGATGGTGAGCCCAGAGACAATTAGAAATTGTTTTCGAAAGTCAGGTTTTTCTACAACTATTGCTGAAGAAAATACTTCTGAAGCCAGTGTATACGGTTCTAATTTTTCGATCAGTCAGCAACTTGAGTCGCTTGATGTTGATGCGGATTTACCATGCTTTGGAGACATGACAGGTGCAGACATACACTAGTCGGCATAAGTATTTTGACGAACTAAAAATCGTGCATTTTTGAGTTTAACTTCTAAATGGCTTGACAAGAATTCATGTTTATTTTTTCATTTTTATATAGGTATAACTAATACAAACTTAAAAATAGGCAAACAAATATTTTTTCATAGAAGTCAAAAAAGATATAAATTAATTTGTAATTTCGTGTGTTGGCATAAGTATTTTGACAAGTATATAACTCTAAGAAAAAACATTTTAAACTTAACAAAAGTAAATAAATAAAGAAGAATTTAGTAAAATATTTAACCTCCTTTGGCTTCAATAACTTTTTGAAGGCGTCTCGGTACTGAATCTACTAAATTTTGAAGAATCTCTGGAGATATCTCTTCCCAAAGGGAAGTGACCTCAGAAATCGTCTCCTCTCTGGTTTTATTTAAAGAAACTGTTCTTTTGCGTTTCAAAAGAGACCAGACGTTTTCTATTATATTTAAATCTGGACTTTGAGGTGGCCAGTCCAAAGTGGCAACACCAACATCCTTCAAAAATTTAGTTATCATCCGGGCTTTGTGGCATGGGGCATTGTCCTGTTGCAGGATAAATGATTCACCAATAAGCCTACCTCCGGAAGGAAAGGCATTATCATTTAGGGTTCTTAAATATTGACCTTGGTTCATCGAGCCGGTGATAGGAACCAATTCACCCAGGCCATTATACGCAACACATCCCCAGAACATGACAGAGCCTCCACCATGGCTCACTTTTTGACAAACGGGGCGTCTTTTTTGCCTTTCTACCTTTGGCAATCTAACGTAAAATTTGTTTTTTGATGAGTTATACTCAAAGGAGCTTTCATCTATCATCTATCCTTTGCGAAAGACAGTCTTTTAAGCTTGTTTACCTTTGATATGTACGGCACGTCCTTAGCTTTAAATGTTTTAAAATCTCCTTCCATTAAACGTCGTCGGACAGTGCGCTCACTGATTGGATTCGTTGCCGTCAAATTCCATTGATTTGCGCTTAGCACCTGATCTCATTAGGTTTGTGATGTCATTATGCTTTTTAAACTTATTGATTTGATAGTGCACAGTTTGACGCGACACATTAAACTCACTTGCTATGTCTGTTACTGCCGTTCCAGCGTTAAACTTCGCTACCATTGAAGATCTGACAACCAAACTCAACTCAGCCGTTTTACCCATGGTTTTTAATAAATTTTAATAAATCTTTATTTTGTTATCAACGTTTAATGTAAATTAAAGTTAACTACACAAGTTTTTTGTTTATCACGTGCTCAAAACTGTTAAAATATTTACACAAAGTTTCCGTCAAAATACTTATGCCACGTAAAAATTCTTTGTCTGCATGCGTTCTTATCAGCAGAAAGAGAATGCAAAAGGTAAACAATACAAAACTTGGCATGCATAGAGCTAAAAATAGATTCTTTGTTTCGCGCATCATTTTTGCACCGTTGTTTTAACGATACCAAGCAAAGTAAGTCTCAATAGTCACAAAAAGGTTTCGTCAAAATACTTATGCCGACTAGTGTAATAAAGGAAGTAACACTGGCATTAAATAATAATTCAGAAGAAGTGGATTCTGATAGCGAAGAATTGGTCGAATGTGCAACTGCACAAAAACCCACACTGAATGAGGCTTTTAAAGCACTTACATCATTAAATGATTTTTTTCGGGGAAACAGTGAAGTGGGTGATACTATCGATGACCTGGAAGACAAAATATCTATTTACAATATGAATAATCGGAGACAAACAAAGATCGAAGATTTTTCTAAGTCATTTAACTTAGCATATGATGCTATAATTTTATTTCTTTATTTTATGTATGTATATACATATATACATATATTGAAAGTGACCTGAATTATCATAAAAATATTTATTTTTCCCTTTTTTTTTGTTTTTCTTTATTTACACGTTATAGAAGTTTCGTTTTGTTTCGAGTTTTTTTTAATAAAATATTGAAATATTAAAAATGATACTGTTTGTATTTTTCTGATTTTCATCCCGCGATAAGTGAATCTTTTTTTCACTTATCCCAACTCCGGTTATATGAATTTTTTTTCAGTTATCCGAAGTTCGCGTGAAAATACCGCTTAAAGCTTAGTACGCTGCTCGAGCGAAACTAAATTTTAGCTGCTCTCCACTATTTCTCTCCAAACACTAGCTAAAATCCTCGCTAAATTTTGACACAGAGTGCCTTGTGGATAGGTGTTACAACAAACAGCTGTTCTTTGAAAAATAAGTTCATTTCAACAACTCAATAGCACAACAGAAAAAAACAATACGATGTGTCAAAATTTAGCTTGAGAAAATGTCCCGAACTATTAATGGGCGCGCTAAATTATGACAGATACATCCAGTACAGTCTGAAATGAAAGTTTGATTTTTTAGCTGAAGCAGCGTACCGCTCGGCTAAATGGATTCGCTTAAATTTAGCTCAGCTAATTTTTGAAGAGAATTTTGTATGGGAGCTAAAATTAAGCTCGAGCAGCGTACTAAGCTTAAGTGAAAAAATAATTGTGGCAAATTGGTGTTTCAGTTAAGCGGAGTCGACTGTATATTTTAAAAATAATGAAGGTTTGTCAGCTGCAGTCCGAAACTCGTACAAAATATGGTCGTCATAGTGATTTAAAACCATCAACTGTTAAGAGAATAATTGAAAAAATTCAGAGAGACTGGATAACGTGTCCTGTCATAACTCATAAGTCGTTCAACAGAAAATATCAAAGCAGTTTGCGAGAATATTGCTGACAGTCCAGGAAAATCAATTCGGCACCGTAGTCAAGAATTCGAGAAGCTCTTTACAGCAAATTTTCACGAAAGACTTGAAATGTCATGCTTACAAAGTACTATTGACTCAAGAACTGAAGACTATTGACCAAGCAGTGATGAAGCGAATGTTCATCATGATGATTTCTTTACTCAAAATTGTCGTATTCGGGGTTCAGAAAACTCATAAGTAATTGTTGAGAAACAAATGCATCCACAACGTGTGACTGAATTGGCCAAGCAGATCTGCGATTTTATGCCATTGCCCTTTTTTCTTTGGGTTTTTTTTGAAGTCAAATTCTATGCAAACAAGTCCACGACCACCAATGCATAGAAAGAGGAAATTGGGCGGTGCTTTAATGAAATCCAGCCACATTTTTATGAGTACGTACCAGCAAAGTCGTGGCGGCCATTTATACAATTTGTTATTCCATACATAGACCCAATCTGTTTACTGAAACAATAAAAAAAAATAAGCTTTCTAATTAAAAATCTGTATTTTCTATCAAAATGACATGTGGCGTGAATTATGGGACCACCTTTATATTCATTTCTTTGTTAAAAATAATATTTTGGTACAAAGAATGGGGCCTACAGTTTAATGGCGGCTCCGTACGTCAAATTTGAAAAGATTCTCATTATTCTCAATTTGATTCATTTGAATGCTTGCCAGACTTTTGCAATAGCTGGGCCAGTGAAAAAAAAACATAAGAGGCCTCAAAAACTTATCCGTTCACTCGAATACGACAAGACCCCACGTTGCCCTTCCCAGTTGTTGCTATCCTGACTTCCAATTTACCCCAAAACTTTACAGATGTCACAGTATTTTGTTTTTTTATTTCTGTTCCTTGATAAGATTTCGCGGATTGTACTGCTCGCTGATACAATCCGCCAAATCACCATCACCGTCATCTATACCTTATTGCTTTCAATATAAAGCGAATCGGTTTTGGGAATATAAAAATACCAATTTGTCATCAAAAGCTTGAAGAAATGTTGGGTACGGAGAAGCGTCAGTGAGTTGAAAAGTAGACTATGTGCGTAAATCGCACTTCATTAAATGCGCTACAGTCCGGGATGAATCTTGGTATTACCAAACATGTCTCTCCAACTAGCTACGTCTTTTCTAACTAAATCCAGTTGTGCACTTCAAGATCAGTTGAGATCGGTTTGTGAAGGGTGTTGTTTTTAGAGGTATAAAACTTCAAATTGAAATAAAACACAAGAAAATCGTTTCAATGTCCATCAATTTGGCTTTATTGGAAGGATAATTTTATGCCATAAATGTTTAAATATGATTTCGGGTATGTGGCCGTATAAAGCCAAGTCTAGAGGTCCAATTTTCAACCACTTCTTCGAGCATGTCGGCAATAACGCCACGATTGTTGGCTTCCAAGTCCCCTAACGTTTCTGGTTTGTTGGCGTAGTTGAGCGACTTCACATATCTCCAATGAAAATAATCCAATGGTGTCAAATCACACGATCTTGGTGGCCAATTGATCCATTCCGCGAAATTATGCGTTCATCGAATGTTTCTTTCAATAAATCGATTGTGACATGCACTGTGTGCCATGTAGCGCCATGATGTTGGAACCACATCTCATCCACATTTATGCCATGTAGTGCGAAAACGATCCATGGTTAACCGAATTAATTACTCTGATGGACGATTATGTCGACCATAAAATGGACGGAGCTTGCGTTAAACTTCGCGAACTGAACCATTATTTTCGAAATAAATTTGCACGATTTGCAAGCGTTGTTCATTTGTCAACCTGTATATAAGAAAATGGCAAACCAAACTGAACATAAATGACATTAGAGTCATTTTTATCTCTATTCGAAAAACCAACCTTCAAAAAAAAAAACACCCGTTACTTGAGCGCGCTACTTCGGGCGGGATATTCCCCTACTGCGTCTACCATCTGGATCGGAATTGAAAACTCTTTTTACCGAAAAATTGGTTCAAAAATGCGAAATTTTTTTTTTACTATGTCTAGTCGCTGTTAAGCTAGTCCGAAAGTGGAAGGGATAATTAGGTTGGTCCGGAAGCACGATTGGTAATATAGATCGAGTGGTGGTGGGTTCTTGCGAGAGTCAGGTCAGGTGTGAAAAAATATAGTGTGAACATATGGATAGTAGAATGTCGAGCATGCTGTTCGCTAAAGATAAGGCGGTTAGGAAGATCGGATTTATTGACAAGTTTTTACTTTACTGGAATTGCTTCACAGATATATTTTTAATTAAAAAAAAACAAATACGGAAAAACATGGATAAACATCATTTAGAGTGAGTGATTCGACGTAGACGACTTGCTCAGTTAAAAGATTTTTCTTCCATTGGAGCTTGTATTTAATACACAAAAAAATACACATTTTTGGCGCAACAACCATTCGTGTGTGCGTGTGTACAAGGCACGATGGCGGGACCTCCTGTTTTATGCCGACTCCGAACGGCTTAGTAGAGATAAGCTATTCTTGACAATTGATACTACTCGGATGATTTGTCAGATCATCATGAGAGGAGGGTCGGTGAAAAATCATTTAGGTGTTGCTACAGCTGAGAATCGAACCCAGACCTTCTCCACGGCAGTTCATCGCACGAACCATCGCGCCACTGAGCCCTCCATACAAACATTAAGAGTGATTGGAGATCAGATTATTAGTCTCCCTTCGGATGTCGGCTACATGCATTGCTGCTCCTGATAGGATCATTTGCATTAACATACATTTACATAGGGACATTTTGCATTCAATGGCAAATTTTATGATTGAGTAGTGTGACCCTTAAAGAATTACCTCTATAAGCAATGTATTGACAATTCTGGTACTACGGACTTAAATAAAATTGGAATCAACAAATCAAATGAAATAAAAGTGACTTTTACTACGGTTGTAGTGGAGTGGATACAGTAGTATCCACATCGATATCAACATTGCAAGGATTTACATTTCTTTATAGACAGCGTGTTTTTTGTAGTAACAACATCGACATCAACAGAAACATTATAGCAACCCCCAAAGGAAATGTTGATGTCGATATGGACCGCTATGTTTATGTGTTTCTAGCATTAACCTTATACCAAATGTGTGTCTCCTAAACAGACACAATGGAGGGCGTGACGCAAACGCAACGTGGCTATAACCAAATGCCGTTCTACATAAAACGTTGACACAAGATACATGTTTCCGAATCGAGTCACGGCTGTGGATTGCGCTCGTAACATGATATATCATAACATATTTCGCTAAACAACAACATAACATATTTCGCTAAACAATTCTCATCACATTCACACTGCAATTTATGAATGTGTCTACGTTGTTCGTATGTCGGTTCCATTTGGACACGATCGTCTCCAATTAAATCCATGTCAACCTTTTTCGGTGTACCTTTAAAATGATTCACAGAACGGTTGGGTTTAATGTATCCACGTGCATCGTTGTAGACGACTACAAGATACGTCAAAAGGTCGAAAAGCATAAAAGAAGCCAACCATTCGAATTGTATGAATACCTCCACTTTTATTATTTTTCTTTCGATTTCTTCTCTTTTTTTCCGACGACCGGTAAGCGTACGAAAGAGAAAAGATTTAACTGCCAATTTATATCTGCACACATCCGTTAAAACGGTGGAAATAGATACAACAAAACTGCAATTTCCTTTCCTATAGGGAACATGCTGTAACCGGTCTATCCGCTTACCAACATGGATTTTTTTTCTTGCGTTTTGCTTACATGCAGGAATTCTATTATAGCTACGGGTATAAGAGCCTGCAAATGGACCTTCTTTTGTACCACCAATGGAAAGAGGAGGTTACGTTGATTGCGGTTTCTTATCCATTTGGTTTATCTTAGCATTATAGGGAGTTATCATATTTGTATAGTTTGGAAAGGAAATTACATACTTTGTCAACGATATCTAGTATCAATATTGGAAAATATGAAAAATGAGATCTACGGTTAATGGTTATTATTACCTGGAAAAATAAAATCCAATGGTTTGTTTGTTTTCTTAATAATTTTCAAGACGCTGAAAAACTTTCTCTTAGATATCTGCATACTTCAAAGAGTAAGGGGCACTTGCACCAATCAATGAATTATTTTAGCTCATATGGTGGCTTGCACAATGATATTTATTCAACTTTCCAGGAATTTTCTGGTGGATTTCAGGAGGCTAACTACTGGTTATATGAATTGACTAGCAACCCGACATGGCTTCGCCCGGGTACAATTTGATTTGTACAACGTCCGTAACTTTCAAAATGATAATCGTTGACGATAGTGAAGGAGACTTTCTGGGTACCTACTGTGTGATTAATATACATGTAAAAATTACAATATAAAAATTACACTCTACGTACCAGGCAAGTCTCCTACACTATCGTCAACGAATACACACTAAGGCGCCTACAGCTGTTGTTGAGTTAAGACCCCAAATGCTCCTCGAATGTTCATTGATAGAGAATTTTTGAATACCCTATATCCTGCACATGGTAATGCAGATCATAATAGTGAAAACTGCATCTAAATCAGTTCAGCAGTTCTCGAGATTACCGCATTCATACACGTTTTGGGACTTTATTTTATACTATGTATAGAAATATAGATACAAATATTGGTGCAAATGAACCTAAAAGCTTCTACGCTTGCAGGTTAAAAACGTTGTATGACGAAAATGTTCCACCGTATACATCACAAAGTGTAAATCCTATTCCGTTTCTAGGGAAAAAAATGAAAATTGGATTACGCTAGTGTTGCGGATACATACACTAGCTGCAATTCAATTTAAATCGTTAATTCTCTTCCTGAGAAAATTGATTTTTTGTTAACATTTGTACTTTTCTGTATTAACTTTAAAGTGCGAATTATAATTTTTAGAACTGTCACTATATTATGATGACAAATTAAAAAAAAAATGTGTTCCTAGTATGCGAAAATATGCAGTTTCATCACGCACGTCTATAGTAACCTACTGCGAAACAATCCATGGTAAATTCGGCCGGTAAACAACTGGCTTCTCTAGTTTCTTATTAAACATCTCCCAGTGGCATACTTGAAGTTGTGTTTAAGGTCTTCCTCTTCTGCGTAGACTTTCTGGCTAAAAAATGTAAAAAGACTGTAAAACAAAAGATAGCATATGAATTCAGAGATTTTGCAATCGAAACGACCAAGCGTCTTTTTATCCGCTTTTTATACGGTCGATGATCTAAGAACCTAAATTAGGACTGGGATGATCATGATCTAGGGCAGAATCTCCTAATTAATTTCAGAGTTTTAGTACTTAGTTCTCTTCTATGACCGAGGAAAAACTGATTGACATCAGTAATACTTCGTCTTATTTCTGACATGATATCGTTGTTAGAATAATGAGTGAAGCCGAAGTAGAAAAAGTCCATTACCTTGGAGTTTTAGGCATCCATTGCGATTTTTATTGGATAAAAATATTTTCACTTGTCCTGAAGGTAAATTTCATTGCCCTTACTCAATACTCCTAAGGCCTAAGAATCAGTGGCATAAAGAAGGGCGGAAAGTCATGGCTAGATCGACTCAGAAAGCGATTCTGAATCAATCCGATATATCACGATATATCTATTTAAATTAATTCTCTTTGTTACAACCTTTGTGTAAACCCTAATATACCCATATTGGATAGGGCATATGATAGACATGATTTTATATAATCCGCTATTATATTTTTGGCCATATAATTGAAAGATGGTATGTGGTAGGTATCGAAGTCTTTGGTCTGGAAGGATACGGTTGTTTATGAGCGGTTTAAACAGGTTCATTATATTTCATCAGATAATATTTCGTAGATAATGTTCATATACTGTTCAGATGTTCTTCTATCTTTTGAATCTGGCAAATGATTTTGAGATTTTATTCTTTGGATACTTTTGTCAATCCTGCGGATTTATATAACTTTGCAGGAATGTAATTCTCCCTGCAAACACGTTAAACTTCTATAATGTAAATATTAACATCGTATCTTCGTTTTTGGTTAAGCTTTTAAGTATTTTAACAGTCTGCAAAATTATTGTTGAATGTTATAGAAACCCGTCAGGAAACCTTGTCAATTTATCATATTCCTTAAGAACCATTAAACTAATTCCGACACGCTGTACTTATTTTGTTTCCAAGCATCAATTTTTAATTTTTGTTATTAAGCTGTGAAATTCCCTATCTAACAGTTCGATTAATGAGTCGCACATTCCAATTTAGAAAAACGCTCTGACAACGCTTCGCGTCACTTTGATGATGTCCATTTATTTTTGTTATCATATTATTTTCTAAAACATATTCTTTTTTTATTTTAATGCTACTAGATATATTGTTTTTTTATTGTATAGTTCATATTAATCTTGAATTATTTGCACCACAGTTCATAAAATTTATTTTTATCTATATTTGAAAATCTTCGATTTTAAAATAAATCTAAAATCGAGTGTAACAATATTCCGTTGTTTCCGTATTAATTTGGACGCGATTCAGTTCTGAACTTTGATGATTTGCCACACCCACATGGTAAAATTTCCGAAATCATTTCTCTAGTAGGACCTCTTTATATACTTGATGGTGCGGTTTCCTTGGTCTTTCTAATTTTTCCTTCTTATTTTGTGTTCATGGTGGTTTTTTGTGGATTGTCTTTTCCCCTACTTTAAATTCGGCAAACGTTTTTTTCTACTAAAAAAGATTGAAAGCAATCCATATGTCACAAAAATTATCTTTTATTGTAGATCTCGTCAGAAAATATGCTATCAGAAAATATATATATATATATATATTTAAGGCTCAATCCAGCATAAACATTGGTCTATTGAGTTACCACATGGAACTTTAGGGTTTCCCATATCTACTCATTTAAACTCAGCTACGAATAAACTGGTGGAGGTTTTTCACTTTCGTATTGCTTAGATAGCAAAGATTTTCACAGCAGTATAGTTCAAGGAAATGGAAGGAAAATTATGTCTTCGACCTCTTTGTACATGCGGTTCCTGGAGAATTTATTTCCGTAAAGACCAACGTAAAGCCAATGTTGACATCTAGGTATAGTAATGCTTATGTTCATTCTAATGGAGTTTTCCATTGGTAAATCCTGATTTTTACCAAAAATTTGATCTTTTTTGTTGCCAATGGAACACGATTTAAGATTGTCGAAATTTCTTGTCTGTGAGGTTAGTGTCGGTGTAGCTATCAAGTTTCAAGTTCCAAGTTCATATTTCACATTCAACTGCTACAGTTTTGATGATTAATAATAGTTTTTCACAACCGAAATAATAATACATCAAAACGAATATCACTTTAGTCAAACTGGCAGCTATCATATGTATAAATGTTAGTGCATGGAGGGTAATTCTGCCTGGCATGATCATTGGCCGTGTTCCGGATTTTAGATTTCAATTGCAAAATGAGGTGAGGCGATGTGGAACGCAAAATCTTAATGAATGGCAAGGTAGATGTCAAACTATACCAACCCTTATTATTCCTTAACAAAAAGTAAGAAATAACCTTTATAAACCCATAATATTGGGTAATGCTACTGAAATTAAAAACATCTTCATGACAGTTCGACGCAAAATCAGCTGATTCACTCATATCTGGGTGTCCATGCGTAAATTTTCAACTTGTTTCGCCAGTCATTTCCCCTCAAATGTCACGTGACTTAAATGGTTGATTGACCAATGAGAGCAGTGCACCGGCAAAGTTAACTTGGTAAAACTGAAATCCGGAACGCACCCATTAGCTTTTCAATTCACTGGAATGTCTTTATTTTTTTTTATAATTTACATGCGCCCAAAAGGTTATGAATACCTTTTTACTGTGTTTATACTTTTGTAGGGTTTTAACATATGATGGGAATTGGAAGATGGAAAATTGTTATATGTAGTGGAGACTTACTCCACGAGCGAATTCCGAAATAACTTCGATACGTCGCTGTTTTTTCAATTTGCAGCATCTTAAGCTAATGTTTGTGTTACTTATAAGCGAGCAGATACCCACCAAACTTTTATTATTTTCATTTCTTTGAACTATGGTTTCATTATTTCGGCGGGATTGAACGCACAACCTTGCACGCAGGCGAAAATATTACCACTACACCGCGGTCACCCGCAGAGATACCCAGTAAAGTCGAACATGATACTGCTCTGCACTCTTTTGAAGAGACGACCTGCAATCCACGAGGCGATGTGGAACGCAAAATCTTAATGAATGGCAAGGTAGATGTCAAACTATACCAACCCTTATTATTCCTTAACAAAAAGTAAGAAATAACCTTTATAAACCCATAATATTGGGTAATGCTACTGAAATTAAAAACATCTTCATGACAGTTCGACGCAAAATCAGCTGATTCACTCATATCTGGGTGTCCATGCGTAAATTTTCAACTTGTTTCGCCAGTCATTTCCCCTCAAATGTCACGTGACTTAAATGGTTGATTGACCAATGAGAGCAGTGCACCGGCAAAGTTAACTTGGTAAAACTGAAATCCGGAACGCACCCATTAGCTTTTCAATTCACTGGAATGTCTTTATTTTTTTTTATAATTTACATGCGCCCCAAAGGTTATGAATACCTTTTTACTGTGTTTATACTTTTGTAGGGTTTTAACATATGATGGGAATTGGAAGATGGAAAATTGTTATATGTAGTGGAGACTTACTCCACGAGCGAATTCCGAAATAACTTCGATACGTCGCTGTTTTTTCAATTTGCAGCATCTTAAGCTAATGTTTGTGTTACTTATAAGCGAGCAGATACCCACCAAACTTTTATTATTTTCATTTCTTTGAACTATGGTTTCATTATTTCGGCGGGATTGAACGCACAACCTTGCACGCAGGCGAAAATATTACCACTACACCGCGGTCACCCGCAGAGATACCCAGTAAAGTCGAACATGATACTGCTCTGCACTCTTTTGAAGAGACGACCTGCAATCCACGACTGTTTTCGAGTTATTTAGGACCAATTTCAGTGATTTTATAGTTCGGAAAAATCCTTATATCCTTAGCAGATACTACTTATTTTTAATTAATTCGAAATTAAACACTTTTTTTCCTTATTTTTATAATAACAAATAACTAATAAACATAAATGATTAAACTTCACAGCTAACGGGTCCGCCATCTAACGTTTTTTTTTTCAACTAGTGCTTATTTCTTTCACTTAGCTCATGTCTGATTTGACAGATAATTATTTTTATCCTTCCGCTGAACGAATATGGTTGTGTATACGCTTGAACAACGCTGGGAAATATTGCGACATTACTTTGAAAATCATGGTAATGTTGCAGAATGTGTGCGACAATTGCGTACGGATTTTGGAAGAAGAGAAACACCGTCAGCTCCGTATGTTCGTTATCTTGTGCAAAAAGTGAAAAAACTGGCATCCTCATCGATAAACCAAAGCGTGAAAAGCCAAAAACAATGCGTACACCCGAGAATATTGCTGCTGTTGCAGAAAGTGTGCGTGAAGCGCCATCAACATCAATTCACCGTCGTTCTCAACAATTGATCATTTCGGAGACATCATTGAGACGAATTTTGATTAAGACCTTGGTATGACGCCATACAAAGTCCAATTGGTTCAGGAGTTGAAGCCAACTGACCATCCAATGCGTTTTCGCTTCGCTAAATGGGCCTGCGATCGACTTAAAGAAGATGCCGATTTTGCCAAAAAAATCATCTTTTCAGATGAAGCTTCTTTTGATCTTGGCGGGTATGTAAACAAGCAAAATTGTCGCATTTGGGGCACAGAAAACCCGCACGCATACATTGAAAAGCCGATACACCCAAAACGAGTCACTGTTTGGTGCGGATTTTGGTCCAGGGCCATTTTTCTTCGAAAATGAGCAAGGAGTGGCCGTTACAGTCAATGGCGATCGTTATCGGGCCATGTTGAACGAATTTTCACAAAAATTGAAGAGGAGGATATTGGAAACATTTGGTTTCAACAGGACGGCGCTACGTGCCACACAGCCGAAGCTACACTCGATGTTTTGCGCCCTGTTTTTGAAGATCGCATTATCAGCTGCAGAGCTGATGTCGTTTGGCCACCTCGGAGCTGCGATTTGACACCGTTGGACTATTATTTGTGGGGTGCCGTAAAAGATAAGTGTTACGCCGACAAGCCAGAGACAATTGATGCTTTAAAGGACAATATTCGTGAAGCCATTGGTGAAATACAGCTGTACACAATCAATAATGTACTTAAAAATTTGACCGATCGTGTAGGCTACTACATGGCCAGCCGAGGAAGCCATTTGAATGAAATTATTTTCCATTATTAAGCGGAAGGATTGTACTTTCAAATAAAAAAAGAAATTTGGGAAAATATTCAGTACTTTTTTTTTATAGCATTTTCAAAGTTATTTGGCGGACCCTTTATTAGTTATTAACTTTTCTTTAACAGCGCAGTTTAATATCACTTCGTCGATTCGACGAATGGTCAACTGTAACGTATGTGTACTAAAAAAATATGGCTAAGCAGTTCTGTTGAGAATCCTATCAACTGATTGTGAAAAGTGAGAAGTGCGTTATAATACCTTATTTATTCTTCCATAAGTCCTAAGATATGTTTTGAAGATATTTTCTATAAAATATCTGTTTTGTTGCACTATAACTTTGATTTATTTTGAATTTGTTGTCAATATTAAATAATGAATTTGCATAATGTATCGTTAAATAAATTTTGCAAACAAAAAACATTTCTGTACGGAACACACATAAAAGATTGTGAAATCGATGGTTATCGTTATCAACCACAGTTTTAATACACAATACCAAACTTGACAATCGACCATCGATAATTATCGATTTTCGTTAGATAATCGACACTCAAAAGGGCTTAAGATTAAATGACTGTCAAGTGTGGTTGAAGTTGGAATCAAAATATTTTCTGTATAAATACTGAAAATCTAATCGCAATGTTTAAGGTGAATAACTCCAGTTTTTAATGTTGAACTTAACATATCTGTTAACCGATAAAAACTTTATTTACTTACTGTGTACAATTATTCAATTGTTAAACCCATACCTCTGTGAAGAAAACTATTGACCGAAAGATATATCGTGACGTGACAGATAACAATGCATTGCGTTCATCTCGCCTGAATCATCAACGAGGTGTGGTCTCACCATCACACAGTTCGTATTCCATTTCATACTTAAAAATCACTATTCTCTGACTAATAGCATTATATTCGTCTCAAATTAGGTTCCGATTTGTTATTTATTATGTTCGACAAAAAAATAATCAAAAAAAAAGAAGAATCATTCGTTTTGATTGGGTGCTGATTGAGATCGATTTATAAACATTTCTCCCTCTCATTGCGAACTCGAAAGACAACCAAATGTTAGACAAATGTAGGTACACAGTACACACAAATACAACTGAAATTAGTTAGATCGAAATACTGTATTGGTGTGCATTTGACTGCGCTTCGTCAATCTTCTTACCAAGCAGCTTTTGTGACGTTTTATGCAACAATGAGTCTGAAAACAAAACACAGACAGATACTTTTCTAGTACGCAGCATGTTTGGCTGACCAACAACGTCACTTATTTAAAACTCCACCGGATGTACGCCGCTTGTTTAATGCTCGCTTCGGATATGGTAGTGGACAGTAATAATGGAGAGATGACAAAATAATTATTCAACGTGTTTGCCGGTCGCAATCTCAATTAGGTTCGGTATGGGGACTTGAAAATTAAAACACGACTGATACATGTAGAGGTACGATTGTATCTTGTATGGTGCGATGAATGCGCCACGATTTGTTTAAAAATGTTAAAATTATTGTAGACGGAAGTTACAGACTTGGGGTGATACTGTAGTCACTTGTTTTTAGTTAAGACGCACGGATCTTCCCAAAAATTGACCAAAACTATAAATAGTAAATTTCTAATTTTTCAGTAAATTTGCATGCCAATTTACTGACATATTACTACAAGTGGCGCAAAAATAACCTTCCGATGTTTTTTTGGCTGTAATTTAAAAAAAATTAAATTAAATTAAAATTAAAAACTTTGATTCTTCTTGTGGATTATTTTTATTTGGTCTTTTTTTTACATCAAGTCGAGAATATGATGTCATGTAAATGGCCGCCGCCACAGTTGATTTTCATTTGAGCCCTTTTTATGGCATTTTCCATCACTTTGGCCAAAACTTCCGGCGATAGGTCCTCACATTCTTGACAGATATTGTCTTTAAGAGCTGCAAGAGTTGACATAAACCCGCGACTTCAAAAAGCCCCACAAAAAGAAGTCTGGAGCGGTCAAATCAGGCGATCTTGCTGGCCAGTGCAAATCGCCAAAACGGGAGATTAGGCGCCCGGGAAATGCATCCTTCAGCATATCGGTTGTGGAACGTGCAGTGTGTGCCATTGCACCGTCCTGTTGGAACCACATCTTTTCCAATCCCAATTCATCAAGTTGCGGCAAAAAGAACTCGTTGATCATTGCTCTGTAGCGCTCACCATTCACAGTAACCGTTTGGCCCGCGACGTCTTCGAAGAAAAAAGGTCCGATGACTCCTCCAGCGAAAACAGCACACCATAAAGTGACTTTGAGCGGGTGTAATGGCTCTTCGTGGGTTACACGCGGATTTTCAGTGCCCCAGAAGCGTAAATTTTGCTTATTTACGTACCCGCTAAGATGGAAATGGGCCTCAACACTCATGATTATTTTTGATGAAAAATCATCTTCCTCTTGGTGGTGATTAAGGATGGCTTGAGCGTATGTTAGACGCGATTGGCGGTCAGCAGCTAACAGCTGATGCACCGTCTGGACTTTGTACCGAAAAATCTTCAAATCTTGTACCAAAATTCGCTGTAAAGACCGTCGACTGATACCCATTTGCGTGGCACGTCGTCTGGTCGATGTCGACGGCGCTTCCATGACATCTTCGGCTACAGCAGCAATATTCTCTGCAGAACGGCTACTCCGGGGTCTGCCACGCCTGTGCCAGTCTCTTCGAGGCGAGCGGCTAAACGTCGCAGTGTTTCACCAGTAGGCGTTGGACGGCTTGGAAATCTGCGACGAAATTCACGTTGTGCCAAAGTCGCCGACCGATTATTGCTCAAATAAATAGTCACCAATATTCCGCGTTCTGGAGCAGTGTAGCGTAACATTGTTTATTAACGTATATTTCGCATGTGTTTACTACACAAATGTCAAAACAGAACTGACATTAGGGGCCAATCGCAAAATTTATAGCATTTTCTGATAGGAGGATTACTTTCGCCACCTTGTATATGGTGTTACTCGCTATTTATTTCGTAACCGATTAGTCAGAAGATGCGACTAAAGTGTAAACTTTTGTTTAACACTTCCAATTGCAGGTTCGGCTTTTGATATGAAGTTGGTTTGCTTTTTTCTGCTTCTCTATTGGCTTTAATTAAAAGAAGTTACGAAATTTGTTGCTAGTGGTAATTCTAATAGTTATACCTACATTATACAAAACTTTCAAACAATTTGTTCGTTCTAAATTGATATGAATGGTGTCCCGAAAAGCCTGGACGAAACAACAAATCATAAGAGCTTGTTTTATATAGAAAAAGTTTTTTTTTCGGTAGAATTCTTTTATAATAATTAGCTTGGACGTTCATGTCTTCTAATTCAGAAATTACATATACCTTCTAAAAACACGGAACATAATACTTCGCCTCGAAACTGACCATGATAGATATAAAGATGCAATCACCGAAAATTCCTCAACACAAAAATGTTTTTTGTGCAATCTGAGTTTTGAGCAAAAAGTTCAAGACAATTGAAAATTGAGGTTCAGGGTATCACCATTTTATGCTTGGAATCGGTTTTTTTTTTATATTTAGCTCATGAGTCGAAAAGTTGATATCTAATAAGATTTTTTTTTTTAAAATTGAAAAAATCATGAAGCACTTCGAAGTCAAATGAGCTTGTTAGTCGACAAACTGAAAACAGGTAGTGGAAGCACATATGATAGAAACACTGCCCGCCGATTTTTGTATTACTCTGGCACTTCATCGCAAATAAACAATATAGATTAAGACACAATTAATCGCTTTCGAATTGTATTGCTATTGTCGAAACTGCAAACTTGTTCGGAATTTCCACGTGGTACAATATGTCAACAACAGTGCACAACATTTTCGAATGCTATTCTTCCAATTGGTCAACTTGGAGAGGGAGCCCAAGGAGCTCGAAGTAATGATATAAAACAAGGAGAAAGTTTAAAAAAACGAGTGGTGGGTGCACGACTGGGTCGTACGCAACTTTCTCATTCACAGCGAGTTGGAGTTAGGTGTTAGATCAAATAGTACGCATTTTTATTATTAATGATTAAAATGATATAAATAATGTCGAAATGTGATTATACGAACGTTTACTCCGAAATTTGAAGGAATCGGTTTCTATGTGAATAATAATTATTTTTCGTTATTGGCCAAAACTGAAAATTCCGTTTAGTGATAGTTGGGCTACAACTAAATATGTGGAATTGTTTAAAACTGTAATAATAATATATATATTAAATTTCATTCAATTTGTCATAGTAGTTTGCGAGAAATTAACAATTTTCTTAATATGGCCTAAAAGACTAAATCCGTTATATGGATTTTCTCGAAAAAAACTGGGTATGCAGTTTTGTTGGAACTAATATGCTTATAGTATATATAAAGTTTAATTAAAATTGTTAGAGCCGTTTTCGAGAAAATTGAGGTTATGTGTATTTTTTGTATGGCAGGTACCGTTATTAACATGGCTAAAAGCAAACAAAAAAAATGGCCTAGAATTATGACCAAAACAAGCTTGGATACGAAGTTTGAAGAAAATCGGTCTAGCCGTTTAGGCTGAGGAGACCATTACGGACAGACGGACGGAATTCCAAAAACCACTTTTTTAGGCTCCGCTATCATCGTAATGTTAGAATCAATCAAAATCTCGAGGTCGAAAATTTTCACGAAAACAATATCTTTCTCTTTGTAAGAGAAAGTTAAAAATGTTCGAGCCAAAAAATTATTGAAAATATTTTGTATCATATTTTAGTTTCTTCAGATCTCGCATAAACATAGAAATAAAAATAATTGATGTTGTACAATGTGCTGATATTTTTGGATTGACTTTTTTATTACAAAAAATAGGTTATTCAAGGACATGAAATAGTTACGTGTTAAGAAAGTCAGGTTAATTTAGAATTCATACTTTCTTTCAAAAAGAACATAATTAAGTGTGTTGCCTTATAATGGATCACAATTGTTGTGTAGGGTTAGCCCTTTGTTTGCTTCTTTATAAAAAGCCTTTATAAATCACAGACAGACATTTTTTGTTTTTGAAAATTCGACCTGCTTCGACAACACAGCATTTTCAAAACAGTTTTTTTTATACTAAATTAGTTAGAACACTTTTGAATTTTTTTAAACTTAACATAAAGGAAAAAGTTAGTTAGTTATTTTTTTTTAACTTAATAAAATGCTTAAACTTTAAACCTAAAATAATAACAAAACAATTATTTCGTTTTTGTTTAAAAAAAATCGACTGACTTTATAAGCCAAACGATTGGCCTAACCTAAACTGTTTATATTGTTCCTTCTTATTTTTTAAACTCAAACAATTCTAAATCCTGTTTGAATAAATATAATTTACAATATCGAAACAACCAAAAATGGAATTTTCATAAAACATTTTTTTTTTTTCAATTTTGAGCAAATTTTTATGTCGCTATTGGGAATCGGAAAAATTCGCACATAAAATGAGAAATTTACCGTTTACAATCTGCATTTACTGTATCAGTGAACAATTAATTATTGAGTTCTTGAGTTAAATTTTTAATTTTGTTCATTGGTTTGATAATTCATTGATTTCATTTCAAGGCTAACATTGGTTTGAAATTTATAGTTTTAATTCACAGGGAGGTCATTTCGTAACTTTGAAAACGATTATCAGTCAGACGGTAGTCGAGACCTCATGAGCAATCGCTCAATAATCGTCTGTGATTTGATGATTATTGTTTTAAGTGAAGCAAATAAAATGATATCGCCGTGATGCAAGATGTATCGTCGAAATGTTATCGTCAAACGATAATCACTTTACGGAATGAGGACCCAGTTTCGTTCGTGGTCATTGTACGTGTCGCTAAAAATGTGACTTTAGAGAAAGATAATTTAATTACCAGCCGAGTGTTATTTTTCGACTGAACCATAATTGAATCATAAAATGCGAACAATATCATCGCATGCGTCATTAATTGCAGGTCAATTAAAATTATATCAGATGATGACACGTTCATTGCGCTTTTATGTTCGAGACACGATTTGTTTTAATTTTAAATATATTCCAAGTCTTATGATTAGATATTAGTTAACGGTATTGTGCGAGATTTTCTCTAATACCATCCATATAAATGTAAATTTATTTTTTTAGGGAATAGAAGTCTTCCAATGTGGACAAAAAAATTCTTCGAAGAATTGCTATCAAAATTTGCATTGAAGTTTTTTTTTTTTGAAATAGCCTGAAATGTTAGTCAGTCTACCAGCTATAGACAGGGTAAGTGCAAGGGCATGTTTGCTATAATAAGAAGCTAAAAATAAGAAACCCAATATCACCCATCATCAAAAACCCTGTTCATTTAAAAAAAAAATATTGCGACAGATGAAGTAGTTTGATTTTCTATTCACGAGTTAAATCCGTTGACTGTGAATTAAAATACGAGGTGGCGCAAAAGTTGTCACCCGTCGCAAAAGTTGTCACCCGATGTTTTTTGTCCGCCATTTTTTAAAGTGTTTTGCAAAAAAATCGAAACAATTATTATAGGTGGCGCATAAGACATGAATCATGGAATAATTTTTTCTACTTTGTTTGCTGAAGAATTTAAATATTTGCAACCAAAAAACATCGGGTGACAGCTTTTGCGACGGGTGACAACTTTTGCGCCACCTTGTATGAGGAGACTCTTAACTTCGACTTTCAATATCTCTATAAGAATAATCTACTATTTGATAAAAAATTGTAAATTATAAACGAAAGAATTGATATTCATTAATTAATTATTTTTTTTATATACCACTAAAAAATATTTGCCAAAAGCCTCTTCTGACCATATATCTAAAGGGTGTTTTTTTAGAGGTATAAAACTTCGAATTGAAATAAAACACAAGAAAATCGTTCTAATGTCAATCAATTTGACTTTATTGGAAGGATAATTTTATGCCCTTAATGTTTAAATATGATTTCAGGCATGTAGCTGCCGCGGCTGGTTCGAGTAAAGCCGAGTCTAGAGACCAATTTTCAACCACTTTTTCGAGCATTTGGGGCCGTATGTCGGCAATTACGCCACGAATGTTGGCTTCCAAGTCCCCTAACGTTTCTGGTTTGTTGGCGTAGACGAGCGACTTCACATATCCCCAAAGAAAATAATCCAATTGTGTCAAATCACACGATCTTGGTGGCCAATTGACAGGTCCATTCCGCGAAATCATGAGCTCATCGAATGTTTCCTTCAATAAATCGATTGTGACGTGCGCTGTGTGACATGTCACAATGTCCAACGTCTTGTTGGAATCACATCTCATCTACATTCATGCCATCTAATTCGGGAACAAAATAGTCGGTTATCATGGCTCTATACCGGTCTCCATTATCGGTAACTGACTCTCCAACATAATTTCGGAAGAAGTATGGCCCAAATAACTCCACCAGCGCATAGAGCACACCAAACAGTCAGTTTTTGTGGATGTAATGGCGTCTCAAGGTTCTCATGTGGATTCTCTTCACTCCAAATGCGGCAATTTTGCTTGTTGACGTAGCCATTCAACCAAAAATGAGCCTCAACACTGAACAAAATTTTGCGATGAAAATCAGCTTAGCTTTGGACACCTAAAGGGAATGATTGGTAGCACAAATGAATTGCGAAATTTACGTTTTTTTTTTCGTTTTTAGCTTAGTAGCGATTCTTGACTCGGGAAATTGGGTTTTCCTTCCTTAACAGCACTTAAACATTGAATTTCTCGCAACTACACGAAATTAGAAAAAAACATGAAAAGACTACCATCCGCTGGGTAGATTTTTGAATACCCTATCACATTCCATTCTTAAATTAAACATCCCCAAAAAATTGGCGTACCTAAATTTGAATTTACATTTTCAATACAATTTGTTTAGAATGATAATCTTAATCTCTAAAAGTTCGACAAAAACAAGTAGTTTTTCATTAAAATAGGTTTTATAGCTTTTTTTTTAGGAAAACGCCCCAAAAATTGAAATGTTCATAGTAATACTCTCAAAATATTTTTCTGAAAAGTTTTTTCTTATTTTTTTTTTAAATTGTACTGAAAATGATTTTTTAAATGTGGGCGTGTCTAAAAACTTTGGCGCAAATTTATAGTCAATCGATTTTTAATTAATTTAATTAAATTTAATTAAATTTAATTAAATTTAATTAAATTTAATTAAATTTAATTAAATTTAATTAATTAATTTAATTTTTTTACTCCACACTTGTTATGAGGTACTTTAAATTAAAAGCTTGCTTTAACTTATTTTCAATAATAGACACTTTTTCATCGTGGCGCTAATTAGTGTATGCTAATGAACATTCTTCTAAGAACTCTAAGTCAAACTCACCTAAAAAGTCACATAACGCTAACTCTTTATTAATTATTTAAAGTGATGTTTCGGTCGCTTTTACTTTAATGCAGAGTGACAACGCTAAAGTGCACTTTTTGACGATTATATTTATCGAAACGCGTTAGTACGCGATTAAATAATTTAAAAGTGTACCGATTATAATTTGCGCCTTTATGTGCACGAAATATAGATATTAAGATCGTCTAAATATGTTATTCTGACACTTTTTCAAACAACAAACCTTTTACCATTGGGCGGATTTTGAAAAAGTTTAGACCTTTTTCTGCTTCAAAATTTCAACACTCTAGCTCAAAGTGCAAGGCCCAAAAAACGGTGACGTACAGGTGGACGGACGGACAGACAGACATGGCCAGATCGACTCAGCTAGCGATTCATATACTTTGAAGTACATCTATCGAAATTATTTCCTTATGTTACAAACTTAATGTCAAAACGATACCCGTTTGGGATGGGGTATAATTTAATTATACGTAGATTTACAAGTATTTAAATCTCTAAATCGGTAGCTGACTTTAATAACTATGCAAACAGGGCATAAACATAGGTGCACACATCAATCACCTAAGTGGATGCCTCAACCACAAGATGTTGAACAAAGCCCATCACAGATATCTTTAGCTGATTACCATTTGTATATGTATCATCAATCTACGATTTTGATTCTGGAATAGAGCGAAACCATCTTATACAATCTGCGGGAATCCACAATAAATCCACACAAATTAACTTTAATGAGCCTGTCAAAACACAACAAAACTTATGTTAATTAATTACCAAGAAAGCTATTCGATCCCTTGTCTTAGCCTAATGAAAATAAATGAGATAAACCGCTTTCATGGTATGATGTGTCGGATACATGAAAGCTATCGCACCTAAGGTGACATGTTTAATATACGGTTCAGTGTGTGGCAACCATTCGACTTTAATTTGATGAAGGTATCAGTTGTTAGTTGTAACAAATTATTTTCTTACAAATAAGATACCTACTCGTCAGACAAAAGGCTCTTCGTAAATTAGAGTTTTATTTAGGAGGTAAAGTTTATTAAATTTTGTAGTAAACATCAATGAACCACCATGAACTAGACTTTTAGATTCTTTTGTTAAATAACATTAATCGAGGTTGCTTAGTTTAAAAGATTTCGGCTCGTAAATGTTCTTCCAAGATCAATGCATAAAAAGTCACATGTCAGTGCTCTACCTTTGTCTAAAGATCGTTCTTGATATTTTGATATTGGAGCAGTAACAGGCATTTCCTATCGACATCTTAAATCTTCTATCATCTTGGTATACAAGAAATTGGACAGTTGAGTCGATAGGCAACATTTTTGTCTTTATCTCTCAAATCCCCGTTTGTATTGCTCTTCTTATTTTTTGAAAAGCTATTAATTCCCTATTAACTTATCTATTTAACTGAATGACACCTCCCTCAGCAGATGTTATACTCGCAAGTAGGAATTTTGGTCTTGGTGATTAAGCCTATCGGTTAAAAATCTGCATCCGTATAGCTTACATTTTCACAATCAAAGTTTTTTTGGATCTAATCTCGTTATTTTAAAAACGATTGTCGTTGAAGCGATTGTTTTGGACAGATCTTTAAGTTCTATGAAGCGTACACTGTACACTAGTCGGCATAAGTATTTTGACGAAACCTTTTTGTGACTATTGAGACTAACTTTGCTTGGTATCGTTAAAACAACGGTGCAAAAATGATGCGCGAAACAAAGAATCTATTTTTAGCTCTATGCATGCCAAGTTTTGTATTGTTTACCTTTTGCATTCTCTTTCTGCTGATAAGAACGCATGCAGACAAAGAATTTTTACGTGGCATAAGTATTTTGACGGAAACTTTGTGTAAATATTTTAACAGTTTTGAGCACGTGATAACCAAAAAACTTGTGTAGTTAACTTTAATTTACATTAAACGTTGATAACAAAATAATAATTTATTAAAATTTATTAAAAACCATGGGTAAAACGGCTGAGTTGAGTTTGGTTGTCAGATCTTCAATGGTAGCGAAGTTTAACGCTGGAACGGCAGTAAAAGACATAGCAAGTGAGTTTAATGTGTCGCGTCAAACTGTGCACTATCAAATCAATAAGTTTAAAAAGCATAATGACATCACAAACCCAATGAGATCAGGTGCTAAGCGCAAAACAACGCCCACTGAAGACCGAACCCTTCTACGGGAATTTAAAAGAAATATATTCCTGAAGCCTCAAACTGCTGCAAATCAATGGAATTTGACGGCAACGAATCCAATCAGTGAGCGCACTGTCCGACGACGTTTAATGGAAGGAGATTTTAAAACATTTAAAGCTAAGGACGTGCCGTACATATCAAAGGTAAACAAGCTTAAAAGACTGTCTTTCGCAAAGGAACATCTGCACAAGCCAAAGGAGTACTGGAGAAGCGTTCTATGGACAGATGAAAGCTCCTTTGAGTATAACTCATCAAAAAACAAATTTTACGTTAGATTGCCAAAGGTAGAAAGGCAAAAAAGACGCCCCTTTTGTCAAAAAGTGAGCCATGGTGGAGGCTCTGTCATGTTCTGGGGATGTGTTGCGTATAATGGCCTGGGTGAATTGGTTCCTATCACCGGCTCGATGAACCAAGGTCAATATTTAAGAACCCTAAATGATAATGCCTTTCCTTCCGGAGGTAGGCTTATTGGTGAATCATTTATCCTGCAACAGGACAATGCCCCATGCCACAAAGCCCGGATGATAACTAAATTTTTGAAGGATCTTGGTGTTGCCACTTTGGACTGGCCACCTCAAAGTCCAGATTTAAATATAATAGAAAACGTCTGGTCTCTTTTGAAACGCAAAAGAACAGTTTCTTTAAATAAAACCAGAGAGGAGACGATTTCTGAGGTCACTTCCCTTTGGGAAGAGATATCTCCAGAGATTCTTCAAAATTTAGTAGATTCAGTACCGAGACGCCTTCAAAAAGTTATTGAAGTCAAAGGAGGTTATATATTTTACTAAATTCTTCTTTATTTATTTACTTTTGTTAAGTTTAAAATGTTTTTTCTTAGAGTTATATACTTGTCAAAATACTTATGCCAACACACGAAATTACAAATTAATTTATATCTTTTTTGACTTCTATGAAAAAATATTTGTTTGCCTATTTTTAAGTTTGTATTAGTTATATATAAAAATGAAAAAATAAACATGAATTCTTGTCAAGCCATTTAGAAGTTAAACTCAAAAATGCACGATTTTTATTTCGTCAAAATACTTATGCCGACTAGTGTATAATCAATACGATATACGATACGTTACCTAAACCAAAACTTTATAAAATCAACGTGATCCGATCGTTTACTTCTTACACAATCAGATCCCTGATTTTGCCGTTCAATCTATCTTTGTAACAGATGATTGCCTCTGTCGCTTGAATCATTCTTATGTAGGCTTCTTCTATTACTATCATTGATTTCATTTAGAGTGATCGTGAACAAAAAAAAAATCGTTCCGTGGCCTCATTCTGCGAAAGAATGGGAATGTTGATTGATAATGCTATTTCGAAGGATCCCCCCTTAGAACATGACAATATCAATTGAGCCATTATTCTCCTTATACAGCAAATATTGGTTTCGTGAAAAAATATCGAACTCGAGATATTCGAGAACCCAGGATAAGTGGATCATTGGATCGTCTCCAATAAAATTTCCGGCGGATCATCATGACCCATCTGAACTCAATGTCTATTGCAATAATTGTCCATCTTTCAAATTTTATCATTGCAAGAGATACATCCTTCCACACTTTTTACTTATTCTACTTGAATTTCGATCGTCTTCTTTTTCTCGAAGCCTTTGAAGCGTATGAATTCCAATAGAGGGTTAGTTTAATTATTTCTATCATTGGATGTACACTTCGACCAATTATTGAATGCGCCTATATGTCTGAAATGGATAAAAAAGGCAACCATAACTAAAAAACTATTCTACATTGCGTTGTTACAGCCAATATTTGTAATGTTATATTACCCACACAAAATAAATCGGCTATACAAATTCAGCGTTAATGTTAATGTTGCTAATGTAGTGTCCTTTTGAAAATGCTGGGTCTGAAAGGTCGGGGTTAGATTTCATATTTGTAGGGTAGAATTTATAGAGTAGTATTGTCTGTTAAAATATATTATTCGTACATTTTTTAAATATTTATACCCTATACCATAGTTTTGATACATAGTTTGCCACACAGAGAAATAATTTAGCTAGATATACTTTAAAGTATATGGATCGACTTAGAATCGCTAGCTATGTCGATTTAGCTAAGTTTGTTTGTCCGTCAGTCCGTCCGCCTTTTTTTGGGATTTTTCGGAACTTTAATTTTGAGCTAGAGTGATAAAATTTGGTAAAAAGAATCTCTGTCCGACGAAGCAGAACAGGTGTACATTTTTTTCCAGTAAAACCTTGTTTTTGGCCAAACGGTTAGGAATATTGAATAGCATATAAGACAATCTCAATATGTTTATTTCGCCCATAAAACGTTTTTAGTCACGCCTACTTTAATGAGGGTTTTAAAAACAAACTTTTTCGGTATACAAGTTAAAAAAAAAAACTAAAAAAAACATTTCGGTGAAAATATTTCGAGAATAATTTTATGAATATAGTCTATAGATCATTTTAACCCACGCTCACTTTTTGGGGCGTTATTCTAAAAAAAAATAATTTGTAAAACGTTGTTTTTTGTCTTACCATAAAATATTTAGATAAACCGTCTGAAGATTGCGGGACCTCGAGTTTTATGCCGAATGAAGACGACTTTGTTCGGATTACATTTTCTTCACTACTGATAATACCCGAAAGATTTATCATATCATCGTGGAATGTAGATACTTACCTATACTTCATTTCAATATGAATATACGTGTATAGGATAAGTTAACACAAATATTGTTCACACACTTTTCAAACTTTCTTTTGGTTATACAAAAAACAAAATTGGACTTTGAAGACATACAAAAAATGTGGTTTCTACTAAGCTGGTCAATCAGTTGGTTTACAAAATTTCATCAACTAAACACAATCGGCGTTACAAATAATCAAATGCAAATATCGACATTAGTAAGCTACCAGATTAATTTATATAGTGCACAGATTTATTGAAACTCTATTAATAGTCAAAACCTGTAACTTACTAAGTAAACTCGACTCCTGGATTAAATTTACAACATTTTTAATCAAATAAACTTTATATTATTTTTTAATTTTTTTATATCTATTTTAAAAACACAAATTACCACAATTTGTCGCTTGAAAAGTAATCTCCATAACTGAAAAAAAATGTATACAAACAATAAACAAAATTCACATGACATTTAGCTACATCATGCAGCTTAATACACAACTTTATCAATACTATTAGATGTGACTTTATTATTTTTTGGAAAGTGTGAAGATTATCGTTAAAGTTGTTGCTAAAAATGATTACTAGTTACGCCGAATAATTATTTACTTAATTAAGTGGCGCCACAGCCCGGAATGAACCTGAGCCTCAACCAACATGCCCCTCCAATTAGCCCGGTCCTTAGCAAACTGACTTCAGTTGCGCAATCTAAGTTGGTTGAGGTCCGTTTCTACTTTTGGTCGCCACTTAAGGCGAGGTCTTTTTCTACTGCGTCCGACGTCTGGCTGGGATTCGAAGACTCTGCGAGCCGAAGTATTGGTGTCCATTCGTTCTACATATCCTAGCCATCTTAAACGTCCAGTGCGGAGTTTTTTGACCAGGGGAATGCCGCTGTACAACTCGAATAGTTCTTGGCTGAATTGAATTGCCTTCTTAGCCCGAAGATATGTGGTTAACAAGAGTAATTCTACGTTTAAGAATTACATCTCTGAAGAGATGTTGTTATCACAGCTAATAGTGGGCCGCTTCCTTCTCTATATTAGCAAAAGTGGCTATGACATCACTTCCGACAGGTGTTCACATATTACGGCAGATAGGATCTCGTAGGCGATGTTGAGGAGATTTATGCCTCTGTAATTGGCGCAGTTCAGAGGGTCTCCTTTTTTGTGGATCGGGCAAACAATGCTAAGGTTCCCTTCTTCAAGCATCCTTTCATCCGACCAGATTTGGCTTATGAGTTGGTGGATGTAACGTAACAAGTCATCTCCGCCGGGTTGATAAAGCTCAGCGGAAAGCCGTCATTTCCGGCAGCCTTATAAAGCTGGAGTTTAGATATTGCTATCATTAGGTCAGGTGGTTGGCAGTTTTCGCTGTCGTTTCCAATATTGAATGGTTCGTTCTGTCTGACAGTGGAATGTTGTCATTGCCATTTAACAGTCTGCAGAGGTGATTCTTTCATATCCTCAGCATCGACTGTGTCTCAACTACGAAATTTGAGGAAATATCGTAGTTGACTATAGTGGCATTAGTGGCATTTCGTTCCGTAGCTAAGTCAATTAGCCTAAATCCGTTACCAGACCTGTTGTCGTGTAGGCTATGTTTTCCGACAATACTGCTAATGATGTCTTCCCTTTCTACCTTTGCGTTTAAATATCCCAACACAATTTTAACATCGTACTTCCTTAGTCGCTCATAGGTTTTGTCAAGGAGCTCGTAGAAGCAATCTTTTGTTATATCAACTTTTTCCTCCATCGGAGCGTGAGCGTAAATAAGGCTTATGTTGGCGAATTTGGTCTTACAAACAGAAGACTTCTTGTCTAAGTCTGGCACTTATAAATAACCCGCATCCAAATAGGCGCTGTTTCTGCTCACTGTAACTTGATCCATAGTAGATGTCACAATTTTTCATCCTCTTTCTGTCCAGCCCATTCCATCGTATTTCCTAAATGGCAGTAATGTCTGCTTTGAAGCAGTTTAGGGCTTCCGCTAGTTGTGCGCCTGCACCTCTCCTGTTTAATGTTCTCACATTCTAAGTGCAGATACGAACGTCGCGTCGTTGTCCTTTTTTCGTTAAGCGGGGTCGTCAACAATAAGATCAGTCATATCCGAGGCTACTGGGTGCTTCGTAACATATATTTTTTTAAATGGGTGGGTGGGTTCCAATTTATTAGATACCCCTAGGACTCTGGGCCATCAGTATCCACTACGGGGTTGAACGCTGGGGTTAGTCTTTCGGTTCATCCGCCACCATCTCTGTTCAAGGGGCATGATTTACCTATTGTCCGAATATGTCAAAGCAGCTCATCTATGTAACGCCAAATAATTAAATCCACAAAAAAATGTTTTTTGACGAATTTTTAGATTTTGTAAGCATATAATACGCTTTACAAACTATATATGGGGTAGCCGAAAGGGTGTACACATATACCAAAGCAAGTAAATGATAATCACCGTATATTTTACAAATATTTATATCTTTACGGCTTTTAGCTCAAGGCTTTCCTTTTCGTGAATTCCATTGTCGCTTCCTAGGTCAATTTGCATGACAACTCTTTAGTTAAGGTGTTAATTAACTAAATAGCATTGTTCTTTACGCTATCATCGACTTAACGCTGGTAATTTATTCTATGGTTTCTTTGTTTTTACCCTTTTCAGTTTTGTGCTTTCTGTTCTTTAGCGGACCCCTATTCATTTAACCATTCTATCCATTATTCAATAATCGGCTACCAATCGATCTTCGGCATATGCAATTCAATATTTTTCAAAAATTGAATCAATCAATTTCACATCGTCGGACCATCGTCTTCACAGTAGAATTCCTTAACACACAATCGAATTTAAATAAAAAAAAATATATTACATTTAAAAAAAAATTCCAATGTGTGAAAAAATTAAGGGCAATTCGTTCAAACACCACGAGTATAATATTTTATGGCCGCATCGTGATTTAATGTATTTTCAGAGTGTTTACTGAATTTCGTGTCAACACGATTACTTGATCTATGTCAATACGATGCTTTACTAACTGACCGACGCATACACTTAAGACAAAAGTCGAATTACCATATTACGTCATTTTCTAAAATTTCGTTCACGCTGAATTCGGCGGCTCGGATAAGGCCTTGCTGGCTAACATTGGAGATAAAATAAACATACGAAAGTCAAACCGACGCTAAATTATCATCACAGCTGTAGCAGCCATTAGAAATAATTAGACAGAGTGAATTGGTCGACACTTTCCCACAATGACATAGAAACACGACCATTGGACAGACACAACATAAACACTTTTGCCAAAGCCATAGGCTGGCTTTAACAAAACATTTCTATTGTTTGCATTGCGATATTTTACGAGGTTGTTGGTGAGATAGTGTGGGAAAAAGGCTTACAGCATAATTAGCTAGCATTTTTTTCTTAAGCAGAGAAATAAATGTTTTACAGCTTCTTTGTTAAACGCAACCTCTTTTAAACAACTAATTTGCATTAAATTTATCGATTGACAAGGATAATAAATTCAGTTAAGCTCAGCAGATTATTTGATCAGTGGATCCTTGGGATATATTTATTTATTGACATGACGTGGACAAAAATCCCCAGATATTTAAAAGAGGTTAACGTTTTGGAGTTTGGGTTAAACATATACATTTTTTCATAGCCTGTATAAATAGATGTGTTTACAATGTTTCGAGATCGCATGAAACTAAATTAGTAACTCTGTATTAACATTCGGTACATGACTTATATACTACACATCAAATAAGGGCGAGTATTGATAAGAAGACCTAAAACAGCAACGCTATAATCACCCCGGTCAGAATGGAGCGGAATGAACCTAGTCCCAGGCGAACCTAGATGAGCTGCTTCGACATATCCGGACAACAGGTTATCAAGGAATTTCAAGGGTAAGTCAGACCACTTAAACAGATATGGTGGTGGGTGAACCGAAAGGTCAACGGCAGCGCTCAATCCCGTAGTGGATACTGATGGCTCCGTGTCCTAGGTGTATCTAATAAATTGGAACTGGGCATCCAGGTTGGATGAAAAACTGTGACATACATATACTATGGGTCGTGTTATAGTGATCAGAAACAGCGACTATACGAATGCGGATTTGTTATAAGTGCCAGACTTAGCAAGAAGTCTTATGTTTCCAAGACATTAGCGAACGCATTGTAGCAATCCGCATCAAGGTCAAATTCGCCAACATAAGCCTTATATGCGCTCATGCTCTGACGGAGGAAAAAGATGATATAACTAAATATTGTTTCTACGAGCTCCTTGACAAAACCTATGAACGACTAACGAAGTACGATGTAAAAATCGAGCTGGGAGATTTTAACGCAAATTGGAAGAGAAGACATCTTAAGCAGTTTTGTCGGAAAATATAGCCTACACGACAACACGTCTGGTAACAGACTTAGGCTAATTGACTTCGCTACGGAACGAAATGCCACTATAGCCAGCACACGATTTCCTCACCTCGATATCCATAAGGGGGGCATGGAGGTCTCCAGATCAAAGAACAGTCAATCAAATTGATCACATTGCTATAGACATGATACACGCATCCAGTATTTTGGATGTCCGAACATTCCGAGAGGCTAACATCGAGTCGGACTACTACCTTGTTGCAGCCAAGGTAAGGATGCGGATATCCACCACGCCACAACAAACCAGAAATACTGTGAAAAAAATTAATGTCGACAGACTTCAATCGCCAGAGACCGCCAAGACCTTCGCGCCACGCGTATCCCTTAACCTCTCGATTCACACCATACCACCAGCATCTAATGTCGAAGAACAATGGCAACGATGCCAAAAAGCTATTAGATCAGCCGCAACTGATGTGCTAGGTTTCTCGCGGCCACCAGCAAGAAACCCCTGGTTTGATGAGGAATGCAGACAGATGCTCGCAGCCAAGAACGAGGCCTACAAGGCTAAGCTGCAGGTGAAGACGAGAGCTGCCATTGAGCTCTATAGGCAAAGCAGAAGGAAAGAACATCGGCTTTTCGGCGCGAGATCGAGGACATAGAGAGGTGCCACTCCAGGAACCATGTTCACAAATTTTTACAAAGTGTAAAACGTCAAAGCCAAGGATACAAGGCTCTAACAGAAGCCTGTCGAGTTGAACAAGGAAATATCGTAGTTGAACACAGTCGATGCTGAGGATATGGAAGAACAACTTGTGCAGACTGTTAAACGACGATGACGAACAACATGCCGCTGTCAGGCAGAGCGAACCATTTAATATTGGCAACGGAAGCGAAAACTGGCAACCACCCGACCTAAGTGAAGTGACGATGGCAATATCTAAACTCAAACTTAATAAGGCCGCAGGAAATGAAAGCCTTCCCGCTGTGCTTTATAAAGCTGGCGGAGATAACTTGGTAGGTAAGTATCATCCACCAACTCATAAGCCAAACGATGTATACCAAGCGAAAGTATACCTAAAGAATGGAACCTCAGCATCGTTTGCCCGATCCACAAAAAAGGAGATCCTCTGAACTGCGCCAACTACAGAGGCATAACTCTCCTCACCATCTCCTACAAAATCCTATCTGCCGTAATATGTGAACGCCTGAAACCGTTTAACAACAACCTGATCGGCCCTTATCAGTGTGGTTTTAGGCCAGGAAAGTCCGCAACCGATCGAGTTTCCACACTTCGGCAGATCCTGGAAAAAAACCAAGAAGTCCAAATCGATAGTTACCACCTATTTATCGATTTCATAGCCGTATACGACAGCATTTATTGAGACGAACTATACAGCCATGTCTAGTTTTGGTATACCGCCCAAACTCGTCCGCTTGTGTAGGATGAGTTCTCGGTCGGGTCGGAAACGACCTCACCGACACATTCGATACCAAAAAAGGATTTAGACAAGGCAATGTGCTATAATGTTACTTCTTTAATTTGATTCTTGAGAGGATTGTGCAAAACTCCAGAGCCAACACGAGAAGCACAATTTTCCAAAATCGGTGCACTTACTAGCATACGCCGACGATATTGTCATCATTGGCCACTTTTGCTAGGACACCAGTACTCCGGCTCGCAGAGTCTTCGTTTCGCAATTTAGGCACGGCCAATCCTTTTTTCTCGCCAGGTCCAACGGCGATATAAGGATTGCTATTATCCAAAACTTGTAGTACTATTTACGTTATGTCTAGTTTTAGCTTTGATGTAGATTTTTTAAACTTTTCTTATGTGTGGTGAACCTATAACAATCCATAAACGTATAACTCTGCTCTCAAATTGTTGAAGATTGAATATTGTTAAAAATATGTCTTCTGGATATCGTTGTTTCTAGTATACCACGGTGCTTGGACGATTTTTCTATGCGTATTCAGGCCAAAAGTTTTTTACAGTAGGTTCGCATCGTCATTAGAAGTCATTGTTTTTGTGGTTTGTATTTGACGAGTGTCCCATAATTCACGCAAAATTTTAATTTTGCGCTATTTAATAGTAGATACTGTGTTGCAAACGGAAAAAATTTAAAATGTGACAGCTGATAGTTCGGGGTTAGTAAAAATGAAGTGCTATACGAAATAACAACGCATTTTCATTGTTGAGCAATGTTTTGAAAATAATGGAACATTCTACTTCGAAAATGCGGCTGGTCAGTAACAATTAACTGTGTTCGTTATCGTGACATGATAACCCAGTTGTTAGTCCTATATTACAAGATATGGATGTGAACAACATGTGGTTTCAACAAGACGGTGCCACATATACAGCCACAGAGACAGTTTAATTACTGCATGAGTCATTTCCTAATCTTGAATTCGGTCGTTTTTGCGATCAGAAATGGGCTTCCAGGGCTTGTGATTTATCGCCATTGGACTTTTTTCTTTGAGGTTGAGTAAAAGGTCTATGCAAAGAAGCATACGACCACCAACGTCTTAAAAGAGGAAATTGGGCGGTTTGAAATACAGCCAGATTTATACGAAACGGTCATAGAAAATTTCAATAAAAGGTTATGTACTTGCCAGCAAACTTAAGAGTACGTACTTGCCAGCAACTCTGTGAATCAATAAAAAATGTAAGCTTTCTAATTAAAAATCTGTATTTTCTATCAAAATTACATTTCGCGATTTATTGCACACCCTTTATATAAGAACAGTTTTGTCGGTTCTGAACTGTTCTCCGAGTAGTCAGTACATTTCTCTATATTTGATTTCGAGTTATTTCTTTCGGTTCTTTAGAGGTTCTTCTTCCTTTGCTGATCGAAGAGATCTTCCATAAAAGGCGACGAAAAGACATATTTTTCTTGAATAATTATAATATAATTAATTTAATTAATTAATAATATAATTAATTACTTAGGCAATCAGCTTTATTACTTAGACAATCAGCTTTAAGCATAACCACCAATTTGTATGCAGCAAATATTTATGGTACTCAGGTGAAATAAAAAAAAAATACATTTCCTTACCTATAATTATAATAAAAAAAAGTGTATTGGTTTGAATTTCCTTTTAATCAACTTCACTGCATTGCGCAGCTAATGCAATCCATGCACGTAGTGCAACAATTATCCAACAAGACTATAAATACTGGCATTCTATCTATCGTACATCTAGGCATTTGCGAAAATTCCCCGGTGTGCGAAATAATTAAGTTCCTTTGTATATGCATACTCACAGAACGTGTTTGGCTTTTAGTATCTACAGATAATAATACTCTCTAAAAGTAGATCGAATCAAGTCTCTGCCTGACATGTTGAATTAGGTTTATTAATCATAAATTGTACAACAAATTATAGATACCCAATGTCTTGTGGGATGGGAGGCTATTGAAGAGAAACGAAAAAAAAGAATCTCAAGCGCTTTCTCAAAAGTTGATAGTCTGTCTAGTTTAGGGGCTAGGGGGAGTGAAAAACAGATGACGTATAAATTTACCGCTGCTCTGTGTGCAAGGCATTATTTGAACAACACTTGACCTCGTCGACCTATCAAGCAACACATTTTGGGCATGATTTATGAACACTCATCATGGCCCCATTTTTAATGGACTCGAAAACGTGCTATCTGATCTATTTTCTGCGCTCGTATCCGAATAACTAGTTACAATTGAGCCCTCGTGGTGGGTTCAGGACAAAGAGGTAAACGCCAAAACAACACTTCAAACTGTCTGTTGATTACAAACGTACATTATGCACGCCTACGATGAGTTCATGTATAGTATGGTACTACGTGCTACATGAAGGCGCAAACCTACAACTGTTAGAGAAATGCCTTGAATAGGTGGACTTGAAATCTGGAAAGCGATGAATATGTCGGTGTTACTGTGAATTAATGAGGAAAATATGTTAAATGCCCAGCCGGCTGATGGGATACAAGAATACTGGCGCTGAGGTGCCACTCAGGTGTGTAAAGTCTGTGTAAATTCATCGCAATGTCTGTACATGCACAATTGTATATATAGATACAATTTTTATATACGTTGTTTTTTTGCATTTTAATTAATCGATGACTCCTTTGTGTGATGCTAGAAACAGGAATATTTGCTTACTCTTCTGTTATGCCTTTGGCATGCAAGGTATTGTTGATTTGTTGAGGAAACAAAAAAGCAAACAAATTGCCAGGATGGATTATTGACTCATGGATTCCAAGCACGCAATTTAAATTATTTACCGGTCATGGTACCAGGATTCACCCAAAGATTTATTTATATTGCTTTCAAATTATAGATGTTTATACATTTATTATTTAGACAATTGTATCGGGTGATGCATTCAGGGCAAACAATGAAACAAACTTCTAGAAGACGTATTTCCATGAATTTATATATACCACAGCAGAGTCAATTGCAAGCATCATATCAGTACGCTATTTGAGTGTTAGCGTGACCTGAGAAATGTTTATAAAAAAGGGGGTAATTAAAAAACAATTATACAGGGCAATATTTAATATAATACAAATAAACCGTTGTTTACGTTTATTTTTGAAAGAATAATTTTTTTAATTATTAACCAAAAACCGGCTAAAATGGTCCATTCTGAAGTTTCAAATATTTGACCAAATACAAGAGAGAAGGTATGTGATATTACTTGATCTAGGCGGCCAATTCACCGGCCTGAAATGTGAAATTAACCAAATGGTTCTCGCAAAAAAATAATGGTTTCATGCCTCAAGGGCTGTTTGGCAAATAGAACCGTTTTGTTAAACCAAGGTTTCACTTTAAGCAGTATATGGTAGCAAAAAAAAAAAACAAATGTAAAAATGGAATCTGGTGT